>CM053405.1:16004371-16108797 GCA_028644305.1 Xerus rutilus | reverse complement strand
TATATATATATATATATATATATATTTTTATATATATTTTTATCAACCATCTTTACTATACCCATTCCCCTTTCCTGCCCCCCACCTCCCCCATGTCGCGTCTAGTGTTTCTCTATTTCTCTTATGTTTCCCATTCCCACCTCCCTTATTCATCAGCATCCATTAGATAATGTTGAATTTGAAAGAGTATTTCATACACTGAATGCTACAAATCACTCAGAAATGAAAAATAAAATGTAGTGGTTGACATTTTCAGAATTACTTAAAAGACAAAAAATAATATTTGAAAAGATAAAATATCAGCTCGCTGCATGGATTTATTAGTAAGGAAATGAAGTGTTCCAAGAGTAGGCACACAGGCTTAATAAAGAACTAGTGTATACAATATGCAAAAAGACACAAGCATACATTTTTATAAAGAAGGACATGAATAGCCAGTAAACTCTGGCGCTCATTTGTAGGACATTACAGCCCTGCATAACATCTCTTCTGCCCTATCTTCAAACTTCGGCATCTCCTATCATGTCCAGAGTGCACATTGAAACATGTGATCTGTCACTTGCAGAATTCATAATAATTTCTTATTTCCTTAAACTTCTTGGGGCTGGGATTGTGGCGCAGTGGTAGCGTGCTCGCCTCGCATGCATGAGGCACTGGGTTCGATCCTCAGCACCACATAAAAATAAAATAAAGATATTCTGTTCACCTACAACTAAGAAAATAAAAAATATTAAAAAAAAAACTTCTTGACACATCTTACTCTAGAGCCTTCTCTAAAATTTAGCATCTATCCACCCAAAAGATCCTGTGAGGTAATGGCTGATTTTTCTCCCATAGACATAGTAGGACCCCTGGAAGTGAGAATAAATGTCTTTCATTCGCCTTATTGTCAGTTCCAGACCATTTTTCTTCTGTCCTCACTAAAACCTCTCAAAATACTTGAAACTTTATGTTGAGTCCTGTGTTGGTCTCTCTCCAATCTTAGCCCACTCAAAAAATATTTGTTGCGTTCAATAGTCAAATAAATGATAGATGATCATATTGTACATAAATATATTCTTAACCATCATCTTTCTCTCTTTCATCATCACCAATAATTATACACTTTATATTCTCAATTTCAAGTAACCAAATAACCCTAATGACAATATTTCTGGTTGTTTCCTTTTAGTACCCCAATTCTAGTATTCTAATAGCACACACCCTCTCTTGCACACACATATCATTGATTTATTCTATTATTTTTTCCCATTTTAACCTCTTCCACCTTTCATTACCTATATTAAATTTTATGAAGTTATTATTATAACAGTTTAAAATTCCTTGCTCCTTAATAACTGAGGATACTCCAACCCTGGTAACATCCTTTTCTCTCCTTTCTCCCTACCTACAGACTTGATAGTGAAATGTGGCTGGACATATGCAGCTATGCTGTTGTGTGCACATGATCCCATGTGCTCCTCAGCTGCCCCAGAACATTGCTGTCCCTCATTCACTAAGTCAGTTCCAAGCCTACAAAATCTCCCTCATATCTTATACTTCTTCCTCAAACCTACAACCACACCTTCATAATTTCTCTCGAAGCAGTCTTCTTCATTCTACATTACTTGCTATCATTTTTGCTCATTCAAGGACATCCTTCAAGGAAATAATTTCTTCTTCTCAAAAGGATAAAACCAAAATCATCACATTTTGCCTCAAGGCATCAAATAAATCACTTAATTTGTGGGATTAGTAAAATGTTGTCTCTATAGCCCTGCCCTGAAGAGTTTTATTCAACCTATTGTTTAATCAATAAAGCTGTCACACTTGTAATTGTCAGTTAAATTAGTTGTTGAAATGACATTGCTTACAATATATTTTTGCCCAAGGTAAGTTGAGAAAGAAAGAGACCATAAGAGTATGACATTTTTTGGAAATTATGATATTCATTGATTCTAGTCAATGACCCACGATTTCTTCTTAGAACATCCACCAGAGTTCAGGAGATGAAGAAGGTCATCCTGCTTGCGTAAACTACATCTGCAGAACTTAAGCCAAGTCAATATGTCATTGAATTGCCCAGGGAAGCTGAAAGTAGGACAGTCTGATTCCCAGGGCATCCGACACCATCCCAAGGTCAGCAGATAGTGTATAAAATTCAATTGCATTTCTCAGTTATGGTCTGCCAGAAGCCCTATAGCTTCCTGAGTAAAAATATGCACAACACATCAAAGTGTCTGACATATGATTTTTTTTCAAAAAAAGGTTACAGATCAATCTGAACTTTCAAGCAAGATGAAAGATTCTAACATCTAAAGAAAGATGACAAGATGTGTATTTTCATGACAAAATATAATTTAAAACCTCTTCAGATCCTCCCCAACAAGATGCCAGAAATCATTTTTTTTACCAAAAGCATATTATTGGAGTCATAATTCACTTCCAAGGAAATGAAATAGAAAGTCAGTAGGATATAACAGTAAGCTTTCAAGTGTCCTATACTCATCTCCTGGCCTGCTGATGCCAGTTGTGGGGCACACAGGAGGCACAGATTCACTCTTATTAATTACATATTGAATTTTGGGGAACAATTTCCAGTGATATGAAAAGTATGTATTAATGAATTTATGAAAATAGTTTTTATATCTAACTTAGCTGAAAGAATAGGAAAAATATGAACATAGAATGCTAAATAAAAAAGAACCAAGTGAGTTACTGTGAATAAATATTTGGAAACATTTATTGTAACTGATAGTTTTCCTCTATATGATGGCAATAGCCTCTATTAAAATGTTTTTGATCCAAAAGATTTTTATTTGGGCTTTGAAAAAGAAACACTTGGGTTTTGATGGAAAAAGACTCATAGTCTGAGTACATTGAGTCACAGGATTAGAATAAGTCACATCATATCAATATATTATTGTCAACTGTAATTAGAAGCTTATCTCATTTTATATTCTTTCTCTTAAATGATGAAGATTCTGTTTATGCAAATGTTTCAGTAATACAATGATTTAAAGAGAACTTGAAAAGCAGTTTCCTTTAGAGCTAATCTTGTATCTATCTATGATTTTACTAAGCTATCTTTAATTTTTTTATAAGGGAAAAAACTACAAAATATTTTGATTTACAGGAAGATTCTGCATGTATTAGTGCAATGTGGAGCTGGACTTAAAAATATTCAGGATGTGCTCCTCCAATCTTTGCTTATGCAGTCTTATTATAACCTTTCTTTTTTCTCATTTTTAAAAAATGTGATTTTCTTTATTTGTACTTTATTTTCGGTTGTGTCATACAGAGCAAAGGGTAGGTGAATTCTTGATCAAATTAAGTCTGTTGTATTACTGTAAAAGTAATACATTGGCATATATTATTGTATATTATTAATCTAATCAATTATTTCAACTTAGAAAAGCTTCAGTCTCTGTGGCATACTGATGATGAATTTCTAAATAATACAGTTATTTTAACAGAAAATTCTGAAGACGGATAGCCCACATAAAGAGTGGACACATTTGACTAATTCTGTTTTGAAGCAAATTTTTTCACACTGTTTCAAACTTAAGACACATGAGAAAAAGTTATGAAATCTTTACACTGTGCAACAGTCAAATGACATGAATGAAGCTATCTTGCTTTCTGAAATAACTACACAAACACACAAATAGTATGAGGTTAATGACAACAGTGGATATAAAAGATCAAAGTAGTTCCTGCAAGCTAATGTTTTTCCTTTGCTGAGCTGGGGATGAACCCATGTTCCTAGCACATGCCAAGCAAGTGCTCTACAATCAAGCTGCATCTCCAGCCTACAAGTCTGTTTTGAGGCTTCCTGGAAATTAGATAGGACCACCAGCCATAACTGAGCCTCTAACAGTTCAGCCCATCATCCTCAGGTCCACTCATTCTATCTGTTGTGTTTCCCACTGTTCATCAAAGAAAAGCATTTGCGGCTGTAATCTTAACTTGAGGTTTTCCTGTTTCAAAGTTTGCATCAGGTACAGCATGATTGGCATTATTACAGTCTGAATGTTCACTCTTTTAAGCAGAACAATTAAATCAGTACAGAAAGGAAGATGATAGTGCGCTGATTTTTCTCTTAAAATCTACAGCCCTTAATTTCCTCTGGTATACAGACAGTGCACATCCAAGTATCTTGCTGCCAGCAGCGTGTCTTCATGTTCCAACAATTAGCCATATGTTCTTCATTCTTGTAATATGGAAACTTAGATTCACTTCTGTCAATCATGATCAAACAATAACAAAAACAACTAAAATCTTACCCAACACTGGGAGAGATACATTCAGAGTAAACAAGGAATATCATAATGACCAAACATTACGCCAAAATATATATGACTTGCAAAATCTCTCTTTGAGGCACAGCTCATATTTATTAAGTAGAATGACCATGGGATTATCAAGTTTCAACAAACAAAAGAATTTCAGGCATGCATATGCTAGAATGGTGGTTGCATTTCCTCTGTGCATTTCCTCCTAGTGATTCCTCTGAATCACTAAAAAAGCATACAAAATCTAGCTAACAGAAGACTGGAGCACACAGAAAGAACAGCTGTCTTTGGGCACTGAGGAGTTGGGAGGAAGCCCTTTACCTGCAGTTTTGTTCTGAGGGACAAAACTAGGTCTACTGGCAGGATTTAGAGGAAGCTGTTAGCTGTGAGTAGGGTTGAAAGTTGGCAGTGGGCGCAGGGCAAGGGGGGTCTCAGTTCTGTGTAATTAATAATACCTAACATTGAAAAAAGTACAAAAAGAGAGATTAACTTGTTCATGTGTTCATGTAGATACTGAAAATGATTCTTGAAAATGTTAAAGGATTCTTGCATCAGGTGCAATTTGAATTAGAGTGCTCAGAATCTCCCTTCAAATCTCATAATTCTTTAATTGACTTATTATAGCTTCTCTATAGCTTTCAACATTTTTGACAAGTTTTTGTCACTTCACTGTGATCAAGACACTATTGCATTAAGAACAATCAGAAAAATATTAAGGAAATAATGTTGAAATTACAAAATACGGTATTTTCTCAAATGTTATATTTGAATTAACCTATGAAGCAGCATGTGTTTGTGTTTATATGTGTGTGTATTCTTCTGTTTTTATGCCTTTTTTTATTATAGCCTATTTAAGGTATAGGGAAGAGTATGATATACACAACATTTTGGAGGGATTCTTAATGAATATACTTATAAACTTAGATTGATGTTATTTTGACAGAGGATTCTAAACAATGTTTTCCTTTTCTTTATACTCTTTGAAAGCATATAAGTGTATTCAAAAGAGAAGGGCGAGTGGATAGGGTGAAGTATAGGTAGATTTTTAATCATCTGAAGAAAGGATACAGCAATGGCATCTACATTTTTATTTTTTCCAGTAAAGCAGTGCATCTGATCACCCAAGTCTGCATGAATGTTGTGGGTAATATCACTCAACTTGAATTATGTTCCATAACATCTTCTCTTTTGCCTTTACTTGAAGTGTTTCTTCCCAGAGAATTTTGTCTTTCTGCATTATCAAGAAATTCTTGACTATGTATTCTGAGAAAATTTAGAGATCAGCATATTCATCTTCAAGTTTAACAGCTTTCTTGGTATGCAGAGGTAGGTTTTATTGTCCCATCATTTAGCATTTCCAGAAAAGACAAATAATTGTAGACTTTGAGAAGTAAGGTTCACCTGAAAGTATTCTAAACAGCAAAGAGCTTGGAGTAGCCTTCCATGTGTTTCCAGGATGGCCCTCAACTATCTCCCGTGGATGTTGTTCATTTTGAAGTCAGTGGAAGTCACAAATGGAGAAAACTTTTGTTGATTCTATATGGAGGGAAATTCATAGTGGCATTCTCCTGCCCCTCAATCATATTTAAAATTATAAAAATGTCATGGCATCACTGAGTCTTGGAAAAACAGAAAGGAAGGGATTCCTTTTTCATTTGGTGATTTGAATGATCCCAGTAAACCGGACTGCTCCTCATAGTAGCTGCTTTAACTAACTCAAAAAACAGCTTAGTGGATGGCATGGTAATGATCTCTAACATTCCATTCCAGCCTCATGGTTGGGTTTGGAAAGAAGAGAGTCCATCTGTAACAAAAGAATTGAAGCAAGACAAGGAAATTGCTTTAAGAGGAAGAAAGGAAGCTTAAATTTGAAAAAGAAGAAGGAAGAGGAGGAGTAGAAGGAGGAGGAGGAGGAAAAGGAGGAGGAGGAGGGGAAAGAAAAAATACCAAATCTACTTCTCTGTAGGAATAAAGTAAGTAAACACATCAGTCTCAGTACCAGATGGATGAGATTCAGGACAATCCTCTCTAGATGATTTTGACTGACAAGTATAAGGCTAAGGCTTAATTACATATATATATATATATATATGTGTGTGTGTGTGTGTGTGTGTGTGTGTATACACACATATATATGTATATAAACTCATTTCTGATTTTAAGTCTTACGTTTAGGTAGTGCTGCTCAAAAACGTAGGGTATTATGACCTGTACCTTTTTAATTTCTATTCTTTATTTCTCACATTTCCTAAGCACAAAGTCCTCAACAAATACATTGAGCAACTTTATGTCCCTCAAGGACACAGAAAGAGAGATGGCAATTTTGACACTGTAGAGGGTAAGGCTTTCTATATGTAAGAGCTTTGTAAAATGTGAACAGCAGATGGTAAAATTAGGAAACCTCTGTAGTTTGCAAGCAGCTGTTGCAGAGAAGCAGATATGACTAAACATTCATGATTCCTCTCTCTTTGCCTACCTACTATTCTTGTTTTATCTAGTTCCTTTTAAAAATATTTTTGGATTGTTGGAGGCTCAGAAAAATGAGATAAAATTGTAGGAGTGAAAATACACCACACAATCTCACACTGGTAATTGTAGCATGCTAATACTCCATATTATTGCCCTGAATGGTTTCATAGGCCAAGTTTACAAAAAGACTACTTCCACTATAGAGACTATTGATATGAATTTCCAAAGGTATTAAAAGTAACTTTTAATTCCCTAAAGCTTTCTAAAATATTTGATTTTAGAAATAAGCCACTTGAAAGCCGGGCGTGGTGGCTCAAGCCTGTAATCCCAGCACTTAGGAGGCCTCAGCAATGGCGAGGTGCTAAGCAACTCAGTGAGACCCTGTCTTTACATAAAACACAAAATAGGGCTGAGGATGTGTCTTAGTGGTTGAGTACTCCTGAGTTCAATCCCCAGTACCAAAAAAAAAGAAATAAGCCACTTGTTTTCAGCAAGTGTCCTATTTATTGTTAGTGATAAAAATTTTTATATGACGATGAGCATGATGTTCTATCAATGCTGGGACATTTGTCTGCTTTTGCTTTATTCACTGATTCAGCTTAAGTATCTGATACAGTACTTTTCATTGTTAGTCTCAATAAATATGTTGTATAAATGGATGAATAAATCAATGGATATATTTTACAATGTTTTAGTATTTTCTAGTCAATGTATGATAAGTGTATTTATAATTATATTTTACAAATAATGTTAGAGTGATTAGAAAATGTGTTCTAATGTTAATAAATTTTAAGGGAAATAAGAATATAAAATAAACTGCTCAGTACTTTCTCATGTATATTTTAGAAAATGAATATGATAATGTTAATTTTAATATCATCATTTGGAGAAACGACCCAGTGGTAGCTGTAGAAATCGTTCTTTCCTTAAATATTTGAAGGGAAGTCATCTAGAAATCCTAACATTAAAATTCTTTGACAATGAAAATGTTTATCAAAGCTTGATCCTCATGTGTCAGGTTTATAATCATCTTTAAGCAGTAAATGTATTATTAATTAAATTTTAATGCATCTAAATGATTCCTCACAGAAAATGTTGACTTTAGATTTAATAAATTATGTATTTATCAGTATGTTTCTCCTTGTATACTCTAGCTAGTTGCTCTTTCACAGAGACTAGTGACATCTAGTGGTCACAATTAATACTGCAACTGGGTAAAGGAAGAAGGCATGGAAAATTGAAGGTCCTTTGTAATGAAAACACACTTTTGTTCAGAGAATTTCATTAATAATTTTTATGAAAGCTAGAAATTAAATAATAAGATTACAAAATAATGGAATTTTTAAATAAAATTGATGTACTAACACTTTAGGTTCTGTGTGCAATACAATAAAGTTTAAATTGTCATGCAATCAAGACAACAAAAATAAAAAATAGGCTTATAACTCAATCACACATTTGAATATTTATGTTTTGATGAAGAATATTTTGTAATCTAGTAAGTTATTTAGGTAATTGTGACAAAACACTTGAGCAGAAATTATAACAAGAGAAAGTGAATGAGAAAAAGTGGTTCAGATCTGTAAAACATTACTATCATCCCGTTTGAAAATAAATGAACTTTGGCCAGACAACAACATACTTCCATTGGATTTTTAAATATTTTGAATTTCTTGTTTCAACAGAATAGAATTTTGTAATTTAAAAAATTATTTCAATGCTCTTGTTACTCCATCTGGGTTTATAATAATTATGTTGGTTTAGTGGTGTTTTAGTGGGCTTTGCAATGTAAATGGAGCAATCAGACTTGTCTTACTACTATGCAGTAAGTTAGATTTTTTTAATTTTTCAAGCATATAATTTAATTTTTAGTATATGCTAAAATATCAATAATGAAGAAACAACAAAATATAATTTATGAAATATTTTAATTTAGTTAATATTGTAATCCTGTGATTTAAAATAAATTGCAATGTGATGGTATAATTTATGCAAAAATGTTTTCCATTACTTTGTTTGAAAAAGATAGGTTTTCCAACAAAGAAACACATGTAATTTAATTGTAATTTTTAGATAGGATATATATTACAGAGAATTGAAGTTACTTTAATGCCAGTACACAATTAAATGTATACAGGAAGCTCAACTAAATGAAATGACAAAACTTTTTTTAAAAAGTCACTTTAGAAAGTGTACAATGAATATCTTTTTGTATTGACATTGTGTAATGGTTTTACAGTCTTTATTCTTATTTGTAAATGCATCCTAAAAATATTTAAGGACTTAATTTAAAGGTAAAATCAGGCTAAGGACATAGTTCAATGGTAGAGTGCTTGCCTAGCAGGTGTGTGAGAGCTTTTCATTTTGTTTTGTTGCAGTGCAGGAGACTGAACTCAGGGCCTTGTGCATACTAGGGAAAAGTTCTACCACTGGGCCATATCTTCAGGCCAACTCTTTACTTTTCTGCAGAACGGAAACTAATGTGTTCAAAAATTTGTTTATTTCATTATTGAAGAGGGAGCCAGTAATATGTTATAGATGTCATAAAGGAGAAATCAAAGTAGAAGGAATTTATATATGGTAAACTAATATTAAGATGAATTAGAAAATGTGATATTTCCATGGGACAAGAATTGATTGCATTTAAGCAGCCAAAACCAAATTGCATATGTATGGAATGGAGATATTTGTATTGCTATCATTTTTCTAAAAATTAGCTTGTATTCCTATAGATGTTTATAATAACCTAGGCAATGACAGTTGCAGGCCCCATAAGATCCAATAAGCCTTGAAGATATGAACATTTAATTGAAAGGGTATTTAGTAACCTATGCCTATTCCAAACTCTTGCAAAATATAACTATTAGGTTTTTTTTCTTTACAGAATATACCAATTAGGTTTATTACACAAAAATATAAAGATAGGCTATGTAAGATAGTTTTCCCTTGGTGTCTAGCAGTGAATTGGAACCATAAATTGGAACTCCATGCGATCTAAAAATATATAACAAACTAGCTTAAATTATCTTAAAAAGATTAATTTTAAGGAGTCAGTTTTATATAATGACTGCCTCAGACCTGCAATAGCTGGCAAATAAAACTTCTTCAAATCATTTTGTTGTTTATTTCCCTGCTTTAATAGTAAAATTCAAACGAGTCCTCTACTTTTTAATGTAACGCTCATTGCATTGAATAACAATAATGAAAACGTTACTGTGATCAATGAGTACCTGCAATAGAATGCATAATCAAATTAAAAATCATACAGCAGTATTTGTACAAGCTATTGCTTTCTCATTAAATGCCAAAATTTGAAATACGATTGCCTCTTTCTTTCTAAAACTAATCTCCAGGCACAAACAAATGTAGAACATCAACAAACCCTTTCCTTTTTTCATTACTGTTCAAAAAAGAAGGTTGACAATGATAATTGCTTTAGAAAGTTTTTTTTTTTTAATCATGCTTTTGGTTTATTTGTTTCAATCAATGAAGATCTAAAGTTTTGGAGCCACATCAAGTATTGAAGTAAGTCTTCTGGTATAAACCATATAGGTGTATTATCACTGATTATAGATTTTACTTGGCAAGTTTATTTTCCCCTGCTTTGTGGACTAATGGAAGCGTTGAGCGGACAATTTAGGTGTTAAGATGAAAATACATATGTCAAATGTTGCTGCTAGAATATTGACCCTCTCAATTACAAATAATAACCTGGCCAAATTGTAGTAATGATTACATTCTCTCTCTCTCAGAACATACTTTTCACGTCATGTTATATTTTTTCCAGGACTAAGAAACACACAAATTCTTTGAAGATAATTTGGCATTGTTGGAAGGCAGTGCCTGCGAGTTTTGTAATTGCATGTGTTTGCATTTCAGAATTGTTTTGGTTCTTTTTACTTCCATGACCTTGGGCAAACTACATACTCTTTCCCAACCTCAAATTCTTCATATGTAGCATGTTGATAACATAATGGTAAAACAATAGTATTTTAGGGCTGAGGTTGGGACTCAGTGGTAGAACACTTGCTTAGCATGTGTGAGACACTGGGTTCGATCCTCAGCACCACATAAAAATAAATAAACAAAGCACTGGGTGTGTATCTACAACTAAAACAATTAAAAAGCAAAAGTCTTTGTTTAGTTTTTTGTTCATTTATTTATTCTAATTAGGTATATATGACAGCAAAATGCATTTTGATTCATTGTACACATATGCAGCACAACTTGTCATTTCTCTGCTTGTACATGATGTAGAATTGTACCATATGTGCAATCATACATGTACCTAGGGTGATGATGTCCACTCATTCTACAATCTTCCCTACCCCCATGACCTCTCCCTTCCCCTCCATCCCCTTTGCCCAAAGTTTTTCCATTCTTCCCATGTACCCCTCCATTATGGATCAGCATCCTTTTATCAGAGAGAATATTTGGCCTTTCTTTTATTTGGGGATTGGCTTACTTTGCTTAGCATGAATCTCTCCAACTCTGTCCATTTACCTGCAAATGCCATAATTTTATTCTCTTTTAATGCTGAGTAATATTCCATTGTGTATATATACCAAAATTTCTTTATCCCTTCATCTATTGAAGGGCATCTAGTTTGGTTCCACAGTTTAGCTATTGTAAATTAAGCTGCTATAAACATTGAGGTGGCTGCCTCTTTGTAGTATGCTGTTTTTAAGTCCTTTGGGTATAGACCGAGTAGTGGGATTGTTGGGTCAAATGGTGGTTCCATTCCAAGTTTTCTAAGGAATCTCCATACTGCTTTCCAGATTGGTTGCACCAGTTTGCAGTCCCACCAGCAATGTATGAGCGTGCCTTTTCCCCCACATCCTCATCAACACTTGTTGTTGTTTGTATTCTTGATAACTGCCATTCTGACTGGCCTGAGATGAAATCTTAGAGTAGTTTTGATTTGCATTTCTCTAATTACTGGAAATGTAATTTCTAGTAATTTTTTCATATACTTGTTAATAGATTGTATATCTTCTTCTGAGAAGTGTTTGTTCAGCTCCTTAGGACTTTTATTGATTGGGTTATTTGGTTTTTGGCATTAAGTTTTGAAAAACAATAGTTTTTAAAATAATAAGATGAAATAATATTTTTATGCTGACACATTGGTTTTAGATAGTAGATGCAAAAAATGTTTCTTTTCTACAAAACTTATCATCCTACTGGACATGATAGGGGTTTAAATTTATTGAATATGTAGGGTCAAAGTATTAACCTGCAAAAATACTCCTTGGAATCTGCCCCATTAAAAATATAGATTAACAAGAGAAATAAATAAAAGCTTATTAACATGTAGACGGAGAATGATTAGTTCTCAAAGTAGTGAATTTAATTCCCATTTTCATATTATCTTCACTAAAGAACAGCAAATTTTTAGAGTAGTCACAGGAGAAAAGAAAGTGGCATTCTACAGGCTGCAACCTGAGGGAAAGCAACAAACAGGCAGGAAAAGGGTGGCGGGAACATGCCGTGGGTGTCTCTGCCAGGCTATGAGGCTCTAACATTGTCTTCTTTTGTCTTCCTGGTAGAGAGAGGTCATCACACCTGTTGCCTATGTAGAGATCCTGCTTTTAGGAAAACCAAAGAAGGTCAGAAAAAGTCTCTGTATGTGCTCCTTCCTGTCTTCAGTTCAATAACCTTTCATGGTTTGGGGTGGCATAATCTGATGTTCCACCAATAAATTCCTCAATAATTCCCAAATTTTAAATGAACAAAACTGGTTTTGTATTTGATTCTGGCATGCCTAAGTGAAGATATCAAAGGTGTTATAACAGATGAAATATGCTGTAGTTTAGAAGTTAAGTGACTCCAAATGTCCATGTAGTGAACACTTGGTCCCCAGTGGGGTGCTGTTAGGAGGTAGTCTAGCCTTTAGGGCTTTAGGTCATCGAGGGTGTGAGTTTGAAGGAGACAGAGCGACACCTGCCTCCTCCTTGTTTCTCTCTTCTGCTCCCAAGCCATGAGATGAGCAGTTTTGCTCCACCATTTTTGCACTACTGTGCCAAGAAATTCTATCTTGCCACAGGGACAAAGCAACTGTGCCAATCAATCTTGTCCTGAAACCTCCAAAACTATCAGCCCATGTGAACCTTATCTCTTTATAGTTTCATTATCTCAGGTGTTTTGTTATGGTACTAGAAGCTCAGTATCACACATTTCTACCACCCATTTTATCTAATCTGAATGGCTGCTTTTCCCCCCAAGAGACTAAGACAACGATGAGGCTGAAAAAAAAGTGGCTTTTTAGAAGAGAAGACAATGAATTCTGTGTTTACATCTCAGCAAACTTGGGTGTTTTGTCAAAAAAAGAGGGCAAATAAACTCAGAGATTTCCAGAATGAATTGTCTTTACCTCAGAAGTTTGGCTGTTCCACCAGGAAAGCTAATTGGGCAATGTTGTTACATGGTCATGAAAGAAGGAACAGCCATCCCTGAGAATGTTTAGGGAGAGTCAAATAAATAAGAAGGATGAGAATCTGTCTAATATGAAATATTACTTTCATTTTAAAACCCAAATCCCTTCCTTGTTAAGCATTTCAAGCACTATAATTCAACAAAAACATCTAAATAAGAAGCACAGTTCTACCTTTGTGTTTGCTCACCCACGTGCTTACAGTTTTTCTTTTAATGTTTAATAAAAACATATTAAACACAAGTCAGAGATAAGGGTGAAAAGTGATAGTAATGGAATGCTGAACACAATTCCATTAAATACTGTTCTTTTTCAATATCTACATTTAATCTAATATTAATAATATCATCATTGAGATGTTCATTATTTCTTTAAGGGAAAAAACACTTTGAGAAGAATGAGTTAGTTTTGCATGCACAAGATACTTTTATAAAAGAAAGAAAAGCCTAAATAATTTATGTTTCATTTCAAATTGACTCAAGAAATCTATTTTAATAGTTTATTTCTCTAACTACATTGGAATGAGCATTAAAATACTTTCTAGAAGTCAAGACAAATTTTTTTTTAAGTTAATGTTAGGAAAAGCTCAGGTCATCACCCTCTCTTTTTCAGACACTCATACTTGGGTAGATTTTCGTCCTGCTAAAATGAGTAAAGAAATATTGTTTATAAAGGAGTAAATGAAAACATGACTTTCACAAAATATTTAAAATTGAATTGTATGAAAATGAGAAAAATTTATACACTTAAACAACTGTAGTTTTCAACTCTTTATCCTTTTTATCAGCTAAAACATGGTGGAATTTATTTCTGTGGAAATGCTCAACCCTCTTCTGATAAAGGAAAATTCAAAGGAGTTCTATAATATGCAGAAAAACAAAGATTCTATCTGATACCCTGTCTGGGACCCAATTTACTCTTTGCTGAAGTAACTATGAATTTTGTGCGGAATGAAAATATGATAGCCCTTATTAAAATTGATTAATCTCAGTATTAATCACATATGTACATAAAATTTTTCACATACATTAATTAGAGGATGAGTGACACTGTTCCACACTTTGAAACTGCAATTTTTCACCATTGAGTAAGCCGAGTCTTGTGTCAGGAAGGTGTACGTGAACTATCATATATGATCTGAGTCCTCAGCATACAGGAAGCCTTTTTGCTCCCTGACAGATGACCAAGACACCACCAATTCCCTTTTATAAAAGGTGATGTTAATGAAAAATCTTTCTGCTAGGTTTTGAAATATACAGTACACTGCTGCATTGAAATAGACTGATGTGAAGAACTGAAATGGAATCTCTGAACACTTTTTGCCTTTTTATTCAATGCAGTATTCATTGCTCATCTTCTAAATAAAAAATATTGTTGGAGTGTACCAAATTATCATATATAATAGGATTAAAGAATAAAATAATGTCAACATTTGGGCAGGAATAAAGTCTGATGCATGTGAAGAGCAGGCAACATTTTAGGGAAACAGAGAAGAACCAGTTGTATTAATAAGGGTTTCCACAGAAACAGACAAACAAGATAGGTTTGTGGAGAGGAAGAGAAATGAGTCACTTAATGAGAGGGATCTGTTCTGAGAAATGTCCTGCTATGTGATTTTGTTATTGTGCAAAAACACAGGGTCTACTAATACAAACCAAGATGGCTACAGTGTCATTAGATGATGTGATCTTATGAGACCATGACCACTCATGTTGTCCGTCATTGACTGAATGTTTGTTATGTGTCACACAACTGTACACATTCATATATGTAAGTATCCATATATACACAGAGAATGATTAAGAGAGGGAGAGATACTGATGTGGAAGGGACTAAGGGATTGCTTTATGTAATTATAGGAGCTAGTGAACCTGAAATAAACAGGATTTCAGGGGGCTAAAAACTCAGGCGGGAGTTGATTGGTTTTCAAGTAAAATTTCTTCCTCTCCAGGTAATCTACATCTTTGCTCTTAATTTCAACACTAAAATCATGGAGAGGCATCTCCTTTCTTAAAGTCATTGGATTTTAAATGGGAACCATATCTACAAAACCTCTTTAGAGCAACACATAGATTAGTGTCTTATTAAATAACTAGGTCACACAAACTAAGTGGAGATATAAAATTAACTATCACACAAACTAATTCCAATTTAGGTGAGCTTTTTAGAGTCCCATTACAGTTTGCATCTGGACTTTCTTCCAAAGCCTTGTGTGTAGAAGGTTTGGTGGGTCCCCTGCAGCAATGTTCAGAGGTGAGGCTTTTGGAAAGTGAATGGATCATGAAAATTGCCCTCATCAATGGGTTAATTATTTTAGGGATCAATCATTTAATGACAATAGTTTGACCTGGAAGAAACTTCAGGAGGTGGGATCTAGTTTGAGGAAGTTGATCACTGTGGGCATAAACTGGAATGATCTGGATCTCTCTCTCTCTCTCTCTCTCTTTCTCCCTTCCTCTCTTCTTCCAGAAGATAAGAAGCTCTCTATCACCACACTCTTGCACCATACTGTTCTGCCTCATCACAGGCCAAAATCAATGGAACTAGCCAACCATGGACTGAAAGATTGAAACCTCTGAAACTATGAGACAAATAAATAATAAATCTTTCCTCTCTTACGTTCTTTTCCTCAGGTATTTTGCCCTATTGATAGCAAGCTGATTAACACCAATGGGTATTTATTTAAAGAGTAGGAAGTATTAGAACTGCATGATTAGTATAACAAAAGATGAAATTGTAGCCAGTACAGTGGCACACGCCTGTTATCCCAGTACTTTGGGTGGCTGAGACAGGAGAATTGCGAGTTCAAAGCCAGCTTCAGCAACAGTGAGTTGCTGAGCAACTCAATGAGACCTTGTCTCTACATAAAACATAAAATAGGGCTGAGGATGTGGCTCAGTGCTCGAGTGCCTCTGAGTTCAATTCCCAGTACCAAAAGCAAAAAAAAAGATGAAAATGTAGAAAAATTGTGGGAGACAAAGTGGGGTAGGTTGTGCCTTATCAGGCAGATGTGTTAATTCAGCATGGAAGAACCTGAAAAGTTAGTTTTTCCTGAAGCTAACTAATACCAATAGATTTTTCAGCAAAATGTAACAGAAAAAGATTTGTCTTTTAGAAAGACAAATTTGATTTTATTGTTTTATAGCATGGTTGAACAAAAGACTAGATATTAGTAGAGATTGGAGTCAAGAGTTTTATTTTCATTGTAAATAAGAAATTATGTGATAATAATAATTAATGGTAAAAGTAATGCTGAGGGAAGCTAAATATGAGAAAATGTACTTTCAAGCTCTGACCTAATCATCAAGGAGGAAGACAAAGATTATTATTGAGATTTTGAAAGAAACACAAGGAATAACTTCTCTGCTGACTTGACTAAGAATAGACTCAAGAATAAGCAATTGGAAGCAACTTGCCACATTCCTTTCTAACATAATTTGTTTTGGAAAGGATAGGTTCTATCAGCAGCTAGGGAGAATTTTTCACATATGAAATCCCAGGATTAGACAGATTTACCCATTAGCAGTGATGAACTGTGGCCCAGCTATATCCTTATTCCTCCTCCCTAACATAGCAAGCTATTCACAGAGGAGCAGGAAACACTCCTCTTGTTTCACTGCATGAGGAGGTTAAGTCAGGGTGAGAGGTATGGAGGAAGGTCAGTTCTCAAGAAAAGTCTTAGAGGAAGAAAAGTACTTTACAGTCCTTCTGCACCCCTTGCCAAAGTTTCTCACAGCTTGAGTTTTTTCATGGGGCTCCTTAAGTGAAGTTTTTGTTTGTTTGTTTTGTCTTTTAGTGTTACTTCTCTTTGCAACCTATAACGTGTATGAATAAGTGTGTGACAGTGTGTCTGTTTGTAGTTTAAAGAATCGAGAAAAATAGATTAGGATAGGAAACATAAAAATGCCATTCTTCACCACAGTGGAGAAATAGAAATTAGGCCATGGTATTTTTGATTAGCAAAAATACATAGACTACAAAGTATATGCTCTACTATTTAGTAATAAATATGTGGTTATCTACACAGTGCCAGTGAATCTAAATTTAATTAATACTTGCCTTTTTTCCTTATTTATCTAACCACTTAATAAAAATTTTGAACACTTGCAAGTGCCAGGCATGAGTGATATGAGACAAAGAATAATAATTTATAATAATAAAAACTACAACAAATCAGCAGTAATAATCGTGACCTTATAATTCTTTTATATACAAGGAATTCACCTTGTTTGTGGTAGACAAACCATGCACACATGTAAATGTACACACCTTTGTCTCCTCTAAATTTAGTAGTTAGTCCTACCCTGTCTGATACTTAGGAATTTAAGATTAACTGTCATGATTATTGAAGGGGGTGATCTTAGGAAGGTCAAAACTTAATCCTGGTAAAGAAGAGTGATTGAATTCTCATTTGAAATGAGATTCTCAAAGGAACAACGGTTTCAGTCCATTACAATGGATGTGTAATGTGGCACGAGGAACCCCATCATTTTGTATAATTATAATGCACCAATAAAAATACATTTTTAACCAGAAAAGTTTAACTTGTTTCTGCTGCACTTTCTTCCAACAAGCTCCATTGAAAACGTTTTGCCTTTGTGTTGAAACTTTAGCAGATCGAGTGAGTCCCATTGGTGGGATTCCAAGGAGGCCCCTGTCAATACTTTATTTTCATTTGATTCCAATCTTCTCTTTCTTCAAAGATACGGCCTTATTGAAAGGTAGTTTCAGGGAATTAGGAAGAATAGCATAGTTCCTTTCTTCTTTTTCATCCCACCCAACACCCGACTTCTACTAACCAATAGTCATTTCTGGTCTATCTGAAGTTGGGCCTGTAGTGACAGGTTGAGGAAGAAAGGCAAATTTTTATGGGTTGTACTCCTTTAAAACATTTTCAAGGGCACATCAGTATAGATGCCTCTCAACCCTGGACATTCTGACACACTAGTGTTCTTTCCCAGTCTTCTCTAAACCTTGTTTTGACTTGATAAAGCAAGAGTGCAGCACCAGCAATCTCTCTGACCTGGCTGCAGCCTGAAATCACCCGGGAACTCTTCATCCTGCCAGTGCCTTGCTGGATCCCACTAACTGTGACTTGGTGTTTCAGGTGTGACCTGGGCATCGTTCATGACTCAAGGTCAACAACAGGTTCTCTAAATGTGTTCTTCCTACTGACATCCCAAGAGCCATCTGTCTCAGGACAACCTGCTGGTGGCTAACGTTCTACTTGTGACAGACGGGCTTTGGAACATCCTCTGCTTGGGCCTCTTTTACAAATGTGAGGCATTTGATGCTTTTTAGTCTTATCTCTGAGATTTAGTTTAAACACTAAGAAGGCAGGGGTTTCATTTAAAATCTTGTTGTGGAAAAGTTTATTGAAGTGACCTGACTGGATATAGAGCCAATGGGTAAGATTAAGACTTATGTAAGTTCCTTACTCCCCCAACAAAAAGATGTTGCTTATCAATTTTCCAGTCCATTTCTTTTCTGTGTATAATTTTATTTTCACTCAAAAAGCATCTATGTCCTTGGTTTTATATATCATATTCACCTTGCCTACTATTCACTGAAATCCAATGTGTCAAATCTGACAGTCTCAAAATCACACCGATTCTTAATTTTCTCTTGGAATAGGTACATATAAACACATACACACACATAAATATACACATATATATACATGTATGTGTATTCTGCAATTTTGTAAATATTTTGAATGAAATTCTTTTTAGCACAAGGTGAACAGATATATTCAAACATTCACATCTGGTTCCTAAGATGTGTTGTAATTTCTATAGATTTAGAATTAGTATTTTCTGTCTTGTTTTCCCTTGACTTTCATGCTAAAGACTGTACAAAACTGCTCAAACTGATTTATCTTTATAAGACTCAGAGTTTCCATGGGCAATAGTTTTTCAAGATTTTTAATTTGGATTTTTAAAATAGTTGATATAACCATCATGGGCCCCCAAAATTAACATAATCACAGAAGCTACAAAATCTTCCATGTGGAAATGCAGAATATTATTGTAAAGTTGAACTGATCTTTAAATTAAACAAGAATGTGTGGCATATGAGAATTAATATTTGATGAATTATATAACATTTTACATAAAATAATTTGACATATTTTTAAGCTGAAGAATGTGATCAAAATAAGTACATACATGTTTCCTTTCAAGAAGCATGAATTAATTAATTTTTATGTAGATATTTTAAACTATGTCAAGCTTTGTACAGTCTTAGTTCATATTTTTCAAGAATGCTTTATTCATTTTCATGAATAAACTTTGAGTGTTTGAACTCTGGATGATTTTAACCATTTTAAATAATTGTTCTGTATCTCCTAGCATTTGATTTTCGTATTGTAGGTTTAACATAAATACTATATACAGAGTTTTATCAATAGTGTCATAGTATCATTTTATTTAGTGGCCTCATCTACCTAAACCCTAAGCAAGAGTCACTGGTGATAAATAATGATAAGAATTCCAATAAGTACCTTAAAATTAGCAATAAGTATAACCTCCAATTTTTAGTTGTAGAATGGTTTTATTTTAATAAGATATATTGTGATTTGATATTTCTTTTACATACTAGAATTATATTCTGATTTTAATGAAATGCAACATGTCTCTAAGGACTACTTATTAAAAATGTGTATTACAATGGGCATCAGAGAAGAGAAACCTTACCTATCTTTGTCTTTGTCTTTTAAGGAAAGTAAATTTAATACATTTTTGAGGGCAAGTGACAATACGTATGCTTTTTTCATATTCTGTAAAATAATTTTGCAAATAATTTCCTTGAAACATTGCATGGCTTGCTATTAGGCTGTTTAATTAACATGGCTTAAACCTTTGACATATAATGCTAGACAGCATATTGGTGTCAGAGACAAATTTGCTAATTGGACTAGTTTTGCTGAATCCTTTAATACTCTTAACTTTTTGGATATGAGTTATTGAAGCCCTCTACAAGATCATAAAATGAGAGAACAATCAATGACTTTTGTAGCACAGAGAAGGGAATGACTTTGGTTGTGGATAAACCTGTAGGAAGAGGACTTATTAGTTTATTGCTATTTGTTTTAGATTTGGTGGAATACTGCGTCAAAAAACAAAAACTGTTTTTTCTCTTGAGAACTACTTCTCCTCACTTTCTCTGCTCCTTTTGCTCTGGGTCACAGCAACATCCTCTCAAGAAGTGAAATAGATTTGGCCAATCCACTTTAAGTTCAGAGATGTTGTGCAACCCATAGTAAATTGATCCTCACCAACAGGTTCCATTTCTAGGGCTTATGTTGAATCTGTCTCACAAGAAAGATACAGTTTCTTTCTCCTAAAGTGGCTGAGAAAAAATGAGAAAACAGAGACTGCTGGCAGGTGCTTTGTCACTGTGTCTGAGAAATAAGGCACACAGATGAAAACAGATCCCTGAGATAAAAAGCATGCGTCCTGATGAGATCTTTGGAACCTCGGCATCTGACGTGCTTGAAGTCAGACTTTACTTTTTATTATGAGAGTCGATAAAGGCCATTTCTTCCTTAACATACTTTAAGTTGATTTTCTATCACTTGCAGCCAGGAGAGTTCTGAATAATGTATCTAGGATGCTCTGTCATTTTTCCACATGGTGACTCATTTAGATAAGTAGTGGCCTAGGTGTTAAATGGGGAATGACTGCTAACCATACCCTGTCAGTAGTGAAATAGCTGAGAAGCATAGATTTTTCTAAACTGGAACCATCTACTTCTGTGTAGGATAACAGCTATTTTCTCTCTGTGACCAAAAGAAATTTCCATTTGACCCCATGGCATTTGCAGTTCCATACCCAATCAAGTGAATCTTGACATGGATGGGTAAAGGAAAGATACATAAGACACTTTGATGCCTAAGTTCCAGTCTGTGAGGATATTATTATCTATGAGTGAAAGAATGAGAAAATATCAAAAAAAAAAAGAAATGTATTTTTCCCCATGAAAGTAAATTGTCTTACCAATTGGAGGGTTTACACATCATTCTATAAGGTGAACCTATGATTATTGTAGATTTTGCATTTATTTGGCTTTCTTCAATGTTCTTATTCTTAATAATAACATATTAACAACCACAGTATAGGCCCAGAGTTTTTATTAGTATTTTTTGGTTGTCATTATTGTTATGAACTTAATGAAATGCAATCGTTTTGAGCAATCCAAAATAGTTGAAACAGGGCTTTATTGTACTAATTATTCTCTGCTTAATTCTGATTATAATATGCTATTAATCATTACATTCTGACTTATGGGAAAAATTTGAATGCAGTTTACAAAAAAAAAAAAAGATGCCTTTTCTATTTCTTTTGGAAACCATTCAGATTTTCCTGGTATTGCTCTTAGCATTGGCTACTGTGAGAAGTTTGAGGCAACCTTTGGCATGGTGTGTGTTTTTGGGAGCATTAAACAATTAGATGAAACACATAAAACGTGATACTGTCCCAGAGGTGTGCTCAGAGCCTTAACATTGTGAACAATCATCACTAGTGATGCCATAAATCCAGGCCCAATAGACAGACACAGGAAAGGAGGATGCTGGAGGGTGGCATGAGGGCTTCCTTAGAAACTTGGGCTGTGGTGATGTTCAGACAGATGCAGTTTAAATTATTAAACCATGGAAGGGGGAGGTTTCTTTATTGTTTTCATTTGGTCTATTTATTCGAAGAACAAATTTGTTCTAAGAAAAATAAAAGGCACAAACAGAAGAGGAAAGATAATTCTTAGATACTAAGATCCAGAAAGCTACTAAGTGGAGACAACCCCCAAAATAACCCCCCTTTATTTGACGCCCTCATGTATGCCTTCTTCTGCTTGAGAAGGATCACAGGGGTAGTTGCATTAAGGTTCCAAATGCAACAAAGAACAAGAGCTCTTTCTCAAGATTCATTAGAAAAGAAGGGAAGGAGGGTATGACCCTGTATTGAAGACTAGCACTCCTTATATATTTATTTCCTTGGTTGTGTGACTATTCCAGGCCTCCTGTGTCTTTGGAGGCATTAAATAAATAGATGAAACACATACAAAATATGATACTGTCCTAGAAGGTGCTTCTCTGATCCTTGATTTGGGTCTGTGGGATAAAAATGGACATGATCCAACAGAGGCTAGAACTGTGTATGTGTATGCAGGCTTAAAATGTTTACTTTTATGCTTCTATAATTTCCATAAAGAGAGCTTCTTCTATGTAATGAAAACATTTATTATCAACTTCAGCCTCAGAATGAACAGCAATGAAGATGTAACTGCGAAGACTGAGACTCAGTGAGGTGGTGATGTCATCCTGGGCGTTCAAGGTATCAGAGAAGAATGTCCTAGGCAAATAACCTTTCATTTTCTACAAGGGATCAACCATAGAAACTGCTACAAATTTTTGAAAATAGTAATTTTTTATCAACATCTTGCTCTAGAATGCTATTTCTACCAACATCTTGCCCTAGAGGCTCTGCATGTTTCTCAGGTTTGGGGAAGAAAGCATGCCATCTGGGATGGAGCTAGGGCAGGAACTTCCAGACACAGAGTAATCATATTTTACTTTCAACTTCAAATTGGTTGCAGCAATCATACGCTGATTTCCATCAGGCTCACGTTGCATGATACAGATTTTCACAGTGCCCACCTGCAGTCCCCTCCCTTTCCCAGCATAGAAACAAATTATATTTTATGTGCTTGCTTTGCAGTTTCATATATACTCACCACTTAAATCCCACCCAGTGCTCTTAAGATTAGTGAGAAAATCATCCCCCTGTTCTCCTTTCCTTTCCTATCTGGGTCACTGGCTTTGTGCTGCCTCCCACCCCCTATGCACAACCAAGATATCTTTGGCAGAAAGATTTTCAGTTTAACTCTTATCTATTTGGCCTATTTTTTTAACCCTTCAATCCTGTTAACATCTTTCAATGGTCCGCTATGCTTTAGCAGCACTGCAGTTTTTCTAAGTGCATGTTGGGATGTACTAGATTTTATATGATTGGTCTACCCAATAAATAACAGTATAAAAGTAGCTTATATTTCTGTTAAGATGGAAGCTGCCTTTTGTAATAGTCAGTTTATCACATTCACTGCTGATTTCCACAGGAGCTAGGCTCTATCAAGTGAAAACTGCCATCTCTTACTTCATATTTGCTAAGTAATGGCAAGGTGCATCTGAAAAGAGTCAGGGCTCAGAGGCATCGGTTTATAGCTCAAAGTGCTACATCAGATGCTGAAGGACACCTGATTTACCTGTAGCCTCACAAATGGTGGCAAGCAAAGTTCTAGTCAATTTGCCTAAACTCTGATCCATAAAAGATAACAGCTACAACAGAAAATAACCTCTTCTTTTGGGAGTTGGGAAGGAAAAAAAAAAAAAGCAAAGGCCATCTGAAGGGTTATATTCAAGTAAATCATGCAAGACAACAGTGTCAGGAAATGACTCATCTATGATTATTATTCATCACCTCTTAACACCTTTTTCTTCCCCAAAGAGTAATGTGAAAAGAAGAATTTCAGAGTTATCTAGCTCTCTTTTTTTTCTATACCTCTTTGTTACACGGTAGCTAATAAGGTGTTGCTGTGTTTGAAAGTATGTGTCAAAATCTCATTATGTGGTACACAGAGCTTTGCAAACTTTATTTTTTTTTACTAAATGTATAAAGCAAAAATCTGCTCAATGAATAAATACGTCAAGAATCTGGGAAAGAATGGTCAAAGCTATGAAAAACTCTGACCTCTCAGGTTCATGTAAGTGTATTCCCATCTGGATAATATTCTAGTTCAAAAATCAATACTGAACACTAATTTTTAATTTCTAAATCTACCTAAAATATCAGTTTTTTACTTTCTTTTGGTACTGCTGATTGATCCCAGTGAAGCTCTACCAATGAGCTCATTCCCGGAACTTTTTATTTTATTTATTTTATTTTGGTACCGGGGATTGAACTCGGGGACATTCGACAACTGAATCACATCCCCAACCCTATTTTGTGTTTTTTATTTAGAGACAAGGTCTCACTGAGTTGCTTAGCGCCTCACCATTGCTGAAGCTGGCTTTGAACTTGTGTTTCTCCTGTCTCAGCTTTCCAAAGTGCTGGGATTACAGTTGTGCGCCACCACTCCCAGCTTATTTTATCTTGAGACAGGGTCACCCTAAGTTTCTGAGGCTTGCCTTGAACTTGTGTTCCTTTTGCTTCAATGTCCTGTATAAATGTAATCAGGTTCAGCTAAAACAGCGGTCTTGAAAAATGCTGTAAGTATTGATTAATGATTAGAAATTAAAATAATCTGTTTTTTAAAAATAAAATGGGACTAAGGGTGTAGTTCAGTGGTAGAGCATTCTTGTGTTAAAGCCCCACTAAAATACACACACATATACAATGTACAGATAGTAACATAAGAGTTTATTTTTTTTCTATCCATCATCTTACGTTCTCCTACGTGCTTTTCCTTCTTTCTTCCATATATAAGTACTGAGCATCTGTGATTAAGCAGACAGTGTTTTAGACACCATGAAATTAGAAACAGTCAGAGCACATTTCACTTTCTGCTTCCATACATCTTAATTCTGTCTAGAAAACACTGACAATAAATGTATGGATAAATAAATGCACAACCTATTAAGTGTTGGTTATAATTGCCAGTAAGAAAAAATAAGTAGTGAAAGAAGAGGGAGTGACGGGGTGGAAGTGGGGTCTTAAAGATAGTGATGGAGGAAATCTCTGCTGAGATAGTATTTTGCCCAAGATGGGAAAATAAAGAATCCATTGGAATACCTGTTTCTAGCACATGAAACAGAAAATAGGAATTGTGAGGAAGAATTGTGAGTATCTATGTAGACTGGGGGTGGCATCAGTGGGAAAGCCATAGGGTAAGCAATCACACAGATGGCTTGAATTTTCTGAAGGTTCTAAAACCTGGAGTTAGAAAATCAGAGGGCAGATTTGGTTTTATATTTTCCAATCAGTATAGAGAAGACAAACTACAAAGTCAGTGATTTGGGATGTTTTAGTTACCATGGTGTCTAGTGCCTAGGACACTGCCAAGTAAGAACCCAAGTCTTTATTAAAATTAGAGTATTATCACAATTGGTATGGGAGTTAATAGCGTTTCACTTGCTTTGTCAATTTGTCATTTGCATGAGTGCTCATTTAAATGTGAAGCCTTTGACACAAGTGGTTCTATAAGGCTAAGAGACAAAGGGACCCTCCATGCAATTTGTCTGCTGTTCTTCATGTCATCCCTTTTCTCTACTCCCTGTTACAGTATCCCTTATCCAAGTGTTTGGGACTACAAGTGGTATGAGTTTTGGATTTAATATATATATATATGTGTGTGTGTGTGTGTGTGTGTGTGTATGCATGTATGTATTTTGTAGTCATTGCACATACAGATTGAAATATCTTGGTGATGGGGTCCAATCTGAACATAAAGCTTAATTATGTTTTATATACATTTTATACAGTGACCTGAAGGTAATGTTTTATAGTATCTTTTGCACACCTGCATTTTGACTGACCTGTCACATGAGGTCAGGTGTGAATTATCCTGCTAGTGGCATCTTGTTGGCATTCAAAAAATATAAGTTTTTGAAGCACTTTGGAGTTCACATTTTCAGATTAGGAAGGTCAACCTGCATCCAACTTAAAATTCTTCTTGACTACTTTTCTTCCATTTCTAAAAAGCAGAGACTGGCTGGTATTCTGAACATAAATCATCAGGCTGAGGCAATGCTTTTGTAACTGAGCCATGAGATTACTTTTCTTCACATTATCTTGGTTTCCTTCAATTGAATAAAAATTTGTGAACTTTATACTTATTTAGGAGGGTGCTATGATGTACAGCCTCAGTCTCATCTTCAGGGTAAGTCACATCTCAATAAATCTATTTTATTTTTCAATTTTATAATCTTGAGGGAGTTCTCAGGCCTTTCTGAACTGCACTAACCTGGTTGGATTGATTATTCTTTAGAATTCCAACACCAAGTGACTGTATTTTAATAATCATCCTCTTTTTATTCCATCCACCTCTCTCTTTTGTTCATTCACCTTTTACTCAGAATTTCTGATCTTCTTCTGCCTTAGTTTGCTTCCTCCACATCTCTCCAAGTGCTACCAAGACAAGACCTATGTTAGGCAAAGTTACTGAGATCATGTGCATGTAACTTGAAAGGATCTGATGCTCACTAGAAACATGGTGAAATATTTAGAAAGATTTATCGGCAGAATTTAAGGAAGAAAAATCAGCAAAGCAGACAGTAGTTACAATTTTCCAGCAGTGATGGCTGAAGTTTGCCTGAGATGAATGTCTCCTTAAAAAGTCTACACAGGAGCATAAGAGAAATAGAGGAACACTGGACGCGGCATGGGGGAGGTGAGGGGCAGGAAAGGGGAATGGGTATAGTAAAGATGGTTGATTGAGATCGTCATCACTACCCTTGGTGCATGTATGAAAACACAATTGGTGTAACTTTATCTGATTTGCAACCAGAGAAATGGAAAAACTGAGCTCTATATATGTGCTATGACTTGAAATGCAATTAAATAAACTAATAAAAAAAAAAAGTCTACACAGGCGGACCCACACTGGTGTTGAAAATCCCCAGACTTCATGATGCACATCTATGCTTCCACTGTGCAGGATGCTGAGTGAGAACTTTTCATCTGGTTATGCATGTCTTTGCTTCTAAAAAATTATGTCCCCGATGACCTTTTTAGGTCCCATTTTCTGTTCTCTTTCTGGAATTACTATTATTCATATATTTTTCATTTGCATTTTCTTATCTCTTGGCATATACTTCTCATTAGTTTTTCTTTTTGCTTTACCTTCGTGAAGAATTCCATAACTGTATTTTATTTATTTTTTTTTTTAAATATTTTTTTAGTTGTAGATGGACACAATGTCTTTATTTTATTGCTTTGTACATGGTGCTGAGGATCGAACCCAGGGCCTCACGCATGCGAGGCAAGTGCTCTACCGCTGAGCTACAATCCCAGTCCCCCATAACTGTATTTTAATTTGGATTCTTCCTTTGGAATTTTATTTTTATTTACTTATGTTGACCATTTCAACTACCCAGAATAGCCCCTTCTGTTTCTTGACTGTAGGATTTAAAGCTAAGTTGTGGAGTTCTGCAAGCTATGTACACCAAAGAGATGCAAGTGTGGGTTTCAGAAGGTAAATTTTCTCCTAATTCCTTTCTTTCAAAATGAGTTAATTGCTCCTGTCCTCAGCTATGTCTAGTGTCCAGGACTCCTTTTTGCCCATTATAGGGAATAAACACAGGTTTCTCCACAGGCTGGACCATGGGTACCAGTGGGTAGGGCTGAGTCCCCTGGCTCGGTAGAGTGAGTGTGGAAACATTGGTATCTGTGTGCTTTGTGTACTGTTATTTTGAACCTCCTGCTTGCAACCTCTCATTTATCATTGTTTTCAAAAGGAGCTAAATACTGCCAATTTTCATTCTTTTATGTCATCAATGGTACAATTATAATAACTCCTGAATTTCACCACTACCACTGCATAAAAGTAAACATTTGAGGACATACCATGTTAGACATACCATGTTAGTTATTAGATATCATCCTCGGTATCTAAGAGAGACCCCCAGAATATTAGACCTATATTAAGAAGAAAGAGAGAGAGACAGAGAGAGAGAGAGAGAGAGAGAGAAGAGAAGAGCAGAGCAGAGAAGAGAAGAAAGAGAAGAGAAGAGAAGAGAAGAGAAGAGAAGAGAAGAGAAGAGAGAAGAGAAGAGAAGAGAAGGAAAAAGACAAGATAGGAAGACGGATCTGGAATGTAGCACAGATGTAAAGTGCCTCTGGGTGCAACTTCCAGTAGTGAAAGAAATAATAGAATCAAGTAAAATTGGGTCACATGATAAGCAATAAATATTCTTTTTCAATTCTTTCAAGTGTCTTTAGTCTTTCTTATCCTTCTGATTACATTTAGTACAGAACCTCTCAGATTCACAAATCCATATAAATCGCTTAGGCATCATGCTAAACCAAATATTGTGTGTTAATATATCTAGAAGGAAGCTTGAGATTCATTTCAAAAAGACTCATTGTATAATGCTTAATCTGCTGGTTCTGGGAACATACTTTTAGTAACAAGAATCTGAGAGAGGGAAGACCTCATTTTGGTTTAGTAAATGTTTATATTTATTTATTATTTATAAATAAAAAAATGCAGACCTTTTGAAAGAATCATGAAGAAGGCAATATTATAGTGACAAGATCTAATATTATTGTGTTTATATCACATAATTTTACTAGGTCTGTGAATTCATGCCTTCATCTGTCCACTTGCTTATTCAATAGATGTATCCTGAGAGCTCACTACATGGCATGTATAATTCTACGTTCTCTGCATATATGAAAATAACTTTTATCATAGAGATCATGTGCTATATAATAATATCATAGTGATAATAGTGCAAGTGATATACAGATAAAACACAATTGTTAAAGATATAATTGAATGACTAAAGTTTGGAAGAATTCACAATGCTTATAAAACTGGAGAATGTTAGTGCTATTTGCCAGTTTTGGATTCAGTTCAAATGGCCTAAATAAGGAAGAACATTTCATTGTTTGTGAACTAAGATATACTGGAAATTACCTGCAGAGATTGTTGGTTGAAATGAGACCGGAGCCTAGAGGATATAGAGAGATATAGAGAGATGGATGGGTTGCCAAAATTTGGTGGGCAAAACAGGAACATTATTTTGCAGGTATGAAATCAGAAAGCATGAAAGCAGAAGTTTCAGAGACACAGATCAAAAGAAACTGAAATATCATTTTACTGGGAAATATGTTAAACTAAGATCAACAAGTTTCTGGAAAATAAGGACATTTGAAAGTTACTATTCTGAGGAAATTTATCTGGATTTGAAGAGTTAAAGATTTATATGAGCTCTTATCATGTTTCACATAGATTTACACTAGTTAGAAATTATATTTTGATATAATTATAAAAGGTGCATTTTATTCCCTTTTACCCACTTTCAGAACTGGAATCTTAATTATACTAAGTAATATGATTCCTAAATTCCAAGCATCTATGAATATTTTCTTGAAACTATTTTTTTCAATACTGAACTTTAGAAAACCCAAAAATGTTCTTAAAAAACGATGCAACCTACATTTTACAAAGAAAAATGTGTAACATGTACTTTAATATGCAACCATTCACTAAGCATTCGAAAAAAATTTTGCAGATGCATGAACAATTTTGTCTCTGGCTGACTCTAGATCAAAGTTTTTAATTCATTTACAGTATCCCACAATATTTACTGAGTGAGCAACTGCTCGGTACCAGAGGCTCTGTACAGCAGGAACAGTGGTGAAGAGCAGCCTGCAGATTTTTCCTTGCAATGTGACAATGCCATGTGGGCTGTGATGCTCATTTATTATCTCGAGGATTTCTCATCCCAATTTAGGTTTTAAAGATAAATATCTGTACCATGCAACAACCCTTTGCCTCTCTGAATTTTTAATATCAATATTGCTTTTCTCACTGTGCTAATTGCAGAATACTTAGTACTGTCTTTGCCAGTGCTGTGATGATGATGGAGATTTTGAGGTGGCAGATTTCTAATGAATTTTTTGAACAATATATTTTCTCTTTAATATCCAAATTAGAACTGGATCACCCACAGTGAAGAAACATAAATGCCATGACATTTCCTGTGTATTTGTTTCCTTCTTGGGTATAACTCCCAGGTCACTACCAGTTTTAATACATTTTCTGTGATTTTACTAATGAATAGTGAGTATAATAAAATGCTGATAAAACTCACATAACATGACATAAAACATGATTAGCCTTCAGTGTTTTTATAGTTTAGGATAGCTATTAAATAGGCAGTATACCTGACCCATACAAGCTGTAGGATTTATGGTACTGTTAATTTATGCTAGTGTATAGTATAATATGTAGTTAATACTGTTATAATAATAATGTTATTAATATCAGAGTTAAGAGCAATTATTGCTAAGAGAGTCCTTTATAACTAGATTTTATATAGTATTCTTATTTGTTTCCCAGTAAATACTTGGTTGAGAATCAGAAATTCTCTCTTACATATCAGAGTCATTTGCTTATACCCTAAAAAGGGTTTATTTTCCTCTTTCCTCTCTTCCTTCTTTCAATCTTTTTTCTTTTCTTCTTTCCTTCCTCACTTTCTTTCTCCTACTTTTCCTTTATTTTCCCTTTCTTCCTTTTCCCCTTCCCTCTTTTCTTTAAGAGGTGTAGAGGAACATATATTATTGTACAGAATTGGTACTGGAATGCATGGATATACACAATTAGATTCATGAATATGTACTTTGTAGAGTTGGTACCAAATGAAGCAGTGAGTAAAGTGACTAAAAGTAGCATATATTAAAATTTAATTATGCAATTAAAATATAAACTAACTTTTATTAAGACTTATAAAATAGTCTCCATTAAATGTCCTGTATCAATAGTATCTTTCTGTGCATCTTTTAACACTATAGTTATACACACAAAATGTTAAATAATAGTTTGAGGATCATAAAATTTCCTAAAAATTCTATAATCTTGACTTCTTTATTTTTATAATGGAGACCACAACAATGGTTTTCTTGAGAACAAAAATGAATAATATCACAAATATTGATTTATATAATAAACACATAGCATATAATATGCTTTCTGACTTGTAGTTAATACTATTATAATAATCATGCTAATCAAGGTTAATAACATTGATAAGTAGCTGTTAGCATTCTCATTTGCTATCAATGAATCCTATTATTTACAAAACTTGTTTTCTTGGATTAAAGGAATGCCATGCCTCAAATGCCTTTTAAATATCTGATTTGCATTAGAGGTCCTCAAATATTTGAGATCTTTTGAATCTTAAGTTTAAACTGTATGTTTGTTGATTCTCAAGAATCCGTATACTTAATTTCTCAAACACAATAAACCTGAAACCCTGTCTCCTGGTCAATAGCAAGCTCTATAACTAGGGACTAGACTTACGTGCCTTGTGTTGAAGCTACTTTCTAAGATGGTGCTGTGCTAAATTTTCTGTGTGCCATAAGAGGTACAAGGCAAATGAGGAGGTCTACAGACCAGAAAGGAACCAAATGTGTAAATGAATGTCTGTAAGGTAAGGGGACACGCTATAGTACTTTAATGTGAGTAGAAAGCATTGTAGATGTACAGGAGAGAAAAGTGAATTCTAGGCAGAAAGACTGCAGATGAATACATGGTGGTTATGCTAGTTACATTTAGGCCTTAGGGACAGGTAAGCACATATCCCATGTGGAAGATGAAAGAACTACAGAGCTCCAATTGAGAAGAAGAGTGTGAAATAAATCATACATAGAGAAAGACCACACAAGGAAGCAAAGTTAGGTTTTCCCAGAAGATAAGACAAATTGCGATAGATAATCTGGAAAGGGAATGTAAGCTATGACCACATTTTCTATTATAAATGTCTTCTTATTTCTCAGATCAAATCATTTTTGTGATTTGATAAAGAAATTTGTGTTGTATGGGTACGATTTTCCCCACAGTTTTTCGTGATTGCTTCTCTGCATTCAGCTTGACTTAATTGTATTTCAAATTTCTTTAATAAAATTTAAATTATCTTACTTCAAAGTGTTTCTTTAAGAAATTTTAAATGACATTTAATGGCCCCAAGTATGAATTTCTCCTATAATTTATTCCCAAGGTATGCCAACCTTTTGATTTATTCTGATGATTTAAGCAGTTGTTGAATATTCAAAACAGTCTTTTTACTACATAAGGTCATGCCTGTCATTAAGAAAGAACATGTCAGTTTTTTGATGACTTTAATAAAAATATCAGAACCATTATAATATTAAGTGACATATTACCTACTCAGTTTTTCTTTGTATTTTTAATGATGATGTTTTCTATCATGTAATTATCAACTATGAGCATTTATAATTTCAATCTCCTGCAAATAATTGGGTAGTGTCCAAATGATGAAGGAGCCTGTAGCATCCTGCAAAAAATACATTTTAGATTCATTTAAATGTTTTTCCCATTTTCATTGTCAAAATGCCCTGATACATAAATTATTTTTTTGGGTACTGGGGATTGAACTCAGGGGTACTCAACCACTGAGCCACATCTCCAGCCCTATTTTGTGTTTTATGTAGAGTTGCTTAGCGCCTCATGGGTTGCTGAGGATGGCTGAACTCACAATTCTCCTGTCTCAGCCTCCCAAAGTGTTGGGATTACAAGCGTGAGCCACCGTGCCCAGCTCACAAAATTTTTGTAACTGTGAATTTTTGTCCTATATGCTATACCAGGAATACTTGTGAAATATTAATATGAAACAAAGACAATAAGTCTGGGCTTATACCTCGGGGGTGAAAAACTTGCTTAGCATGTGTGAGGCACTGAGTTGAATCCTCAGCATCACATATAAATAAATAAAATTAAAGTATTGTGTTCACCTACAACTAAAATTTTTTTTAAAAAAAAAGACTTATTGTAAGCCGGGCGCCGTGGCTCAAGACTGTAATCCCAGCACTTAGGGAGGCTGAGACAGGAGAATCGCGAGTTCAAAGCCAGCCTCAGCAAGAGTGAGGTGCTAAGCAACTCAGTAAGACCCTGTCTCTACATAAAACACAAAATAGGGCTGGGGATGTGGCTCAGTGGTTGAGTGCTCCTGAGTTCAATCCCCAGTACCAAAAAAAAAAAAAAAAAAAGACATTGTAAACATCTATATACCTAACAAATAGGTAATAAGCTCATGTGACTAGGGTTCCCACAGAGCTGGGGTAAATTCAATCTAAACTACTCTTATGACTTTGTGATGCTTTCTTGGTTTCATTTTTTGGGTAACTCAGAAACTTGGAGTCAAATGGGACAGGGTAATAATGTTCTCTAAAACCTGTGGATCAACCATTTCTGTAAATTTCATTCAGCGCAGCAGGTATTCTGTGCTTCATTTTCCCTCAGTTACATCATTTTTCCTCATAAAACATCAAGGTATCACCTGGGAGACCTCTTTGATAAGCAAAATACAAACATGATCAATGTTACAATGTTACAAATACCTAGAATGTCAGGGCTTTCCAGATGTGCACAGTCATATGAAGTCTATGTTTTTTATCAACAAATTTTAATCCTTAAATTGATGATGAAAGTTTCTTTATATCAGATTGGAAAATAATGAGAAGAAAAAACAACCTGAATACTAGTCACAAGATCATTGAAGATTATAATGCTTATCTATTTATAGTTTTTTTCTATCTCCTTACTAAGAAACATTGCAGTTGATCATATTTTTGACAAGTTCTACTGTCACAACATAATTTTTTTTTGACTGAAAATAACAGAAATGTATTATCTCACCTTTCAGGAGACCAAAAGTCCAAAATCATCACTGAGCCAAAATCAAGGCACCAACAGGGCTACACTTTGTCTAGAAGCTTTAAAGGAGAACCCATCCTTGTAACAACATAATTCATATAATGATCTATTCAAACAATTTTTTTCCAACTTAGTCATTAATAATTATGATTTTTGTTCACCTTATGTTTTTCAAATATTCTGTGGACAAAGAGTAGAGAACTAGAGCTTTACTTATTTTTGTTTGCATTTTTAACTAGGAATATAGTAAATTGAAACACTGTATGTAAGTTTGCTTAAGAATAATTATACTGACTGAAATTTTAAAAATCAAATAAACCTCAAAAGTGGTATGCTATGACAAGTTTAATACCTCATGAATCTATAGCAACCTTTTCTGAAGTATTGGATCATGTGAGTTACCAGCAAGTTAGCCATTTTTCTAGAATTCAATAGTTGCATATGTTTCATACATTTTCATTTAATGTAAATCTCAGATATTTGGTATTTTTAAATTTCAAAATGCGAGCTAGAGGGTGGAGAAGAAGCTCAGTGGTAAAGTGTGTACTTAGCAGGTCCAAGGTACTAAGTTCATCACTCAGCACAACACACACACACACATACACACACACGTCAGCTAGAAAATATTTGTTTATATATCGGTTGGGTTGTGGATTGCCTTCAAGTAGCCATTGGATACTAAGTTTCTTCACCAACTACAGTTACTAAAATTTCTTATGATACTTGATATTTCATAGATTATTGAAAGAGAAAGGAGGAATTTTCAGAATTATCAAAATCTGTACTGCATCTTGTTTATGTCCAGGTTTGTGAAATAATCTATATACTGACAGAGATGTGACATATTTTAGATTGTTAAGAAAGGAAAATTCTTTTTTACTGTTTCTAAATTGTGTTCCATAAAGATAATAGTCTGGAAAGACATTGATAGTAAAACATATTGACTGTTTATAATAAGGATCAAGTGTTAAAATCCTTCAAGATTACAATATATGCATGATATATACATATATCATATATGTATTTAACACTCTATTAATGACCAACTTTATTAATTTTTCAAAATTAAATATATTGGGCTATCTGTCTTTCCTGGTGGCAGGGCAAATATTGGGCCTCATTTACATCCAATGTTCAACATGCAAATTTCACACTAGGTAGAGTCAAGAAAGCCAAACTAGCTTTCCTTTGTTCTCCAATCTAATTTAAGATCATCAAGTAAAGATGTTAAGACTGGTTCATATTTATCATGCCTCTCAGTTTATAATAAATAGACAGATCTTGTTGAAGTGCTCTTTGAGGGGTTCTGCCTACTGTTGGAGTGGACTTCCATGCTCTCTTGGCTCCTGGATATGGGTGATCTTTCAGTCTATACCATCATGCACAGTTATTTGCAGGAAACTATCTACCAAAATAAGGAATGGTCAAAGCTAGCCACGTTGGCAGGGCTGGAATCTCACCAAGGTGGTGGGATCAGGCTCCAGTTCTTTACCAGCTGCAGGTGAGGAACAGAGGACTCCTGGGCTCTGACACATTCCTTGTGACAAGAGAGTGTCTAAAGTTATCAGATAAGCTGCACCCTTACAGCAGTATAGCTAACAAGGCAGTGGAGTTTCCCAGACTATCATGCATGGAGCATGTGTGAAATACCCTGTTTTTCTAGGAGACCCATAGACTATGGAACAGGGGTTTTTCCTGAAAAGATGGCCCCTATTTGATGTGCCTGGTCAAAAGGCCTCTGTGTATCCATGAATACATGGACACAGAATCATGATTGATTTTCTCTACTCAGTGCTAGGACCAGTCTATCCATTTCTATTATTATTTGGAACCATGATGCTTATCTGTGCTACATGTTTATTTTGGAGCACATTCCTTAACCTCAATAACATGTGTAAAGAAGGAGTATAAGGTTTGGGGAAAACTCTTATAGAGAGTTTGATTTCACTCAGAATGCCCTTGGGAGATTAATTCAAATTTACTCATTTCCTTTCTAGTTCTGTGGCCTTACCTCTGCTATATTTTACCTTATTCATATTAAGAACAACTGAATATTCTTAAAGTGTACTTATAGTATTAAAACAGCAGATTAATTAGTAATAGGTCTATGAAAGCCAGTCCTTTTTCAGTTTATTTACTATATAAGTCCATTTGCTTTCATGATTCAATTCACTTGAGCAAGTATTATCAAACACCTGTGCTTTGTAGAGTTATTCTTACACATGGGAAATACTAGAGGAACAAAGGACGGTCACATTTCATGTAGGAAGATATTTATAAATAACTAAAAGATAATGCTAGATTGCTTCTTATGTTGATAATGAGAGAGAGAGAGAGAGAGAGAGAGAGAGAGAGGGGGATGAAAAAAGATCAACCTTACTTAATTTTAAACATTGATCAGAAAATTCTGGAGACCTTGAAGTTAACAAAATTCTTAACAGGGTATGCTTATACATCATTTGGATAAACTGTAAACAGAATTATTATTGTATTAAAGAGGAGATTTCCTTTCCTTTAAAATGTGGGTTGATTTTGCTGTGCATTTGTGTGCATGGATGTGTTAGGTTTATTTTTGTACTTATTAAACACATTATTAGATGTCTATAGTCATTTCCATGTACTGCCACCTAACATAACACCTACCATAAGCATTTCAGAAGAGGTTTCTTAAGTAAATAATTAGAGAAAAACTCTTGAATCTTTTTTCTATGGTATAAAGAATTGAAAAAATTATTCCTTGACTATAATTAACAACAAAGAGAAAATTTTTACCCTTAGGTAAGTACATGTTTAAGGAAGAATTTCAGTTGGTACATTTTTCTTAGGAATTCATTACTTTAAACTCCCTAGAGATTCAAAACTAGTGGTGAAGAAAGGTGATATAAATAATTCTAAATATCACACTTGCTTATATGTTTTTATGCCAGTAGATAAGAACACATACAGCATCAATTTAAAATAATTGCAGGGCCATTGGTGACACACTGCATCTGCATTTTATAGGAAATACCAACATAACAAGAATACTTGGAATTCCTATTTTTTAGAAGTTGAATAGCTCAAAAATGCTAACTTTATATTATTTTACTGAAATTCAATAATTTAGACACAGTTAGTAACAATAAATATAACCAGCACTAAGAGAGAAGATACACAAATAATATGTCTCTAGATGTGTGTTTCTTCATAAGGGGATGTGTTTGAATTTTTCGCCATTCTTCTCTTATATGATCATTTTTAAAATCACTTTGCAATGATGGACCTGATTATATTCTCTCCTCCCATTCCCTTGATCTTTCTATTTATTGTAGGCACTTTTTGCTGAGTTTCTACTAATGTAATTCCTGAATCCTATCTTCCACTCTCAACTATAGCTTAGACTAAATTGTTCTTGCAAGTGCTCATTAAAATGATCCATTCATGCTTGAAATTTCACAATTAACTTGAAAGGCAATGATCAAACATGTTCTGAGTCATTTGCAGTGGAGTGCAAATGAGGTATCTGCTAGCAGATGTTGATGTCTAAAAGATAAGGACAAGGACAAGATGCAGGGAATGTTGTTACTGCAGGTGGTACAGCACAGAGGAACAAATAGGGTTGGGGCAAATTTGATCTACTTAACCCTTTTATCAAGAACAAGACCAATTCTCTGTGTAGTATTGCAGGTTGTTTGGTTACTCTATTATACCACATTAGTAGTTCAAGGATATCAATAATACCTTAATTATTATTTCAGAAAACTTATTAAGTCAATGAATACTCATTTATCAATATACAAAGAATTTGTAGGGGAGAAACTAAAGATAGATAACATGATTTTGCTTTTTCTAAATTCAACTCAGGCAACATTATATTCATTAGATTCAAGGATCAGAAGTATCATAGGTCAAATCTTTGCCAACCATTTTCCATTGTTTTCTGAAAGGTTTACCATTATAGATCAATTTATTCTGACACAAATATTGTATATACATAACTATTTAATTCCATGTATGTGAGCAAATATAAACATTTTTAACATATAACATTTAGTCACAGGAAAAAATTGTTCATTTAATGCTTGAGTGAATAAAATTAGACTGGAAAAGTAAAGTTGATTTTTTTGTAATCCAAATTAATCTCTGTTCTAGGTAAGCAACTTCATATGATTGAGAAAGCTGAGTAAAGTGACAAAAGTTAAAGGTTCTACTTATTTCTATAGTTGTCCTAGAAATCACCATCTACTCCAAAGTTGAAGGATTCCCTAAGGAGCATTTTGTTTCATTCCAGGAAAAATCATGCACACCAAGACATCTGTGCACCATGATTGACAGCCACATCACTCTGAGCCTTGCCAAGTATCTTTACTATATCCGGTTGTTTATCAACCATTGATTTTCTACTATTAAACACATTTGTGGCATTGCTAACATTATCAAAGGTGTCATTTAAAAGTGGTATGCAGTTTTTATTTCTTAACTGGAATTAATCTTTGGGATCATTCTTATGAGAGTTTAACAATTTTATTTTTCTAAAGTCAAAGAAATTGTACTGTGTATGTGTTATATCAGCTTGACATAACTTTCATGGCCATTTAAAATGATCATTTCAGACTTGGAAAAAAATGAAGAGAACTCATATTTGTAGCCATCGATTTAGAACGGAGTTGAAATCTTTCCTAGTCCACAACCTTTCTTTCTTACCTTCCTGTCTTCCTCCCTCTCTTCCTTCCTCAATTTTTTAAAAGTTCTGATTTATTCCAGCCACACATCCATCCCCTTGTTTCCAAATAATTAATAAGGTACATTTAGTAAGGAGAATTAAGTAAAAATAGAAACTGTAACCATGGAATATTGATTTGCTTGTATTAACTCACAGAGATAAATTCAGCTGCTTTGGCCACATCCACAAATAAATGACTTAATCTAGAGATTGACTTTTGATCATTAGTCTGCTGATGGGTTTTGTAAAGTAGTATTTCTTATGAAAAGAAACCATAGAAAATGAAATAAAATTTGTTAATTGTGATTGTGTTTGTATCATTTTCCAAGTCACTCAAAGACCCCCATGTTTTCTGCTGTAAGAATAATGAAGAAGTGAAGATTTTCTCTAAAGTTGGGCAGAGGAAAAGAACTTTGGCTGAAGAGCAAAGGGGCTTAGTTTCTACTACCTAATGGTATAGTATAGGCTATGTAATATGAAATCAATTAATATAATTTGGCTGTTTTCCTCACGTATAAAATGAAGATTAAAACGCAATTTTCATTTTTTGGGGGGAGTAAGTACTCAGTATTAGACTCAGGAGCACTCGAACACTAAGCCACATTTCCAGCCTTAATTTTTGTATTTTATTTAGAGTCGGTCTCACTGAGTTGCTTGGTACCTCGTTTTTGCTAAAGCTGTCTTTGAACTTGAGATCTTCCTGCCTAAACCTCCTGAGAGGCTGAGATTACAGGTCTGAACCACCATGCCTGGCTAGCAATTTAATTTTAAGTAAGGTGTAGATCAAACACTGTGAGCTTAAGAAGAAATCAAAGTTAATATTTCTTTGCTGAATTTTCCCCCATTCAGCCTAGGTCTAAATGTTCCATATTAGTAAATTGACTTTGTTCTGTATGAAAAAAGATGATTTGAATGTATAATCAAACATATAAGGGCATAGTTTCCTGGACTCTAAACTTCCAAATTCTTCTTTATCTCAAATGTGATGCTGATGCAAAAGTGATGTAAATCTTTTGTCTAATACAGAAATATAAATTTCAATTTTGACATATATAAACAGGATATTATTGGTAGTTTAATCTTTTAGGAAGGAATTCTATGAATATTGACACACCATGATTGGGGAGGTCCTTAATGTCATCATTTATTGGAATTCTTACAATACTTAATATTCCGTAAAATTTTAATGGTGTTTAGAAAATTTGGATAAGATTGAGAACATGTTAAAATGAAAAAAATAACCATTTTTTCCTCTGAATTTGTTTTCTTACTTTGATGTTTCTTTAGATTATCAATTTTCACTTCTTTTTTACTCTAGGTCAACCATTTATATTCATTATCATAAGTTATAATTGACAATATTCTAGTGTTTTTAGTGCAGTTTTATAAAATGAGCTTTATTGAGCAACTCTGCTTTTCAAATATACATGGAATCACAAACGTTCTTGTATTTTATATATATTTTTGCTGGAAAACCTACAGATGGAGAATCACTCTGTTTCTAAAAGTATGCTTTAATGAAGGTGGAATGTATCCATGTTTAGTAACATGCAAATGCAATTAAATAAATATGACATAGAATTATTTTTATTCTCCTCTGTTGAGTTTGAAACCCTACAAAAGATAAAATAATGAAATTACATGAGAAATATACCAACTGAAATCATTTCTTAGACAAATAATTACCTGAAAGTAAGGCCACGGTTCTGTTTCTTCATGTTTTCTACTACATTTTATACCAAACAACTAATTTAACACTTGTAGCATAAAAAATAGATTCAGAAGCTTAATTCACAAGTTTATTATTCAGTCCTTGGATTTGCCATTCATCAAAAGTTTGTGATGCTGTGCTTGGTGGTGGGAAAGAGGAGATGTGCAAGGAAAACGAATGCCAGCAAAGTAAAGTAGATATTTAGTCCTGAAAACAAATGAAAAATATATATAGAACACACACACTGATACACAGATGTGTATGCGTGTTTACTGTATTTTACAAAGGGAAAATCCAGATCTTTTTCTGGATTTGATCCATTCAATTGTTAATCATTGAAACTTGCTTCCCATATTTCAAGATACATAGAATAAAGCTTTGAGATTTTTATTATCTTGGTCATATAGCTGTAAGACGAAGTGTCTGAGATTATAACTGATGTTTTAACAAATTTTTTAGGCAAAATCAGACAATGAGAGTGTGTGGTAACTTACAGGTTAAGGAAAGGAGCTGTAGCCTCTGGTGCTAACACAGAGAGGGATTTAGGCAAAGACAGCCATTGTTCACCATCTATACTAAGAAACTTCCATAGGCAACAGAGTAAAAAGCAGAAGAAAAAAATAATGCATCTTTTTGAGATGACTAGAACAGAATATGCCTTTTAGATTTCTCAGCATTGAAGATACTGAAGGCATAGGAAGCCTGTGTTATCAAGGTCTCACACATGTGGGTACATACACTGGGAAGAGACTTCTTTCAGTGACATATTTTGTTTCAACTCCTTCTGTACAAGCAACTTCCAGAGTCTGGCTTCAAAATGTTTAATTGGATATATATATATATATTTTTTTAATGGAAGACAGAGGACCACAAAGGCAATTCCAACCTCTCTTTTTACAGGTACAGGCACCTAGAGCTTTGCAAAAGCTGCGGGGTGGTGACAGGCAGGGAACTTGTTCAGAAACCAGGGGTCCTCCTAATCTGTGTTGCAGTGTACCCCTGCAGTGAGCCAGAAACCAAGTCTCCCTTCTTCCCATTTTGTTTTGCTAAATTGTGATAATATTTAAAGGAAAAATAGCCCTTACACATTGTGTAGTTCAGAAATTAAGACAGTAAATACTTTTAATGACTCGATTTAATTTTTTAGAAAATGCTTGAGACATTATTCTCTCTTTTATTGAAAATCTATTTCAGAGATAAAATACAAAAATATCATGTACATGAGGCTTGTTGACTTTATATTTTCCTAAGTATATAAGAGTAGTATCTAAGATACAATAATTTTTTTTCTCATAAATACATAATGATATGCTTTTCTATTTTAAATTCTTAGTTCTTGCATAAAAGCAAATTAATTCTCTAATATGTGTTCATTTGTATGTGTAAGAACATGCACTATACCCTTATAATGTTTAAACCATGAAATAAACTAGTCAACCATTAATAAAGGATTGGCTTTTAAAATAGTCTGATAATTTATTTTATGAAATATCTTATATTTTATTAAAAATATACCAAAAATAACATAAAAACTAAATGGTTATCATAATATGTATTCAAATTTGTTAAAAAATATATTACAACATATTATATATAACGTGAAATAAATTTACTTCATGCAGAAAGCATAATAAAAACTTTAAAAGGTATTATCACAAATACTACATATCAGGATTTAAACAAACATGTTACTTCTATATTCAGATGAAAACATTTTAAATATATTTTTTAAATTACAAGCTAGGGTCTTCTGTTCCACAGTAATGTTAATGACATGTATTATCTATAAGCTAGTATGTGAGGTTTTAGTAATTGCTTAGTAATTATCTTAAATTCTGAAAACCAAGAAGCCTCTAAGTTTTATATGAAGAAATTAACCTTTTAATAATGCAAACATACTTCTCCAATACCTAGAGACTAAATAATATGCTATTGAATGATGCATGGATAACAGAAGACATCAGAGAAGAAATAATGCAAATATATATTAAAATTATAGGAAAGAAATGAAAGACAAGAAAATATTGCTCCACCCTTTCTTACACTTGGCACACAGTGTGGTTCACATCACTCTGAGTTCACCTTTTTTTTTTTCTTTTTAGGTGGGAGTACCAGAGATTGAACTCATGGGCACTCAACCACTGAGCCACATCCCCAGCCCTAATATACATATTGTTTTAGAAACATGGTCTCAGTTAGTTGCTTAGTGCCTCGCTGTTGCTAAGGCTGGCTTTGAACTCGAGATTCTTCTACCTCAGCCTTCCAAGACAGTGGGATTATAGGCATGTACCACTGTACCAAGCTGAGTTAAATTTTTGTTGCAGAATATTGCAACCAAATCTTTTGCCTGCAAGATATTTCCCCAGACCTATCTAACACAGTGGTCTTGTCAAGCTCTCATTAATGTATATATTTTTATCTTATACTTTCATGTGATCTGTTTAAATCATGTTCTCAAAGAATTGTCTGTCTCATTAGAATAATCAAAAAAGATGAAAGAAAATCTGGAGCTAAGAGGAAAAAAGAATTAGCAACAATCTTACGCTTATGCTATCTACTCTCACCACTTCTCAAAAGTAATTTTATTCTTAACTATCATGTCCCATAATATAGCAAATTATGTAAAATAGTTAATACTGACTCTATATTAACAAAAATGTATAGTCCTATTACAACCTGGTAGTGATTTGTCTGCCACTCAAGATTGCATTTCTAGATGCAAGGAATGATTTTTAGCAGTGGCCATAAGACCATGGATGGCTGGCCAAGAAAGTTCACAGTGGAAAATCATGTTATATAAGGTAGAGTTGAAGAAGGTGAATGTATTCATTTGGAACAAGAAAATATCAAAGAGCAACATGATAGCTGAATTCCAATTTCAGAAGGTCGTCGTTATAAGTTGTAGGAGAGTGTCTCCATGGGGCAAATGGGTGAAAAGTCACCAGAGGACAGATTTTAACTGCATAAGGAAGATTTCACATTTCACACCTCATGTCACCATTAGTGTTTATCATGGAGTAGAATCAACTTAGCTTTTACCTACTTTCTCAAAATATTGTATTTATTACAGTTTTGTATTATAATTATTATTATGTATTTTAATTTTTGTCCATCTTTAACAACCAAATCACATATTATCTCAATTGTTTTATCAACCTTAAAAATAGGTGTCTAAAAACAAAACTAAGGTGTGAAAGAATGAGTAAATGAGAGATGTTAAAGAATTATCACCAGAGAAATATTTGTACATGAGGATGAAGATGAAGGCAATGAAAACATTAAGTGGAAAGTCTTCTCAAATATTGTTGAGTTGAGAAATAGTACACACTAACTTTAAATCAAGTCATAGTTATCAAAACGTAGGAAATCCTGTTTTTCTGTTTCTTTTCATATCACATTTTATCACACAAATATATTTAATAGTGATTCTATTCTATGACAACTCATGTTGATAATAAGACAATTTGTGTAGCACACTGGAAGAAATTAATCTGAGGCCACTGACTCTATGGCCCTGATGATCCCTGGTGCTTGGAGAGAGGTAATTAATCTCTTACCAAAATTGAAACAACTTTACAGTAGTACATCATGGTTCACAGCACACCTGTTAGAATCCTCTGCCTTACGTAATCAAGCTCTGACTACACATGCAGATCTCACAAAACGATGCCATTTTTCAACTTAAAAGTTTAGCCAGAAAACAAAGATCATGATACATTTGAAGAAAACTATAACATAAAAATAGATAAAAAATAATTTTAAATGAAAAAAAAACTAGGAACAGCATAGAAAAAAGAACAGTGAAACCGCTTCTACCAACATCATAGAAATTCAAGGTACAATGGAAAATAAAGTGAACTAAAATAGCTGGAGATATAGCTCAATGGGAATGCACCTCTGTGTTTGATTCCCAGTACCACTGGAAAAGAAAAAGAAAGAAAGAGAGAAAGAGAGAGGGAGAGAGGGAGGGAGAGAGGGAAGAAGGAAGGAAAAAAAGGAAGGAAATCAACCAATCAAAGTAAAAATATGGAATAAACAAAAAAATATAAGTCACTGTAACTAAAGAATCAAAATGATATTAGAATTCCTGGGAGCAGTGACAATATGGATGCTAAGAATTCATGAAGCAATACATTTGATGTTACAAGAAAGATGAGTTTGAACCAAGAATGCTAAATATGGCCAGATGGTTGATCTACTCCAAAGATTGATCTAATTAAGTAAATAAAAATACATATACATTCCAAGTAATAGTTTGGACATATGTTAGTGTCTCCTTCAAAATTAAGGAACCAATTCAAGAAAGAGTTAAACATGACATACTGAGAACAGAGGAAATTATCTGGTAAAACAGGCAGGACTATTGAGGAAAATAATTTCAATAACATACTAATATAAATGAGTATTTGAAAAGCACTGATGATATTATAAAGATAAATGGAGTAAAAGAGAAATATAATTGAAACTGAAAAACATAAATGTATTAAAAGAAAATAAATGGGGAAAGGATAATTACTATAAGCCACAGGAAGGTGGATTTTGGAAAAGACATATTAAATAAAAAAGATTTACATGGAAATGCAACTCAAATCAAAGATAGTTAAACATAAAATTATATTATTTTATACTATATATTTAAATATTTGTCAAATTATCTCTGTCATGGGTTCAAGTTTGTTACCTACAAATTTGTTTGACCACATATTGCAAATTTGCATGAATCCTTTATTGAATAGGGGAACTTACACAGAGCTAAAGGTGATGCTGTCAGTTACCTAATTCAATTGACAAATACTCATTTCATGCCAATTAAGAGGCTGTGCCACACCGTAACCTATAGCGGTGGCTCAGCAACTAGACAATTCAATCATAAATGACTTTTATGGTTTTAAGATCTTGGTAAAGTTGAGAAAACGTTAGTTTCCTCATCTGTAAAATATGCATGAAGTGATAATTTTTTAAAAATATTTTTTAGTTGTAGATGAACACAATATCTTCGTTTACTAATTTATTTTTATGTGGTCTGAGGATCAAACCCAGAGCCTCACATGTGCGAGGCAAGCGCTCTACCACTGAGCTATAGCCTCAGCCCCTGAAATGATAATTTTTATAGTATCATTGTTTAAACAAGGGAAGTTATTAGAATGGAAGTTGTTAGAATTATTACAATAAGTTATTACTTCATAAAGTAGTTGCAAAAATTAAATAAATGCATTTTTAAAGGACAACTTTAAAAACTACCTAATACACTACTTTAAACTGATCAACTATTAAATGTGGTAGCTGTATTATAAATGGAATACATATAAATGGAATACATAGACACCTGCACAATAATGACAGTAATGCAGCCAATCTATGTTGGTTCAAACCATTTTTCTGATTTTCTTCTTGAAATAGTAATAAAATATCAATTATACATTTCTTTCATAAATTTTATAATTTCTTCTCTGTGTGTCTGTATGAGAGTGTTAATAAAACAAATTACATATAAATCATGAACAACTTGACATAAAAAATTTTGACAAAATATTTCAATTAATGGGAGAATCAACACAATGAAGCAGTGCTTAATTTGTTATAGAATGAAAAAAAATCTATAGATAATATCTGTCTCATGCTAAAAATGAAGCAAAGACTCCTAGACATTGCTTCTTAATTAACTATTGAAATATTGTTTGGTCTAACTTTACAAATATTGCTTTGGAATTTATTTTCATTTGAATAAGATATTTATTATTTATCTTGAAATTTCAAATCAATAAATAATAATGTATACAAATGCATCCAAAATTAGCACTTTGAAAATGATCAATTCCTCTGCTATGTTGCTGAGTGTCAAATATGGGTTATAGTGGTGCTAGTTTTTTTAAATGATAAGCATAAAAGGCAATGATCTACTTCTTAATAGGTATTACTTGTATTTAGTGCTAAGCATACATAACTGATTTAAAAAATGTGTATTGAGTATTGAGTTAATATGAAATCCTGTTTTATGTGTATGTGTATTCATTTAATATCAAAAAAGCTAAAATATAAGTATAAAACTAAATTTTACTGAAATAGACTATTTGGTTACATATAAAACAAAATAAAATAAATAGTGCATTTCTAAAGAGCTGAATTTTCTATTTAAAACAGAGTTCCTTTCACTCCATAGTTAAGCATCCTGGTGGCTACGAGCAAAGGCTTTGGTTTCAGCTGAATGAGTTTCCCCCCATGGCATTTGCTCAAAGTACTGACTTTGGATGAGCTGCATTGTCATGTGGTATGGTTTAGACATAAGGTATCCACCAAAAGCTCGTATGTGAGACAATACAAAAAGATTGAGAGATAGAATGATTGGTTGTGAGAGCCTAAACTCAATCACTGATAGGGATTAAATGGGTGGTAACTGCATGTAGTTAGTATGTGGCTGGAGGAGGTGGGTCACTGGAGACAGAGCTCTCTCTCTGCTTTCTGATGTGATGTCTTAAGCCTCTTTCCTCTACTACACTCTTCCTCCATGATGTTCTGCCTCACCTTGAACCCCGAGGAATGGAGGGTGCTGTCTATGGAATGAGACCTTTGAAACTGCGAACACCCAAATAAACTTTTCCTCCTTTAAAATTGTTCTTGTCACATCATTTTATCACAGCAATGATAAAGCTGACTAAAACTTCATGTGTTACATTTATAAAAATCAACGTGAGGGGCTGGGAGTGTGGCTCAGTGGTAAATTGCTTGTCTCGCATATGTGAGGCACTGGGTTCGATCCTCAGCACCACAAAAAAATAAATACAATAAAAACATTGTGTCCATCTACAACTAAAAAAAAAATCAACATGAGTCATAGAGGCAGGATAGGTTTAACTTTATTTATTTATTGATCATGCTAAGGATTGAACCCATGGCCTGTGCATGTGAGGCAAACACTCTATCAACTGAGCTATATTCTCAGCCCAAGTTTAACTTTAAATGTGATAATACTGTTAAATAATAATACTTTAAATGTGATAATCCAAGTTGTCCTCTCCCTTTCTGGGCACTGATCTGGTGCCACATTCAGGCAAAAGCTGCCATGTCTCTGAGATTTTTGGCTAGCAGTATGAAGTTCTGAAAAGCAGTGTGGTCCATTCCATAAATCCTACTATGTTTGACACAGTGTAGTAGCTCCATATAGATTAATTACTATGTTTTAATCCTTTTAGGAAAGAAGAGGAGCTACAGATGAGAATTATTTTCTGAAGTTCCCAAAACTCATATAAAATGATCTTAAGTTCTTTAAGCATTATTTTTAGCAGCAAAGATTTTTGAGTATTGTTGTAGTGGTGATTATTGTTGTTGCTTTTGCTTGGTTTTTTTTGTGTCTTATTTTCAGTTAACTGCTAAAAACTCTGGTCATTTAACACATGCTTTAAAATTAAAGCAAAAAAAAAAAAACTAAGAAATAAGAAAGAAAGAAAGAGCAAGAAAAAACACACCAAGAGAACATCTAAAATATGTTCCTGGCATTAAATATGTATCTTCAGTATAAGTTACTAGAAAAGCAAGTAGAAGTTCCATGGTTTCAGAATCTGGAAATTACAGAAGACTTGTGTTTGCATTTCAAGGCGAAATCCCACCTTTCACAATTAAAGAAAAAAAGAAAAGGAAAGACTGAGTTTACAAAATTTCCAAAGATGGAAAATGTTTGTGGCTGGGGACCACAGGGACCCCACTATTTATTACTTTGACTTCATAGGTGTGGACTTCTGTGTTTAAAATATATCAGGGTAAAGAAAAAAATAAAATAAGGAGCGCTACATGTAAAGCACCCCCATGCTAATATGATCCTCCAACAAACAATTCCCAGCTTAGTGCAGGGACATTGAAGAGGAAAAGGAAGTCATACTCCAGGCACAACTCCCCTGCAAGGAAAACAGCATTTTTACAAAAAAAGGTCATAAAGGAAATCATTGCAGCAGCATGGGTGGAAGGGTAGGATGATTTGGATGAAACAGGAATTTTTTTTGAGTCAGAGGTCCTTCTTGGGGTAGGATTTATGGAATGGACCTTAATGCTTTCCAGAACTTCATACTGCTAGTCAAAAATCTCAGAGACATGGCAGCTTTTGCCTGAATGTGTCACCAGGTCAGTGCCCAGGAAGGGAGAGGACAACCTGGAGCCCAGCCTCAGGCCTAGCACACACTCAGAACATTAAATTGTCTGATGTACTTCTGGCCAGCTGCTAAGCTTATTGAAATTTTTTTTTTTTAATTGTAGATGGACAATGTCTTTATTTTATTGCTTTGCATGTGGTGCTGAGGATCGAACCCAGGGCCTCACGCATGCGAGGCAAGCGCTCTACTGCTGAGTTACAATCCCAGCCCCAAGCTTATTGAAATTTATCTTCTCACAGTTTTCTTTTTTATTAGTATTATTTTACATAGCACTCATCGCTAATTTGTAATTCTACTAGGCAAAATTGCCCCACAACAAATTTTCAATCTACCTTTTAAATCAAATATGAATCAAATTTACTGCTTTAATATTTTGAATCCCCTCATCTCCTAGAGCATCAGCTACTGCTGTCCTGGCTTTTCATTAGTTATCTTTTCTGTCTGTACAACTGGGTCATAAAATAAATTCGTAAGTAACCTCTTCTAGCTATAACTCATTCTTCCTTGGACTTTTAATCCCCCTTCTGTCTTTTGATCTGTATTATATTTTATCATTGGCTTACAAAGTGAAAGCTTTTCTACAAATGCTGTATGTGAAAATTTCTATGTAATGGCATAATCACCTAAATATTGAAAAAATACTTTGGTATAGTGGAAGAAGCTTCAAGATAAATATTGGAGTCCTAAATTAGTTAAGGTTCACCGCATTCATTTGAAAAAAAACGTCATACTTAGTTCTACTTTTGTCATCAAACATGAACTTTAAAATAGAATGAAAACATTTTTTCCTTTGTAAGTAACAAGAATTCCTTCCAGCTATCTGCATCAATGGTATGTTAAGAATTCCTTCCAGCTATCTGCATCAATGGTATGTTATTTTTTAAATTCAATATTCAATATAGTATGCATGAAAATTATAGTTTAGTGATCTAATGTTTTTTATATTCGTTTTCATGCATGTGCTACTCTGAAATTTTCAAAGTGGTCAATAAAACATTATTGTATAAGTGATAAAATAGTGATAAACATAAATAGTTATAAAATAAATATTTATTTACATTTAGTGAGCTTTGAAACTGATGCCTAACTTTCAAAGTTGTTTTATAATGTGAAAATAAAAATTATCATGAGAATGATTGCTAATTGCAGCTCCAATACAAATCACACGTTCCAATTTTCATACAGAAACTTATGATGTGGAATGGTAACTTGATAGTATAATAAATGAAGATTGAGCCATTCAACAGTGTTTGATTTCAGCAATTATGAATATAATCTATCTCTGACTGGATTCATAATATTTATCAGCATAGATATCTCTGCCTGGATTCATAATATTTATCAGCATACAGATCCATTCCAAAATATCCCATTTTATAGATTAAGAAATTAATGTCACGTTAACGAATTGGGAGAATTTGGATCAGAAGGCATATGAAATAAGTTTAAATTTTGTTCAGCTATAGTGAACTGTCTTGAGTGACATTTAACAAATCTAGCAAAGCAAGTTTCCAAATGTATTATTTTTGTTAACAGTTACTATGTCAAATATCACCTTATATCACTAGAACAGTTAACCATGGCAAAGGAAAAGAAAGAAAATCTTAATTTTGAAATCACATGGTTATACAAGGTTGACACACTATTCTCTATCAGCTAAGAATATTTTAAACAAAAATGAGCTGTTATTGTTACTTTGCAGCCAAATCTTGTTGCTACTTGTAGGAACTACTAGTGGCAGTAATAGTAGGATTTGGCACTGGAGATTCAACCCAAAGGCATTTTGCCACTTAGATACATTCCCAGACATTTTCATAGTTATTTTGAGACAGGATTTCACTAAGTTGCAAAAGGTCCTGCAAAGTTGCCCAGAGTGGCCTCAAAATTGCTATCCTCCTGTCTCTGACTCCATAGTTGCTGGGATTACACATGTGCGACAAGGGGCCTTGGAATGCAAAAGCGCTTTGCAAGCATGGTAAAATCACGTGGTATCATCATGCCTTTGATTTTCTGTGATAATCAATAGTTAAGGTCACTGGGTTCCAGGTAATGTGAACTACAATAACAATTTCTAGATGTTATTGAAACAAATTTTCTGCACCAATATGTTGTCCATTTAATGTTTGCTCTTAGGAAAGTCTATTTTCTTTCTGGGGAATAAAAGTAGAATTGTGCCCTCTTCTATAGACTTCGCAGGACTTAAAGTGTCAGGATTGCCCCTATGCTAGTAATCAATTTTTTTTTTTACTCTTTTGCCATTGCCCTTAAGAGTTCTCAAGACACTTTTGATTTGAAGTTGCTCCTTTGATTTCTGTAACAGATAGCAGAACAGCACTGCTGTCACAATTATTGACAGGATGGAACGTTGAGCCTTTTGGCTGAGTCAAGGAATCTAAGGCTTCATTGAAAACTTCCAACATCAGTTGATCGAAACTACTTTTTTAGTCAGACACATTTTTTCCTTTATCAACTTATATAAGAGACATGTATTAAGTACCTATTGTATAGCAAAATCTATAGTATTTCTGAGATTCTAAAAGAAAGTACAGAAAAATCAGTCTGTAGGTGACTTGTGGAAGACACAGTAGGGAAGGACAGACAGGAACCAAGACACTCTGAACATATAGGAAGTGAGTTTCTGTAAGAGGAGCTACTGAGCCCAATCTTTGAAGTAGGCAAAGAGATCATTTCTAACATCCACAACAACATGCATAAATAGCAGAGTATGGAGCAGCACCATCTCTCAGGAAACTGCGATTTTACAGAGGCAGCATAAAGCAGAGACCATGGCAAGAGATGAACCTGGAGGTGTTAGGAGAGGCAGTTCACAAGAACATCTGAGATACAGATGAGGAGAAAGTCAAATTTACTTTTTTTTTTTTTTTTTGGTACTAGAGATTGAACTCAGGGGTACTTGACCACTGAGCCACATCCCCTGCCCTATTTTGTGTTTTCTGTAGAGACAGGGTCTCACTGAGTTGCTTAGCACCTCGCCATTGCTGAGGCTGGCTTTGAACTCGCGATTCTCCTGTCTCAGCCTCCCTCAGTGCTGGGATTACAGACTTGCGCCGCCATGCCAGGCTCAAATTTACGTTTTTGAAAGAGAAATATGGCTGAATTATACAGGATGGATGGTAGGTACTAAACACGCAGCTTTTGGGTTATTAAAAACTGCAATACTATGATCTAGATGAGAAACTAGTATTTTAATAAAATATAGTATCACATTAGAGAGGAAAAACATTTTATCAATGGTTCACTAATGATAGACTTGATTAACTATCAACAATGAATTCTAAAAAAGAGTCTAGAATGCAATCAAGACTTATCGCAGTCTAGTTAACAGGCAGTATTGCTTTTGAAACAACTGAAAATTATGGGTGATGATCAGGGTCTAATAAATAGCACCTAGCCACTAATAGGAATGAGATTGAGTAGTAGAACATACAGAGTGAGAGTATAACTCTACAGTAAATCCCTTCTGGGCAGGGAACTGAAAATGATTCTGTATAGAAGACTGATGATCAGAGGAGCAAGTGCAGAATAAAGAGGAAATGGTGTTAGGAAACCATAAAGGGAAACACCTTGAAGAAAGATTGAAGACTCCCAATTAAATGCCCTCAAAGAGACAGGTAAACATGAGGAGCACTCTTCTCTTTTGAGAGGAAGCTGAGATAATCAGAAGCAGTACCAGAAAGCTGAAGCAGTGCTGTTGTGAGCCCTAAATGCTACACAGATAGGACCATTTTGGGGGAACCAAGATCTTAAGTAAGGTGAGCTGCTGTTGACATCGGGCTGTGAAAATTAAGAGTGGAACTGTCCTCCAGGACCTCCAGAGGTGGAGTGGATTGTGGAAAGCCATTTGAGGGCCAGCAAAGCAGTGGGAGAAACCAGAGAAAGTGACTTGCATTTATTGATAAAATTAATCCTTGTTAATCCTTTATGAAATTCACTATGAATTGTTTACAATTCTTAGCAACTCAGACTTGTTAGTTCCCAGAACTAAGTGGCCTAGTTCTAATTTTTGTTGGACAGCAGGAAAAACAAATTTCCTATAGAGCGTGTTTGGAGAAGCTGAATAGGTAAATTTCAGAATGGAAAACAGAGATACCAGACTATGAGCAGTCTTGATGTTCACTCTACAGCTATTCATGGGCCTGGTTTTAGACAGAGCAGAGATATATTCAAAATCCTGTATCCAAAAGATAATTCTGCAGTAATAGAAAAGTTATTTTGAAAGGAGTTCAGATAGAATTCCATCTTAAATTGTACAATACACTACTGGAAATGGAGACTCTATGCTTTCATTGTAACACTGAAGGACTGTGACAACTGCTGTGATAAGCATTCTCTGTGTGCCAGTTATTACATTAGCAATTTTTCATATTTTCACAGAAATTAATGCATTAGTGAGTTTAAGGAATTCTTCACTGTTTATACTTCCATTCTGAGGTAAAAGTGGCCAAGAGGGTTTGAATGACTTGACAAAATATTGTTTGTGTAGAAGTAAGAGAAAATCTCAATCTAACTCAAAATAACATTAAAAAAAGGTGATTTCTGGTCTCCAATAATCAAAACTGTTGGAGGCTGAGCTTCAGGCAGAGTTAGCCAAGAAACTTGATTTTCTATCTTGTAATTCTAGGTTTATGTGCTCTTCTGTTTGACTTTTTCCAATCAAAGTTATACCAACATGTTCAAATGACTATATTAATTTCAGACATTTGCAAACCCATTTCCAGAGATAAAAGAAAGAGAACATTTCCTAGAAAGTACTAGCACATATCTCTTCTGGTGTTATTGGCTTGAAATGCATCACATATCCAGTCCTGAAATAATCTTTGTTAATCAGGAAAAAAAACTTTGTGTACTTTAAACTTGAGCCTACCTACTCCATGGAATTCAACTTTCACATGCATGCAGGAGTGAGTAATATAGTGATATAAAGACATGTATGGACAATTTGCAATATTAAGTGGGATAGCCATTAAGGAGTTACTTCTCTATAATTTATATTTTCACCAGGCATGGTGGCACATGCCTGTAATCCCAACTATTCAGGACTGAGGCAGGACTGCAAGTTGGAATTCAGCTGTACTTTATTGAGACACTGTCTCAAAATTTAAAAAAATTAAAAATAAGGGGGATGTAGCTCAGTGGTAAGCACTTGCCTAGCATGTGCAAGGTCTTAGATTTAATCTTCAGTACCACACATGCACCAAAATTACATTATCAATACAATAATTTTTACAAGATCATGTTTACATTTAATTATAATACTTCTGAATTCAGATATATACAGAAAAAGCAAATGCATTTAATATATATGCACATAATATACACATAGAACTACACAGGTAGATTTAGCAAAAAGGAAGGTATATAGAGATAGATGGCTAAATGTATCTGACCCTAATGGCAGAATCACCTGATAGAAAAATATATTAAGGAAAGAGGATACATATTAAATAAGCTCTAATTAATCACATTAATTGGTCTTTAACACTTTGGCTAAATACATTTGAATAAAAATGATTTCTTTATCCTAGAAGAAAATAACGTTATGTAGAAAAAAATTAAAAGTTTATTGGCGCTGAGAGTCACTAAGTGATTGTATTCCAAACTCACGCATTGTATCATAATTTCTTCAGAATTTTTTACAATATTCTGTGAAATTAATTTCCAAATGACCTTAGATGCCATCATTGTAAGTTAGAATTCAATGTGTGTCTGTGGACTAATTTGTGTTGAAATTCACAATACAGCATTCTTGGCATACAACTGAGAGATTGAGTGCTCATAAAAATGGATTCACTTGTCCATCAGAGTAGATTTGAATCACACTGTGTAAATATGTATAGTCTAAAATATTTAGGACATATCTAGGAGGAAAGTTTTATAACCTTAGAGTGCTGTTGGGTCCTTGGATTAAATAATAAATCATAAGTTGATGTCATGGGTATTGGATGTGCTGGCGCTACACTGGGGCCAGGCTGAGCAATATTGGGATGAGAGGAAAGGAAAACCAAAATTGCCGGTTCTGATCTTGGAAGAATACTTCAAGAGGATATTACTTCTACTCTGGGGAATTTTTATGTCTTTTATGTTCCCTCTCAAAGATACTAATTATTTTAGGCAGATTTAAAAAATGTATAAATTCTTCTTTCTTGGTTCTCTAAGCAAGTGGTCCAATATTATAGTCTACATTTTTTTTATTTTATTGTATTTTAAAAACATTTTCCAAAGTCACTTTCTCTAGTACATGGAAGATAAAATTTAGATGAGAATTGAATATTAAGGGAAGAGAGCACATGACTCATACTAGCATTAAACTTTTGGGAGTCGTCAGCCAATGTGTGATGCAAAAAAGGAATAAAGAGTTATGTGTATTGATTTTATTTTACATATACTTAAATATCATATACTATATGACCAACTCTTTTGTAATTACTTTGTAAATATTAACTCCTTTAACACCACAAAAGATGGTTTTTTTTTTCATCTATTGGTAAATGAGGAAAGTGAAGCAGACAGCAATTTGGACAAGTTCATATAATTGGCTGTCAGTGAAGTTAGGATTCAAACCTGGACCCATAGACCCCAGAGACAAACGTAAGAATCACAGTGTTGTACTATGCAGCCACTTTAAATTGTCAATTACTTTTAGAAAAATTGTGTAGAAATGGAGTTCTCAGCTCTGACTAAACATCAAACCCACCTGCAGAGATTTTAAAAATTTCAAATACCTGAAACACTCAGAAACAATAAACTCTGATCATGTTTTCATAATCCGTATTAATAATCATTGTGAAAGCATGAAAAACTCTAGAAAAAGAAAAGATGCAGAAATCATTAATAAGTCTTTGGGGACAAACACAGGAAATTGATCTATAGAAAGAAACTAAGAGCCAAATATCTAGAGCAGTATATTGAAATCTAATGCAAAAATTTATGAATGACCCAGTTAAGGATGAAGCTTACTCACTGTGCATCTATGCTTAATTTTACTTGACAATTACACTCTGCATCAGCAGACCTCACCTTGAAATTCCCAATCCTTTGTAGCATCTTGTACACATGTACACACATACATATTTTCTCTTGTGACTTTATAATGAACCTTTCTGCTTACATTCCAATGCTATTTAGTATCATTTTTATGCAAAAAAATGAGTTTTTTCAATTCTATGTAATTTTATTTTGAAATGCTAGTAGACAAAATATCAGTGTGTTTATCATTCCATAACTTGTTATATGTCTAGAACATAATACAATGTTCTAATACAATGTACATAAGGCAAATTAATATTTTATTAACTCAATTCTCATTTTCTTTTCATATCTTAGATAAATCTTCTTGACTAATATTTTAAAAATATACCACTTATTCTTGATATGCTTTTTTTAGTGAGAACAATGAGTTTCATAGAAATTCAAAAATAGTGGAACACCCAATTCAGTATTTAAGAAAGCTCCAAAGACTATAATCAGCTATCAAGTCACCCATTAATAGGATTGTGTTTATTACATTTGTATGTTTTGTGTGTTTATGGGTGTACTAAATGTTGGGGTCCTCCCAGCCAGGTATCAATCTCCCCCCTCAGCCAGTGGGGAGGAGGGGATCCCCGGGAGTCCCCGACACTACGGCTGAGAATGGTAAAGTCGTCCGGCACGCAATTACCACGCCTGAGCCGGAGAGTTCTGTCTTAAGCAGGAACTGATTTATTGAGGAGAGACACAGGCTTATATAGAGGAGGGGGTAGGTGTCCTGTTACTGAGCTAAGAATGTGGAAGTGGGATGAACAGAGGCACTTAGATAGGAGAGTATTCATTGTCCATGTCTTATCCACGAACACGGAAGCAGAGGTCAGCCAATAAGGGCGAGGTGATGTCTCTCCTGGGGCAGCTTGGTCAGGCCTGAGCTGGTAGCTCAGCGCCATTTTGTGGCATGCCCTTGCATATGTCTCCCACACTAAATATTTTAAATTGATAGAATTTTATTCTGAACACAGTTCATAGAAGACCTGTGTCAGATGATAGTATACCAAGATGAATATAGAAGGGCTATTGAAGTAAAATATTTTGTAGTTTGTTAAGAATGAAGCATGGAGCTAGGACATCAAAAGTGAGGCTAATGTCCTCAAGTAGCAGGGTCACCTGGACAAGAGCAGAGAGGCAGGGCAGCACCTAAGCGCAGATAGTAGGTGGTATGAGCAGTTATGTCATGAGCTCTCTGGTAGCACATTTGGAATGTGATTTTCAAGGAGCATTTGAAATCAGCATGAAGCCTATTTTATAACAAGGTGCTGAATATTTTATTTAATTTGTTAGATGCCTATCTCCAAAAAAGAGTATTGTTTGTTTACCCTCATGGTCACATGGTTGCCTGTGGGCGCTGTTGCTTGCTGCTGCTGCTTCTGAGTATACTAAAGAGGTATTCTATCTACTGTGTATCACTAGCTCAGGAAAAGATCAAAATTCACAATTTAAGGTGTGGTTTTTACTGACTGTAAAATAAATGTATGTGCAAATTTCACACAATTTTGAAATTTAAAAAATGTTAAGTTGAATTGTCATTAAGTCAGAGACTATCTGTATTGTATTCTGGAAAATCACTAATAGAATTAGTACAACTTTTATGTTTTCTTAACCCACAAGAATGATAAGCCGGGCGCGGTGGCCCACACTTGCAATCCCAGCACTTTGGCAGGCTGAGACAGGAGAATCGAGAGTTCAAAGCCAGCCTCAACAATGGCGAGGCGCTCAGCAACTCAGTGAGACCCTGTCTCTACATAAAACACACAATAGGGCTGGGGATGTGGCTCAGTGATTGAGTACCCTGAGTACCAAAAAAAAAATTGATAAGTATGTAAAGTAATGCATATTTAGCTACTCCACAATGTATGCAAATATTTTAAACATCGTGTTGTACACAATAAGTATATAGTATTTTATTTATTAAAGAAATGAACTAGAAAAAAAGTGCAAAAAAACTTCACCTCATTTCATTCTCACTCTCTTAAAACAGACTAATGACTGTTTCTTGATCACTATATAAAATACTCCTCACCTTTATTCTGAATTGTTCCTCATCTCCTAATTAATATGGCCAAGCCCTAACTATCCATGTGTATTTCAAGACACAGCATTTCAAGAGAGCTTAAGCATAAATGAAGTCATAAGTGGGGGACCTTAAACTGATAGATCTGGTTTCCTTATATGAAGATGAAGAGAAGGCAGAGCTCTCCCAGTTCACGTGAGTACAAAGGAAAGACCATGTGGACAGGGTGAGAAGGTGGCCCTCTGGAAGGGAGAATGAGAGGTCTTATCAGAAACCAAATTTTCTACAGTTTGGTCTTGGACTTCTTGCCTCCAGTACTGTGAGAACATTGCTTTCTGTTGTTTAAGTCACCCAGGCTTTAGAATTTCGTTGTTTTTTGTTGTTGTTGCTATCACAGCCTCACTTAATGCAACATTCAAATTGGATCTCAAATGAGATCTAACTCATGCTCATTTACATGTTAGCAAAGACTTAATTCAGTTTCTTTCATTTGGGTACCTCTCCATGCCTTTTCTTTCTTTATCATTGTACTATACCTCTCCATGATCAATTTTTATCTTCTCTTAGTTTTATACACATATTTCAGTGTTGCCTTTAACTATTACTAAAAATTGACTACTTAATTTGTACTGATCAGAGCAGTGCCAATGTAACTTGAAGTGATTCAGTACTCTGCCTCAAACATTCTGCACTCTATCTCCAACCATTTATAAAGTAATGTTTTTCTCTGTGAGCTACATTCTCTCTGCACTGCAGTTAGAATGTTAAATTGTTGTACCCGGATTTGAGGGATAGGGAATAAATTCTAGACTGATGTCTACATAGAAGGCCACTCCATTTTCAGTGTAAATCTCAGATTAGTATATTATTTCTTTATTGCACACTAAACATGCCCCCCCTCCAACCCCCTGCTATTCACAACCTCCCTGTACTTCCTGGGCATTCAGTGTTTAATAGTGTCAAGAACAATCAGTGTGCTATCCAAGCACTGAAGAAGGCAGTCCTTGCTTGGAGACATAAATACTCCTTAAAATTAACTTAGAATTTTTTTTTTTTTTTTTTTTTTTTTGGTGTTGGTACTGGGGATTGAACCCAGGGCCTTGTGCATGCGAGGCAGACACTCTACCAACTGAGCTATATCCTCAGCCCTTAACTGAGAATTCTTAATGAAAGAACATGAAAGTTCTGATTTTTGAATTAGTATGAGGAAAGGTATGGAACAGCTGACAAAGCAAGCCAGGACTTATCTATTCTGAAATCGAACAGACAGCTCTTTTTAATAATGTGTTTAAAGAGGAGAAACATGTATTCTTGCTATCATGTGATCCTTCTGAGTAGCACAAAATGTTGTTGTATGACAAATGTCTGCTACTTCTATGTATTAATGGAGTACTTGTCACTCTTAAATAACAAAATTTTAAAAATGATTCATATAAAAATTTTAATATTAGTTTTCAAAGAAAAAATTTCTTAAACATGTTCATTGAAAGTTCATATTAACCTTAAAAACAGACATGTAAAATGGAAGACAAGAGTTATGTATCTTTGTATTCTTCTGATATTACATCTGGTATAGGTTCAGCAAATTTTATTAAATTTGTTACTACATATTTCTATTTTAAAAATATTTTTATTTGCTAATTATTCACAAATGTTTTATATTCAAATGTACCTACAGATTAGAACAATTTAAAGCTCATCAAATTGCAATTTTTATAGTTAGAATTGGAGTAATATTTAAAATTTATAGGCTTTTCTATAAAACATATGTATAGTAAAGAAATAACAAAAATATAGGTAACAAATCTGAGGGTAAAAATCACTGTTGAGGACAGAAAATTCTACACTTGATAAAATGTTCATTTCTACAGCATTGAGCAAAGGCCAGTTTTGATGACTCCTTAAGACAGGTACTCAGTGATTCACAGAAGCAAACACTAATCATTAGTTGTATGATTAGTGCAATTATTGATGGTGTGAAAATGTTGATGTTGGTGATGGATAATATTACTCATCACTCTAAACTTTTCAGTAGTATTTTCCTACTTTCCTTCTAGAAGTTTCTTGCCCTGGTTGCTGTAACATGCTTCTCATCTTTTGATAGAATATAGCAAAGCATATTAAGCAAAATCATTTAATATTGAATATCTACAGAAAATTCTCATTTCTTTTGTAAGTTTTATTTATTTGTTTATTATTGATTTATTGTTTCATAGTACAATACCACCAGCCCTTTTCATTTTGTATTTTGAAACAAGGTCTTGCTAAGAGGCAGAGACTGGCCTTGAACTTGGGATCTTCCTGCCTCAGCCTCTTACTGAGCTAGGATTACAGGTGTACTCCACAGTACCCAGGAAAAGTTAGCATGTCTTACTCTTGTCTCTATTATAATACTTTACTTTTTATAAAAGTAAATGTGAAGATTGAATTCATTCCTTTGGACTTTATAAGACTTAGTTTATTCAAAGTTCAAACTAGTACCATATTAAGAGAAAAGGCTGAAAAAGTAACTGAATGGAAAGGGCTAACTCTGCTTTTCCCAAACACAGCATGTACTTTAAATGCCTCCAAGAGATACAGAGTCCTGCTCAAAGTAAAACTTAGGACACACACACACAAATATATATATCCCTGCTAAACACATATCTGTGTTTATGTATATGTGTGTATATCTATGTATATGTATATATACACATATAAATGCTTAGCAGATATTTCTAATTATAATCAAAATATCATTTTTGCAAGTTATATAACTTTTATTTTTATTTGTTCTCATTTAAGAATAACAGTATTGAAGAAGACATTGAGAAGGGGTACTTAAAAAGTTCTTGGAGACTGATTTATGAATGCTTAAGTAGATAAAGAAAAATAAAGAAAAAAATCTCTTCAACTTCTCTTTAGTACATAAATAACATGACCAATTTCCAAACAAAAAGAAAAAAAAGGAGAAAATTTGGACTATCTTCAGTATTTTTCAATGCCAATGAATCCTCAGTTTAATTTAGTCTTAAGACCAAGAGATGTTCTGTAGCTATTTGACACTATAATTATTTGCAATTAAATATGGTTTCTCAACGTCTCAAATATTCCTTTCTAATTAAAGGTTTCCTGATGTGAGTATGTAGTTGCTGATTTGTAACTTGAAATTGCAAATCACTTAACCTCTAAAGTTCAGTAAGCCTCTAAACCTTTTAGCTTCTCTATTGATATTCTAATCATGAAATTAAAGCATCCATGGTAAGCAGATGAGCTAATGTAAGTGGTGTCCACGTTTTCTTTGGTGTAGAAATCGATAATGCTGTCTTGACGGCTTTCAGGTCAATGATCTAGCTACTGGAAATGGACATAGCTTTTAAAATTGATGTTTAAAATATGTGCTATTTGCAGTAACAGTTCTATGATTACACATTTTTTATTTTTAACTAATACACCAAAATCTAATAATTATGTATATTAATGATATGCCATTCTGTGCTTTGAAACATGTACAAATTGTGAAATGTTTCAATCAAGTTATACATATGAATCTCCTCAAACATTTATCATTTATTTATGATGAAAACTTTCAAAATCCTTTCTTCTTGCTTTTTGAAATGTATGTTGCATTATTGTTATCTATAGTTGCCCTATGATGCTGTACCACACCAGAGGTTCTTGCTCTTGTTCCTGTTACTCAGAACATGTTCATCAACATTTCTCCTACCCTCTACCACCCTAACTTCCCCAGCCTGTGGGAACCAACACAACACTCTCTATGTTATCAAATGTTTTAGATTCCATACATATGAGAGATCATGTGATACTTGTCTTTCCGTGCTGGGCTTATTTCACTTAACATAATGATATGTAATTCCATCCATGCTGTCAAAAGGGATAGGATTTCATTTCTAGGGCAGATCAGTATCCACTTTGTATCATTTTTTTTTATCCATTCATCAGTTGAGGAACACTTACGTTGTTTCCATCTCTTGGCTGTTGTGAATAGTGCTACAGTGAGCAGAGTAGTAAAGATGGCTTTCCACATTCTGATGTCATTTTCCTTAGATATATTTCCCTTGGAATCAGCAGTAGTGGGGACGCTGGTTCAAAATGTAGTTTTGTTATATTTTTTGAGGAACCTTCACACTATTTTCTCAAAAGGATGTAGTAATGTGCATTCTAACTAACACTGAGCAAGCATTGTTTTTTCCCCATCCTTCCAGTACTTGTTATCCTCTTATTCATTTTTGACACTAGCTATTTTTAATGGGGTGATGTGATATCTCACTGTGGTTCTGATGTGTCATTGCATGATGTTTTGATTATAACAGTTAAATTTTCTTCAGTGGCATAATGTCTCATGACATCCCTGAGAAATGCCAAATTCCAAAGGAAAATAGGGTCCAGCAAATTATACAAATGGCCTTCAACTATCTACAGGAAGAAAGCTAGAGTCACACTGTTTTATTTTCCAGGTGCATATGTGCTCCAGGTCAAGGCCACGGATGCAGATGACCCGACTTATGGAAACAGTGCCAGAGTTGTTTACAGCATTCTTCAGGGACAACCTTATTTCTCTATTGATCCCAAGACAGGTAAATTTTTTATTAGAGACAACATAATCACCACTCCTTCAAATATTTAAACTTTAATTAAATCTTGGCATGGGAATTGCCTATTCTAATACAGCAATAAAGATTTCGTGAGCTTCATACTGAGCAAAGAAAATAGCATCTCACTTATCTGTAACAGAACTGTTTCCCTTTGTTTGAGATTTGTGTAAATATAAACCTTTTCAGATATACTCACAAAGTCTCTTATCTTATTTTGAATTTTCAAAAGTCCACTTTTTTAATTCATCTGGCTAAATAACTTTTTGTTTCAGGTTTCTTGGGTGAATTAAATTATATTGTATTTTTGGCCATACCAGTGCATAGAGAACTCTTGGAGCATCTATTGCTATCTGCATAAGCATTTTAAGTAGCTGACTATGGCCAAGATAGACATGCTTGTAATGAAAGAGAGAAGAACTTAACACACTAAAACATAAAGATCATTAATTATCTAGTCTATGTCTTCAATACTATCACATTTCTAAGTAAAAAAAATAGACATTTAAAGGCCAAATATAATATGGGTAATGTAGAAAGGACAGGAACATACGCACATGCAAGATGTTATATTCCCCCACCCTTTTATTTGTGTTGCTGGGGATTAAACCCAAGGCCTCATGCATGCTGGGCAAGTGCTCTACCACTGAGGATACCCCCAACTCCTATTTTCCCTTTATAATGAAATAAGATCTCTCTCCGTCTAACCAATCTGTTTTTGAACTCTTAATACATTGCTAAGAGAATGCAGCCTCTGACCAGTGAATGAAGTAGGTATTCTATATCACGTTGTAGTTAAAGCAGAAATGCCAGGTGATAGCCATTCTGTCACCTCTTATGTAGTACAATTAAATATGTGGCAAAATAAATTGGGCAATATTTATTATGTTAGCTGAAGATAATGGAAATTTTCAACATATACTAAAATAAACTATTTTTAAAATTTGCAGATTAATTATTGTAGACTATAATGTTAAAATTATAAATTTAAGACATATGCCTATGTGTATATATGTAAACTTCATAGATATTTTATTGATATAATCCAAATATGTTCCTAAGACACATATGTGCTAAAATCTGGTATGCCAATGAGGTATTTTATTAATAATTAGCCATATACTAATATTGCCTAGAAACAAAGTATATTGTTTCTCCTCTAAATTGGAAACAAATGCAAGACCTACAGAACTTCCTGTCAACCAAACCTTCCATCCTCTGCTCACTTCTTTCCGTCTTGATGAGATCAATAGGGGAACAGATGTCTATGAAGTTGAGAGTAAAACTGTGAATTTCTCCTTTCTGTAGACCTAAAAAAGACTTGAGAGTAATAAGAATACATCAGTCCTTTAAGAATTCCTTTAAGAAATGTTATAATATGGATGTGAGGTAGCCACCCCAAAGCTTCTGTGTTAATGCAGCAATTGGACTGTGAGATCTGAAACCTAGTAAGTTCATTCTAGTTTCAAAGGACTCAGTGGTAAATGTATGCTGATTGGGCTTGGATGGAGGAGGCAGATGACTGGGAGTGTGCCCTACAAGGTTGCATCTTCTCTCCCCTACCTCCTGCCTCCTTAGTGCCAGGAGCAGAGCAGCATCTCTCTACCATGCCCTTCCCCCATGATATGTTACCTTACCTTGGGCCCAGAGCAATGGAATCAGCCATCTATGCACTGAGATCTCTGAAACTGTGAGCTCCAAATAAATTTTCCTTTCTTTAAGGTGTTCTTGTTGGGTATTATGGTAACAGAGAGAAAAAGTTAACTAAAACAAGAGGCAATTATAAGCTGAAGAGAATCCAGAAGGGCTAAACCTCCTCTGGTTTAAACAGAGTATTGTACATTGAAAGTCAGACAATGAAATGCCACCAGTGAGTGTGTGATAGGGAGGTGACCTTTAGAAGTTATTTTACAATAAATATGGCAACGAATGTAGTAATATGTATATCAATATCATTATTAAAGAAGTTTTGTGGTCTTGTTAGTTATGGAAAAATCATATTTATTTTTATAAAAACAGGGAAAAATTAGAGAACAAAAATTTTGAGGGTGTTGTTCAATGAAGTTGATGTTGGTACAAAGTATCTAAGAAATTACAGAAGTTTGGACGTGAGCAGAATATATAGAGTATTGATGACAGGAAATCATCTAAAATGTATTCTTTCAGGCGATTGGATCATCATGGACTATTTTTTTTTCTTTTTAAAATTTTTTTGTTAGTTGTAGGTGGACACAGTACTTTTATTTTATTTATTTTTTATATATGGTGCTGAGGATCTAAACTAGCACTTTGCATGTACTGAGTGCTCTACTACTGAGTTATAACCCCAGCTCCTGGGCTATTTTTTTCTTAAAGAATTAAAAATAATTTCCAAATTTACTTTTATGGGTAATCTGCCCAGAAATTAAAATATAGATCACTTTAGCCTCTGAGGAACACTCCTCAAAGACAAAAGAACAAGAACAGTTATATAGTGACTGGTGAAGAAAGGATCAGTATTAGAATACTCTCGTGGGGTTGCAATGATGCACTCTATAGACTATGTGTGCTTACATACTCAAAAGGGTGTCCAGTGAAAGATGAATGACTTAATATTGGTAAAAAAAAAAAAAAGTAGGTAATGTGGATATAATCAAAATCTAACTGAAAATAAGAAAAAAAATACAGAGATAAACTAAATGCTTGGGTTAAGAATATACTTGTTATAGTCAAATTAAAAGTAGACAGATATCATATAAGTCTTGACAAATGCTTTCCCTTTGACTGTACTTGGGCAGTATTTAGATAAATTCTAATGCTTTTCAAAAGTATTACACTACAATATAATATGTGAATATACATTATGACTTCATAAATTCATGTTTATATTTTTGTATAATGCTTATTGTATAGAACTAAATGCAAAACAACTCTGGCATAAACTACATAATAGATTTTTGAAGCATTGATTTTCACTGGAGACAGAAGTCTTGGTAGTAGCAATGCCTCAGACCACTAGACAGGAAAAGAGTGGATGATGAGGCACTTCATTAAGAGAATGAAAACTAGTTCTTCATGCACAGAAACCATTAAGAAGACTTTTTGTCAAATTTATCACCTTGTGGTAGATAAGAATAAATCAAAAATCAAGGATAATTGCAATTTCTCAGAAATACTCTCCATTTGTTCCAGCCATATAGCTTCTTTTTATGATTCCTCTTGCTGTTATTAAATAAAATGCATGAAAAACCAATATTATCTAAAATTTTCCACATTTGAGTGTAGAGAACAGTTTAAAACAATTCTCGAAGAGTCTCATCAAAACTTCTGGTGCATACTTAGGAAGAGATGAATATTTCCATATTTTATTCATTAAAAATAAGAAAATAAAATTGATGTTTGTATTGATATTGCACTTTGATAAACCTTCCCAATATTTCTAAGTTTATATAGAAATATTTTTTCCTAAAAAATGACATTAATAAAAAGTAATATATTGTATGAAATAAATAAAAAATGAATATCTTAAAATTATTTATTTGATAATTTTTGTCTTAACTAAGAAATAGTTTGCTATAAATATGCTCACTTATATGCTTTAAATTATAAATAAATAATATTTATAAAAATTCAAATGTAAGTACATTTATAAAATATGAATTATTTTATTATATTTAATGTTTATAAGACACTGAAATATTTATATTAGCATGTATCATCTTATATAAATTATCATGCTTAATTATACATAATGTTTAAAGAACAATGAAAAACCTTTATAAGTTATAAAATATTAAATAAAACCAAAAAAAATGTAGTATTTAACCTACTACATGGCATCAGGACACTGGTGAATATCTTCCTAACCTTGATAATATAGATATTCCATTAGAACAAAAATATTACTATTGATAACTGACTCTAATGTCTTAATTAATGTTTAACATTTTAAATGCATTTAATTTTCTCTAAATGAGTCCAAGTAACTACTCTGAATTAAGTAACTAGAGATTTCTACATTGTATATCATTGTGTATGTACATTGTGTATCATGTGATGATGACATTTGTAATTTTCAAAAATATCTGAGCCCTACTTGAGGAAACTTATTGATATCAATTTCAATATTTTTGTTATTCCATAAACTTTCATTTTGTCTATATACAGTATATAAAATTTACCAGTATTAAGCATATTTTCAACAAACAATGGATAGATACATTGTATAAATAACAATGTGTAGATATAGAACTAATATTCTATATCCAGAATATTTTTGTCAATTTGATTTAGGTACATTCTAAAAACATGTGTCCTTTATAAATTCATTTGTGTATATATACATCATTTACATAATTTATACAAAAACAGTTAAGGGGAAATGCAGTTGCATGAACTACTTTCCTGTTTTTTTCTCTGTTCTGATATTTCATGCTGTGTGATCCTCCCCTAGTTCATTGACACCAAGATTTTTGCTCTTGAGTCTGTCACCTTTCATTAAGAGATAATAATCTTTGAGTCTATATCCTATGTACTTCCATATTTTGACTGAAATTTAGGTTTTTAGGTATTAAAGTGTCTTGGTATTCTAAAGCTCATATTAATATTGCAGCATGGACCATAACATGTTTTGAGCCAGTACTTTATAAGACATGCAAATGGTTATGATGTCTTGTGTCTTGAAAATTCTTTTCTTTAAATTCAGAATATAATTTTGCCAAACTCAAATTTCTAAGAATAGCTCCTTCCTTCAAAGACAAGAGTGATCACACAAAGTAGTCATTCCTTTGATATGTGTTGGCCAGAATGAATGAATTGCAAGGAAGCATTAAGACAAGGACTGATTATGGACACACCAAGGGCAAGAAAATCAATAGATACAAGTAAATATTAAGAAAGAAAAATGTGTCAAGGAAACACACCATTATTAAAATAATAAGTACATGTTGTTAGCTATTTTGCAATGTTTTGCATATGTTTAGCAATATTATGTGACCATGAATGCATCACAGACAAAGATCCCCTTGTACTTGACATTGTCTCTCTTTAAAAGAAGTGTACTTGATTGAGTTCCACCAGCAGTGTTTTAGAAATCATAAGGTGCAAACATCAGCAGAAAGATCTAAGAATGTTTGGCCTTGTAAATAAAATACTCCAAAGGGATGTAATGTATGCTTTTAGGAACTAGTTGCATTCCATGTTTTTTAGAGGAAAGCACTATCACTGGCTAAAATGAGTGATAAAAAGAAAAAATTCTGTATGTGTGTTTGTGTGTGTAAAAAGGGGTTGTTTCATAGTCCTGTGAGCTCGACATTACTGGATTTGGTAACAGAGAAAATGCAATGATCTGCAATGGATTTGATTAATAATTTGTTTTATGTGCATTTATTTATAACTTATGGCCTGGCAGGTTCTTGGCTACTGTGATACTGAGATGAATCAGGTAGATTCCCATCTACCAGGTGGAGCCCATCAAGTCCTTAGAAGATTACATTTGAGTTTTGTAAGACACAATTTTATTGTAAATACTGCTACTAATGGACACTACAGATATAGACTGATTAGAGGGATGAAACTTCTTGAGGAACATCCTGCGAGAAATGATTCCTAATTCCTATGGAACAAGTTAAGGCCTGTTATAATGGGAGGTCTCTCCCTTCCTTGTTAAAAATAATTTGTTAATTCTTCTTGTCATCTAAATACATTGTTAACAACATTTAAAAAATATATAAACTTCATGTACACAGTGATAGACACAGCACTTTTACTAATGTCTGTTATGATTTGGATATGAGGTGTCTCCCAAAAGTTCCCGTTAATGGAGGAATATTTGGAGTTAAAATTATTCAGATTTGAAAGCTACAAACTGATCAGTCCATCCTACTTTAAATCACTGGACTAGACCTCTGAAATTGTAAGCCCCAAATAAACATCTCCTCCTCTAAGTGGCCTTTGTTGGGCATTTTGGTCAGAAAGATGGCAAGCTAACTAAAACAATATGGTTTAAAAATGCATTATTTTTGGTTGATTAAGTCTAAAATGAAAAGAAACTCAGTAACTTTTCAAAACAACCGACACAAAACTCAGATATCTCATTTAATGTTTTTAATTACTTAGCTGTGAAATTGAAAATGAAAATATATGATATGCCAGCTGAAGTTGTTTTTAGTTCTTTCACTATTATTATCTTTCCTGTCCTTCCATCTATCTTTGGCAGACTTATGTATGAAATATCTTTTTTATTGCTTTCCCCACATTCGTACTTGTATAATGTTAATCATGATTTGGTCAACCCAGAAGCCTATGATTTACTTAAAGAGATCACTATCTGGACAAAAAATAACCTTTATTCAAGATGTTTCTCATGATACAACAATTATAATACACTCAGGTCCATACTGAAACCTTCATCCCATTCAAAATTATATCTGAAGTTTTTTAGCAAAGAGCTACCTGAATTTTTAGAAATACATTAAATAATAATCTCTTTCGAAAAATGTACAGATGCTTTTTCCATAATACCTTAACTATTATTTTATGAAAATTTACTTATTTTAATATTGTTTATTGAATGCCTTCTGTATGCTTGACATTATTCGAGCTAGGTATTTCCCAAAAAGTAAGAGAAAGAAAGCTTGCTTTCAGAAACTGATATTTTGTTTGAGGACCACAAACCAAACAGAACAATTAAGAAAAATAAACAAGATTTTGAATAGCAATAAGAACTAAAGAGAAAATGACAAAGATAGGTCATGACATGCTGAGGACTAGTATCTTTCATAGAATAATAAGCCACTTCAAGTATAATAAGTTCTAAATTGCTTGAACCTGCAGATATGTTATGGTATATGCAAAAAAAGAACTAAGCAGTAAGCAGGGTGCAGTGGCCCATGCCTGTAATCCCAGCACTTAGGGAGGCTGAGACAGGAGAATCGCGAGTTCAAAGCCAGCCTCAGCAACGGCGAGGTGCCAAGAAACTCAGTGAGAACCTGTCTCTAAATAAAACACAAAAAATAGGGCTTGGGATGTGGCTCAGTGGTCCAGTATCACTAAGTTCAATCCTCGGTAAAAAGAAAAAAAGAACTAAGCAGAAAGTAAAATTTATCCTACTGATAATCTGCTTGCTGTTGGGATGGGAATGATCCTGTTTCATTTCAGTGGACCCAAGTAATCACAAGAGTTGTTCTTAGTGAATCAGAAGAGTCAGAAAAGATTTGAAGATGCTGCCTCTGTTGTTGCCTCAGAAAATGGAGAATGGGGCTGGAGATATAGGCAGTTAGGAATCCTCTAGAAGATGAAAATGGAGGAAAAAGATTAAAATGGAGATGAAAAAGGAGCACAGCTCTGCTGACAGCTGGACTTGAGGCCAACAAGATAGAATTGTAAGATAATACATTGATATGATATCAAACCATTGTATTTGTGGTAATTGGTGACAGAAGCAACAGGAAACAAATTTAGCCAAGAAGTTTAGGTCAAATGGCCAACAAAGTTCTAAAAGATAACCTTGAGAAAAAATCTGAAGGCAGTGGAGGAAATTTTCATGAGCCTAACATGGGATGAATGTTTGCAAGAGGATGAAGAGAGTATGGAAAGCTGCAGTGTGTCAGGAAGGGAGTTAAGGGGAGATGATCGGAGAGAGCTCAGTGGGAAGGTGAGGATTTTGTAAAAACTTTACTTTGAGAGTCATGCACAGTTTCTGAGGACTTCAGAGAGAAGATCATTGCAACATCACTATTATAGCTGCTCTATTGAAAGGACATTGGTGGCCTTGGGGAATCCTTGAGACTAGAGTGCTCAATAAATGGAGAATGAAGTGATTCATTTGCTGTTCATCCCCCAAACACAAACTATAATGCTATTCTCAATCTCTAGGATTTGGAGGGAAGAAAATGAATTAATCTTCTGCTGCCTCCAAAAATATTTTCTTCCGTGACTCTATGAAGATTGATTAAAATAAAGCATAGACTTGTCTCTCTCAGGATTTAGCATTAAAGTGGGAAGGAGAGGAATTGGAAGAATGTAAAAGGCTTTTGCAATGAATCTAACCCCATTAATTTATTTGATATTTATTGCAAAATAAATGTTTATAGAGGAAAAAAGCCACAGAGAATTGCTAACTCAGGGCATTGATATGGGGGAAAATTGTGTATTCTCCCTTAATAAAAAGAAAGAAAAAACATTCTTATGTTTTCTGATTTGTAGGCAATTTAATGAAAACAAATGGTATTTCAAAATAATTAGTATCAAGTAAACTAAAAAAAAAAAAAAACAATTATATTGCATATAATTTTCCTCTATTACATGTAGGTAAATAATTTTTACCTTATTGCATGTAGGAAAATATATAGAGTCACATTAATAAAGATTAAACAGGAAGATAGACATATATGCATAAAAATTATTAAGAATCTTTTAGTCTTCTGGTAGTCTTTAGTCTAGTGAGAAAAAATAAGGAAAAAAAGCCAGGATGTACCATGAAAAATAGGCATCTGTGCCTGAATCCTGTTGGATATTGTCACCTATGAGTCCTAAATGGAGCTGGACATTGAGGCAGAAATGACTTAATGAGAAAAACAGACTAACATAGGGAAGATGACCAGGTCCACCATCTGTGGAACAGAGAGAATAAAAGTGAGATGCCTGGAAAAGCACAAGGGCTCAGGTAACCTGGCAAGGTTGAGATAGCTGAGGTGGAGTGCTCCAAAACGTGAACCTCAAATGCCACGCTCTCAAATTCTGTGGCTGGCGGTGGTAGATGACTGCAGTGAAGACATTTCTGGTGAGAGTTTCTCAATCCTTACTCTGTTTATAGGGAATATAACAACTCTATAAGTTGCACTGCTTAAATAATTCACTACCATCTAATCCTTTCTTTAAATCAACATTCTGTTTGAATATTCATGAAATATCATGATTGGTCCTAGACTAAAAGTTAGGTTATCAATGCTACCAAACCACGGTCACCCACACATTAGATATGTCCATCTCCCCTTGAGTGATATAGTCACTACATTGCTGCAAATGAAAGACAACAGGATGGATCTATCAATCTGTCTCAAACAATAATAATAACATTAATGGTAACAACATCAACAACAACAACAATAATAATAAATCTATATTCAGATCCAATAGGATCTGTAAAGATTTTGGAATTGTCTCCCAAATTGTATTTGTATTCTGGACTGTCACCAAATATATGTCAGAAGACTTTTTTTGTGACAGTCTAAAGTGATCACTTAATTTTCAAGATGCTTTTCAAAAGGCTTATTTGTCTTTGAATAACACAGTTGTCTTCCTGTTCTGCCCCCTATGTTCTTGTTTCATGTAATGCTCTCTCATCTGCTGGGCCCGAGGGCTCTTCCACTGGTCTTTGAAGTAGGGATGCTCTCCTGCCTCTTCTCCTTGGAATGCCCCGCCCTATTCCTTTACAGGTCCTCTTCTCTGAGATTTCATCTCCCCAGCCTTTCCTCAGAGAAGACTACTCTGACACCCTCCAAAGGCACTTGCTTTTACAGTCTTCACAACACTCATCACCATATGAAATTGGCTAAATCACTTGTATACTTCCTCATGATCTGCTTCTGACTCCTACAAACACAAACTCATTAAATGTAAATCTTGAAAGGAACTGTACAGAGAGTGTATGAATTATCATCTCATATGTCCCATATGGCACTATGGGGACAGTTTGCAGTTAGTTTAATTAAAATACTATTGACTAAGGCACATGCAGACCTTAGAGAATCACTAAGGCATAAATAGTACCTGGAGAAGGAATAACAAGAGGGTGCAGTTACCTCACTATGACTGAAGGAGAGAGAGGGTGTAGGGACACAGGCACTGTCTAGTGAAAGGCCCTGACAGAGACAGTCTGGGATGTGGGCTCCCACAGGAACAAAAGACCAGGCTGATTTCTGTTGTACTTGACAATCCACTGCCAATAGGCCTAGGGCCACCTGCAGCCAAAGAGCAAAGTCTAGAAAAGCATATAAGGTAGTTCTGAGTGGGGGTCAGCAATTGAGCATGCCTATTATACCCTCAGTTCTAATAACAAAAGGTGAATGAAGTGTATATTTTAGTATAAGGCCTGACTGATCTGTGGTCCTATGTTTTAGTACTGCACTTTACCTCTTCCATTCAAAAAACAGCTCATTTAAAATAATATTCTAAATGATCATATGTGATATTTGTTTTTTTCCTATATAGTATTGTATTATTTTCATCTCAAAATGGTATTCTTAGAATATTTACTCTATAAAGTAATCAGAGACCTATCAAGATTGAGGCACTATTGCCAAAGGAAAATATACTCTTTGAAGACTACATTTCTTTGTTATATTATTTTAAATATATAAAACTATCTCAACTTTGTTAGTTGATATTGCGAGAAATAATACTGTCGGCTATGGAAGTACTGCAGCTCAGTCCTTTCCAAAATCCTCCTACATCAAAACCATGTAATCTGTTCTTGTTGGTTTGGTTGGTAAATTTTCATTTTTGATCAGTTAATAAACAAGTGGCCATAAGAGGAATAACTTCTTTGAAAAGAAAATTATCTTCCTCAGCATTTTCAAAAAAGATTATGAAAAATTCCTTTTCATGTTCAATATTGTAGTCTGTCTGATTCCCCAGATTCCATCTCTTTAAAAAAAATGTACAAATGTCACATTTTACTTCTGTGGAACAGTGGTTCTTGAATGTAAGTGATGTTGACAGGAGTAAGTACATAAATCTCATCACTAGATATTAACCACATATACTGTTGCTCTGCCCAAATTTTAACATAGTTAAAATATAGTTAAGCAGTATGATATCAAAGGAGGGCTGGCCTCAGGAAGCAGGTCACCTATCACACACAGGGTGGAAGAAGAGGGCAGAGCAGGGGGTGCAATAGGGACCTCTCGACAATTTTAAAAAATCACAGGGGGAAAAAAATCACAGGAAAAACAGATATTCCCAAAGTGGGGGTTACATTGTTTTGCAATTACATCTTAATTTTTTTTTCATATAACTTGATCTCAGAAGATAGCTTTTTTATACACTTCACTAACCAGAAAGAAATTCCATAATTCTCTCTCTCTCTCTCTATTTTGATATTGGGGATTTTCAAACAGAAATGAATTAAGCAAATAAAAATATAATTTATATATATAGATGCATATATATATTTACCATATATATTTATGGTTTTTATATTTGCAATCGATTGTGTAAAGCTAGGACTTAGTCAATAAGAGAATAAGACAGAAAGCACATGAGTCAAACTCAAGAATTTATCTAGAATTTTCAAGAAGCATAATTCAGGAGGAAGTCATGTAGATTAAGGTAGGCAGGATGGAAACATTAAACACTATATATGAAAAATCTTAGTTTTTAGATTTACTTGGAAATAAATCATCAGAAGCTAGAGTTGAAGAGGAGACAAACAGATTGAATCAAAATGGTGTCAGTACCAATTCTTGAATAAAACATCAGTAGCAAAAATGAAGGCTGTCGTTTTACAATTATTTCTTCCAAGTGTCAGAAGCAATTTCACATTGCAGTTAAATCTGAATTAGCAACAAAAAGACATTTGTTAGGTGGATAGTAGAAAGTAAAGATAAAATGAGGACACATATTGGGTTTATGATTTCAAAGCTATGTGCTCCTTTCGATACTCTCTGTCATTCACATTAGCTCCCTTAGGAAACAAACTATCAATGCCACATAGGCTGAAGGCAAAGTCTGCCTCATCTTGCCCTAAAACCATTGACTGCAAATAGGAATTAGGTTTAAAATTTATTCATGATTTTTTTTGCAAAGAATCCTGGAAGATTTTACTTACTTCATTATGAGTAAGTGTAAATATAAATTAGTTCTAAATTTGGACACAAAGGTAGAAACTAAACATCATGTATAAATATGCATATGCACTATAAAATTTATGATTGTAAATGTAATTATTGATAGATTCACTCAGCCAGTCATTTATTTGGTCAAGTACTTGTGGAGCTCTTTCCAAATATCAGGCACTCCTAGGTGCTGGAGGAACCTGGTGACAAAGGAGACAGAAATCCCAGAAATTACAAAGCTTAATGATATCTAAGTGAAAAATGTATTGCTAAAATAACTGAGGGAGATGGTGAAATATGAAATGTAATGTGCAAAGGAGATTGTTCATGCATTTAAAAAAATCAGTGGCATATTTAGCCTAGAAAATGGTAGTGAAGAAGAAAATGGTAATCATTGAAAAGTGCACACTCAACTCAGATTGATCATGTACATTTTTTCACATGCATATATTTACCAAATTTTTAAACAATTCTTGTAATAGATGCATGTGTATAAATCAAATCTAACTTAATGCACTCAATTAATAATCATTTTTATAGCGAAAACAATATTTTTTAATGTCTTCATTGCTGCTCTGTAATTCATTGTGAAGTTATTCCCATAATATATTAAATTATATCTTAACTCTTGAGCATTTTAGGTGTTTTGAAATAACACATGATTGTTAGCTAGCATGATTTTGCTAGTGAATCTGGATAGAACCATTTTATTTCTGTTGCAATCTATTCATTATGGAAAGTACATGATTTGTGATGTTTGTCTTGTATTACTATTTTTCCCCTTCAGGTATTATTAGAACAGCTTTGCCAAACATGGATAGAGAAGTCAAAGAACAATACCAAGTTCTCATTCAAGCCAAAGATATGGGAGGACAACTAGGAGGACTGGCTGGAACGACAGTAGTCAACATCACCCTCAGTGACGTCAATGACAATCCACCTCGCTTCCCCAAAAGTATGTCATTTATGCTAACTCAAAATCTTCAGAGATTTTTGAAATTATTGATTACAATGCCATATAATGCTTTAACAATTTAGATAATTTCCCAGATAGTTTTGGTCTTTATGTAGGAGAAGTCAATAGATAAAAATTACATGTCTTCAGAATTTAAATTTTCAAGGTAATTCATGTCCCATGTTATTTTAAAAGAAAGTAAGGTCAATAATTGAACAATCTGTGTATTAAAATGCAACTTTTGAGGAAAAAAAATAAAGTATTAAAAAAAAAAGTCACGTCATAGCATCAAAAAAAAAAAAGAAAAAAAAATAATTGAACAGTCTGTATTATTGAATCAATTTTAACTAAAAAACAAAATCTCTACAGTAGTCTGTGTAGGATCTTACCCTGATACCTTATTAACTTAAGAAGCAACATAAATATGCAGAATCTGATATAACATCATATTTATAACATATGCACCATCATATTTTATATTATATAGCTAATATAATAATTCTGTGATTTCTTTTTTGTGATTATATGTAGGGAACTATTTTCATATATTTTTGTGTATAGGATGATGTTGATGGTATTTACATTATTTTAGTTCTGACTAGTTATTTCATTTTAGTTTTACAACAGGTGAAAATTGCTAGTTTCTTTTGATAATAGAATGATTCACACTTGTATACTCTCTATAACTCTGTGTTTCTCATTGAAAATGAGTATTTCTCACTTGTATTTCATCTAGTTTTCTGTTATAGTATTACATTTAACACCAATCAGTACCTATTCACTTCCCAGTGCATTTTTAGGGATATTATTTCTGTGTTCCTAAGACTTAGAATACTGATGCTGAATGGTTTTAGCTATAGTTTTATAAGAAACTTGATTAAATCACCAGGTAGTTATTTGTCTAGAGAGTTTAAAAAACAAAATAATTTTTCTCTTTCCATTCCAGAAGCATGATTTAGGAGTTCTTCTACTAAAATCTGTAGCACTGAGAATATTTAACTAAATGTGTGTTTTCCTGCTTTGGCTACATGTTTTCATATTTGACTGCTTTGTCAGTTTTTTTTCTTTATAGTTTCAACCTATATTTTATTTTTTGAAATTTATTTACTTAGTGATCAGAAAGTCTAATGACCAATGGTTTGGAATATCATTTAGAAATCATTGTGCTTCAATGTATATATTCATTAGTTCAACTGAACCATTCCACCAGGTAGACCTATATCAAAATGCCATGTGGTACATTATAAACATAGTCTCTGTCAATTTAAAAAATAATGTATTCACTGCAAAGACATCATCATACTTTTTAGAACATGGAAAGTATATAACGAAGGTTACTATATGATATGTAATGACCAATAACACGAAATGCCTTAGAGTAATATTTTGCCTTACTTTTCTATTGATGCAAACAGGAAAAAATTTAAAAGGAGAAACAAATAATTAATTTGATTCTCTATCATATGATCTCATTAAAGAATATGATTCCAGCTCTAAAAGCTTTCAATGTTTTTCTTTCCTTTTCTCTTCTAGTTCTTTCTCTTGTTATTCTTTCCTTTCTCTTTTTTATGTCCACCTTAAGTGTGGCAAGCGGTGATAGATTATTGAGCAGGATAGATTGGGAGATTATTCTGTTTGCTTATAAAATGTAAGATTATAAACGTGGGTCCAGATTCAGGTTTTGTGTACATAAAGTATATTGAATCTATAGTGTAGCAAATACATTCCTAGAAAATAGGATATTCTTATTTGCATGAGTGATAATGGGGTTTGAAGTTCAGAAATTCAAAATCACTACCAGTGGAAAGGTGTCATTCTAGTAGATATGGGTGAAGAGGACTTTGTGGAAGTTTGGGCAGGTATAACAGAACTGGTCACAGTGACATGATAAAGTCTCAATTGAAGAGAAGAACTCCTAACTCCTTTGAAAACACACATTGCATGTTTAGATCCCATTGAAAAAGGAAGATAACTTTCAAATCTTATGTAGGAGCAAGAGAATCTGGACAAATAGATAGGGTTATTGGGTATTTATTCAAATTTAAATTTGTGTTTTTAAGGGTAATTAAATAGGAAAGTGTGTGAGAGAACTGTTAAGGCATTTATAAGCTGTTCTGTGAACTTTATGATGACTCTCTCATTTTCCTTTTTACAGTAACAGTTTTAGATTAATTTTTGCCACATTTCACTCTTAAGATGGAACTTTAGAGACAGAAATATTCAGTATCATCAATGAATTTAAGTTACACTTTTTTTTAACTGTGAAGTTCAAAGTTCTTCTAATTTAACATAATATTAAAATATAAAGCTATGGTTTTCTTTCTATGCCACTCTAAAACAAAATTGTTTTGAACTCCAGAACAATAATAACATATATTAAAATGTTTATACTCATAAACAGAAAAATGATAGGGCAATTGAAAATTACCTAGCAGATCACTGTGATCAAATTATTTTATGATTGTATTACATGCACATTTGAACTACAGTCTGACATTATAATGGAAGATATTTTTGAATTATTTGAAAGAAGAAGGTTTTCACATTTTGCATGAATAAAAAATTAGTCCCCCTGCCTGAAGTCTTTGTGTCAAACCTTTTTAGTGTAACATCATTTTGAATTACATTCTTCAGAAGAAAAGACAGAACATATTTATACACAGAAAAGCCATTTCTTTAGAGGCCAGTGCTCATTTAGCAGAAATATTTCTCATATGGAGCAATTAAACATCAAATGTGACATAAAATTATAAACTAATATGATATCTATTTGAATGTTAATGTCAAGAAAACATGTATTTCATAAATAAATAACTTAAAAGAGAATCCTAGCTAGCTATATTTGCTCATGACTATTAAGTGGTTATGATCAAAAATCTTGCTTCAGATGAATTTGACATACTTATTCCATTTTTTCAAACATGTACAACATAATTTCTTAGAATTTACTTATCACAGTGCTTTCTGGCAATGTGTATAATTATATTCCTATGTGACATATTAAGTCCACATTTTCATCCATTTTCTTCTATAAAGGGAGATGGTAAAACATAAATGGCAAATGTATTTGTATCAAACTTATGTAAATAGTTTGTCATTATGCTGTTAATTTAAAATTGATGGCCTTTGGGATTATAAAACTTTTCTCAATCTGGTGATGATGATGATGACTATGGTTATTAACTAATAAATTACTATGTTTCACACAACATAGAAATTGTTGTGTGAAAGTGTTTGGATGTTCCTTCTCATTTAACTCTTGTAATGATTCAGTTTCAGAAATGAAATTGCAATGCTATATTATTTAAAAACTAAAGAGATTTGTCCAGGAACTCCATTTTTGAATTAACTCTCTCTGGAATGGAAATTTGCTTGATGCCTATATTTGTCCCAAAATATCCTCCAAGAAAACCAGAAAAAGTATCCAAAAATGAAACCAATAATACTGGTTTAGAAATGGACATAACCCAATGCATTAAAAAAAGCTCTATCTGAAAGTATTTTGTTTGAAAAATGTTTTGCATGAGAGCTATATGGCTCCTATGTATATAATAAAGGATATCTCAAGAATCTCCATTTGTAAGCAAGCCACAAAAATATTAACAATTTCCATTACATAAATTTTAAATGGCAAAACCATCTAACAAACTGATCTAAAGTATATATTATGAAATCAAATCAATTAAGTGATATGACAAATTCATGAGTATAAACACACACACACATAGATAGTTATGTAGATATATATACATACAGATACACACAGTCTCAGAATAACTAAGTTACATTCCAGGAGAATATAGAATATTTCCTGGCCTTTTAGTCCAGAGAAGGCCCTGACTAATCACCTGGATATGGTAAGGATCACTTAGTTCCTTTCACAAGCTTCCTTATTACTCTCGAATACATTTTTTTACATCTCACTTTCCATGTTACCTGGAAATTCTGAATAAGAATGTGGTACCTGTCAATTCACCAAACACAAACAAGCAAAAAACCCTAATTACACCCCCATGATATGCCTAATCAATGTCCTTGAGTATGGGGCAAGTTAGCTACAAAATGCTGCGATGTTACAATATAGATATACACTATGTATTTATATGTGTACATATTGCAGAAAGGCAATGTCATGTACTGCTTTGTTAGAAAAAAATAGCTTTGATATGTGGTAAAGACTGAAGCAGCCAGTAGTATGGAGAAAGCTCATAGTGATTGTTAGAAACAGTAAGGGATGCAGAGCCTGTAGGCATTTCAATAACAGAATGGAAAGGACATTAGTATCTTCTGGACTCAAAGAGTTAAGTAAGATGAAGCCCAATGAAGAAATGACTTCAGCAGAAAGATGGTTTTTGTGTTAATATGATGAGCTGGAGGGGAGGAAGCCAAAGTCCATTGAAAAGGCTTTTAAAATCCTTAAAAAGGATTCTCAAAAGAGAAGCCAGAGTCAAAGGAGTATTTCTAAGATATATATGCAAAGAAGTGATACATGAGCTCTCACACACACACAGAAAATATAACTGAATTAAAGAAATCATGGTCTGTTTACCTTTAGAGTATGAAAAATCTTGGAAGAAAAATGAAGTTATAAAAGATGAAATAAAACCAGATCAAGTCTTTATTCCATAATTTCTGACATGAGTGCCAGTCTTAAACTATAGTTGTGAAAGAAAATCCTAAAGCTACCTTTAACTCTATATGGTTCACATTTCTCTATTTCACTTTTGCTTTATTATTGGTCTTAGAAGTTAAACAGATAAATTAGATTTCAAAACATTTTTTTAACAAAAGCAACACAGAACATAGGCAATAGTAAAAACCTTGAAAAGAAAAGTTTTATTATATCAGAAATATATTTTATTAACAGATATTAGATGCAATAAATTATATCATTTAATAAAAATAATTAAAATTGCAATTTTGATGTAGATATGATAATTGTGAAAAAGATTGTATGATTTTTATTTAATCATACATAAAGAGAATAAAATTTTAAATTTCTTCTCTCAAGCACCAGGTTTAAATTTTTAAGTTAATTGACAATTATACAACTTGGAATAAAAATAATGACAAACTTATGAACAAAATTATATATAAATGTACCGGATGGGGATCTACATTATTATAGAGCAATAGAAATGACGGAAGAAATAATATCTACAATGATTTCTGAAATAAAATTCTTATAATTAGTGTTAGTCAGTGAGAGACCAAAGCTGTACTGAAATATTTACACTACTGAAAAGCATGACATCCTATTTAAAGGGTTGTATACATAGAACTGTGAAACAGTAGAAATGACAAGACAGAAAAGAAAGGTAAGAAGAAAAGAAATAAGGATGCAGAGAAAGAAAATCATCAAAGAGTGCATTGGAGCCATTCCTGGAAAAGAAAATTGATGGACAGATTTTATACATGAAGACATTTGGAGTAACAGGCTAGTGAAACATTAAGGCACTAGCAACTCAACAGGTGTTTAATGTTTCATTGTGGTGTCCAACAGTCAAACACAGGCAATAGCAAAAGAGATAAACCAGTGCATACTCACATGATTCATGATGGTATTATGACCATTAAGAAATCAAATTAAGAGATCAGTAAATGGACTGTCAGTTGAGGAACTGGTTTTGGCTAAAAGAAACCATACTATAATATGGAAGAGAGCATTACAAAATTTCATCTCTTTCCAAATTACTAAGGTCTCAAAAGGAAATTTATGAGAAAATAAACTTTCGAATAAATAGATAAGTCAGGTGAATTTAAATTCCAAATATTTGTTAACATTTTGTTTTTATTTTTGTTACCAGGAATTGAACCCAGTGGTACTTCACCACTGAGTCACATCCCTGGCCCTTTTTATTTAGTTTTATATTGAGACAGGGTCTTGCTAAATTGCTTAGGTTCCCCTTAAGTTGCTGAAGCTGGCTTTGAACTTGTGATGCTCCTGCCTCAGCCTCTCTAGCCACTGGCATTACAGGCATGTATCACCATGCCCAGATAGGATCCTAGTTTAAAGATGCTCAATTTATTTTTCTAATTCATAAGAAAATTTGTATTATTTTTGTGGAACATTTTGGTAAAGTTATTGGGCAATATACATTAGAATTATTCATGTGCCATATCGTGTTTGATGAATTAGAAAATATAAAGATAAAGACAGCTGAAAAATATTTACATATTTAATGGAGGCTTTAAGGGAATATTAAATACACTCTGTAAGATGAATTTACAATGGAAAGTTATTGATGCACTTGAAAGGATGGGAACTCTTGCCAAGTTCTACATTATGTTTACTACCATGTAACAGGAAATAGATGGTATATAATTCATAGATATTGTATATATATAACTTAGATTACATATATAATTATGCATTATATATAATTTTAATTATATATAATTACTATTACATATAGTTATATATAATATGTATTTTATATATATATATATATATAAAATTTGGAGAATGTGAAACAAGTTTTTTTCTGACAATCATTAAGTAATATAAGTGAGCTGTGTACCATAGCTCATTTAAAATATGCTTGGTTGAAATTCCAGTGCAATTTTTTGAAAAAAATATTGTGAAGCACAATTAGACTTTCAGGGAAATATACATGTGTTTGTTGAATCTGTAGTTAGTATCACTGAGGTATTAAACATAAGAATTTATATTTGCATACTAGATACTATGTAAAAAGTAAAGGAGAATCAGAAGTTCACAAAGAAATGTAATAAAATTTCCTTCTGTTTTGCATTATAGACATAGAAAAAGTGTAGAAAGAAGTTCTTTTATCTTTAAAGCCCCATCCCCTTTTTGAATCTCATTACATCTCCTAATGCTCTTTTTCTCCATATTTTCATTGACTTTGCTCTTTAAGCTTTGATAACAGAAATCCTCCCCACGTATACCTAACCCATTCAATCACACATTATTGAAAGGTGCATGCTTCAATATAGCTGAAATTCTTAATTTTGAGTTATTTTTAGTTAAAAATCTTGCTTATTAACAAAATATTGTCTCAGTTTTATTGATTTTGAGGAGTAAAATGAGGCAAAGTGGACAAACCAAATGAGTAATCACACTGCGGGGCAGAGATCCCACTTGACTTGTTCCTCTCATGGCCTAGAGTACCTGTTTCCTCATTTTTAGATTGGCAGCTGTGTTGAACAGATTATCTGGGCTGATAATGCATATCTCCCAGTACTGTGTTCAATAATGAAACATTGTTGGCTTGAAATTATCTATGGTGGGGTTCTTATACCATAGAAGTTGACAAATACTAAAAATCAAGGCTTATACCTGCATTCTTTCCCTACTCCAATATGTTTGTTAGTAGTCATATCCTACCAGCATATGAATAGGAATCTTAGAATAGTACAGACATCATAGTCCTAAAGTGATGATAAAATTATTTAATGATGGGAAAGTTTTGCGAAATGTGTCTCCAAAATGTAAAGCTTTTTAGAATTGATTGCTAAAAATGTCTATTCCCCTTGAAGAGTAATATCTATTTTAAAATGTCTTCCTTTCCCTCATATTCATGTTCATGGCTTTTCTAAAGACTTCATATGTTTATTCCAAGTCATCTCTGTGACAGAAAATAATGTACTTTCTGCCTGTGGTTGACAGACATGACCCTGTCTCTTGCAGAACAGCCTGAGAAAGACATTGCAAATATCGCAGAGGGAACTAGCATGGGAAGCTGAGTTAGCACACATTGACAGTAACACAGAGAAGAAATATGAGTGGGATCTCTGCTGCTGAAGAACTATGGTAGTTGTGAAAATGATAATATGTGTATATATTTGAACAATTTTATTGGATTAAAAACTGGTAGTATTTATTTTCTATCAATGGAGGGTTTTAGTTTATGGAACTGGAGAAATAGTAATACTACTGGCTGAGACAGTGGATGTTAGTGAATATCAGAGATCTGGGGGACACCGCAAGCCTATAGGCTCCAGTTTGACTATATTAAGATCAATACCTTGAAGTTTTAGAACACTATAATTTTTTGGCAGGTATGTGACCCAAAAGTTGTATATAAAGGAAGTTAAAACATAAATAATTTTAGTGTGAAGATAGTAAATGAAGTCAAGAGGATAGATGAAATTAACTACAAGAGAAAAACCTGAGGTCAGCTAGAGACAATGGTTCTTGAACATGATTGTCAATAGAACAGCAGGGTGTTTAATAAATCCTGTTTAGGTCTAAACTCAGAACCACTAAAGTAACACCTCTTTGCATTATTCTTGGGCTAGAACATTTTCTACAAACCTTTCCATATGATGCTAACATGTAGCAAGAATTTTATCCGATCCTGAGGACACTAACAAAGGGCATTGAGGAGGGGACAGCTATGAAATGGGAGAAACCAGAACTCTATAAAAGTGTCAGAGATGTTAAAGAGAATATGCTTTAAAGAGGAAATGATTAAGAGGATTGAATGCTGCAGAAAAAATGTCAAGAATTTAGTGGCATAGAAATAACTGGCAATATCAGAAGAAATTTTTAATAGAGTAGTGGCTTCAGAAACTAGCCTAAGTCTACTTGTAGAGTGGTTGTCAAGTAGGAATAGGTCACAGTGACAATTGATGAGAAGTTGTGTTAGAAAGGGGATATTAATTTAAAAAGGTGTCTGGATTCAGTTTGGAGCAAAGGAAAAATTTTATAATATAATCAAATATGAACATTTTGTGTATTCTTGGGAATACCTCAGTTAAAAGAATATTGATAGTGAAAACAGACTCTGATAAATATGTATAAACACAAATTGCTAGATTTTAATAGTAAGAAGTGGAAATAAACATATCACAATTGAAAGTGAATTAAAAAGGAAGGGGATAAGAATGCTTACAGATATAAAAAGAGGTAATTACTGAAGTTTTTACTATAATGATAAGATAGAGTGGGTATTACCCAGCAAAGTATTGTCCCAAGTCAAAAGTCAAAATTTACAGTGAAAATTTCAGGATGTATTTAAGACTGTTGGAGCCATTAGTCATAACAAGGTATTGTGTGGTATTTTAAAACACTTTTTATAGAGTATGAGGGGTGAAAGAAAAATTTTGTGCAGGGGAGTTCTTTGAGAGAGTGATGAAGAGTCACAATATAATCAAAGTAAGGGGTGTGGTTGCCCTTTTCCTGATCTCCGATGTGAGGAGAAGAGCCTTCCATACAACCAGGCCTGATAACAATGGCTGCTATATTTTCCCAGACAGGGAGCAAGTCCTTGGCATGGTGTCTGCCATATGTTTAAGAATGTTGAAGAACCCTAGGAAAGCTGTTTAGAAAAATAATTACATGATAACAAAAGGAAAGGTAAGATTGTATATGTAGAAGGGAAAATCAACTGAGAGTCATGTTAAGTCTTACAAAGAGATTTTCCTGTAATTGAGAGTCTGTGTGTGGAATGGATCACTGAGTGATCTGGAGACTGATGCAGTGTTCTATCAAGTTGGAGGCAATACCATACTCTTGGGGGATGCAGGAAAAGAGGCTTCCAAGAGCCCTCCATTCATTGCCACTCAGATGAATCAGACCTGGAGAAGCAAAACTATACCTTCAATCAAGGACTTGCCAAACCTCTAACTTTGCTGTGTCCTACAGTCAGGTGGCAACAACTTTGAGAATTAATTGGGATAATATAACTGACTACTAAGTTGCAGTTACCGCTGCAGGTGATGTTCTGGCTCGACACTCTTTTCATCCAAGAGAAGATATTCACTGAGGAGATGGAGAGGGACAGAAGGAGAAAAAGGAGCATGTTGTGCCTATTCCAACAACAGGAATATTAGTGAGGGATGGTTTGCGGGTTTGAGAAGCTGAAAAGTCTCCTACATAACATAATCTTACTTTCATTTTATGAAATACAACTCACAGTCTCTGTCTGGGAAAGGTAGTAGTGAAGTTAGTAAAGCTGAGTTTGTGGCAAGTATATTGTTTTAAACTAGAAATGAAAAGAGCATGGTAGTCAGTTACCTTTGCATTTGCATACTTTTCAGGCAAAAAAGAAGGTGAACTTGAGGTTAATGATCATAATTTATACCAATATCTAGCTGTCTTTCTTGTTTTCTCTTAGCCAAACTTATCTCCTCTTTAGAAGGATAATTATAACTATTAAGGGTTGGCTTTTGTCAATATAGTAACAAAAGAACATGAGAAGTCAAACGTGGTGGCTCACACGTGTGATGCCAGCAGCTTGAGAAGCTGAGGTAGGAGATCAAAAGTTTAAATCCAGCCTCAGCAATTTAACAAGGTAATAAGCAACTCAATGAGACCCTGTCTCTAAATAGAATATGAAAAAGTGGGGATGTGGCTCAATGTTTAAGCATCCCTGGGTTCAAACCTTAGTACCAAAAATAAATAATAAATAAATAAATAAGAACATGGGAAATATATGTAGGCCCACAGGTTAATATTATATTGAAATGATAAATGAAGCTTTTCAGTTGGGTATGAAAAGGACAGAGACAAGATGGTAATCTATACAGATTTATATAACAGAGATGCTTCTGATATCGGAGTTGGTAGATCACAGTGGAAGTAACTGAACAAAGAAAATTAGAAGGAAGGAAATTCGGAACCTATCAGCTTTCTCATGTGATTGCTATTGTGGATTGATTCTACAGATTGATGATTCTGTGAATTGTTTCCTATTAGCTGACCTCACAGACCCAGTATCATGTTAGCTCAGCTCACACTCTTAGCCTAAATATCACTCACATGGAATAGAATTGTGAGCTTTGCTTTAAAGCTTTGAGGTTGCCATGCTAGTTTAATTTTTGTGATTGTTCAATTAAAGTCTTCAATGACACTAAATTATAAATGCCATCAAACACACTCCTACATATGTTTAAACATTTTTTAACATTATACAATATGTACATCTTTTGAAAGGTAAGACGGAACCTCATAAATATGTACAATTTTTATGCTTTTGTGTAACCATTCAAGAAAACTTATTTGAATTGAAAAAATGGTAAACAGTCTGTTTATTCATTTTTATATTATCCTCATCATTCTGTGGACAAAGTTACTAGAAGTTGCAGTTGGACCTAATATCAGTTACCTGAATTATAGGCAGGCTTAATAATTAGTTTACTATATAACAATTATTTACCTCTGATCCTACATTTTTGCATTATTTTCAGTTGCTCAGAACCAGAAGATTTAGAGGAATGAATTCTCATCACTCTTAGAAAAGGAATATTGCTATCGTTACATAGAATTCATAAAGCTTAATCCATTAATTTTAGATGTCATATACATGTCAATTCATGCCATGAATTTATTCAATTCATGTGAATGTTCATGCATGTGAATGTACATGCATGTGCAATTTAGAATGGGCATTATAACCTTTGCAAACATTCTTTTCTCCTTTATTTTTTTGGCAATTGAGATTGTAATAGATGTAAACATTTTTAGCTTGGCATGGTATCTTAAATTGTTTTCCACTAGATTTTACAAATATTTTGTTTTCCATTCCTGTTCTGAGTTCTTTGAATTTCCTTTATTTTTTCTATCATTGTATTTTAAAGGGGAAGTAATTTAACTAAAATAGTAAAGCTGTCGGTGCCCAATACTTGACATTTTAAAAAATGTGTTCAGCCTGCACTATTACTGTCAATCATTTATAGAAAATGCTTCTCTTTCAATTGATAATCATTTTTCAGTGCCTTTGGGTGATGATAAATTTGTGAGCATATTTAATTAAGATGACAATTTTCAAGAAGTAATTTTTGGAATACTTATATCAGTAGATTAGAACAAACACTAGTTCTCTCCACATTTATTGTCACTGGTCTCAGAGACATTCTGAGAATCGGTAGGAGCGAATAGTTTTATCATCCCTGAGGTCCTATTCACAGTATGTTTAGTATGCTTGACTAAAGTCCAGCTTGAATCCAATTTTGTCATCAGAATGGTCTTTTCTTGTGGACTTTATTTTTTAAATTAAAAACGTTATTTCCATATTTTGAAGACAGAGAGCATAAAATGCTACACAACCATTTAAATATTTTGTTATTCCTGAATTCCCCAATTTTCAAGACAAGGGAAGAAATATTTCAGCAAAAATTAAGATGATTTTTCAGAATTCTCTCACTTTCATCTCCATACCCACACAGGCAGCTTCCTCTTGCCTATTGCTATTCATATAGGAACATATTATAATACATATTCATAGGGACATTATCAGTAAAAATATTATTTAAAATTTAATTAGTAGCAATGGATAATATTAACTAGATGTATAGGATAATACTGAATTTATGTACTACTGTACCAGTGAATAAATCTATATGGTGAATCAAGATTATTAATACACCAATTTTACAAATAAGGAAAATAATCACTAGATATTTTGCACAAGGTCACAGAGATACAGGTAAAGTTTCTCTGAAGTTCCTTCTTATTCACACATATATTGTTGTTTGCTTTCTCTTGGTATGTTTTCTACATAATACATTATTTGTGTATTATTACATTTGCTTAAGAGATTAAGTTATATGCAGTAAGGTGCAATTAGGTGGCATTTCAAGCAAAAAACATACAAGGTCATTATTTAAACAATTTTATGTCTAAATTCAATTATGGAATCTATAGTTTGGTGACTATATATGTATATAAATATATACATTCTGAATATTAAAAGTAAACATAATTAAGAAATATAAAATTATTTAGATGGGCTCTTAGATACTTGAGTTCTTAAAATGTTTAACAATTCTTATCAATTTATTCTTAAACCTTCAATATTTCTACTATTCTAATATTTTTAAAATTTTTTATTTATTCTTTTTAGATATACAAGGCAGTAGAATGTATTTGACATATCATAGATACATGGAGTATAACTTCCCATTTTTGTGGTTTTACATGATGTGGTCATATATTCATATAAGAACATAGGACAGGACTTGGGCTGTGGCTCAGTGGTAGAGCGCTTGCTTCTCATGCAAGAGGCACTGGGTTCCATCCTCAGCACCACATAAAAATAAATAAATAAAATAAAGATATTGTGTCCATCTACAACTAAAAAAATTTAAAGAAAGAACATAGGACATAGGAAACTTATGTCTAATTCATTCAGTTGTCTTTCCTATTCCCATCCCCCTTCTCCTCATCCCTTTCGTCTAATCCAGTTAACTTCTAGTATTCTTAAATACTAATTATGTCCACATTAGTTACCTGTCGTATACAAATAATCTTTATAAATAGTTGAATATTGAGTTTTTACACAATATTTTTGGTAACTTAAGACTTACTCCTTTAAATATAAAATGTATTTCAAAAGTAAATTGTAATAATTTATCTCATCTTTTTGAATTTTCACATTGCTGAAGGTTTTCATATTTATAATTTGTCCTTTCATTTAATACATTTATTTATATCTTGTAACTTGTTTCAGTAAATTAAAACATTGTTTATGTTCTGTTAAGCAAATATATCTCTTGATATTTTTATTAATGCTTCTGAATTTTCTAAAAGAGAAAAATTTATTTCCTTTGTCATTAGGTGGCGATGAATGCTTCTTCCACTCACACAGTGTAAACCTAAAAGTTGAATTATGTTTTTCAAATAACAAAGTTATTCAGAGAATGTCTACTTAACCTACAACTAACAGCTATATTTTTAACCTTTGGAATTAATAAGTAACATTACCTGCAAGAAGTTAAAGAAGGGCTTTAGCTGTAGCTCAGTAGCAGAGTGCTTGCTTAGCATGAGTGAGGCACTGGGTTCGATCCTCAGCACCACATAAAATAAACATAAAATAAAGGCATTCTGTCCACCTATATCTACAAAAAAATTTTAAGAAAAAATACTTTGAAGAATTTGATCACTAAAATTCCACCTTAGTTTATTACCTGTAATATTTCTTCTTTCCCAAGGGAAAAAAGTGATTTTGTAAAACATAGTTTGTGCATTCGATTAATATGTAAATGGGTATTTTACTGACTTTGTGGGCAATCTCTTGTCACCTGTTTTATTTCTTAATCTGTGTTGTACGGGTAGTGCCATTAAGATGTTTCATATGCATCAAAAGTAGGACGCCTAGAAGATGATGGCAGTGTAATTTCATAGTACATCATAAACGATTCGACTTTGGCACAGCTGAAGATTACTTCAGAGTTCTGAATTAGTCGGAATGACCCCAGCTTTATTGCTGTTGAGATTCTAGAAATGATAAAATGTCAAGTCATTGAAAATAAACCGACATAACCTAAACAATCTGACATGACTAATGCACAGTTTCTCTGACTTTTTCTGTACTCTATAGACTCTATTACCAGCTGCAGTATTTTACAGAGCAATGCTTGTCTTTAATGAACATGCACATCTTCCACCTTACTGAAATGTATGTCTCTTATGTAAAGAACAGAAAATCCACTGCTCTGTGTATTTGAGTTTTACATGCACTAAAACCTCATTGCACAGAAGAAATGTTAAGTGGTGAATCATTTCTTTATTCTATTATGTCTTAATTTTAAGGGATACAGGTTAGTGGAATGCCGTTACATAAATCATATATGAACAATGCAACTCTGAATATCACAAGTTTTCCAATGCCATTAAATATTAATGAAATTTGTGAGAATGCTTCGAGATGATAATTTTCAAAAAGAACTGCTTAGATAACTTATATTGATAGAGTACTACAAAGGATAGCTATCTTCCCATTTATTGTATTGGCCTCATAAAGTGCTCTTATATAAAGCATAAAATTCATATCTCAGCATAGTGTCTTGAAGAGGGGCTATTTCATCTAGTCTGCATTAGTTGGTGCCCTTTGGATTACCCTTCAAAGTTTAAAGTGCTTTTTCTCAAAATGGAGGGTCTCAGTTCTGGCTAAATTTTCCACACTTACTAACCATGATCCAGTAGAGATGACTCCGAACTGTATTATTTTGCTCAATATTCAATTCACTTATTTTTGCTTCTATACTTCATAAATGAAAAACTACCTTATGGAATCTAATAGGCAACTTGAAATTGCTCTCACTGAATGCATTGGATGGTGTCTGCAGAAATACCCTAGACTCTTTAGATCCTCCTGTTTTTCCTAAAGATTTCATTCAACACCTGCCCTGCCCTCTCCAGGGCGGTACCTTCAACAATGCAACAGAAATCCCCTGTATAGAGCAGCATGCTATCTCTCTCAAATCAGTTTTCAGCCCTTTCCTGTGTAATGTTTAGCAATACATTTCCTAACTAAATATCCTCATAGAGGGGATTTTATCATATTCATTCAACATAAACCTCCATTTCTCTATCTTATCAGGAAAAATTCAAGACTCTAACAGTTACTGATGGGCCATGGGATGGGACTGTGACCACTCATACTATCAATTCAAGGCTTTTATTTTTTCTTCTGATTCTTTATCCCAATCATAAAGAGAATTGAAGATTGTAGACTCAGTTTCTAATAAGTAATATTTCCATTTAGTAGATATTAAAAATAGAAAAAGGAGATAAAAAACATCTCTCATATTATGTGCAGTGCTCTTTTTCTTTGGAATTTGTCTCTGAGAAGTTGAGTAAAACTTGACTGAGAAAGCCACATGCCTTCTTGCCACATCAAACAGAAATTCAAGCATCCTCAGGCTAGCTCAAATCTCAGGAGTCCCTTAACAGAATTGGGTATTATGTACCTATTGAGAAATATTTGTGATCTGAAGAATGTAGATGGCAACAGTCACATTAATTTCTACTAGGTACTTGTCACTATTTGATAAAAGACAGATTGCCCTTGAATATCTCTCTTTATCCTTCTTGGAGACAATGGAGAAACATTCAGTTCTTTTATTTTATTTTTCCTCTTTGATCTGGTGGCCTGGATTTCAAATCTTGTTTAAAAATCAGTGAACATTGAACATCTGACAGCCACTGTGTTTGGTGAATAAAACCTAATGACACAATACTAGTTCAGAGAAATGGCTACTTTGATCAATTACTGTGACTTTCCTTAAATAGAATTCCTTCATAAAGTCTATATTAATGCTCCCACATTGTCACTGGGAAATTTTATTATCTTTTGTTTGTATTGCTTATTTATTTATTTAAACCTTATAGTGTATTCTTTTAGAAAGACATCTCATGTGTTTAACACTAAACAATTAATTACTTAAAAATAATTATTTTAGGCCACTATAAAATATACCTTCTCCCCAGGCTCAGTGGAGCAATCCTGTAATCTCTGAAGCTGGGGAGGCTGAGGCAGGAAAATCGTGAGTTCAAAGCCAGCTTCAGCAACAGCAAAGTGCTAAGCAACTCAGTGAGATCCTGTCTAAATAAAATACAAAATAGGGCTGGGGATGCGACTCAGTGGCCAAGGGTCCCTGAGTTCAATCCCTGGTATCCTCCCCGGCAAAAAAAAAAATATATATATACCTTCTGTCTTGTACATTAAATAAACAAGCTTCAGGTGAATATTTAGCCCTCTTAAGGCAAAATGTATGTTCTATTGATGTGATGTTCTTTGGATGTCAGTTAAAAACAAGGCAGATTTCCGGGGCTGGGTTTATGGCGCAGTGGTAGCGTGCTCGCCTGGCATGCGTGAGGCACTGGGTTCGATCCTCAGCACCACATAAAAATAAAATAAAGATATTCTGTCCACCTACAACTAAAAAATAAATGTTTAAAAAAATACAAGGCAGATGTGAACATAATTTACAAGAACAAATGGTAAATATTTGAGAGATACAGGGTAGACGGCAAGATTTAACTGCTACTAGGGCTGATAAAATTACCAAATTTTTCAACTTATTGTAAAATAAGTATAAATTATCTGAAAATAATTGGGAATGATAAAAGAAGTGACTTAATTTCCAATGAAGTATGATTAATAACTTTTCATACCATTTTGAAACAAATAATTTTAATTTTTTAAAGTAATTTGTTGAGGGGCTGAGGTTTTGGCTCAGTGGTAAAGCACTTGCCTGGCATATGTGAGGCACTAGGTTCAATTCTCAGCCCAGCATATAAATAAATGAGTAAAATAAAAGCCCACCAACATCTAAAAATATATTTATGAAAAATAATATGTTGAATGAACTTCACCATGCAAGAAGTCTTGAGTACCTTCATAATTCAATATTCACATAAAAGAAATTAGTCACTGTGTTTGGTTTGTCCGTGAGAAAGTACCATTCAAAATTCATTAATAGAATTTGAAACTGGAATTCTAATATCAAAATTAAAACTTTGGATTTATTTATTCACTTTAGCTTCTGCATTTTTATTTCCTCCCATTTTTTTCTTTTTTGACTTAGATTTGAATGTATTATTGTTTACCCCATTAATATTCACTTTGATGAGATGTTCATAAAATACCAATGTACTATTTATTTTCTTCATGTTATATTTTAAATTTTTGACAGAAGTTTTAAATTATGTCTACATTTTTACTTTTTTAGGATATTACTATTTTTAATAGTCCTGGAATGTTTTCCACAGATAAGTAATTTTTTACATATTTCTGATTCAGTACCTATTTCATAGTAATGTAAGTCTGATTCAGTACCTATTTCATAATAATGTAAGACTTCCACCTGGTGGTAAAAATGATCATTTTAATTTTTTCTCGTTTAATAGAAAAAAGAAGAAAATATTGGGAGGTCAAAGTTTACGTACTTAGTTTAAATATCTCAAAGTGTGTCAAGCTAATATGTATTAAAACTGAGCTAAATCTTTTTCTCCAATATGCTTTATTTAAATTCATCAAGAGTTAGAATTTTGGATAAATGTACAGGTCATCATTTCAGTTTATTTTAAGATCAATTCATAGTCATTGTAGTGATTACTTTTGGGATACATAACCTTAATTTTCTATAAACAACTATCCATCTACCTTTTGTCTATTTATCATCTATTTATTAATTATCTAAATATTTTAATCTGTGCATTGTGTCAGATTCTATTTTATTGATATTGATTACTTTGGTACAAATTATGAAGATGCCCACCCTCAAATTTGAGGTATACATTAATATCATTCATATGTAAAATGTTTGCAGACAGTAATTTTAATATAGCACACTCTATTATTCATAATACCCATTTAAAATTTGAAATCAGGGCTGCTGAAATGAAAATGAAGTTATTACATATAATCATTATCCTTAACTTGGCAGCAAATTGCCTTTGCATTTTGCTCTATAATGTTCCAAATTTGATTTACTTTCTGCTGTCTATATTTTTCAAACCTGATAAACTTGCTTTACTAGTTCACTGTCATTGCAAATTACATATGTTTTATCAGGCATCTTCCATCTGAAAGTTCCTGAATCTTCTCCTGTTGGCTCAGCTATTGGAAGAATAAGAGCTGTGGATCCTGATTTTGGACAAAATGCGGAAATAGAGTACAATATTGTTCCCGGAGATGGAGGCAATTTGTTTGACATCACCACAGATGAGGATACACAAGAAGGAGTTATCAAACTGAAAAAGGTACATAAACAAAGGTTTTGACAGTTTACTATCTAACAATAATTAAAGAAAATTAAAAAAAACAAAATGGAAGAATATAGGTAATTTTAATTTTTCTTTAATTATTAATAATTTAAATACAAATATGTCTGTAACTATGAAATTATAACAATGAAACATTCATGCCCGTGGACAGTGTTATTCTATTACTCAACAGATATGGATGTTATGCTGCATAATTAGGGCTAATAATTTGATTATGTAATTTTTTCACATTCTTAACAGAATTTAATTTCTAATTAAAGTTTACGGCAATAAATGTAGAAAAAAGATCAATTTAAAAATGAAAAATATTAAGGGACTCTTATCCTACCAGAGTCTATCTTGATATTTTATGATTTTGGAGAATACAGAATATAAATATCTAACTTAGCACATTGTTGGTGAGAGCTGATATCACAGTGGAGGAGTACTATTGTGGGTAAGTTTTATTCACTGCAGAAGTAGAAGAAGTAAGAAAAGATAGTAATGGGCTTGAGGATTCTGTAAAAAAAAAGTCTACAGAAACTTTCATTTTTGCCAATTAGGAAGTAAGGTTTGAAATAGCTCAGTGGAAAAGTTAGTGGAACACTTGAAAAAAAATATTACCTGCCCAGTATGTAGTTTTGTTTTTTATTGGGTAGTGGTGCATGAAGGAATGTGTAAATGTGAGAAAGAAATCTTGATTGCATTAGAGATGCATAGATTGCTTCCATTACGAGGAACCTGTATGAATTTTGAACGGAGGGGTATAGCAGAAAAGTGACATCTCATTTAATTTAGGTCTTCTTTCCCTCTCTCTTTGTATAACATATACACCGTTAACCACAAATTGCATTATGTGTCATATCTGTTACTAATTGTGATAATTTCAACCCATAAAAAATGTTTTTGAAATCAGTATTATTAAGCAGTGTTTTCTTCCCATATTTGCTTAGGAGCTCTGAATTTTAACAAGCAACAATTTGTATTGTAATGCAAATCATCTTAAAAGTAAATGTAAATTTCATATAGAATAGTCATTTTATTTTTATCCCAACCAATGTACATAAATTGTACTTAGTCCAGAAGTTAATTAATCCATAAGATACCATCAAAATTATCCATTTATGCTGAATTTGAGAAGTACATGGAGAAATATATGTCCACGTCTTGTTTATTTCTTTATTGTTATTTAATTTTTTGCTTTTCTACTCAGTAACATATCAGTGAATAGTCTTATAACTTAAATTTTTCATTAAAAGATTTCCAAAACAGTAATAATATTTAAATGTTTTTCAAAATCAATCCAAATGAAACAAGTATAACAAATATTAATAGGTTAATATTAAAAGTAATAAAAATATTTTATATAATCAGATCATAAAATTTAAACATTAAATTAAGAACATTTACAAAGTAAATTTGAGGCAAAGAATAATTAATATTATATCATGCATATCTACATTTATATATTCCTTCATATTGCTATTGTAAATGTGTTTTATATTCATTAATGTAGTTTTATATATTTTAAATTTACTTTAATTTACACCTATTTTTCATCCATGCCTCTAAGTAATTGATCTTTAGATGTCAATCTGGAAAAAATTTCTTTATTTTTTTACATTTTGAAAAGAAATGGTGTTAAAGTCCTTTATTTTATGATGTCAAAATTTAATGTTTGAAGGAAGTGTTGCAGTTACAAATTATAATAAACTAAACTATTACAAAATCAGTAAGAATGCATTTTCAGTATGTTTTATTTAGGAAAGTGTCAAAGTGAGCATGTGTCACATCATTTTTTTTCTTTTAGTTTTTGAAAACTTTTTAAATTTTTTTTACTGGAATGACTGAGATTTACAAAGCTATGGAAATACTTTATTAAGATAAATTATATAATGCAACTGTTCAATCTGGAAAATGTGTCTCTAAATAAGAAAAAAATATTCTCTCTTGAGTTAGAGTAATGATTCATTTTCCTGGCATAAAATTACTTATCTAAATAAATCACTTGTCTTTACCTTTCCCTTCATCATTCAGTGGATGTTTATGGAGTAGCCACTATGTCCCAGATCCATTATGGACTCAAAGATAGACACATTCCCTGTTCTCTAGCATCATCCATTCAATTGGTAAAATCAGGAAATAAACACATAAAATGTCACTGTCATCAATGACAGATTCAAACTTGAGAGACATAAGTCAAGTAAAGAGATAACAAGAATGTGAATGGCAGTCTTATGGTAAAGGTCAAAAAGACTTCAGGGCTATGGTGAAGTATGAGCAGAAATCTGTAGAAAGAGAGATGAACAACTAGTGTGCATGTTATATGTGTTCAGAAAAACTAAGCAGCAATTGCAAAAGTATCTGAGGAGGAAGTGATGGACAAGGAGACTGGAAGGGTCAGTGAATAAAGAGAATGTTGTTTGGAAACGAGGTCAATAATGTCCCGTGATGGAGGTCTTATAAGTCAGGTCAAGGACGCTGAGCTTGGTCATGATAAGGGGAATTAGAGTGAGTTTACACACAAATCACCTCCGTTCTAAAACTCTGTGTGCTTTGAGGACAGTCACGTTTAGGAAATAAGGCTAGAAATAACCAGTGAAGAGACCACTAAAATAACCCAGGAAACAGATTTAGATGCTTATAGAAGTAGAGACTGAGAGTTGGTGATTCTGGCTAAATTTTAAAGAAACAATCAAGACATATTGTTATAACTCTTCACCAAGCATTGAAGTACTTACAAAGACTGACAGAACACTTGGAGTTACTTTCAATGTTGTAATTTGCTGTGATCTCTAAGTAAGAATCCACCAGAGGCAATCACTATAGAGTAACCTATTCTGTTGGAAAATAAAACTGCAATCTGGAGAGTACATCTATTAAATCTATGAAGTAAGTTTTGCAAAAAAATTTTAAAATTATCTAACATCTATCTGTATGTTGCATTATATGGAATGTGCTTATGGACACACACATATACACAGCTTGATCAAATATGGCAGTCTGATTTTATAAAAGTAGAATATTAGAAAAATATTCAGCTGAATAAATTGCATAAAAAACTCAAAATAAATTTAAATAACAGTCATATTTCAAATACAAAGTTATTTTGGGTAAAACCCATGTAATAAGACTATTCAAGCATACATGCAGTAGGCTCTCAGAAAACTTTATCTTGTATTTATTATTAAGAGTCTTTGAAGAATGAAGTGAGCAAAAATAAATATATATGTAAACATCAACAGAAGTATTTCAATTCAATATGATCTTAAATTTTTTTCAATATTTTCCCTTTTGTATCTCAGCATAGAAATGCAATGCAAGAATTTTGATTTAAAACCAAATTTCTACAAGAATCACATTTTTAAATATAGTAAATACATTTAGGAAATCCATAAATATATATCCTACATATGAATACATAGCTGAATTTTAAAGATAAGTTATTTTAAATTTTTGGCTGACAAAATTTTAAGCTGCAGTAGAGGAACGAAACAGTATATTCTTTGATTTAACAGAGTTTTTCTTTTTCAACTCACTTAAAATACATTAAAATGCTCAATGCTCTGAAGCACTTATTTTCATTGTTTTATCTTTAAATTTTTTTATTAGTTGTATTTTCCTATATATTTCTCTCCTTTTCCTCTGTAAGGTGAAGTGCATAAAAATGAGACTAAGGTTTATGTAACCTGAGGAGAATGAAGAAAGACATTTTAGTTTATCTCATTGCTTAATCTCAACTTGGATTCACTTTATGAGGAGTGTGTCAGGATGTCATTTCACTGTGTCACACTGAATTCAAAGCAACATTAGGAAACTTTGTAAATCTCTCCAAGGCAAAAAAAAAAAGAAAAACAATACTGACAAAAAACAAAACCAATCTTATTCTACTCTCATATATTACACTGAGAAAAGTATACAGAAATGAAAATTCTCTTATGGGTTTTTAAATAGTATAGAAATTTAGAAAAACTAGAATAACACTTCATACATTTTCAATTACATCTTAAATCTAAGAGGTGGGATAATATTTACAATGAGAAAATCAGATGTTTTAAATTCAACAAATTTCTTCTATTGAAAAGACAAATAAACTATACTTTAGTCAGTACTTATTCCCTATTGGATAAATGAAAATAAATTAAAATTGGGTAAATGAAAATAAATATCTCCTTGGATATAAAAATGAATATGAATCAATTAAAAAAATCAATTAAAAAATTCTCAAGGACTGAATGAATAAATATACTGATAAATACTTTGGTTTGTTTGTTGCTGAATGACCAACTTAGATAATTAAAACAGAGGAGTGAATACCTCAGTTATACAAAAGACCAGTTTAATATCCTGCATAATTTCTCACAGAGTTCTGTACCATTTCTATAAAAATGTGTGCTAAGAACTAGCAAGTAGTGGTGGCATTTTTTAAAATGAAGAATGGTAAAGTGGTGGCCTGTTTATTATAAAATAACTAAATCATTTTTGGAATTAAAACGTTTTTACCATTTTGATGTTAACTTGGCATATTATTTCATTTTGAATTTTCAAAACTAAAGATCACATTAAATCCAAAGCAGGATTTTAAACAGGAGATGAAAGACTTGACTCTTCACCAGAAACTCTTTCATAAATAGGTTGTGGTCTCAATTGGTTCCATTGGGCATTTATATTTTATATTTACTCATGGATCAGTAAAACTCATTATTGTTATCATTTTAAATGACAGAACTATTTCCACATTATATGATTTGGTAACAGCACCATCATGTGGTAAATTTCAGAATAACTCTTAGGAATAAAATGAAAATAAATTTTAGACTATTTTATATGAGCAAAGAAACATATTTATTGAATAAGTTTTAATTATTTCTGTTTTTAGTAACTCTGACTTTCCTAATTTCAAATTAGGTATTGTTTCTATAAATATTAAGTACCTATTTTCCCCCATTATGTCTTTATCTTCTTTTCTTTTCTTTTTTTTTAAATTTCTAAACCTTTATATTTTTAAATACCTTGCCCAACTTCTCTTAACAGGCTCAACTCTAAACCCAAATTAACAAAACCAAGGTCGATTTTTCTATTGTCTTGTAGATTTTTCTAATCGAATATTTCTTAATGTTTTGTTTTTCAAGCTCAAAAGGTCTAAAGCCATATGCCTTCTTTGCCTCCAATAGATATGTGTCTAGTCATATTTTGTCCTTTCTAGTTTTTCAAACAAAAAATTTAGACTATTTCTTAGGCTCCCGCCATTCCCATAGACCTTCCCTTGCTAAACAGAGCATGATCTTGGCCAGTGATTTCTTCTGAACAGGATTTAATGTTTTCTTCTTCTCCCTGTGGCTAATATCCTTCTTTAATTCTCCCTTCCAACACTGCAAAGATTGTCTTCCATCTGCATCCCTTATCTTCCTTCAGCATATCCTTCCCTCTGTGAATGAATGGTAGGAACTACAACTGTTCATCGTAATTAGACCTTTATCTGGTCTCCATTGCTAGTAAGGTCAAGAGCAGGCTGTGTATTTTCTTTCACCATCCTCTGCACACACAGTAACACATGGACAAGCTCCATTTCAACTACATCAAATTCACTGCAGATGTCTACCCAAGTTCTTGAGCAGTCTGACATTTTCATGGAAGTTTCTTGCCCCCAGGAATGCCAATATTTTCCCGTTACTCAGCATTATCTCCCCTGCCTATCATCAAAGGGTTTTTTAAGCCCTGTTCCCTAAAGTGATCATTTCTTACTTTATTTGCCAAAATGTCCACATTTCTGTCACAGCACCTACTGTACTTATGGAACTTATTTATGACATATCAGTTTTTCCCCATCCATTATAAGTCCTTTATCATATTTATGTTTTGTCCTCTTTGTTAAAGAAAATCTCTGAAATATGTAGGGCATTTAATGTTTTTTTTTTTTCCGCTAAGAGCACACACATTTCATGTTCATTCACATACTATATAAAATTCAAATTATTTTGCAAAGTATATAGAAAAGTAGTACTGTATTGATTTCACTAATGGGAAATTTGAAGTGCAGAGAATAAGGATAACTTTTTTCAATATCACACAGCTTATTGTCAACTATAGTATATTTTGAAAAACACATACTTTCACTTGTAAAGAATGATATGTGTTAGAAAAAAATAAATGGCCTCTCCAGATAGACATGATTTATACTGTACATGTATGTGATACATACATTTCACTTAAGTATTTATAACACTTGGTGAAATCTTTTGTCATTTTATGGAAATTATTATTGAAAATGTGTAACTAGATGCCCTGAGGTTATTGCTTTTGTTTTGATTTATTTTGTCTTAGTTACTAGATTTGTTCCAAAAATTATTGCCACTAAAAAACAGACATTGAAATAATACCCATGGTTTTTAAGTTAATTTGTTAAAACCATCAAAAATTTCAGTGCTCTAAAAGCCTGGAATGTATTAACTTCACACAGGAGAACTAAATGAATTTTATATAAATAGCTCTATTGTAATATTTTTAGAAATAAGTGGAATGAAGTGTTTATTTTATTCTTTAAATAACAAATGTTGTTTCTATTTTTCATTTAGATTTATATAATTTTAATTGTATAAGAAATACTGTGAACACGTTGTCAAAAGTAAAGCCTAAATTTAAAATATCCACATTTTACTTCATGTTTCTTTGCTATAGGGACATTCTTACATGGTACAAGGACATCTTTTTTTTTAAATATTTATTTTTTTAGTTGTAGGCAGACAGAATATCTTGATTTTATTTTCATGTGGTGCTGAGGATCGAACCCAGTGCCTCATGCATGCGAGGCAAGCACACTACCACTGTGCCACAAACCCAGCCCCACAAGGACATCTTTTATTCATCAAATCTTTGATTGTTTTTAGTAAAATATTGAGTTGAATGCTTTCCTCAGTGGAGGTTAGATATTTATAAGCTTTCTCATCTCTCCTCCCAGACAGGCATTGACTTTACTGATTATAAAATTAACTCATGGAAAACTTGACTTTCTTTCAAAACAATATGTGCTCTGAACATCTTATCTCTATTATTCAGCTGGTATATAAACTTGCTTTGAAGAGTGTGTTCCTAATGTCTTTTCATCATGGTTCAGTCTGATTTAAATCTGTTTTTTAACTCCTTGTTTTAAAAGGGACTAGTCCATTTCAGAAAACCTTACATCCCTTGCTCATTTGTGTCCCTTGACTGTTGTCCTTTCTGTTGGCTGTGAAGACCTGCCGAAATGATCGAGTACAGCTTTAATGCCAAGGATACGCTGTTTTTTATTTGTTTTTGGAGTGTTCCCTTCACTGTGTTGGTGAAACTGACAGATGCTCTTCATGAAAACTGGAACAATAGCACCTTGGATGGGAAGATGGCAAAGGCACAGCCCTGGTCCTTCACTCTGGGCTTCTCGGTCTAGATTCAAGTTGTGGGTTGGTGTTACAATCTGATACAAGGTTGGAGCTCTTTACCAAGCTAACTGGTTGCCTGCAGACTGCATGTTGTTGAGGATTCATGACTGAGGTCCCTGATCATTTTGTTAGTTCTTGGCTGAGATCAAGTCTTGCTTTCCACAGGTATCCTTTAGGCGCTTGCTGCTCTGGCTCCTGTGCTTACAAGCTCACTTGCTCAACACCAGCCAGAATTATCTACATCATTTGTTAGGTCAAACTTCTCTACCGAATCTCTCTATAGTCAATGTCAAGTGATTAAAGACCTTAGTTATATGTGCATAATGAACTTTTCCACAAGAACTCCAAGAGTTGATAAGAGCAATATGCCATTTAATTCAAAAACCCCTCATATTAAGGGGCAGAATCATTGCATAAAATGGTGGGGGGCAATAGGGCCAATAATATTGAGAGTATCTCAGAATTCTGTCTGTCACATCTGCCCTTTTCCAGTTCTCATATACCTATAATTATAGGTATCCATTTCCACTCAACAGTATCTGGAAGCAAGATGAGGCCCACAAGAGCCCAAGGAGTTATTCTCATATTTAATATTAAAAAGAGCTTATCCTCCTTTAATGTCAAAAAGATCGTTTGGCACTTAACGTTTTATGTAACATTTAATGGTCTGGACTTCAGCAAAGGGCAAAGAAAGTGGTGAAACACAAAGAAGCAAAAGATGATATTTGCCCCTTCTCTCACTTTGTATTCCAGAGAACAGCTAAATATACCATTCTCCATTCACCATAGTCATGGTCTTAAGTAGTACAATTTCCTATGTTGTGAATTGTTTCCCAGAAGTTCTGGTCTCACTAATCTTCCTTTATAGAAACATCCAAAGAAGTTGCTCAGCTAAATTCTCTGTAGTCAAATTTATTTCTTACTTTTCTAGAAAGTTTCATCAAATTAGATGTGCCTCGAGCAGTGCTATATAGTTGTCAAATTATTGTGTAAGAACTAAAATAATTCAACTTCATCATAATTTCATCTCATCAAAAATAGAACTAGCCGGGCACGGTGGCACATGCTCGCAATCCAAGAGGCTCTGGAGGCCGATGCAGGAGGATCTCTTGAGTTCAAGGCCAGCCTCAGCATTTTGATGAGGCCCTAAGCAACTTAGTGAGACGCTGTCTCTAAATAAAATATAAAAAGGGCTGGGGATGTGACTCAAGGGTTAAGCAATCTTGGGTTCAATCCCCAGTATAAAAAAAAGATAGAACTAATTTTCTAGCAATTACAAAAGAAATATTTTCTGTTCTATAATTATATCAAATGTTACAATTTTTATTGATTACAAAATCAAAGTTAATTCCTTCCCAATATGGCATTGGTCAGTCAGATGGGTGGGTATAGTCAAGTACAAAGGTGATTGCTGGTTCTCTGCTCTTTTGGAGCTACATTATTTTGTGAGTTTGCCTAAGGGTCAGGGTCATGAAGCAGTAAGTCCACCTATGATATTATTCTGGCATTTCTCTTGCATTTTTCTCCTGTTTTAATCTCTGTAGGATATAACTTTTCAGTTGCAAAACAAAATCTATGTGTACAAAAAGGTTCTTTCATCTCACTATTTCCCTCACTGCCAAATTCTTACCTGTTGTGATAGGCCAGGAGTTCTTACAATACATACATTATGTCTTCTCTCCTGAAAAAATAAAAGTAAAAAATGTGGAAAAGGTTTCAGAAGTCTCTTTTCATCTCTAGCTTAAAATGTATTTACCAGTAAAGAGTCAAGTTCATCCAGACAAATGTAATGCATAATCCAGAGGGAAAATAAAACCATATATGCAAGCTGGGCAAAGTGGTGCACACGTGTAATCCCAGCGGCTCAGGAGGCTTAGAAGGATTGCAAGCTCAAAGCCAAACTCAGCAATGGTGAGTCACTAAGCAGCTCAGTGAGACTCTGGCTCTAAATAAGATGCAAAATAGGGCTAAAGATGTAGCTCAGTGGTTGAATACCCCTGAGTTTAATCCCCATTATCTCCCCTCACCCCCCAAAAAAAACTATATGTGCAAATATGCACACTAGTACAGATAGTCAGAAGCATTTCAACATCTAGGGTGGTATTAGAGAGAGATGGGAAACCATTGATATGAATGCCTGCATTCTATGATAACAATGGATTTGGGGCCAAAAACAGAATAAGTCTGAGCTGGGGCAACTCAGTTTACTTTGTGAAAAAGAATTCTTAAACTGATAAAATTAGAGTGCACTAAGATAGAATTTAGGGTTTTCTGTCAAGAAAATATATTGTTTAACATTTTTAGAGCACTTATTGTTTATAAGTTAAAAGAACTTTGTATATTCCTTAATTTGAATTAGCTAGTGTACTCTTTCATTTTGCATGTTTTTTTTCTTTTTCAGATATCTCCTAAGATATTTTAAGTGAAATTTGTTGTTTCTTCAAACTCCTGCATTACCCAAGATGCCCCTATTCTATAATTAATTGAATACTATGAGAAAAAAATCTTGGTTATCTTTGTACCTTTCTGTTCTTCCAAGAGGATATTTCTTGCCTTGCCAGTACCTTTCATATTTTCATTAGTTCAATGCTGAAAGTTTCAATGACTTATTTGTTTCTTCCTTTTTTCCAAACTAAAGATACTCTTTTTTATTCTACTTACATATACATGATAGCAGATTGCATTTTGATCCATTGTACACAGATGGAGCTCAACGTTTCATTTCTCTTATTGTATGTGATGTAGCATCACATCATATATGCAGTCATACATGAAGCTAGAGCTATGATGTCCATCTCATTCCACTATCTTTATTGCCCCCATATCCTCTCCTCCATCCCTCCTCTTTGACCAAAGTTCCTCCATTTTTCCTGTATTCTCTCCTCCATTATGAATCAGCATCCACTTATCAGAGAGAACAGTTGGCATTTGTTTTTTTGGGATTGGCTTACTTTGCTTAGTATGATATTCTCCAGCTCCATCCATTTACCTGCAAATACCATAAATTTATTCTCTTTTATTGCTGAGTAATAATTCATTGTGTATATATACCACAGTTTCTTTATCTTTCTTTCTTTATCCATTTATCTATTGAAGGGCATCTAGATTTGTTCCACAGTGTAGCTATTGTGAACTGAGCTGCTATAAACATTGAAGTGGCTGCAGCACTGTAGTATGCTGTTGTTAAGTCTTCTGGGTATAGACTGAGGAGTGGGATAGCTGAGTCAAATGGTGGTTCCACTCCAAGTTTTCTAAGGAATCTCCATGCTGCTTTCCAGATTGGTTGTACCAATTTGCAGTTCCACCAGCAATGTATAAGCTTGCCTTTCCTCCCACATCTTGCCAACACTTATTGTTGTTTGTATTCTTGATAATTGCCATTCTGATGGTGTGAGATGAAATCTTAGAGCAGTTTTGATTTGCATTTCTCTAATTGCTAGAGATGTTGAACATTTGTTCATATGTCTGTTGATCAATTGTACATCTTCTTCTGAGAAGTGTTTATTCAGCTCCTTGGCCCATTTATTGATTGAGTTGTTTTTTTTTTGTTTGTTTGTTTTTTTCTGTTAAGTTTTTTGAGTTCTTTATATATCCTGGAGATTACTGCTCTATCAGATGTGTGTGTGACAAAAATTTGTTCCCAGAATGTAGGTTCTCTGTTCACTTTATTCAAGCTTTAGGTGGGTTAAAAGAAAATCCTGGTATTATCCCCTTATCCTTGCTTTCTTAGATATTATTACATTTCTATTTGTGAGACAAGTGGCCATGTTATCAGCTTTATTTCTATTTGTTTTAAGAGAAAAATTTCTTTTTTTTTTTTTTTTTTTTTTGGTACTGGGGATTGAACTCAGGGGCACTCGACCACTGAGCCACACCCCCAGCCCCATTTTGTGTTTTTATGTAGAGACAGGGTCTCACTGAGTTGCTTACCACCTCGCCATTGCTGAGGCTGGCTTTGAACTCGCGATTCTCCTGTCTCAGCCTCCCTAAGTGCTGGGATTACAGGCTTGAGCCA
>CM053405.1:15978558-16003871 GCA_028644305.1 Xerus rutilus | reverse complement strand
TTTTTTTTTTTTGGTACTGGGGATTGAACTCAGGGGCACTCGACCACTGAGCCACACCCCCAGCCCCATTTTGTGTTTTTATGTAGAGACAGGGTCTCACTGAGTTGCTTACCACCTCGCCATTGCTGAGGCTGGCTTTGAACTCGCGATTCTCCTGTCTCAGCCTCCCTAAGTGCTGGGATTACAGGCTTGAGCCACCACGCCCGGCGAGAAAAATTTCTTACAAGAACGTAATAAAAACTGAAGGAAATCAATGTTATATGTTAACAGGTATGAGTAAATTTTGATAAAGTCAAATCAATTATTTGCATAAAACATAAAATAGGAATAAGAATGCAATGAACTTGATAAAATAAAGGGAATAATTAAAGGGGAAATAAATGTAGGTTCTTATGCATTAAAAATATTGTGAAGAGACTGGATGCCACATACAAGATTTTTTACTGTTTTTACTATAACAGATTCCATTGAATTATAAGAATTTTTGAGGATGTGATTTTTTATTTTTCTCAAAAGAAATACATAAAACAGAAATCCTGTCTTTAAAAGTGAAAAATAAACCTCCATTAGTTTCCTCAGGTGTGCTAGATAAAGGAACAGATGCTAAGAAGGCAATTAGCAAATCATTGTGATCACACTACAAGGAACTGCTTTAGAAAACAGATACTTAAGGGTTCCCATATTGACTGTTAATGTTAAATTTGAATTGTCATAGTTTTTCCTTGGAGATTAGAGATCAGAGTCATTGGCCTTAAGCCTATACTTAACAAAGCAACACTGTAGCACCATATTTCTGGAATACAGCATTTTCACTTTCTTTGACAATAAAACTAATATTTACAGTGAAAATGAATGTAAGTAGTAGCAAATTAAAATTGAATGTGACTGAAGATCTGGAAAATGCCTTGTATGTTGTGCCAATGCCTTCTTTAATTTGATCATATATGTTTAAAGCCATAATTCCTAGTGATACACACTGACAATGCATAGCAGTACCCAGTATTTATATGCAATTCTGGGAAAACAATAGATGAACACTCTTCATAATTACCATTGTGTGTGATTTTGAATCTTGATATAAACGTTTTCTAATAAAAAGATGTATAAATTCATCAAAAATATTTAACAAAAATTTACTAATGTCAGAATAAGAAAAAGTAATTTAAAAACATATTTTGTTATGCCTAATTTGCAAATGGAATCTAAAAATCTTCAATTATACAATTTCATTTTTTGTTCAATTTCTTTATCATTGCTTACTTCCACAAGATGTCAGTATTGGATAAGATCTGAGATGTACTTTCCTTAAACTGTTCAACTCTTTTCAAACTGCTTTTATAAAATAAATAAGCCCTGTTTAATATATATGCTCACAAATACGTTATGTAAATTTAAAATACACAAAAGATTATCTTTATAAGTTACCCAGAAAGTTTGACCTTGTACTTTACTTACTAATTATAAAAGTGAGACATTTCAAAACCAGTATAATTAATACCAACTTGCATTTCTCTGAAACGATGCTCATGATTTATGACACATTCTATACAAATGTAATGCTTCACTTTTGATTTGTCCTCACTACAGCCTTTAGATTTTGAAACAAAGAAGGCATATACTTTTAAAGTAGAGGCCTCCAACCTTCACCTTGACCACCGGTTTCACTCTGCTGGCCCTTTCAAAGACACTGCAACAGTGAAGATCAGTGTCCTAGATGTAGATGAGCCACCTGTGTTTAGCAAGCCACTCTACACCATGGAAGTTTATGAAGACACCCCGGTTGGGACCATCATTGGTGCTGTAACTGCACAAGACCTGGATGTGGGCAGTAGTGCTGTCAGGTGAGAAAAAGGAATATTTTCTTTTGATGTGTCATAAAAACAAAACAAAAACAAACAAATAATAATTATCGGACCAAAAGTGCATGATGAATTGACTTATAGAATATGATGCTAGAAATTATATAAGAATTTTGGAAATGCCATAGCATTCGAACAAACATCAGCATCAGTCCTTGCAACATTTACCAGTGATATGCTAATGGACATATCACAAAAGCTAACAAATCTCAATGTTTAATTTATAAAAGATTTAATAAACCAAGTTCAAAGAATGGTTTTCCAGATTAGTTAATTTAAAATACTTTCACAGTGCCTAGAATGTAACAGTTATTTTATAATCATTTTAAAATTTTTTTCCTCTTACAGAAAGTTGGTGTTTAAAAAAGGATGTTTTTGCCATTTGCAATTTGAAAAAGTGTTTTTTTGTTGTTGTTGTAATGACCTTTCATTCTGAATGTGAAATCAAGCCAATGGAAGCACATTTAGTCAGTCCAAGGGTAAGATGAATAAAGGAATTCCCCAGAACTCAAACTTTGCAAGGAGCTATTTCTTGCTGCCACCTCCTCACTAACCATCAATCTCTCTCTCTCTTCCATAAAGCCATAGTTTACAATAGCACTGCTGAGGGGTGATAAAAATCCCATTTTCCCTACATTTATCCTTCAGTAAGGATGAGACTTCCTCCCATATTCTTTTTTTTTTCTTACTGACACATCCTTCAACTCTTGGAAAACTAAGAGAGAATAGCAATGGAAGCTATTCTGAACCAAATTAAGAAAACACTATGTTAACATTAAGAAACATTAAGAAAACATTTTTGCTTTTTAAAACAAAAATACTTTATTAACATAGATAGGAATAAATATGTCTCTTAAGATTTTATGACATGTGGTAACTAAATACAAAAAAAATGCATCATGTATTCGGTGGTAGACAGCACAATCACTGCAGATAGCACATTCTAAGGAAGTGGTTTGAAAGCATGTATGATTTTCTGATTGCATTAATCTGAATCCATCCTCTGCAGTGCTCAGTCATTTCAGGCTGTTATATTACACTACCACAGACTGGGTGACTTAAACAATAAACATTTATTTCCCAGAGTTCTGGAGGCTAAAACGTCCAAACTCCAGGTGCCAGCAGGTCTGATGTCTGGTGAAGTCTAACCTTCTACTTAGTAGATGATGATCTTCTTCTTCTATGTTCACAAGGCAGAAAGAGACAGTAAGTTCTCTAGGGCCTGTTCTTTAAAGGCATGTGGGCTCCATTCCCACAGACTCATCTCTTAATACCATAATATTGGAGTTTCAGATTTTATAACATGAGTTAAGAGGATGAGAGGTTCACAAATGCTCTATCCTTCACATTCCATTCTGACCTACCAAGATTCTTGTCCTCGCCTTCAAAATATGTTCATTCCATCCCTGGAGCCGCAAAAGTCTCAAATTATTCCAACATCAACTCTTTAGTCTATAGTCCAGTCTCCCTTAAATAACATCTACACCAAACATAGATGAGACTTGAGGTAAGATTCATCCTGAGGCAGAATTCCCCTCCAGATGTGAACCAGCATAACCAAACAAGTTATGTGTTCCCAAAACACAATGCTGGAACATGGATCAGGCATCACCATTTCAAAAGGGAAAAATAGGCAAGGCAAAAGGGATGACAAGTCCTACATGAGTGTGGAATGTAGCAGGCCAGACTCCCTTCAGCCCTAAAATTTGAGAATAATTTTTCTCTGGCTCAGATCTCTGTCCTCCAGGCCCATTGGGACAAAATTCCAGGCTTCTGTAGTCACTGAATTGCTAATATCATACCTACTCCTGGGGAGGGCTCTGCATATGCGGTGGTTCTCTGTGTTGGCCCTACACATGAAGGAAGGTGACTCCGCAGCCTTCCATTGGGCAGTTCCACTCTCTTGGTTCTGCTTGCCTCGGTCCCAGTTAGCAGCGCTGCTGCTGCTGTGCTCACATCCTTACTCCTGGCTTTTGCTGTCATGGTGGATGGAGTCTGTGGTTCACACCCACATGAATCGCCTTATCAAATAATCAGTCTGCTAACACCTAGTGTGCTCTTCTCAACGTTCTTCTTCATGTTTTATAGTATGGATGAGCTATTTCCAAGTTCTAAGATTATGATTTCTGCTGGCTTAACAATTCTATCTTCCATCAATTTCACTCCTCTCACATTTTGCTATAAGTAATTAAAAGAACACCAAGTTACTTCTCCAACACTTTGTGTAGAAATCTCTGCTAAATATCCAGTTTCATCCCTTGAAAGTGCTGTTCTGTAAAATCCTAGAATATGAATACTCTTCACCCAAGTTCTTTGATCTTTCATAATAAATGTTGTTTTTCCTCCAGTTCCTAGTAGGTTCTTCATTTATCTCTGAGACTTCATTAGAATAGTTTTACCATCTATCTACCTTCTACCAACATTCTGTTCATGATTTTATAGTTATTCTCTAAGAAGACAGAAATTTTCTTCATAATTCTTTCTGTGCCCTATGTAGGATCACTGTGCATGCCCATGATTTATATAAATATATTTATAGATTTATAGGTCCTCCAGCCTAGCCCCATTACTCAGTTCCAAAGCCATATTGTTTCCTTGTATTTGTTTGTTTGTTCATTTGTTTTTAGGTATTTGCTATAGCAGTGACCCTACTGCTTGATCAGTGCTCTGTTTGGCTACTTTAGGCTCCTGTAACAGAACAGCACAGCACAGATGATCTGAGCAATAGATATGGGTATCTCTCAATTCTGGAGAATTTGAAGTCCAAAATCAAGGCAACAGCAGATCCAATGTCATGTGAGAGCCTGATTTTTTTAGTAAATAGCTCTTTTTGTATCCACACAGGCAAAAAAATCGAGAGAACACTCTAAGGTCCCTAATCTCATCCATGAGTTCACGACCTCAGAACCTAATTACTCCAGAAAATGCCCACCTGTAATAACATCATCTTGCAAGTTAAAACTTCAACATATGCATTGGCAGGGGAAAGGATACTCAGATCATAAGATATTTTCCTTCCCATAGCATGTCTGTGATCAGGCAAAACCCCTAAAGAAGCACATCTACCTCACAAAAAGAAAGGTAAAAAGCAATAATGAGCACTCCCTAGTTTTCAGGCCAAATGCTGGCTAGTTTATGCATGGGGCTCAGGCTGTTTGTCTGACTGTCAACATTATAACATGGTTCAGTTCCAGTTAATCTAAAGAGAGAGAGTGGGAAATGCCTTGTGAACAGCATTATAGTTTTATTTTCCATCAATGTGTAAAGCTATTGAAGAAATACCAAGGGTTGTATCAAAAATAATGAAAAGGTAAATAAATGCAGATTAAAACTCCCTGCAGATCAATAAAAGAGAACTGTCATACTAGTCAAATTCTGAATGTCGAGGTCACACTCCGTTTTTAATTGATGTTTTGCAAACCTATATAAATGCAAAGAAAAATATTAACAAAAACGTCCTTTTAACGCACTACTTTAGAACCCTTCCATGCACACAAGAAAAAAAATGAAGGTGTATAAATAGAACATATCCTTAGATAAAGGGACAGTTTCAATCCCAGGAAAATTGCTAAAGACATGATCCTGCTGTGAGAAAGAAAAGAGGGCTACATTTCAGAGAAATTGCCCTGCACAAGTGGGCTTCCAAGTTTCATTGCTTATGTCACAGGAGCTAGCACCTGACACATGACACTTTATGTTAAATAAAGTCCCAGGCTAATCTTACTTCTAATGAGTAGTGCCTGCTTCCCAGATGAAGATGGATATAATGGATTCTGTGAGGAGTTGTCAAAAGGCAGAGCTGTTTTTGAACAACATGAAATTGGTCCATATTCTTGGAGAAAACAACAAACTTGAATTGTGCCAGGTGCAGAAATATCACACATTGAGTATTCTACCTTTGATATGAAAACATGTTTGCTCACTTAATAATGAGAGTGAAAATATGTTTTGAAAACTTGATATCAAATCTGAAATCATTTGACACATTTAGGTATGCTCTGTTTTGTTTTTGCTTTGTTTAACTCTCTTTTCCCAGTGTTATTGTGCAAGGTATTAATTTAGTACTGTTATTCTTCATCTGTGGATATATTATTACTACTTTATTATTATTATTATTATTATTATTATTATTATTGTTATTATTGTTATCATCATTGAGCACAGTAAACCAGAAATAATACAATCACCAAGAACTAAACCAGCCTCAAAGAAATATTGGCTTTGTTTTTCTCCCTGGCAAATTTACCACATTGCTTCCCTGGTAGTTCTAGTTTGTGTATAGTTTTCCCTTCATTCTTCCATCCTTTGCCTTTTGATGCACTGTTCTTCTGCCTCTGGCATTGTCTACTTTGAGGTAGAACTTGTTACTATAAGGGTCATAAAAATGATTTCTAGTGAGTCAAGTCTAACTGCAGTAAGTATACCTACTACTAGCTACTTTTAATTTGAGGACCCTTTCCAATACACCGAGAACTTAATACAAGTTTATCTACAAAGCACACATGAGGAGAGACAAGAAAGTGAGGCTGAGCTTACCATATGGCATGCTAAGGCAAAATATATAATTTATTTTAATTATTTATATAATTGAATAGGAGATACTACATGTTAAAAAAAAAGAAATTCATTCTCTGTTTTTCTCTTAGGAATTTTGTGATGATTAAAAGAAGTGTTGGTATAAAATATTTCTGCCACCTTCTAAGAGTTGTATATGTGATTTGTTTTGTTACTTTTCCTTCTGTCTAAAAACTTCACAAGGTACTGCTCTACATTGTCCTTTAATTAATTAATTTATTTTTGGTATCAGGGTCCTACTATGTTGCCCAAGCTTGACCTAAATTCACAATTCTTCTGTCTCAGACTTCATAGTAGCTGAGATTATAATCACAATTCAACAAGCCCCTCTCTTCTGCATTGCTCTTGATGAATCCCACATACTTCAACCATTAATACTATGGTTTGGATCTAGAAATGTCCCCCTCAAAAATCATGATTCCCAAAGCAGCCATGTTCAGAGGTGGGGCTTTTAGGCAGTGGTTAGGGCTATAACTTAATTAATGAATTAATCCATTTGATGGAATAATAACTTGAACGAACTACTGGGTAGTAATTATAAGCAGGTGGGGCATGGCTGAAGGAAGTAGGTCACTGGGAGCAAGGTCTTGTATTATATTTATTGTATTATAATATAACATGATATAATAAATATAACATTATATTTATAATTTATTACATTATATAATATATAAATATAATATAATATATAATATAATATATTTGTCTTTAGGCTTCTCCTCCCTCTCTTTCTCTCTCTCTCCTTACCCCTCCTTCCTGACTGCCATGAGTTGCGTGACTTTCCTTTGCTACATTGTAAGTTCAGAGCAGTGGACTTGGCCAACCATGGACTGAACTTTTGAAACCATGAACCCAAAATAAATGTTTCCTACTCAAAGTTATTCTTGAGAGGTGTTCTGGTCAAAGCAGTACACTGCTGACTAATACAATTACCTAGCACAGAGTGGTAGGTCACTAAATGTTTGTTAAATGAATGACTTGATTTCTATATTAGAAACTACCACCAAACAGCAAAATATTTATTTGTAACTATTTTCTTTATGAAGTAAAAATCAACATGATTAAATATTTTGTTTATAAACATAGAAAAATACATGGGACATTCAGAATGTCCGTGTTTCTAGTCTTAGAATTGTACTAAAATGTTTGCTCAGGATTATCAGTAATTAAATGATAGGACTTGCTTCCAAGAAAAACTGCATTTATTTTTGTACAGATCATGACCGTGTAGCTTTATATATAATCAGATACTTGTAGTGCATATGCTTTTTTGATAATCCTACGAATATATATTCATTATATTAAAATTTGCATTGTAAATAAAAAGTAAAGAGATAAGACTGCAGTTCTAAAAAAGGATTAACTATTTTATCTTAATAAATATTTTATAAAGTCTTATTGCTGTTATTTTTCCTTATAATACCTATCTGAATCATCATTATTTTAAAAGAAAACATGGTCATAAAAATAAATATAATTCCCTTCTAAGTGATAAAATGTAATATAAGAAAAACTTCCTAAAGTCATGAAGAAATAAAAATGTACTATGGAAAAGGAAGTATTTTTAAGGTTTACAATAAGAAACAAATAATGTGTTGCTTTCAACACCATAAACTATCCTTCATGGTTATTTTATTAATTCTAGGTATAGCTAACCACTGGTTATTTAAAATAGTTAAAACTAAGTACCACTATAAGATATATTATAAATTCCTACATCTCTTGAAAACATGTAGAATCAAATGAGCACAAACAATTCCAAAAATGTTAAATGAAAAACATAAAGATATTGTATACAAATAGGTGGACCGGGGGGAAAAGCAGACAGGACTTGATTTGACATACCTCAAAAAAACAAAAAAAAACCCAGAAAAACTCGAGGCAAAGTAAGCATTAAAAGGGGACACTGAATTTAGAAACTGCAGTACCAGCTGAATGTGTTAATCACTGGGGATTTTGCCTTATTCAACTTTGTCATAACTATGCTATCCTTAGGATTTAGGACCCTCAAGAGAATTATTTTTCTGAAATTGGTTTTTGCATGAAGTCTACTTGCAAATATGCTGATGGCATTTACCTTCCATTAACTGCATGTAGCAGCTAAGAACATAGAATTATTTTACACAATGGAAAAAAAAAAAGAGTGGAGGAGGAAGGAAATTTTGCTGAGAAGAGATTGACCAGAGAGCGTTTTGCTATGAAAATACAACATAAGTCTCAGAAATATAATGTCAAAACACTCAGGTATGTAAGCCCTTAAGAAAAAAAGTGCCCCCCCAACTCTGTTTATGATAGATTTGGGAAAATGCCCTTGCACATATACACATAAATAGGCATACTTCATTTTATTAATAACATTGCATTATATATTAAGATATATATTTTACATCGAGAAATCTTAAATATCAAACAACTTTGCATGTAGGATTAAAAGCTAGTTCAATAGAGTATTGACTCAAGTAGTTGCACATTTTTGAGATTATTGTTAAACAGTACCATGTTAGTCAGCTCTTCATCATTGTGACAAAATACCTGAGAAAAATAAACTTAAAGATGGCTTATTGTGGATTGTTTCAGTTCACAACCTCTGGGCCAATTCACTTTTGGCCTGTGGGATCTCAATACCTTAAGTAGTGGAAATGTGGAGCTTAGGAGGTCTGTCTTCCTTAAGGTGGCTAGAGAGTCAAAGAAAAGAGTTCTTGTCTCCATATCCCTGACACAGCCATGCCCCCAATGATGGAGGTAACTTCCTTCCACTAAGCTCTGCTTCTTAAATGTTCTTCCATTGGCAATGAAATATTCATATCATTTTGGTCTTGTGAAAGCAGAAATCAAACATGAAGGAAAATAAGTAGAGTATAAGGAACTATTTTAGTGATAGGGAATGGGATTTTGTGAACAAAGAAATAGTTTTGCTATATCACATCTTCATAATTATTCAAATAAATTTCAAACTTTATCAGTGATTTAATTTTCTTATCTGTAATCTCCTCTAATCTCCTTGTGTAGCTATTGCTCATAAACTCAGCAGGAACTAGCCCCTGTGAGACAATTAGGTATATATACTGCAGACATGCTCTTATCATGTTATTGTTCCATCTGAATCTCCCTCATATAACCTATTTGTAGTTGACAATATTAAAGGAAAACAACACCCTTACAAGCATACATTGCTTATTTTGTTTGCACTGGGGAAAAGACATAGTATTCTCTCGAAACTTATATGAAATTAAGGATTTATTTATATTGGTAGCAAGTGACTATCAACATATAAAGATATTATCATACTTAATTTGTGCTAGTTCTGGGATGTGCATATTTCTCACATCACACACAATACCACAGCTGATATTAGTTTGCAGAGGGAGAAATCAAGTGCCCAGAAAATAAAATGTCTTAAGGAAAGATGGAAAAATATTTGAAGAAATACAACCAGATCTGCAAGGTCTCATTTTTATGAGCTTTGGAACTAGATAGCCAATAAATTCGCTTTTATTTACAAGTAAATTTTGCATTATTGTAGTAATATATCAAATGACTCAGAGTCACTATATTGGGGAGGATGGTGATCTATTTCAGATAGATCTGTTGTGTTTTAGGTAACTCCTCCAAAGGGCAGACTGATCAGGTGAACATGGAATACATCACAGACCAGAACTGCTGTGTTTTCCTTTTGCTAGTGGTTCGGATTATTTGCTTTATCTCCAAATACTGAGGGAGCACACATTTCAAAACCCTTTCCATTCTCTCTCTCTCTCTCTCTCTCTCTCTCTTTTTGGAGGAGTTGGAGGTTACAGGGATTGAACTCAGGGGCACTCAACCACTGAGCCCCATCTCCAGCTTTGTTTTGTATTCTGTCTACTGACAGGATCTCATTAAGTTGCTTAGCACATTGATTTTAGTGAGGCTAACTTTAAACTCGACATCCTCCTGCCTCAGCCTCCTGAGCCACTGGAATTACAGGCATGTGCCACCACTCTTGGATCCATTCTCTCTATAATTTTAATTGTTTTTGGAGAACAGTCCTTTTGTCACACTTACTTGAAATTGTGTACGCATGTATTTTACCTTTAAAAATTAGTTATTGTAAATGCAGAATAAATAAGCATCATACTTTTTCTTGAAAAATACTGTAACAGTCAGTGATCATTAGAAACCTAAAGAAATTAGTTCAATAAATAAGCTGTCACAGACCATTCAATGAGTTAGAAGAATGTGAATAATTTTAGGGTGTAAATTTACTAGAGTACACATATCTAGTTGTAGGAAATCTAGCTTGCTTAGAAGAAAAAATAAATATTTTTTTCAAATATAATATACACATTTTAAGATGCAAATGGTAATCAACTTTAGATAAAATGACAAATTTATTCAGACTGTTTCTGATGGCTCCTAGGAAGAGTAAGCAAAATCAATGATGACTTGAACAAACATACACTGTTTCAAAACAATAGTTATGCTGAACCTATCTGAAAATTACTTCAGAAAAAATATATTTAACACTCATTGATATAAATTAAGAAATTCTGTGTCTAAACTATGGCTCATTTATTGTTTTTTTTTTTTAGTACTAGAGATTGAACTCAGGGGCACTCAACCACTGAGCCACATCCCCAGCCTTATTTTGTGTTTTATGTAGAGACAGGGTCACACTGAGTTGCTTAGCACCTCGCCGTTGCTGAGGTTGGCTTTGAACTTGCGATTCTCCTGTCTCAGCCTCCCTAAGTGCTGAGATTACAGGCTTGCGCCACCGCGCCCAGCTCAGATATTGTTAATAAGAACAGTCAGATGTTCTTATAAAAGAGTACAGTGTACTCATGTAAGTACATGGTACTATGCATGGAACATCGACCTCAGTGATGAACTCTAATGAAAAAAACTTATTTAATCAACAAAAAAAAATACTTTTGTTTTGCTATTTGCATTTTAGTGAAACCACCATCAACATCAATTAAAATAAGAGGGTTAGACAAAAGAAATAACACAGGAGGATTTAGTTGGAAATAAGTGATGGATGTCACCCAGAAGAATTTGAGGAGCATTCATGGGGACAGAATAAGCAAAGGCAAAATGTGCATTTAGTGCTACAGGGAATTCAGAAAACAGCTGGAATGAATTGAACACCAGGACCACATGAAGGATTCAGAAGGTCCAGATTCAGAAATACTTCTAGGGATGAGGTGTCTGTATTTATTACGCACATTCTTTACTTATATTATCAAATCCTCTGATCTGTATTTTTCAATACATAACAAAACTGAGAATCTGTGTTTCATATTCAAGATATCAAGTTTGGAACCCAAGCTTATTATTGGTGTGAACCTGATTTTTCCCCCATTATAGCAAGCTGCTTCAAGGTTTCTACAGAATGAACAAAAGGCCACATAAAAAGCTTTGGAGACAGATGATGGTTTTTTCAAAGAAAAAATTGTTTTTGAGAATCTAAAGACAAAATATACGGGCCACATAGAACAAGAGAATGGTGGAGCACAGCAGAGTTTGGACATTGACACGCAGATGTGTAAAATGATACATGGCTAGGATGCCACGTGTGACTATTACAAAAAAAAAAGGGCTGTCACCTTGGTGCACACCTGTAATTCCAGCTACTTATGAGGTAGAGACAGGAGGATGGCCATTTTGAAGTCATCCTGGACAACTTAGTGAGATTCTGTCTCAAATTACAAGGACTGAAAATGTAGTTCAATGGTAAAGCACATCTGGGTTCAATCCTCACTACTAAATACATAAATAAATAAATGAATAAATAAATAAGGAAAGTATGAAAAACTTATAGGAAAATGAATACATAATAATTATAATTTTAATAACACTTCTTGTATATTTATACCTCTTTAGATATTTGTTTTAAGCATATTACTTATATACAAATGAGAATTTTTTAAAAATGTGAAATATCTGTGTGTGATGTGTGTGTGTGTGTATGTATGTGAACTCTGTTGAACCCAGGGGAGTTTTACCACTGAGCTACATCCTCAGTTCTTTTTATTTTGTTTTGATACAGGGTCTAAATAAATTGCCTGAGCTTCACTGAAACTTACAATCTTCCTGCCTTAACTTCTCCTATCCCTGGGATTACAGGTGTGCACCACAGGGTCAAGCAAGAGTGACATCTATTTAACTATTCTAACTTTATAATGTATTTAGTTTATCAATAAACATTTAAAACAAACAATACAACTATCAAAACTGAGATACAACTTTAAATCTACTAAGTGAAAATTAAGAATGGGGAGGAAAATAAGAAAATATAAATAAACGAAACTAATAGGAAATCAGCAAATGCAAGTTAACAAAATTCAGATAAACATTGAGATCCCTAAGAAAAAAAGTTTAATTATTATTATTGTTAAGGAAGCAATTACACTCTAAGTGTTGTTGTATATGGCTTAAGTTTTCAGTAAAATGTTTCTGCAAATAGATTGAACTGACTTTCATTTCATTAGCTGCCCAAAGACAAAAAAGAAAAAGAAAAAAAAATATTGCAACCTAGAGGAGATAAGAATGAAGAGATTTTGATATATTATTATTACCTGAACAAGAATATTTCATATATTGATCTGAATCATTATTTCTACATTTTTATTGCCTAAGAATAAGATGTAATACTTTTAGAGTAGTTCTAGACTATCAAGTACATTTTACAAAATGTATTTGAGAATTGGGATAGGGTCAAAGTTAGTTTTTCCATTAACTCTGAGGAAGTTATTTAGGTAAATTAAAAGAAAGAATTTTAAGGGGAATGCTTACCTAATGAAGAAAATAAAAGTTTTTGGGGCATTTCTAAAAACTCATTTACAGAGAAGTAATAAAACTGTACTCTATCAAGTAGCCTTCACAGGTCAAGGTAATGTTCTAGTTTTTTATTTCTATGCAATTGTTAAACCAGTTTTCTTTGCAATAGTCATGGCATAATTGTATGAATTGTTTCATGTATCATAAGTATCTAGTTTTTCATTTAAATCTCATCTATCACTGAGTAGGACATGGTACAAACATACTTTGTAGTTATGTCTCTTGCCTATTGTAAATGGTGTGTTCCTCCAAATTATAAGTTCATGTTATGCTTTTGTGACTAGTTACAATTAAATATCAGTCTATCCTTATATTTTATGTAGACTTTTGGAAACTCAAAGCATGTAATGGTTGACTCTAGGAAGTTGTATCTCCTGAAAAACCCTTCTGTATTTGAAAATTATATCCTGCCTTTCTGGAAATGTCCAAAAATTATAGGTGTGATTTCATTGTCAGATCATTGCAGTTCTTTTCTTCTAGGGTCTTCCAATTGTTATATTGGGCAATCTGTCACAATAGAAAAGGATAACTCTTGTCCAACACTTAATATTTCATCTGGCACAGGATTCTGTCAGTTGCGTGAAGGCAGGGCTTCAGGAAAATACTAGTCCAAATAAGTTTCAGTCATATTACAGAAATCAGAAAGCTTCCTCGTAACAGAGCATCCAGAGAAAGTGGGTGGCAAATCTCACAAGAAGATGGTCTAAAAATCAAGTGCCAGAAAATGGTGAATGAGAGCCAAATACAAGAACCATTGTATGATATAGATATATTTGTGCTTACGGTTAGTATTTGAGAGATTTGTGTGGAGCTTTGTAGTTCAGGTAATTTAAAGTTGAAGGTAATGTATATCATAACTTGATGCCAGAACTAAGCATAAGTTTGTGAGTACAGAAGGATATTTTATTTTGAAATTAATATAAAATAATGTGGAAAGAGGGAGGTAGGGAAAAACACAAACACATGTGTGAGCTGATAAGCATGATTCTAAGTCTAAGCAACACATTGTATCTTTATAGCAATACAGTTACAGTCAGGACATATTATTTTCCAAATTTTGTAGAGAACAAGGAGAATAGCATGTATCAGAAAGAAAGATTCCAAACCTAACTGCAAAAGGAATGAGTGATTTTGTACATCACTTGTTATTTCTGTCCAGAAAATAAGTGCTCTTCAAACTATTTCATTGCATGTCAGTAATAGTTAATTTATGTATTGCACCTATATGTCAGTGTCAGACTGAGCAAAGCAACTGAAATTTGCTTACTATGGTAGCAAGTTACAGGATACTATAGTCATATTATTATTTATTTACAGGTTTTGTTTGTTTGTGTTGTAGATTGAATTTAGGGCCTTGTGCATTCTAGGCAAGCATCTTAATACTGAGTTACATCACCAGCCTGACATAATTATTTTATGTATACATTATATAAGCTATTGAGTATTTAATATGTTGTCAAAACACTTAAAATGCATGTAATTAACTGTACAAAGTTGGATTTCTGTTTGAATCAACTTTATAAATTATAACATTCTTCAAGTATTAATTATAAGTAAGATGTTAAATTTTTGCTTTGTCTGGGACTGTGGAGTTTTTCTGGGATTTAGGAATTTGATTGTTCAAACTAAGTAAGTTTTCAGCAAATCAGAAATAAAAATGGGTTTTCCTGAATAAGTTATTCTTAAAAATCTAAACATATTGCCTATCAGTGGAAATATTCAGCTGTCATATAGGCAGGAAGAATGATATCTGTGCCTCAAATTCAATAAAACATTTAAGTTGCAAGTTATCTGTGGAGAGTAATATCTCAGGCAGTTGGCAACAAAGAGATGAACAGAACTAGTCTCCACAGTTACATAATTTAAAAGGCAGTACGAAAGAAAAAAGATTGAATTGCCAGCAGGAAATGTACACAAACTACGTTACATTAGCCAGAATCTGCATATGAGTCGAACATTATGTAGTATCTATGAAAGATCTTTATATTTTCAAGATGAGTAGAGATACAAATAATGAAATATTTTAAAAATAACATGCAGACTAAGTGCAATTTAAAGGAAGAACAGAATTATAAGAATTGATAGAGATTCCACTTAATGAATGGCCAATGTGGAACTTTGTAGACACACTCTCTGGTGAAACAAATAAACAAATAAAAATAATAAAATTTATGATAAAAATCAAAAGCCATCATTACTGTCTCTCAAAAATTTCTTGAAGGCTAATAGCACATGATGAACCATCTTATTCAAGAAAGTCAACTAAAATTTGTGAAGAATAACAAATGTCTTTGGTCCTTGACTTCAAACCTACTACCTCCCCTCATTACTATTTCCAAGTTACTTTGGTAGAAAAGTTCAGCCTGGGTAGGTGTAGTTGAAGAGATATGGCTTCTCTATCCTCAGTAGGCAATCAAGATATAGAATGGTGGGGAGAGTCAGGCTGCCAACCATTCTCACCCTCTCCTCCTCCAGATTTCAGAAGCTAAATTCCTAGTAAGTGTAACTAAGAACAGTAGCCTCTCTCCTCCACTCAGTACCACACACAGGTGGAGATTCTACCCCAGGCAGACTAATAAGGTGAGGTCCAATCACCCTGGACCATAAGAGGCAAAACAGGAAGTCCACAGGCTGCTTTCTTCACACAATGTCTGGAGCAGTGGCTCAGAGAATTTGCCCAGGCTAAAACAGAGTCCTTGAGAACACAGAGCTCTGTAGCTCTTCTCCAATTATTTGCTTTTCTTAAGATTTAATAGACATATTTCATAATTATTACCATGTTTTATTAGACTTATGACATATATACACAATGGCTTGTGGAAATATGCTATATAATAAAAGCACATAGCTACATAGGTGCAACATTTCTATATACTTCTGGAATTCAGTAAGTAGGAATTTGAATCTGATAAGGTGTAGATGGTAAACCTGAGAGGAGGTATAAGGAAAAAAAATGATTCAATGAAAAAAAGTAAAAGGATTTATATCACATTGCAAAATATTTACTTAATGCAGAAGAAAGCAGTAGAGAAGGAATAGAAGAAAAAGAAATAAAATTTATGGGAAAAATAAACTGGCAAATGCAGATACTATATTAAGTAACAGTGCTTATATGTAAAAAGAATAAACAGTGTAATCAAAAGGCAGAAAGTATAAAACTACGTAAAAGCTAATGAACCATGGTTTGCATGATTATAAATATCTGGTGGCAAAGCTGGCCAATTTGAGTACTAGATGCTGTGCAAAAGGCCATGCATTTTTTCAACATTTTTATCAAGTAACTATACCAGGCAACCTCACCTCTTTGAGCCCCACTAATGTCTCAACCCTTTTGTGTATGATAACACACTTGTATCATTTTGCCATATACCCCCATCTATCCTTTGGTGAATCTGATATTGTGGGACTTCAAAGATCATAGGGGAAGAGCTCAGGAATATTGATCTTGGAGAGCTGAGAGTTTCTGCCTATCAGACTGGGCCTTCCAGGGAGTAAGGGCAATGTGATGGTGGGTGAAGTGAAGTCAGTCTATAAACACAGGTTAATTGACCCTGAGAAAACATTTAGTTAGTGACCTTTCTTGGTAAGGGGGCCTCCTTCTGCCTGTTAGCCTAGGATTTCAATAAAGGGTTGTTTTAGTCATCTTTTTCACTGCTGTGACTAAAAGACCTGATAAAACAATTTTAGAGGAGGAAGAGTTTATTTGGGGACTCACAGTTTCAGAGGTCTCAGTCCATACACAATCTGCTCCATTCCTTGGGGCTTGAGGTTAGGCAGAACATCATGGCGGAAAAGCATGGCAGACGGAAGCAGCTCACACTATGATCAGTGAGGAAAGAGAAAAAGACTCCACTTGCCAAATACAAAATACATACCCCAAGGACACACCTCAACCAATAATTCACCTCCTCCATACACACTCTACATATCTTTAGTTTCCACTCAATCCCACCAGGGAATTAACTCACTGATTGTGTTCAGATTCTCATAACCCCATCATTTCTTCTCTAAATCTTCTTGCATTGCCTCACACATGAGATTTGGGGGAATACTTAACATTTAAAACATAACAAGGACAAAGTCACTCACTCTGACTTGTAGTTTCCCATAAACTAGGCATCAGAATTTCCTAAAATTACAGGGAACTCACATCTGTTTATTCTGACTTTCCTTTGAGATTAAATGTGGAAATATTTATTTCTGGACTAACCAAATTGTTAACATTAACCTTAACAATATTGGGACAAATTAGTTGTCTTTGATTTTGGAGAAATATGTTAGTATTTAGGATCCAAGGGATATGAAATCTGTAAGGAGCTCTCAAATGTGTCTGTCAAAACATTAATATGTGTATACATGAAGTTAAAAATGAATGTGGAAAATATTAACAAATAAATATATGAGAGAGGTATTTTAAAGTGTTCTTAGAACTCTATGGTAAATTTAAATTTAAAAATAAAGAAGTGGTTCTTGTCTGTCATGTTGGAGAGTATGCAAAATAAATCAGGAGCTAATGACTTTTAAATAGGAGGCAAGAGAATATATTTTATCATTCAAACTCCTCAGGAGCAGAATTACCTTATTCCTTGATCCCATCACAATTTTTACCCATATAAATAAAATTTCCCAAAAATCAAACATGTCACAATAAATGGATATAGAGTTAATAAATTTAAAATATTTCCTAAAAACTACCACATTCTTGCACAACACTGATTATACTTAAAATATATGAATTTTAGAGATTAAGCAGATGAATTGTTTAGCATGTGAGTTATATCTCAATAAAGCTTATGGAAAGTGAAGTACATTTTTGCAAAGTGAGAAGTTACTGGAGCAGTTGCAAAATCAGCCATGGTGTGTACTGTTTCCTGAGGAAACCCTTTCTAATTTTTGCAGTTCTAATGTATATATTTTTGTGTTATGTAACTGAAATCTGTGTTTATATAGGTTCTCTTCTTTAGTCCTACAACTTCCATCAAAATATAACAAGTAAATCTGTCATCCCTTGCACATGTCTTTCTCTACCAATTTAAAGTCAGCTAGCATGCGCTTGTGTATTCTTTGGTCTGCATGTCCCTAGTGATCCTCACTCCTTTTTATAGTGCATTGAATCAAGTCTCTTTACAAGTCTCTGTCTTTTAGAAAGATTCTAGAGAACTGGAAATTCTCATAGTCTGGCCCTCTTCAAATACATCCAACAAGTTACCTTCCAGGTGACTGACTGTTAACCCCTAACCCAGTGACCCTTCTCAGTAGTATTGATCCCCCTCAGCATGTGGCCTGCTTCCTCAATAGTACATGTAAGGCCTTCTTTAACATAAATCACTTACCTTCTCGATATTGTTCCTCTCAAGTATTTTCTATATAGTTGCTAACAATGTGTAATTCTCCACACTACTTTCACAGGTCAGCTACTGTGGTTGCTCCTCCCTGAAACAACTTCTTTCTCCATTCACTTTGGGTGTTTTAGTCCTTTTTTTGTTTTCCTCAGCATCAGTTCTACACAGCCTTCCAGTGTCACCGAATATTATGCACAGGAAGGCTTTCCTGAACCATTTGATTCACACTAGTTGTCTTTTCTTGCCTCTCCTTGGAGTCTTCCCTATCCCTCTATCAGACATTGACAGCATCTGTTGATATGTTGAACTCCAACTCTTCTTCGATATTTTACTTTGTTCTCATGTTTCAGCTATAGCATGTGTCTAGTGCATAGAAGACACTTGAAAAACATTTAATGAATTGCAAAATTGAGCAGAGTATGCATTGATAATTACTTCCAAATTGCTAGCCAATAAGAAAGGGCCTTCGGTGGCAGCTTTCTTCAATTAGGCATATAGTTAGTTGAATAGAGGTGCTTAAAAGGAATATTGTGAGAAAATGCTTTCTTATTAAAAAAAGAACATGCCACAGAGAGAATTAGACTTATTATATTCCCATACTTGCTGACTTTTAAGTGTGACTTAACTTCATTTATATTTTTGAGAGCATTCTGATAACACAAGCTATTACACCGAAATCATATGACTTCAATGCATTCTCACACCTCAAATCAACAGCCAAGATATCAAAAGCAGATTAATAGCATGGTTTACACCCTGTTCCATTACATTCAGTGACTTCTGGTGGGAAAATCAATTACTAACAAATATTGACAAGTTAAGTTCATAAATCTCATTTGTAAAGGCAAACAAGTTTTGATCTCTGACAGCAGTGACATGAGAACCACAAAATTATCAGAATAATAACAAGCTTGCCAGATTAATAACTTGCTGTTTGGAAATATACTTCCCTTAACTGACTTTTCATAATGAAAATGAGATCACTTTTATGACATAGGTATTTCAATGAGCCAACTGTAATAATGTCACTCGCTCTCAGCCACTACTTTGAACCTATCTTTGGTTCCCAGCCAGAAAAATAATGTTAAGAAATGTTCTGTGCATCACACCATATGATCACAGAATCCTTCCTTATAACATCCCTTGTCAATTTGGTAATAATATGGAGTGATGTTCACATGGGGATCATTACTGACCTGGCTTAAATATCAGCATCAAATATTCAAGCTATATGATCCTTGACAAATTCTTTCTTGTTTCTGTGTTTATATTTCTATAATTTCATAAGTAAAGTGGAGAGACTGATAATATACTTTTAGAGCTATTGTATAAATTAATGTTAATATTTATCAACATTGAGAGTGATATCTAGTACACAAAAAGCTTTAAAAATGCTAGCTCTTGTTATTATGATTGAAAATACATCAGTCCATGTGTGTGTGTAACATTTCCTAAAAACTTAAGTGAATGCAATTTCTGTTTTGTTATTCATTTTCTTGGATGTTCTACTCCAATTGCTTCACATAAGTCAGCACCCTTTATTATAAAATATGTGAGATAATAAAAAAGATAAGAGATATTAGCCAAGATTACCACTTCTTTTTGAAAGTTGTCCTGACGTATAGTATAATAAAATAGCAATGACTCTTTTATATGTGTTTGAAGGAAAATATTTTTATACAGTCACCAAATTGTCAGAGTTTTTCCTTCATTTTCCATAATGTGATTTTTTTTTTCTGTCTATAGTAACATCAAGATTCTACCTCTGTTCTGGCATAGATTTTGTAGTTGTTTGCAGAAGTCTCCCTACCCTAAGCTCTTCCACAGCCACTGTTAAGGATTTTTTTAGTGCTCAAAAAAGTTTTAATATTCAGTGGGTTAAGGAAACTCATGGTCAGCTTTAGAATTTCAGTCTCCGCTGAGCTTTCAAGGTGTCAAGACCCTAAAATAATATGAACAGCAGGAGTACTAAATCTTTCATTATTTCCAGTTTCCCCTTGAGCATACTGACTTTGCAATAAAGAAGCTGTCATTTACACTCTTCTTTATTGCAAGGTGGGTAATCGCTACAGGGAGAAAAATAAGGAACTGTGTCAAGTTAGCCTAACTGCCATTATGATTAATGTGTAATCATTGCACATTTGCATCTACTCTTTTCACATGCAGGTACTTCATAGATTGGAAGAGTGATGGGGACAGCTACTTTACAATAGATGGAACTGAAGGAACCATCGCCACTAATGAATTACTAGACAGAGAAAGCACTGCACAGTATAATTTCTCCATAATTGCGAGTAAAGTTAGTAAGTATGGCACGGACAGAATCAATGTTATGCTGCAGTTCTTTGGATTTAACACTTTTAAATGAGTCTCTGCTGAGATGTTTTTCATTTTTGCTATGACAGCTGAATGGTCTCCCAGGGAAACTCAGAAACTTGTTCCCTTTCCTCCTAGCATAAGTCCAGAGAAAATGTGAAAGCTGTCAATGAGCCCTGTTTGCAGGATCGCATGAATACCTAGCAGAGAATTTCATTGTGTGGCCTCATCCTTTTCACTCTGTACTCTCAAAAATTCAACAGAGTGACAGTTTCTCTGCCATGCATGATCCTTGTGTCTATATCACTGAGAGTTTCATAGGCTGGGCAAGAAGAAATAATAATGAAATAAAATCACTCGTGCTAAAATGTTTTTTGAAATTGAGGACAGCATTTAAAAAAATCATCTCCCTCTCTCTCCTGTCATTACAATATATTTTTAATGAATTGAACTGTGGAATACACTTTTCAGTGTAATTCTGCAAGAAGCTGCACAGAATCCTTAGAATTATTAGTAATTGTTCCTTGTGTTGGTTTCTGTTTGGTCCAAAAGAGAATCCTGTCAACTGAGCTTAATTGTTGTTCTTATGGTTTGACAGTACAATCGAGAATATGATCAAATTTTTTTCAAGGAATTGATTAGGATGGAAGTAGTGATATTTGAGTCTTGACTTGGTTATTTTCAACAAGAATGCATTTCCCTCATCCTTCTGCTTCTGATATCTTAGAAGTTTTGGAAAATCCCTTCTGAATATCTTTCATTTTGTATCCTCATTTATTTTGTGCATCTGGTGCAAATTTATAATACTTTGGCCGCAAATTTCACCTTTCAGATCAGAGAGAAGCTATGAACTGTTCTGCTGAGGAGTTTGGATCAGTCTCAACTCAGTGGGGATGTAAATATGGAACAGTTTTGTTTATCTTAACAACTACTTCTCAACATGAATAATCAAACGTTACCCCATAACTTTAGGAGATCTTTAGCCAATTTCACTAATTTCAGATAACTCTGGTTGTTAAATATATCTCTATAAAAGCACATGCAACTATTGCCCTGTTTGTTTCAACACTTAATTCTTAGATTTCCAGTGGCTACTCCGAGGTTGCCATAAGAGAGAGATCACCTGCTGACGTTCAGATCACAACTGCAGCTCAGCTCAATCTTCTAACTTTACCTGTCAGTTGACTGGTTATATCAGTCTTGGAATCCCTTGTCCAATCCCCTTCTAGATAAATACCACAATGTACCTTCCATTACCATGTGAAGCTAACATTAACTCAGGCACTCTGTCCAGATTCTTAAAACCCACGGAATTGTGAGAAATATGAAAATGTTATTTTATACATTCCATTTCGAGGTTTGTTTTTGGTAAAATGAAAATAAATAACTGAAGATTACAAAGAAACCATACATTTTATGTTTGAGGATGTGGGGATGAGGATATAGACTTTCAAGTCTCTTGGGCTGTAAGTGAAGAAAGAAAAATGCCTAAATTCCTCTTATCTGTCCCAGCATTTTTAGGGTTGAATTGCACTGATAGTAAAGACAAATGTCCAAAGACCAAATATTTTCTTTATTTTCTTGTGTGATTTTATGAGTTTGTTGTTGTTGTTATTGTTTGTTTGTTTGTTTTGGTACCTTGGATTGAACTCAGGGGCACCTGACCACTGAGCCACATCCCTAGCCCTATTTAAAATTTTATTTAGAGACAGGGTCTCACTGAGTCGCTTAGCACCTTGTCTTTGCTGAGGCTGGCTTTGAACTCGTCATCCTCTTGGCTCAGCCTCCCCAGCCGCTGGGATTACAGGCCTGTGCCACCGTGCCTAGCTGATTTTGTGAGTTCTTTGATGTTAGAGGTTTGGGAGAACATTTGCATAGGAATCAGATACCATCATACAATAGTAATCCTTAGAGTTTCTTAATTTCCTCTTGATTGTCAAGCAGCCTTCTTGAGTGAGTTAATAGCATGATTTCTCTACAACAGTTCCTTACTGTTATGTCCACTTTACCCTAAGAAAATTCACACACTCTTGACAAGGTAGATTATAGGCTGTTCTTCTACCACATTTTTTCTTCCTTGTCATTTTCTTTCAAATTGAACCTGCTTACTCAGTTAGGCTCAGAGACAGCAATATGACGTGAACTACTTGAGCGAATATACTATTGTAGAGCAGAATGCCAGTCATTCCTTTTTGATGGCCCCTCCACTTGCATTCTCTGTACAGTTTGCTGTAATCTACCTTTGCAGTTGGCCTCTTTCTTCCCTCCTGTTCTGCATTCTGTTGCAACTGCATATATGAGTCCTACTTTCCTTCATGATAACTTTCAGTGATTCATCCTTGCAGAATTTTGAGGGCAATTTATTTATGAAAAAGAGTTTCCTAAATTATTGAATGCAAATCCTTTGTGAACCATGTTAAAATCACATTGATAGTTTAAACATAATAAGTGACAACTGACCAGGGACAATCCTTTCAAGTAACTTCTAGTTGTTATAGACAAATTTTCCATAATAAAATATTTTCTAGGAGAAAACTAATTTTAGTGCACACACAAATGTGCATAACTTTGAAGTAGTAGTGGTAGGACCTTGGCTTACCTGAGGCTGAATGTGGATAATCCATTGGTAAAAAATAGCTACATTTTTCTTTCTCCCAGTAGCTAAAAAACTATGGTTATGGTATGAGGATAGACATAAGTATAAGGCCCAGGGCCTCCTTTTAGAGCCTTAAGTTTCCACCATTTGAAACATGGAAGAAAGTACGAACCCTTGTGTGGAAGAAGTAAATATCCTCAATCACTGAAAGATTAGATTTTCTAAATTTATAGAACCTTATTTGGTTACTTATCTCTATAATTAGTTCACATGCTCCCCCAAATTGCAAGCTGTAGTTTTTAGCAAAATGAAAGTTAGGAAATCCTAGTTTATGGATGACCAGGGCCCTCCTGGTCAGCATGGGAATTTAGGCACAGGAAATACATCTGTGTATAAAGATGCATTTCATGTGTCCAAGAAATCTGTCTCCTCAATAATCCTATAAGGTATTAATATTCACACTGTAGGAGCGAGAGAATTGATATTTTGAGATATTTGTTTATAGCATAGTGTCATACAGCTAATGAGGAAAAACCTCAGATTGGAGCCCTGGACTCTCTTTTGCCAAAATACATTTTGTGGATTGGGTACCAACAGTTCTATAGAGATGCTTATTTGTGAGAATTCTGTGGGTTATACATACTCTTGTCTTTCTTTTCTCTTTCTTGTTCCCATGTGTGTGTATGCGCGAGCGCACACATGCACACAATCTAAGGGTGATGCCAAACAGATATCCCTAAAACAGACTCACCATCCATTCCAGTGTCTATTCACATACTATTGAATGGATATCAAATCCATCAAAGAAGTCTGATAGGACAAAGACTATATTTCTGTATGCAAAATAAAATGCCTAACTTGCCGGGCGCGGTGGCGCAAGCCTGTAATCCCAGCACTTAGGGAGGCTGAGACAGGAGAATTGCGAGTTCAAAGCCAGCCTCAGCAACGGCGAGGCGCTAAGCAACTCGGTGAGACCCTGTCTCTACATAAAAACACAAAATAGGGCTGGAGATGTGGCTCAGTGGTCGAGTACCCCTGAGTTCAATCCCTAGTACCAAAAAAAAAATAAAAATAAAAATAAAATAAAATGCCTAACTCATACCACGTGATGATTATACATTCCATAATAAAAGCTAAATGTGAGCTTTTATTTTCTTGAATGCACAGTTTTAAAATAAATATTATTAATATTTCAATTCCTTAAGCTGACCTCAGTGATCAAGCTAGCCCATGAACAGACATTATCATCATAGTGAATGAGTACAAGATAAATGGCTCTTATTTCCTCTTGCATGAAGAGCAAAGTTGTGTAAGTAGACCAAACTGCAGATTGAACTAGTTTATGTTTTGACCTGAGCCTTCTATAAAAACTCTCAGGTGAAATGAAATGGTACAAAGATTGAACAACTTTTAATTAATTAAAAAGCAGTCATTAGGGGCTGGGGCTGTGGCTCAGTGGCAGAGCACTTGCCTAGCATGTGTGAGGCACTAGGTTCGATTCTCAGCACCACATATAAAAAATAAATAAATAAAATAAAGGTCCATTGACAACTAAAAAAAAATGTTAAAAAAAGAGCAGTCATTATTCAGCATTGCTAAAGTTAGAAGTCCAAATAATTTTATTAGACTCCTAATAATTCTCTTATGCTTTACTAATTTTCTCTTTTCATAAAACTAATCTTGAGAAGTTTAAAAGAAAGGGAAGCTTCCAAATTTACTTCATTCAACTTACCAGAAAGTTTCAGCATGCTGATGTTTCTAAATTTTTTGGTGTTAATGTAACAAATACCATTAGTTAAAATGGCAAGC
>CM053405.1:15952653-15978458 GCA_028644305.1 Xerus rutilus | reverse complement strand
CGTAATCTGCTTATAATTTTGTGCAAAGTTAGAAAAATTATGATTGTAACAATTTTTTTCTATTTGCCTCAACAAATGTTTTCAGTGAATAGTGTGTACAGCTTCTGATAATTTGTTTTTTTCTGTTATGTTTGCCAACATGTATTAAAATGCAACTTTTGGGAAAAAAATAAAATAATAAAAAAAAAAAAAAAAAAGTGATGCAAAAAAAAAAAACAAATGGCAAGCAATCATGTCACTGACATCCTATAGTTTATTTCAATTTATAACATATACAGATTATAGAAGAGACAATTTGTTTTCTTGGTCATATCCAAATAACATTGGTTGGTTTCATTCATTATGAAATTAGTAAAAGAAAAAAAAAACAGTGATCTGTTTTCCTAAATGCTATTTTTTGTGAAATTTTATATATATGTGTAACTTCATGAGTTGGAATTTAATTGAAACAATTTGTTTCAATTTTTAAGATATTTTTAAGTTACAACTTGTTTTACTTCATATAGAACATGTGATATGATTTTCACATGTACAGAAAAATCAAGCTATAAGATTTTTGACTATAATTCAAGCTCAACTTGAATTATGCATTTATTTTTATTCACTATATTAAGAACTATCTTTTGCAAAGCACTGTTTGTTGTAGGTCATGAGAAAACTATAAATAGTGTCCATTATCAAGGACATTACAGTGAAGGCATAGATAGAACTTAACCAAACTAATGAATTATAGTAAGTTATAACTATGAAAGCACACTTTTTTCAAGAAAATTCTGATTTAAGTAAACATTAGGAGGAAGTTGCAAAATATTGACTGACCACTACATGGTTTTTAAGTGATGGAGGATTTAAGCAGAAATAAATGACCTTTTGGCAGAATATTCTGAAATGATTCCCTGTATGCCAAATAAACCAGCAATTCAATTATATTTTCAGACAAGTCAAAGTAATAATAGAATAAATTAGTTATTAAACTATTCTAATACTTATATACTCATTAACTCATGTGATTGACCCTTGATAAACTTGCAAGGTAAGTGTTACTATCCTTGGTGTAGGAGTGAAGAAATCAATGTTCTGAGACATTTGTTTGTAGCCCAGGCAGTAGCTAATGAGGACAAACCTGGGATTGGAGCCCTGGACTCTTTCAGTACAAAGTACATTCTGAGTATTGAATGCCAACAGTTTTACAGGAATGTGTATCCACTAGCCTCTGCTTCCTTCCTTTATTTTATATGAGTAGTGTCAGTAGTCAAGGTAATTTTCAAACACATTTACAAATTAAAAAATACAATATAGATGTTCCATAGATGGGATAGCTATGCCACAAAAATAGAGAAGAAGCACTTTTTCAAAAATAAGAGGAGGATGATACGGGGAATCACAGAGGGATCATAATTATACATTAAGAGAGGAAGACAACAACATTTGAAATGTGTTCTCAATCACCATAACTGCCATTTGCCAGCAGGTTCTCAGTATTTGAAGAGGAAGCTTAGTTAATTATGCTATATTACCAATTGCATCAGAATTAGATCACTTAGAACACCAGCATTTATTATCTCATATATTCGTTTGTGGTAAACTTAGGTCTCTAAATGTTCTTTCATTAGACGGCAATTATGTCCAATCTATAGGTTATATTAACATTCAGTTTCTTGTAGGATGGTGGACTTGAGACTTAGAATCTCACAGGCTGTTGGTCCCAGACTACTCTCAGTTTCCTATCACATGAGACTCTATGGCAGTTTATAATATGCAGTCAGCATGATCAAAATAAGCATAGGAGCCGGGCATGGTGGCGCAAGCCTGTAATCCCAGCACTTAGGGAGGCTGAGACAGGAGAATCGCAAGTTCAAAGCCAGCCTCAGCAACAGTGAGGCGCTAAGCAACTCAGTGAGACCTTGTCTCTACATAAAACACAAAATAGGGCTGGGGATGTGACTCAGTGGTCAAGTGCCCCTGAGTTCAATCTCCAGTACCAAAAATAAATAAATAAATAAGCATAGGAGATGGAGAAAGCCTGCAAGATTGAAGTTAATTTTTTCATAATAAAGTAATCTCAGAAATTACATTGTATCACTTTTGCCATGTGTTGGTTCAGTAGAGGCAAGCTACTAAATCCAAACAACATGTAAAAATAGAGAGTAACACAAGTGTGCAAATAGATGACAATTATAATTACAGACCATTTAAAAAGGTTTCCTAATTTATGTGACTCTTAGTAACTAAATAAGTTACTTTTAAAAAGAAGAAAATTTAGGATCCTAATTACCTGGCCTCTAAATCCTGAAAATTTTGTGAGAAAGGAAGTCTCTGGTGAAATAAGTTAAATGCCTAATGAAAATACAAAGTGTTCTCATTACATCCCATATGACCTGTCATTTAACCTGAGTCTTTAAAAGACTAAAAAACACATTGTGTGCATGTAAGAATGTGGAACTACAAATCCTATCACTATGTACAACTTTAATGCATAAATAAACATATGGAAAATGTACCTTGTTGTAGGGAGAAGAGGGGATTACAGTGGAAGAAACTGCTTAAGCAAAGTCATGGAGGTATCAAAGTTCATGTTGGGATTAGATACTGCAAGCATTATGGGATAGTTGGATGTGCAGAGGGAAGTAGAGGAGATATACTCAAAAGGATTGTCTGTAGTCTCGTTCAACAGTCTAAAGATTCACTGAGAATCTAGTTTTTCCTATGAAATTGAGTCTACCCTCATTTTGTTGTTTGTCCTGTGTATCCTTCACTTAACACAAGTCTAAAAGGCATCTACTTCTCCAACTTTTCCTGTTGGTGGATACGGAAGACAGCTGTGTTTCTGAACCTGCATTTCGGTAATCCAACACTGACTGCCTCACAGTGTTTTAGCTGGCTCACTGTGATTGACCAGGGAGCTAGGACAAGTGTGTGTTGGGATTATTTGTGGTGTCTGAGCAGCAGTACTCTCCTACTCTCCTTCTCAAATTGATTGCAACATTTTTCAGAAAAGCTATAATATTTCTATGCATGCTGATGGAGAGTGATATCATTGGGTTGGCCTTTTCTTCTCTACTAGTGTTCCCCTTTTCCCAACCATGATTATCATCATCACGGTCACCTGGGACAAATTTTTATAGGACAGGTGCTTGGGCCCTATTCAAGACATGTGGATCAGAATTTTGGGGATTATTGTCAAGAACTCTGCATTCGAAACAAGTGCCCTATGTCATTAAATGGACATCAGTTCTTGAACCATGTTGCTAAATTCTCCAGTGTCCTAAAGATGAGCACAATTGTTTACATTTCTAAACTGATGTCATTTTGTCTTCCTTTGATTGCCCAGATAATTACCCTTGTCTTACTTTTCATAGATGCCTGGCTTTCCTGGTGGAATCTAGGTAGTGTGTCTACCATTTTCTAATTTTCTTTTTTTTCCCCCAGGTAATTATACGAAACTAATTTGTATTCTCAAATGCAGATAAGTCCTAGAATTGGTAACATTTCAATAGCGGTTCTAAGAGTAAAACTCTGAAGAATGAATCACTTATAAAATTTTCAAACTGTTTTGTAAAGCACTGCACTGTATCATATAACATGAAAAAATAATCATTAATGTCATTGCTATCGTCAACTTAATTTAGAAATGGTGCCATTTTTCTCACTATTATATATGCAAATATAAAGAATCCAAATTGATGTTATGGGACCTTATATTTTATTTTAAACCTTCAACTGTTTATGGGTATACTAACATAATTAAACTGCTTAGGAGTACTTTAAATCAATATAATTGATCCAACAAAATCACATATACAACATTAATGCCAGCCTTAGTTTTTACTTAATTAGTATAAGATTTTCTCAGGAAGTTAAAACTACATGAAGAACTTTTCACCTAAATGCTGAAATCCATATACAAATATATATTTATACAGATATGATATAAAAATTTCTTTAATTCAGGAAGATACCTTGAACCACACAGAGTTCAAGAGTAGAAAACATTTTTATATCAAAATATTTTTACATGATATATTGACATGTCAATATATCATATAATAACATATCTAATGATATATTTAATCTGTTTGTATAGTAATCTCATCAATTAAGCATGATGATTTTAGTAGAAATGTCTTTATCCTATACATCTTTGATTCCAAGGTCTATCACACATTATTGAATATATGGAAATGTTCATAATTAATATTTTCCAAATAGTTCAAACTTCCTTGAAGCATACTGCATATTAACAACTTAAGTCACCAACACTGCATTATACCTACTATTCATTACAGTCCTAAAACTATTCATCATGAATATAAATACAACAGTAATATTTTAATACTTTTTAATTTATTTATTCCTTAATGTACCTTAACATGCCATTCTTAATATTTGGGACCATGTTTTCAAAACACAAAGCTTCATTAGATGGGCTTATGGAATAATGATCATCAAGCACAATATGCTGTAAAGAAACCACCATGTTAAAATACCAATCAAAAGAAAGCAAGGAAAGAGGGTACTGTGGAAATAAACAGAAAGGAGTCAGGGAGATCCTCCACAGTAACACTGCATCTACACTATAATGTTAGGGAAAAGAGATTAAAAATAATTTGTATTTTGGGCAGTAGAAATATCATCTGCCCCATTCTTGAGTGGAAAAAAAGCAGTGATACTAAGAATAAAGTCATTGAATGTAAAAGAAATGTCTACAGAAAATATTCAGGGTGAGAAAGAGGTGACACTCTTTGTTTTTGTCTTTGTTTCTCTCCCCATACCTTTCTTATCCCAATAATAAAGATAATCCAGGTGAGAAAAAATTAAGGTCTGTTTTATTCTAGCCTGTGTGATATTTCAATATTGTTCTGAAGTAAAGAGGTAAAGGCTGAAAAAAATAAAACAGATGATAGAACTTGGTATGAATGGTATTTTTGAAATTGTATACTGATTGCAGAATAATAAAAAGACAAGAAAAGCAGGTTTGGAGAATGGTAGTAAAGACTGATACAAAGATTTTGTTATAATTAAAGACAGAAACTTTGATGTTCTATGGAATAATAACAGTGGATGAAAATAAAAAGGCTTAAAAGAAATGAAGATGTTAAAATGATGAAAATTGAATCTCATTTAATGTGAAAACACAGGGCATGAGACATCAGCACCAGGGGTCAGGTTGCAGGTAGGAGCAGGGAGCACAATAAGAGGTGCAGTAAACTGATCTAAAACAGAAACAGAAACAGTGGTGTTTGGCAAAATCTATGAGCTTAACTTTTAACAGAAAAGGTAGAATATGCTTGCTCCTCATATGAATCATTTGCAATCAGTTGTGTTTACTGGTTAAAAATCAGTAAAGATTTAACTTTGAAAAATATATTTGATATCCATCAGCAAATTGATCATAAGTGAGTATGAACAATGAAATTGAAGCAAGCCAAAAACGTGCCCATAGAAGAAAATATGATGAGATGGAAGGACTGACAAGACATGAATGTGTAGAAATGAACAAAGATATTTAGGAGGTATAAACCATATTTTGATTAATCCGAAAAGAATAGAAGAGGATAAAACACATCTTATTATTGGGTGCATTATATTCTTATTGCTTTTGCATCTTAGTTGATTATAATGAAAGAAAACAATGTAGAAATATAAACTATTAATGATTTATTGTATCTTTGCAAGTGGATGTTTCAGAAATTTAATTACTTTCCAAAGGACATTTGTTATTGTTTTTGGTATATAATCATCTTGATTATGAAATTGATATTGATGAGTTTTATGTGCTTTCAAAATTCAAATATTTCAAATTATTTATTTGTTCATTTATTAATTTTAATTACATTTATTTTTAACTAATACACAAAAGCATAAAAATTAGACATTAGTGGAGTAACATCTTTGTATGTTACTCAAAGTATTCCAACATCTTTGATCTTGTGTAATATATCAGGATAAACATATCTATCACCTGGAATATTAGTCATCTTTTAATGGTGAAAACTATGTTTTTCTCTAGCTTTCTAAAGTATGCAATACCTCATTGGAGTTTTAATTTTATTTTCCTGATGATAAAAATGTTTAGCATTTTTTCCTATTCTTTGTTGACCACAAAATATTAATGTTGTTGTGATTATAATAAAGACAGCCATTTGTGAATAAACTTTTATACTACAGATGGTTTTACATAAAGTAAAATAGCATCTATAGTTGCATAGATTTTGTTGACCATGGGTCAATTCAGGGAACATACAATGATAACCTTGGCATCAGTGGGGCATGATCCATAGAGATTTCCTGTCACATCAACTCCATCTAAACTGCTTTAGCTTCTCAGCTCTGTTTTTAAGATTATATTTATTCATTTATATATTTAATTGGCTATCATAAACTAGCTCTGTGTTGTATTTTGAATGTTTCAAGATGAATATGGCGAAGTTCTTGTCCTCAAGGAACTCAAAGTACCTAGTATTTCATATTATTTAAAATTTTTATATACATAATATATTTTTCCTACAGTTTTCATTATGAAAAATAAAAAAGATTAGTGGTATTGTTAAGAATTTCTTTTCCTTTAGAGATCAGGTTTTGTCACCAATAGCACAGAAGGTAATATTTGACTTTAACATAGGTATATATGAATAATTTAAATCCTTTTTATGGATTGTTCAGTCTAGCTGCAGATCATACCACTGTAATTTGAACAGATCTATTATTAAACATGGATTAACTTCACTTGCAGTTTAGAAGTGAACTGGTTTAAAGAGGAAATCCAAAGAAAGCCTATATTATTCACTCATTGTACATTACTTGGTTTGAACAATTATAATTCAGTTTTGGGTATAAAAGGCTACAGTTCCAATTTTGAAGTTATTGTACTTACAATTTAGTACACAGTCACAAAATTGAATTTTAACTCATATAGCTATTCAAAAGCACTTGTCATTTTTAAATAAGGAAGTAGCTCCAGTGTATATTAATATAACCAGAGCCCAGTATTTGTTAGAACTTAACAATTTAAAAATATTTTTATTAGACTTCTCATTTGGTTTGTAGAAATGTAGTATTATTTGACTATATTCATTGAGTCTTTACTGTGTCAAATACTCCAAATACTCCTTTTTTGGCTTTGTACTGGGTTCCCCCATGACAGGGTGGCCTGAGTGCATTTACAAAAGTGGCTGGTGGAAGAGAGGTGCTAAACACCTGGTCAATCTCAGGCAGCATGGCTTCTTGCTCTTCAGTTCCTTCACAGACATCTCAGATCTCAGGATATGACAAACACACTGAGGATACTCAGAGTCTTGCCTTGGCTTCTACAAGAATCACAGGGAAGATTCTGCCCACTTTCTCAACTATATGTTATTTATAGATATAAAATTTTCAAATTCTATAGATTACTAGGACACTGGCAAATTAAATCTTGTACAGTCTCCATAAATGTATTGCCTTCTGTTTACTCTCTGTGAAATCATTTGGCACCGAGAAGAATTGCCAGAGAACAGTATGGTTACATAAATTCTACATTCTCTTTAGGCAAAAATCCTATTTATCTAGATTATCAATGTTACATATAAGAATGGTCACTAGTGACCTGTTTGTAAAAGACATTTTTAAAAAATATTTTAATACCTTTATTTTGTTTTTTTTTTTATTTGTTTTTATGTGGTGCTGAGAATCGAACCCAGTGCCTCACACTTGTGAGGCAAGTGTTCTACCACTGAGCGACAACCCAGCCCCTCTAAAAGACATTTTTGATTTAAGTATCAATTGATAACTTATTGACTAGAGTTGTGGGAACATGAAGTTAGGGGAATAATTTTATTAAATGGACTAATTGTCTAATTCCCACATGCTTTCTTTTTAAAAAATCAATTTACCTGCAGCCCTGCCTGGCTTAAGTTGACAGAATATGTTACAGCCCTCATCACACTACCTGTTATGTGAAGAAGAAATGAAGGCTCCAATGCCAATTACAATACAAATTACTCTGAAAATGGAGACTTTTGTGACTCTCACACATGCCAGATTCTGGAACTCAGGGACAAAAGGATAATCTGCCCAATCATAAAATTTATAAGGAGAGTTTCCTGTTAGTACAATTAGCATGGGCTGATGTGACCTACAGTTGTGATGGCAGTGAGGACTTGAAAGTCCAATGTCATCCCGTTATCAGGATGACAAGACAAGAAGTGGACCTGGGTGAGACTCTCTGGAAATTTCCCTGGTACCCTCAATAACACCGGAACACAGGAAAGGTACACTCTCACTCTGAGAAGACCCACCCACCATTTGCCTTGAGAATGTTCTCTTTTCCCCTTTCCCATCCCTCTACAATTCTGTTAAACTCATGCCTGTTACTATAAGCAACAATTCTGAAGTCTTTCTGTTCTGATCCCAAGAATCAGGGTTTGCATGGAGGCTGGAAATGGAGGGTGTGGGTTTGCATGGGGGCTGGAAATGGAGAGTGTGGTTTGCTCCATGCTACCTCAGTTTTAGAAGGCCCCAGACCTGTAACACAATGGTGGTCCCCTCTTAAGAATTTATCCCATCCCACAAGCGCTTGACACTGAAATTGATCTTCACACTCTCAAGTAGTGGGATCCGTCCTAGCTTCCTCTGAAATTGAAATGGAGCTAAGGACTGCCCTGATGAACATACAGAAGAAGCATTATTTTGTGACTCTCTTAGATCATAAAAACAGTGGTTTCTGTCTGTGTTTCTCTCTTTCTTGTAAAGTTTACATATGGATTGTAGTCACTAGGCTATAAAGAAACTCAAGCTACTTAAAGAGTCCTGGGAGAATTCCTATGTCTACCTTTCCAAGTATCTCCTAACAGACCTGGAGCATTGAGCACCTAACATGTGAATAAGTGAAACTTCACATAGCCCCAGCTAAAAAAAAACACCATCTCAAGAAGCAGTTCCAGGCTTCTTTAATACATTTTTAAATATTTATCATCATCAGGAGTAGTTATATCTTGCTGCATAACAAATCATCCCAGATTTTATTTGGTTCTGAAATTCCAAAAAGATTTATCTAAAAGGGATGGTTTAACAACTGGAGACCTTCTTTGAAAGATTGTATTTTTGTCTGATTTCATGGAGAACCCTTCAGAACAGTGTTAAATATGAATGGCAAGAGCAGATATTCTTGCCCTGTGTATATCAGAGAAAATGTGTTTAGTTCTCACCATGATGTTAGCTTTCCGTGTCTTATGGATACTTCATCAGTTTGAAGAAGCTGCCTCCAATCTGTATGTATAGAGCTTTTATCATGAATAAATGCAAGATTTTGTCAAATGCTAATTCTGAATTTGAGATTCAGATGTGACTTTTTGTTCTTTCTTCTACATTGATAAGTATCAGATAAGAAGATATTGTAGACTGATATTTATCAATGATAAATGTCATTGATAAGTGTTTGTTGTTTGATGTTAAATCAACATTGCTTCATTATGATATCATTCAAATGGAATTTAAATGGTCTTTGCTTCATTTATCATTATGTGTTAAATTTACAATTTATTGCTGGGATTTATTTAACATTTTATTAAGAAATTTGGGGGCCTTTGTTTACAAAACATACTGGTCTGTACTTCTGCTTTCTTGTGAAGTTTTTGTTTGGCTTTGTTATCAAGTGATAAGGGTTTTTCTCTTTTGAAGAATTGACTCTGTTTTTTAGATCTTTGATAGATTTCTCTAGTAAAGACATCTGGGAAAAGGCTTTTCTTTGTAAGATTTTTTCTTAAACCTAAATTTTCTTCCCTGTTTTAGGAACACAAATGTTCCCTATTTCTTCTTCTGCCAGTTTTGGTCATTTGAATATTTATAAGAATTTGACCATAACTTTTGTGTATTTTTTGGCATAAAGCAATGTATTATACTTTTTTACAATATTTTGTTTTGTTTATGATTTAATTTTATTTCTTATTTTTTTTAAATTTTTTTTAGTTGTTGATGGATCTTTATTTTATTCATTTATTATTTATATGTGGTGCCGAGGATCAAACCCAGTGCCTTACACATGCTAGGCAAGCGTTCTACCACTGAGCTACAGCCCTAGCCCCTTATTTCTTATTTTATTCTGATTTTGGTAATTTGTGATTTTCCTTTTCTTTATTTTAAAGTTGTACTTTAAATGTGAATAGGCAGTTCTAATTCTAATTCATTGAATAAGCATGAAAACAGACTGCAATATCATCAAGGATGGGGACAGAGATCTGACAAACCATTTTGAAGGCATGAGAGACAAATATACAATTAATTCTTTTCCTTTTCTTTTCTTTTCTTTTCTTTTCTTTTCTTTTCTTTTCTTTTGTAGCAGGAATTAAACTCAGGGGCACTCAACCACTGAGCCACATCTCCAGCCCTATTTTGTATTTTATTTAGATACAGGGTCTCAGAGTTGCTTAGTGCCTCACTGTTGCTGAGACTGGCTTTAAACTCATGATCCTCCTGCCTTAGCTTCTGAAGCTGTTAGGATTACAAGTGTGTACCACCGCTCCCGGCCAGAATCATTTCTTGATTATTTTAAATGGATCACAAATTATTAATTAACAGGTTATTAAATATAAACAAAGTAGAATAATGATAATGGAAATTTACATGGTCTATTAGGAACATAACTAAACTCCATATAATTTTGTTGCCAAATATTTGATCATTATACTCTTGCTGAATCCAAATTAAACAAATTTTATTATTGCTCTCTGAAATATAGATTAGATGAGTCAGAAAGAAAATAAGTCACTACTTCGTCAACACACTTTAGTAAATTATATACCTAATAAATGAATGCTGCATTACTTTTATAAATTATATGCTATGGCAAAAAGTTCAAGGCTTATTAGACTGTGGTAGTTCTCAAATAGAGATGTTATTGCCTCCCTAGTTGGCACTAAAGAATTCAATATGTCATTTTTAAACCCTCAATTATGAAAAATTTAAAAATGTGTATAATAGAGTAAAGAATAACATAATTAAATCTATGAACCCATTACTCATTTTCAGCAATATAAACATGCTGTTGTTAATTGTTTTTCTTCTATCCTTGATTGAACATTTGTGTTATAGTTGTTGCAATGCTGGCTTGTGACATTTAATTTTTAGGAAATCTAAGTGTCCCACAGTGCACAGAATTGTTTTGCACAACAAAGATTTGTCTTAGTTAAAATGCTTAAAGCATCTCCTGGAGAAACACTATTAATAATAAGTTATACAGTATTGATGATTTTTTTGTGACAGTTTACTCATGGAGAGCAGCTGTTAAATGACATTTTAGGGCCATAAATAAATAGTTCAAAAAAATCAGAATTTTTGATGGATAAATCTAGGCCTAAATGCGTTTTGATAACCTTTTTATATATTGTAAAAGTAGACTGTTAAGATAAATAATGTTGAGGGATAAGACTTGTTTCCTGTGGAAGAATCTAACTCTCACACAAACCCAATGAAATAATACTCCTATCCTAGTAAAAAGGGGAAAAGAAATTCTCCTCTGCATGTGGCCTCTGGACTTGAACCCACCTTAAAATAGAAAGTAGAGACTGTTTCCCATTGTCCCCATGTTCAACAGGTTGTCATTCTTCTTAACAGTGAAATTTAATACATAATATAAACTATGTCTATTTTAAGTGACTATATAATTGTCAATGTGTTTTTCTAAAAATATTAATAATATATAATAGAATTGAGAAGTACCGACTGAGGAGCCAGAACATCTGATTCCAAGCCTGAATTTTCATAGTCACTTGTGGTTTTTGGAAGTCATACCTTCCTAATTTTTTAAAAGAGTTCCAAATGCATAACGGAGATGATAATAGTGTCTGTATAATAGATGCCATAAACCATAAATGAGTTAATCTATATAATGTGCTTTAGCGTGTTGGCTCATTATGAACTTTATAAAGTGTTAGGCATTTGTTTTATTCTTACTGTTGATATACAGTTTCTTTAGAAATCTGAACCAAGTTTAGCTAATTTATTGACTTTTATCTATATTCTACACTACATAAATGATAAGCACCAATAAAAGAATTGTATCTAGATAATCTCCACAAAATATAACTGGTAATGAGAGTAATAAAAAATTTACCAAAACATTGAAAGTTATGTAAAACATCATCTTATTTAATACAACAAATCTATGAGGTAGGGCCTATTGATATTATGTGTTTTATATGGAGAAACTCAGTGTAATAACTGAGTAAGAAAGCTTCAATGACTTTTGAAAACTAAGCCAAAGTTTTCTATCTAATTAATAGCCTTTGAACAATATCAATGCTTCAGTAATGTTTATTTTCAGAATTATTATCCAAGATTAACAATATATCTTTTATAATCACACCAAATATCCTCATTTCATGTTTACTCTATCCATACTGGTATACAAGAGTGGATTTCACAGTAACATAGGGCAATATGTAGATATATCTTGTATTAATATTCAATGTTTTTAAAAATTTATTTCCAATGAATTTTGTAGACTTGTCGGAATCAGTCATTTTAAATACTATGAATACTATGAATCTTCAATAACATGGTAGAAAAATTCTTCTACAAAAGAATTAAGAAAGAATGTATGGTAGAATAAACATATCTTTCAGTTTTCATAATCCTTGCTTGGCATTTTTAACTCTCCATTCTTCAAACTATGTGATCTGGGTAGGCCTTTAAAATTTTAAGACTATTGATTCATCTGTAAAATCTTAAAAGGTAAATTTTATATGTAGTAAGCTAAAACTTACAAAACAAAAAATTATTATGCTATAATTATTTTAATAAATTATTTATAACATTCTTCAGCAAATGGCAGGTAGCAAAGAGTAAGCCATTAGGTTGAAACTTTGATGGGATTTTAGAAATGATACCTTGTCAACTGACATTCATTTTGACACTGTAGCAATAAGATATTCTCTAATAAAGTTTGATTTTTCTTTTCTTTCCTATCATTAACAAGTAATTTCAGGATATCTTAGATTTCTGTGGTATTCCTTGATTCTATGTCCTTAAATCTATTTTCCTAATTTTAATCTATGGAAAGCAATCTCTCCTTGTTCTTGTTATTTATCATCCTTTTATTCAGGAAGAAGCTTCTGAGAGGATTAATTTCAAAAGGGTCATTTAAAATGTAAAACCAGGCAGATAGTAAAGTTTTTACTATACTTGAAAAATTTAGAAAAATATATATTTTTTATCTAATGGAAAAAAGTCACTAATGGCAAAGATTGCTCTTGTTAACTAACTCTGGTAAGATGGGTAAGTAGTTCCACCAGAAATGTCCTAAACTTATACAATACCAGCTAAGTGGTTGTTTTTATTTGATGGTGAGTTTCAGGGATGAACCCTAGTAATATGCCTTGTTCATGTTCTGACATCTAAGCATCAGTGTTGTGCTGATGCTTTTTATTGAGAAAAAGAGTAACTAACAAAATTTTTAATCATAATTTATGTTTTTGTGTTTCAACAGGTAACCCATTATTAGCCAGCAAAGTCAACGTACTGATTAATGTCCTAGACGTCAATGAATTTCCTCCAGAAATATCTGTGCCATATGAGACAGCTGTCTGTGAAAATGCAAAACCAGGACAGGTATCTTACAAACAGTGTACATCAAGAGTATATAAAGACACCAGGGTTGGTGGTACACACCTGTAACTTGTGAGGCTGAGGCATGAGGATAGCAACTCTGAGGCCAGCCTCAGCAATTTAGTGAAACTCTATTTCAAAAAAAAAAAAAAATTAGACAGAAGTGAAATGTAACTCTTTGGTAAAGATACTCTGGGTTCAATCCCAGAACCTACTGCCCCCACTCAAAAAAGCTATTTAAAGATTCACCACATATATATATATTTTTTTTTCCATTCAAAGTCCAGACATATATACATGTGCATATATTTATATTTTAGAATAATTCTTGATAAAATAAATCATAAGAGATATTAAACTTGTGTGAATTAATGGTGAATGAATAGATGTGAAGATAATTCCATAAGGAATAAAATTTTGGTTCCCTAGCACATGTTCTTTGTATTATGCATTCTACCATTTTTTGTACTCTCTTACTGTGCCTTTGCTCACAGTCAAGTTCTTTAGAAAAGCCATAGTAAGAGAGTACAAAAATGGTAGAATTTATTAATTTTACCATTTGCTTACAGTCAAGTTCTTTAGAAAACATTCTTTAGTGCATTTTTTCAAGGGTTTGCCTTGATTTTCTCTCATGCTTTAATGAAACATTTAATAACAAGGACCTTGTACATACTGAAAACATGAAGTATTCTTCTCTGATAGCTTTGAGGAGACTGGGTTATTCAAAATGTCTGAATTATTTTGTGCTTTTAAGTCAATATTTCTCAGGCAGGTGGGTGGTCTAGTATAGAGATATTATAAAGGAGAACCATGTCATTAATGAAAGTTAATGTCAAAGTTCTATGGTGAGTAGCCAGTCTTTTTAATTTTCTTCCCCTACTCTATTATAAAAGAATGAGTGGACAACATAAAGAGAACAGGGGATGGATATATAGTAAGAATGTGTCAGGAAACAAGAATATGATTAAACTTACACTGTGCACCGAAGTTGAAAAGGGAAAGTGTAGCAGGGTACTTTGGATTGATGTAAATTTTAATCACCTTTAAGTAACATAACCACTTATTTAGGTAAATCCAATAAATTTTAATTCTTAATTGAAATAAATCTGAAATTTAAAACATCTTGTTTAAAAGGTATACTTTAAAATTTAAAGTCTTTCAATTTGTGCATGTAATACTATTTAGTAGATTATTTGTGCAAAAGCTGTGCACCTGTGATATATACTATCAATATAACTATTACATGAAGTTTAAATAAAATTTAAAGCCCATGTTCACATTCACACTGGCCACATTTCATGTGCTCGTTAACTATATGTGTCAAGCCAATACCATTTTGGTGAGTAAAGTTTTATTTTCATAAGGATGGAAACTTCTGGTTGATCGTTGTTGTCCCAATCATTCGTAGATGACATGGGGAACTCATTAAATGAATTACATGACTACATAGTTTCATGGTGTTATCTAAAATAAGAAATCTGGACCCTTAATTTAGAATAGTCACAGAATGGACTAAACTTTATCACCTCGAATATTTTCACAATATTCTTGGATGTGTGTTCCACATGTTCTGCTCCAGTGTTTTAATAGTAGATGTTGCATAAATATTTGAACACAAATAAAGTAACTAATTTGGATAACTAGGAAATTAAAAGAGGTTTACCAAAATTCTACAATTTAAGCTGTTTTTCACTTTTGAGAAGCCCCACTGTGCCCAAGTTTTGTTTTGTTTTGTTTTGTTTTTTAATTTTTAAAAAAAGCCATTTTTTGTCTTCTGGATAGTTAGAGACATTGATAATATCAAACTAATCAAAATCTTATAATGCTCCAAATGAAATTCGCCTCTGGAAACAGAGCTCTATTTAGTTACATTTGTTTAATAAAGTAAAATGTTTGAACTGTTGGTAAAAGTCCAAGTTACTAAAGATCAACCAGATTTTCTTATTTCTGAACTAAGTAGTGAAAAATTTGTTGTGTTCTTGGTGGCTGTATGTCAATAAATATCTGTTGGGTTTTTGTGTCCTACTCTGCAATACTTACGTCCAAAGCACAGAGCTGAAATGTCCCTTGAGTTTGTGGGGTGTATGATGCATGGGCATTTTCTGCTTTTGGGCCCCCACTATAGTGCCCCTGGCCTACAAACCATGCATAGTAATGACTTCTTTCTTCTGGATTATTCTTGAATATATATGTATGTATGTACGTACTCATTTGAAAAGAAAAGAAATAGTGAGAAGTAAGATGGTCTTATGTAAGTCAATGAAAATTTATATGGGAGTTATTTCCTTCAGGACAGGGCTTCCCAAATAACATTTCCAGATAAGTGAAAGTCTTTAACACTTTCTATCTATATGCTATTCTAAAACCATTTTCTTTCTTGAAAAATATGTTCTTAATAGCTAATAATATGAAGAAAACAATAAAAATTGAAAATCACATATTGGTTCCTAAGTAATGTACAGAAGTTTTATGGGTGAAATAGTATGATTGGAGTACATTGGTCAGAGTCAAGGAAAGTTGAATTTTTCAGGGTCTGTATGAATTATCACATTTCATAATCTGATGATGAATTACTGAAGTTTCATCCATGACATAATTTTCGCTATGACAAGAATTTGCACTATGACAAAAAAAAAGGAATTCCTAATCCAGAACCAATTAAATTCAAATTCTGTTATTAATTCTGCACTGATACTCAAAATTCCAATGATAACTGTTATTCATCTATCCATCATTGAGGTATCTCTCTGTGTGAAAATATATATGAAAGTAAATTGTAGTCAGGAGATTGGATTGTAAACAGAAATAAAAAGGAAATGCTATAGTTGAATCATAGGTTTAATAACATCAGTCATATGATCATATTTTACACAATGGGACAAGGATAGCATAACTGAATCTAAAGTCTTCTTTGGCAAATTGAAATTTAGCTCAAGAGCATGATCCTCTGACCAGCACTCATCCTTTGTCTTTTCCCACACATACTTTCTGAAATTAGTCTGTCTGGCATATAGCTGTTAGACATGTTGATTCAAAAGTACCTGAAAGCCATTCTGATTTTGTTTTAATGGTAGAATGGAACCCAAGTCCTTGTGCATGCTAAGTAAGCACTCTACCACTGAGCTGCCTCTCTAGTCACTTAAAGCCATTCTGATCTGCTTATCCATGCAGTGGATTATGGATGTTAGAGTTTGGCTCTCAGAAGTTATTTTTTGTTTGTTTGTTTTCAGAGTTTTAAGGGCCCCTTACTGAAATATCAAGATTTTAACTAGAAAATATACAACTTTTGGTGAGAGTTAAGAACATTTTTGAAATAGGGGGTATAGTGCTTATTATGTTAAATCTATAAAAACATATTTTTGTTCCTAACCAATGAGAGAAAATTAATATAACAACAGAAACAACATGTCTTTCTTTGTTTTATTATTTTATTTATACATGAAAATAAAACTCATTCTGACAAACAACAATTCTAAAATTTTGCTACTGCAAGCACTCTTAGAAATCAGATATTTTGTTTCCAGTAAGCAGCTTCATGTTTAGGCTAGAAAGCACTTAATTCATCTAATTTAAAATGCAAGCAAGTACATTTTTATTTTATTTCTCTTTTTAGTAAGAATTTTCAATGCTGTTAAGCTTTTCAGTTTCATAGATATTGATTTAAAATTAACCCATGTCCTGTAATTGAGCCTGCTATTAATATCTGCAAATGTTTAGAAAATTGTTTATAAAAATTATGTGTGAGCCATTGGCCTGCTGATATGAGTTCAAAAAGTGTTATTTCTGTCTACTGGCATGCTTCATGAAATGGACTTATAAACCTGGTATATAAAGTTCCCTTTGAGACTGACTGACTTCAACTTTAATCTCAACTTTGTTTCAGATAATTCAGATAGTAAGTGCTGCAGATCGAGATCTTTCACCTGCTGGGCAGCAGTTCTCCTTTAGATTATCCCCTGAGGCTGCCATCAAACCAAATTTTACAGTCCGTGACTTCAGAAGTAAGTATAAGCACTTAAATATTTACCTCTTTTCGTGTAGCTTAGTCAAAGGGCACAAATAGAGTGATCAATACTTTCTTAAAAGCATTCAATTTTGTAAAATAAAGAAATCCACATATGAGAAACACAAATTTATCTAAATAGTAATAAATTAAATATTTAATCAATATAGACTCTATCTAGAAGGGCATTTTACTCCCATCATACAAAGGAAAGTCTCTTAATAAGTCATGCAAGTTTTAACCTCCAATTTGTTCTCATAAAAGCATTTTTTGAGGGGATTCTACAAAGAAGCAATGGAGACATCCATTAAAGGTTAACAGTGTTTCTTCAAGTGATGTGATAACAGGGGCTTTTGTGTTTTTCAGATGTTCTGCTCTGCAGACAATATTTTTAATTTTGTCTGAGAGAAAAAAATGTTTTTGAAAGTAGTGAACAATTTCTTATAGTGCCTTTTCACATAGAGTGCTTAATGAATATTTGTTAAATGAATGAGTACATACTTCCTTTTTTCTAGTACCTTTAAAAATATCAAGGACACTCCCAAATTTTCCTTTAGAGGAGATATTCTGTTAATTTTATTTTCAACATTTGAAAACTCCTGATGAGAAAGGAAAGAACTTGATAAATTCTAAGAATGTTATATTGTACTCAAAGGATAAAGAAAGTTAATTTCTTTGTCCCTTTCTCATTTTTAGAACATTCTAAAAATCCTATTTGCAGTAGGACACAAGTATAATTGGAGTGTCATCATATAACTTGTACTTAATAGCAATTTCTAGACTTTAAACCCATTGTAATAGAATAGATTACAGAAGAAAATGCAAAAAATGTTTATGTAAGCTATAGAATGTAAAGATAAATAAATGTGATTAGAATAAAAAAGTAAAAAGCTATCAGAGAAATTGAAAATCATCTCTTTTAAAAAATACATCCTCTGATTCTCATGCACATTTCTTGTATATACAAATAGGTAATTCTATAGTGCCTGTATTATTTTAATAGCACAGAGTATATATAGCACAGGTTAGGAATGTAGATACTGTAATTAAAATGATAAAAGTTTGAGCCGGGCGCGGTGGCGCACACCTGTAATCCCTGCACTTTGGGAGGCTGAGACAGGAGAATTGTGAGTTCAAAGCCAGCCTCAGCAAGGGTGAGGCACTAAGCAACTCGGTGAGACCCTGTCTCTGCATAAAACACAAAATAGGGCTGGGGATGTGGCTCAGTGGTCAAGTACCCCTGAGTTCAGTCCTCAGTACTAAAAAAAAAATAAAAAAATAAATAAATAAAATGATAAAAATTTGTATTCCCAGCCCATACTACCTAAATGGTAGACTCTTAGTGTGAAAATTATAATAAACAATAAGAACTTCACTGTATTTGCATTAAGTTCATATATGCAAAGCATTAAACACAATGATTAAAATATATCACTGCCACTATAATTTTAGCTACCACCTCATATACCATGTTTTACACTTCCTTTCTACCACTTTTATGGCCAGCATTGCTACTACTTCTGCTATTACTATTGTACCTGATCCTGTTATAACCACCACAAAAACAAAGAATACTGGATTTCAGATGCCACTCAATTCATGATGTGATTGTGTCTCCATAAACTCATTGTAAAAGTTGAAAATATACTAAATTTATAATGCATCTAAGATACCTACCGTACTAAACATCAGTTTAGCCTATCCTACCTTAAATGTGTTCAGAACACTTTGTGTTAGTCTACAGTTGGTCATCATGATCTAACAGATAACCTGTTACAGAATACAGTTTTGAATATCTCATGAATTTTTTTTTGGTTGTAGATGGACACAATATCCTTATTTTATTTATTTATTTTTATGTGGTGCTGAGGATCCAACCCAGTGTGTTATACATGTGAGGCGAGCACTCTACCACTGAGCCACAACCCCAGCCCCTATCATGCGATTTTTAAATATCATAGTAAAAGTGAAAAAGAGAATAGTTTCATACTATGGGTATGCTTCATACATCATATAGACTAAAAATGTTTAACCATGAAGTTAGGAACTGTGTATATTAAGGTTTATTTGTTTTCTATTAAGTATTTGCAAATTATAAGTAGCTTTTTCCCCATTTGGCTTTTTTATCTCTTCAAAATTTCTATAGGCTATAACATAAGAATTAAAATGCCAGATTTTATGATATTGGGTAGTGAGAAGATGAAGTTTTAATAAATTCTGTTTCTAAAACAAGTACATAAATTATAATGGGATGATAATGATAGTGATTATTGATAGAAGCCCAAGGATGTTTTTAGAAAATTGGGTTTGCTTTAAATAATTAGGGAAATAAGTTGAAGTCCTCATGTTTTTTTTTTTTTTTTTTTGGTACTGGGAATTGAACTCAGGGGGCACTCGACCACTGAGCCACATCCTCAGCCCTATTTTGTGTTTTATGTAGAGACAGAGTCTCATTGAGTTGCTTAGCGCCTCGCTGTTGCTGAGGCTGGCTTTGAACTCGTGATTCTCCTGTCTCAGCCTCCCAAAGTGCTGAGATTACAAGCGTGAGCCACCACGCCTGGCTGAAGTCCCCATGTTTTGTCACTGAAGGAAGTTGAGTGGGAATGGCTCAATGTTGAGGTCTGAAGAACATCTGTACATGAAACAGCACCCGAAAGTTGAAGAATTTTATAAATAAAGTGACCTCATGTTTTATCATGAAAATGGTAACACTTCTGAGAATAGAACTGGACAATATTTATAGTTTTCAGTTATAGCAACACACATAAAATAGAGCTGTCCAAGATAAACCAAGCCATTATGTTCACACTATTTATAAATGAATTAAGGGGACAGTAATTCAAATAGAGTGACTTTATAAGTCTTTGAGAAGTTTAAACAGGTGGATAACATGCTCAGATTAGCATTTTGGGAAGATCAGTCTGTATATAATATGGAAAAGACATGACAGGGAGGAAAGACTAGTCCTCATGCCTTTGCAGTATCTAGTGAGTTTTAGACCAGGATACTGGCTGTGAAGATGAATAGAAGCAGGTGGAGAAAGAATTCATAGAGTGTAATGCAGGATGCCCTAGGTTTGATTCATGAATAAATATAATGAAGTCAAATCAGATTTCCATATAATAGGAATGGGCAACAAGTAGACACTTACATCACTTACTCAATCTGAGTGTCTACTATGCCCCACTAATCTCTCTTCGCTGGAAGACCAGGATAATCATGATAATATGGATCAGATCCTCTGACCCAGGAGTAGTGTGTGCTTGTGGACTACACATATATTTGCTACAGCATTTAATGTCAATTACTGAACTGCTTTATTACTAGTTATATCTACATACATTTTAGGGTACAGAAAACCTTTTAATAGTGGAATGAAGTTTATCGTACCTTTTTTGTCACTATTGACAATGTAAAATTTTCATGCAATTCATTTTCAAAAAGTAATAAATTCAAAACAATCATTTTAAAAATCCCAAGATTCTAGACATTGTGGTGCATTTCTCTAATTCCAGCTACTCAAGAGGATGAGACAGAAAGATCAGAAATTTGAGGCTCTACAAAACAGTGAGGCCTTGTGTCAAAATAAAAACATAAAAAGCTAGGGAAGTAGCTCAGTGGTAGAACATCCATGGGTTCCCCAGGACTGCTACATAAACACACAAACCTAGGTTGCCTTTTGACATAAATTGAGCTAAAAAATATCAAAATCTTACCTTACTCCAAAGACAAAACATCAGACTTCATATTTCTATTAATTATTTTCATTCAGGTTACAATAGTTAATCTTTGCTCTTTTTCCTCATCTTCATGTAGACAACCATCCAGTGCTGAAGATTTTAGCATTCTTCAACTAGTCTCCATTTTCCATCATTATTGTCACCACGATCCATTTGATTTGAGTAAATCTAATTGAGAATATTATAGTAGGCACGTGGAATTTTAACGTTTTGTTTCTTTCTTTTATTTTTCTAAGTTGAAATTTTTTTATTAGAATGCTATGGTTATACATAATAGGTGCATTCATCTCAACAAACTCATCCATGCATGGAAATTGATTTCAGTTTATGATCCTCCCTCTTTTCCTTCCTACTCTCCTACTCCCCTTCTCCTCCCTCTACTCTATTAGATTTCCCTTCACTTATCTATCAATTTTTATGTGATAAAGTCTTTATATAATCTTATCCTTCCCTCCTTTCTTTTATTTTACTATATCTTCTGCATATGAGATAAAACATTCCACCTTTGAGTTTCTGAGTTTGACTTATTTCAGTTAGCATGATATTCTCCATTTCCATCCATTTAACAGAAAATGCCATAATTTCATTCTTTTTAATGGCTAAGTAGAGTTTCATTGTGTAGATATTTATTTTTAAATAAATATCTAAATAAAATTTTACAAGAATTTTTTAAGTTGAATTTTTTTTTGGTACCAGGAATTGAACTCAGTGCCATGCAACCATTGAGGCACATTCCCAGCCCTAAGTGTTCTGTCTGTAATTATAACAAAGTAATCTTACCAAAACCAACCATGATATTATCACATAATATTTGCTCATCAAGGTACTTCCTATTTCAGTGAATGTAGAGAAGCTGTCAAACTTCTGTTTGCTGAATATATTTGATTGAGTAATATATTTTTCTAATTTGTTTGCCTTATTCCTAAGTGGGAGTCATGAATGTTAATGTATTACTATATAATAAATGACATGTTAATATAGTTCTAAAAAGAAATATTTGATTTTTGAAGTTTCTCTATTGAACAAAAATGAGAAATTGTTTTATGAATAAATTAAAATTCCTGCTTTCATGTGTAAAAGCAAGAAAAGAACAAATGAATGAAAATAATATTTTCAATTGAAACACTAATTAAACTTATATGAAATGGAATTTTAGTGCCTTTTATTTCTACAAGTAAATATCACTGTCATTGATTTTATTCCAGTTAAAACAATTTGTCTTTGTCATTATATTAAGACAGTAATAATTCATTATTTTTACAAATTTTAAAGTATTTGACATTTATAACTTGAGTGTATTTTTTTCTATTTCTCTTTATCTGATGTGAAAGAGCAAAAGCATTTATATACCTACACACACACACACACACACACACACACACACACACATACACATATGTAATCATCCCTTGGTATGTTAGGAATCGGTTCCACCACCTCTGCCACTCATGAAGACCAATTTTTTCAGACACACAAACTCCTTATAAAATGTCACACCTTCTGAATACTTTAAATAACCTCTACATTACTTATTATATCTAAAATAATGTAAATGCTACATAACTAATTATTCCATTGTACTCTTTATGAATAGCAATGAAATTTTTTTCCATTGCTGGTTTTCCCAAATTTTCAATCCATGGATATAGAATCTGTGGATACAGAAGGTCTCTATATAAACATATGTGCATATGCGTATATATACATAAACCATATAAAACATGGAGACAGGAAAAAGTTTTAATCTGAAGTAGTGGATAGATTTTTGATGTGTTGTAAATAATAGATTGTTTTGGGGGGATACTCCCCAAATTGAACTCAGGGACACCCAACCACTGAGTCACATCCCCAGTCCTATTTTGTATTTTATTTAGAGACAGGTTCTCCCTGAATTGCTTAGCGCCTCACTTTTGCTGAGTCTGGCTTTAAACTCATGATCCTCCTGTCTCAGCCTCGTGAACCACTGGGATTTACAGGTGCGCACCATTGCACCTGGCTAAAGAATAAATTCTATGGAAGATATTCTACAGATTAATGCTATGTAAGTTTTGCTCTGCTAATGTGTGAGAATATTCACAAAAGTGCTTTTTCCTCGATGACATTTTTATGTAAGAAAAAAACGGGGTAACCCAACGACTTCTTTTCCTATATTCTGTATTCTTTATAAAATATTACATCTAATTCTTATACCAGACAAGATTAGTGTTTCTTCCTTCCCTAAGGATTATTTCTTTTTGGCAGCTTTCAGAATGATGTAAGACATAACTAATATAAGGATGCTTTTTACCAATTCAAGAAGAGCTTCCTACTACTTAGTGGATACCAACTTTAAGACTTGAAGTGAAGCTCACAGTAACCATGTTCTCATGGATGTCCTGTTTTGTAGACAACACAGCTGGAATTGAAACCCGAAGAAATGGATACAGCCGCAGGCAGCAAGAGTTATATTTCCTTCCTGTTGTAATAGAAGACAGCAGCTACCCTGTCCAGAGCAGCACAAACACAATGACTATTCGAGTTTGTAGGTGTGACTCTGACGGTATCATCCTGTCTTGTAATGTGGAAGCAATTTTTTTGCCTGTTGGACTTAGCACTGGCGCTCTGATTGCAATCCTACTATGCATCGTTATACTCTTAGGTTGGTTTCAACATTGATCAAGTCCTCTCTCTTGCACCCGTCTCTGTCTCTCTCTCTCTTTCTCTCTCTCTCCCTCCCTCCCTACCTCCTCAGTTTACCATGTATGTGCATTTTTCTTCACTAAAATGTTACTTCTGGTTAGAAGATAAAGTATCTATATTGCAATATTTTATAAATGTTATTTTTCTATTTAATCTCCTATAAATTACATCATCTAAAACATGAAACTGGATTTTCAACTATTAGCAGATTTTGGCCTTTGCAAAAGATGATTCTCTCTAAAAAAATCTTTTTCTGGCAACAGTTTCTCGATTCATTTTACATTCTAGTAATTACTACTATTGAATAAAAGATCCTATACTCTTTTTAGAGATGTACTAGATGAACAAAAGCTCTCAAATTCTGAAAAGAGAAGAAAAGGAAAGGGCAGTAAAGAAATAGAATATAATGGAATCCCCAAATTTGATTTCCTTCTGTTAAAACTATCTTTCAGACGCAATTCTTTCCATTTCTCCACATCTCCTCACATCAAAATTTTAACTATTCTTACTCTGAACCAAACAGGCTAAAATATCTAGGCATAGTACAAAGGAAAAGGACTGAAGTGAATGTGTTCAACATCTCAGAGAGAGTGAATGTCAGCATACTTTAGGGCTTTCCTGTTCCATCAGCTATTCAGCTTTTCCATTTCACTTGTTAATTTCCTGCCAGATTCACACAAGTACAAAGAAATTTTCTATTTTGCATCACTTCTTTAAAATTGTATTATAACAGATACACTGCTGAGCACTGTGGAATCAGTTTATATATGCATATTTTCCAGTCAATAAAAATATTCTGAAAAAGATGAATACCTGCCAATAACTCTAGAATATAAAACAATACTGTTAAACCACTTATAGGATGTATAACATGGTGTGAGGAATTCTATGATACATTCCTTGAATCAGATGTTTATACTGTCTTAAAGGATAAAGAAGTTCTAATCCAACTTACATGTGTATTATTAATTCCACATAAATAACTTTGGTAAACAGAATGAATTATTATTTATGTCCTTATAATCCTTAATATCTATTCATGCTGTTCATATAAAACTTAAAAGAGCATATTCAAAAAAATTCTCACATCTAGTATTAAACATGGTCAGTTAGGTGTTTAATTTCAAATTAAGTGTTCTTTTCTCATTCTCCTCTCTTTCCTTGTGACTACTGGAATACCAGGGTAATTCCATATCAACTTAGCAAGAATGAGCATGTTGGGAGTATATTGGCCTATTTGTCCTTGAAACAGGGTAGTATGTGATGTGTCAGCTCATCATCACAAAGCCCTGACATCTGCCACGCACTCATTCATTCCATGGTTCCTAGTGTCTGCCATGTACTTGTGCTATTGTAGATATTGGGAATTTGCTGGTACACAGTAGTGAATATTGACACTTTTTATCTTGCCATGGTGTCCGCTTAAACATCTACTGCTCTTTGACCTCTGTGACGAACCACAGACTTCACTAGATCACTAGATTTTCCATTTTCATGTCCTTTGTGGGTTGATGGGAAACATAGAAATTTAGTGTTACTTGGTTTTCTTTTAGGTGACACTCAGATGAATCTAAAATAGTCCTCTTTTCTGCCATGATGACTCCAAAACCATTTTGTGTGCAGGGCTTCTCCATGAGGCGTGAAGTCTCTCACATAATCCCCAGGCAATCAAACAGCAGTCTTTTTAGTTTGAGGATTCCCTAATCCCTGGGCAAAGTGTAGAGTACTAAATTTCTCTCAAAGTCCCAATATATAGAAGTCCTCTCTAGGTTTCCTCCCTCTTTCCAGTTGGCCTTACTCTA
>CM053405.1:15931376-15952153 GCA_028644305.1 Xerus rutilus | reverse complement strand
GTTTCATCCCCAAGATATCTCATTATGCATGTACAAATTTTCTCTATACAAAAATGCATAGTTAAAATGGAATGAAATTTATACTTGTCTAAAATATATACTAGAATAAAAGTGGGCCGCTGAGAATACATGAGAAAAAACAAGTAAAGTTTGCTGAACATTCAACTACAGTAGCCTTTCCAGATGATTTTTAAAGTATTATTTTTATGTGTGTATATATACTTACACACATTCCTCTAAGTTAAACATGGTAGATTTACTGCTCTTAAACAAAACAGCATTATTAAATGGAAGTTGGTTTTGGCATATTATGACTGTTTTATACATACTTGTTCAATTTTGGAAATATCACAAACCAAGTTATTATTTAGGAATGGAACATGGAAGAAGCCATTTCTTCACAAGTTATTAAGTTCATGGACACAAAGAATGAGCAGAGAAAAACCTGAGGCTTTGCTCATAATGGTTTATAATGAGCATTTATTATAAACTCCTTGAAGTTCTTGAAAAATGAAAAGGTCATATGCAAACTAAAAAGATAAAAATATATCAGGCGCACAGCATATGAATGTTCCAGCTGTAGACAGAAATGGAGGGAAATCTGAAATAATTACCCTTAAAATCCAGCCTCATTATGGCATCTCTGAAGGGCTACAAAAGATTAAGTCACATTCACAAAGCAAATTAGAGATAAGCTTAAATCTTTGTTCTCATAAGTATTCTGTATTTTGTTTCAGAGAATTTGATCTCACAGGATGTTACCTTGTAAATATTCAAGTAATATGATTAATTTATAGAACTTTAAGAAAACTTTATAAAGAAATAATAGCACAATTCATAATTTAAAAAATAGGAGTTAGTGAAATACATTTTAAAATATAGATAGGCGTGTAACTTTCAGATTGGGCAGATTATTTGAATGAATATTAAGCAATAACATGTATATTTTAGTCACAGCAGTGGGTTTTCATACATTTCATTTAATCTGCACAAAAAACCTGATAAAATTAATAGTTCTTATGCAAATTATCAGCCTGATTTTAAAATGCACCTACAGTTATATCACTCTAAAGTGACAGTCTGAGGAGAAAAACACATCCAATAAAAACAGTAACAATAAAAACAAAGATATGAAAAAAAAAGCCCCGTTTTACAAAAACAGTGACAATAAATCAATGATCTAGAGAAAAAACAAAACCCAGTTTTAAACTTCACAAAGAATTGTTTCTGCAAAAAGATGTATAAGTTCATACACTCTCAATGACCATTAGATCAGTACGCCTAGACAGGCAAACCTCTTCCATAACACAGGTTTTGCTTTAAGATGCAGTTTTCACTCACAAGAAAAAAAAAATCAGTTTCATCAATTTCTTAGTTGTCAGATTTGAACTTTTAATTTTTTTCAGGTGTGACAACTGAGACACTAGAAGTTATTCAATTTTCCATGGCCTCGTTGTTCATAATTTTGAAAACTCTATTCTGTAAGAGCTTTTTTTGGACTTCCTTCACCAGTTAAGCTCTTCTCATATCATTTCTCTGTCTCCTTTTGACATGCCTAAACTTGATAATCTCTTCCTTATGTCTGGCCGGTTCCTTTCTTCATTTGTTATAGAAGTTGTTTAAAAATTATCTGGTAGTTTTGTTTCCAATCACTGCCACATACTCTCTCCTACCTATCTCTGCAGAAAATCATACTTACAGCTTTATAGAGTAACTAGTAATTCTCTTTGTTCCACAGTTTTCCACTTCATCCTTCTTCCCTTGTCTCTTATCTTAGAGCTAGCCCTTACACAATTTTCATGACTATCAATTTGATAGTACCTAGAGCTAATGCATACTACTTGTACTCTTGAAAGTTATTTCAACGGGTAAAACTCCAAAGAATATAATTTTCAGATCACTATACAGTTTATCTTTTTTCTTCTATAAACTGATATCTCTTTTCTTTTGCTGATTATCAAGTTGTCAAGGTTTTCAAATCACTATCGGAATTATAATAACTTTATATTCTCCTGTGTGCTGTCATTGTCATTCATTTTTCTTTCAAGAAATATCATTCATTGTGTCTATTTTGTGCCAGTAAATAAAGAAGTTACATTGGAAAAATCAAAACTGTTACATCAGTTTTTATATGTATTTACATGAATAAGACCAGATAAACAATACGTATTTGGACACTAATCTGTACATGTATTAATACATCCATGCACCATAACTAACAAATATTCAATTGTTTTTTCTTTATATAACATGAAGATAAATATGTGGTATAAAGCCTTCTTTAATGTAACCCTCTTTTTTTTTGCCAGTTGTCTGGATTAAGTTCTTAAGATTATCACTAGAAGTTACCGAAGCATTTGAGAATGATTTTTTTCTGGGGCTTACATAAAGTGTTTTGCTTCAGATAAGCAAATAATTTTTTTTCACAGTAGCTGTACCAAAACTCACTTATCCAAGCAGATAACTGGTTCATTTTAAAAATAACCTATGTCAAACACTATGTCAATGTAATACTACATCAATTAATAATTTTCATGAAATTTCAGCATTTTATTTAATAGACTGATGGCTTTCTATTCAATGATTCAACATATTTTATTTACTTTTGCCACAAATATTTATTGATAATTTAGTAGGCTGAAATGTTCTGCTACACAAGGAAAAGTAAAAATTATAAAATCATTCTTATTTCTTTCACTCTATTGAAATAAATTAATTCCATATATGAAGGAGATTGCCTTTCTATTGTTTAATCTTTTGATGGATTAATCAATTGCATATTTTCTCAGTGCTTAGTGTACCTTTTTGAAATTCATGTAATCTATGAACATTATGAAACATAATAATTATTTATGAATTTTGTCTTTGTAAGCTTAATGAGATGACACTTCCAGTTTATTTTGTAGCCTTATTCTTTTTAACTGATTACATGTAGATTTTGTTACTTTTCTGTTCAGAGTATGGCATGTATAGGCTTATCTTAGTATTCTGTCCATAAAGTAGGAAGCAAATTCTTAGGAAAATAAATGAAGCAATAAACTATTCAATTGCTTTCTTTATGCTTAATGCACAATTTAGCATTTTATAAAGTCAGATAGTAGATTTTAATGAAAACATTCAGATATGAGATAAATTTGACATGGCAGTTTAATGAGAAACTATTTGGTCATCCTTTTAAGAAAGCATGTTATTTGACAGCATCCCACTCTGCAGTCTTATGACATATCCCATGTATGTTGCATATCCACTTTTTCTGGTTTCTTTTGGCTTGCATGTCTAAGAAATTGAGTAACTCTTGTATAGTCGTAATATTGTGCCAAAGTATTTTATTTTGTTCAGTGACATTTTGAATTTTCGTTTTTTCTTTTTATTTGTTTGTTTGTTTTTGGTACTGGAGATTGAACTCAGGGGCACTCGACCACTGAGCCACATCCCCAGTCCCATTTTGTGTTTTATGTAGAGACAGGGTCTCACTGAGTTGCTCGCTGTTGCTGAGGCTGGCCTTGAACTCGTGATTTTCCTGTCTCAGCCTCCCTAAGTGCTGGGATTACAGGCTTGCGCCACCGCGCCCGGCTACATTTTGAATTGTCAAAGGATAAACAGAAGCCCCTTTTTAATTTAAAACAATATAATAAAGTTTCAGGTATAAAGCTGTAGACATTAATATATTGAGCATTTTCAAGGGCAGAAAATATTTTCTGTAAACAAGTAAGGATTCCCCTGTTTTCTGGGTATGGAATAATCAAGAATTTTTAATGACACTGCATAAAATGCTTAAAAAACAAGGAATGTGGGAGAATGTTATAACACCAACATTGAGTGATACATGCCTCTTTGTATCCATGCCCTGAACATTGCCTGAGGACCTGGTCATGTGACATTATTTGGCTAGTAGGGGGCCAAAATTTTCAGTGTAACAAAATTAAAAGTGATTGCCCCTGGAGTATACTCTGTTCCATTTTTGCTTTGGATTTAACCCCTTTATGAGGATGCCTATGTTGATCCTGTGAAAACACATGTCAGAAGTAAAATCATGAGTATTTTACTGATGATTTTCCATGCTAATCGTCATGCTTATCTAGCTCAAGCTTATTTACTGATCACAGCCTTGTGAGTAATTACAGAAGACCAGCACAAGAACCACAAAGGTTGGCCCAAGCCACACTGCTGACTGACAAGCAAAATGTTTTTATAAACCACTACATTTTAGATATTTTCTTCTGTAATAGCATGACGCAACGACATATGTTGAGATTGTTCTAGCTATAGGTACTATGTGATTATTGTGAGGTGAATTAAGTCACATACAACATTTGCATAGCAATTTAGAGGTAATATGTCTTCACAGTTATTCTTTTACTTGCTCCTACAAACTTCTAAATTTTTATGGCTTTAAAATTTTGTTGTTGTTGTTGTTTTTATTCATTTGTTTTCTGGTACAACATGTAACTATGGAACTAAGGGTAGCATAAGGCAAAGGTCCAGAAAGTGTTTGATTCACTCAGCAGAATCAAAGACATAAGATAAACTTTAATAAAACAAACAGTACAATTATATATAAATAAATTATATATTTCTTTGCATATATTTCATCAAGTAATTATATATTTAAGTAATCTGGAATTATAGTGCTTGAGTTTATTGGGTATAAAAAAGAAAATCTGAACGTTTTAATCTACAGACTACAATTAAGTATATTTACAAAGGTCTACATTCAGATATTTCATAAGTCAATTTTTATTGGTATGCTAAAAATGTCCTCCCCAAAAAAGATGTAATAAAGAAAAGAACCTTGAGAAACGGAGGTTATCTCAGATTATGTGGTTGGTTTCCAAATACAATTACAAGTGTCCTTATAAAAGGGGGACAGAGGGAGTCTGACAAACACAGAGGAGAAAGTGATGCTAATACAAAGCAGGGGAAGATTTGAAGATGTCCTGGTTGAACACTGTATGGAGCCAACAGACAAAAAATGCTGCCAATCCGAGGGCGAACAAGAAAGGAGCAGCTTTTCCTCTAAGGGGTGTGTGATCCTGCCAATACTTTAGTTTCGACCTAGGGGAACTGATTTCAAGCTTCTTGCCTCCAGACCTGTGTAAGCATAAATTTCTCTTGTTTAAATCCAACAAATATATTTTTTTATAGCATGCATAGAAAATTACTAAAATGACATTTTATCAAGAAATCAAAATTTTAATATATTTTAAATTAACATTTTAAATTATCTCAAAATAAATAAAAATCAATTAAGTCACTACGAAAAGAAATAAGTAGAGGACATATTTAGAGTGTGAGTCCACTGCCAAATCATAAAGGCTGTAGCATGACTATAGACTTCCAATGACATTTGGAATATGATTGAAGATGAAAAGAAGATGATGAATTTTCATTAGAGAACTGACATATTTTACTTATATTTGAAATGATTACTTATATTTGGAGTGGCTATTTTAAGGAACATATTCAATATGGAGAGAGAAGAAGCAAATAAAACATTTATCAGGTTGTTTCTATAGAGCTCTATGAGCCAATGGTCCAAAGGATGGATATACTAAAATTAGTCTTCATTCTCTGGTTATTGCAAATCTGGTTCATTTTTAGTTTGAGACTATTAATAAAGCTGCTGTAAACATATTTTTAAAGTGCGGATATCTGTTATTTGCATTGGTATTGGGTAAACAACAAGAATTAAATTGGAAGGTTATAATATAAAGGCATTATTTAACTTTTTGAGAAACTGCCAGCCAATTTAAAAAGTCTTAAAGTATTTTACATTTCAGTTTCTCTTTAGGCAATTTCTTGTCTGAGACTCCAATTACACATTCATTAAACAATATAGTTTCATCTGTAGTTCAACGAAACTGTTTTTTTTAAATTTTATGTTTTATTTTAGTTTCAATTTTTTCTTTCTTTCTGGACTTCGATTACCAGGATTTTAAGTTGTTTAATTTTCAGTGATCTCTGTTATCTTTCTGTGTCTGCTCTGCTGTGTAAAGTGTTCCTTCAGTGCCTAAGTCAGCTCTTAAGCAGTATCAGTGAATTTTTAAATTATTCAGTGACTTAAATAATTCACTGAATTTTATTTATTCACTTTCCATCCCCCTGTTGAATTATTCAAATGTGCAATTCATAAGATATTTTCAATATAGAAGGGTTTATATGTTGGTTCACTGCCCAGCCAGCATTTATTATTCCTAGGAAATTGTCAACTACATGGTTCATATTGTTGGCCCTTTGATTCTGGTGTCACCAAACACACCTGCCAAACCAGTGACAGCCTTGCTTTGTATGTTTGGTGAGTCACATCCCCATGGAGAGCACTTAAAATGTGAGAACATGACTAAACACAAGAAAAAAAATCATAGATTCTTAGTAGAATAAAAAAAGTAATCCCTTCACAGTTGGCTTTGATGAACTTGGAAGCAACTCATAGCCACATGATCACAATAGAGTTAACGAATTTCTGCACAGAACTAAGGTAAAGGAAAGTCAGGTAGAAATGGCACAACTAAATCTCAGTGCCATACTTTTGGATTATTTAATTTTTTAAAGCCTATCAATCCCTTATTTTTCTTTAAAAAGTTGAAATTGAGTTTTTAGGACTTTTCAGTGGTTAAAAAAATGTATTCTTTTTAGTTATACATGACATTAGAATATATTGTGACATCTCATACATACTTGGAGTATAACTTCCCATTCTTGTGGTTATACATGATGTGGAATTACCTTGGTCGTGCATACATAGAAGAAAATTGAAAAGTTATGTCTGATTCATTTTATTGTTTTTTTCCTATTTCCATCCCTGCTCCATTCCTCTAATTTCCCCTTGTCCAATCCTGTGAACCTCTGCTTATCCCCCCAACACCTATTGTGTTTCAGCATCTACATATCAAAGACAACACTGGGCTTTTGGTTTTTGGGATTGGCTTATTTCATTTAGCATGATAATCTCCAGTTCCATCCATTTACTAGGAAATGCCATAATTTCATTCTTTATGGCTGAGTGATATTCCATTGTGTATATATACCACATTTTCTTTGTCCATTCTTCTGTTGAAGGGCATGTAGGTTGGTTCCAAGCTTAGCTATCATGAATTGAGCTACTATGAACATTGATGTGGCTGCATCACTATAGTATGCTGATTTTAATTCCTTTTGGTGTATGCTAAAGAGTGAGATAACTGGGTCAAATGGTGGTTCCATTCGAAGTGGTCTGAGGAATTTCCATACTGCTTTCCAGAGTGGTTGCACCAATTTGCAGTCCCATGAGCAATGCAGGTATGTATTTTTTTTTGCTACATCTTCGCCGACATTTATTATTACTTATATTCTTGATAATTGCCATTCTGACTAGATTAAGATAAAAATCTCGGTGTAGTTTCTTTTTAAAATATTTTTAGTTGTATAGATGGATACATTACCTTTTATTATTTTATTTATTTTTTATGTGGTGCTGAGGATCAAACCCAGTGATGAGGATCAAACCCAGCCTCATATGTGCAAAGTAAGCACTCCACCACTGAGCTATAATCCCAGCCGTCAGTGTGATTTTAATTTGCATGTCAATGAGAAAATTTCTGATCAACCATATTAAATGATTTGTTCTTTAACAATGAATTATAGAGATTTTAATCAAATTTTCTGTTTCTCTTTAGGGCTTTCTTAGTTCATAATTCTAAATATCAATTTTAGTTGCATGAATATATAAATATATGTGAATGTTGAAAGGAATTCTATCAAATTTATAACAAATATTGATTTGATTAAAATACATTTTATAAAATATATTACTTCATTTTGTCTTACTCTTTTCCTAAAATAATTATTCATTTAAATATTTATGTGACTTGAAATTAAATGAATTGAGTTTATTTTTTTAATATCTTAATTTAATTTATTTATTTGTATGTGCTTCTGAGGATCAAACTCAGTGTCTTACACGTTAGGCAAGCAAACACCCTATCATAGAGCTGCAACCCCAGCCCCACATTTAATTGTAATGTGTTATATTTACCCATAGATTACAGAAAGTGTTTCATTGTTTTAAGTTGTTACCATTTTAATGAAATCAGAAAGACAGAGACAAAGAGAAAGAGGTGTTCCTGGCTGGTGAGAGTTGTATGATATACTTCTTTGACTTCAAGGCAAATATCCTACAAATTTAGATCCATACTACACAGAAAATGAGAGAAACTCACCAGGTTACTTCTAATATTATTTAAATTTTGGTTAAATTTAGTTCCTAAAAATTTATTTAATTTTTTTTAATTTTAAAATTTGCTTTTAGATATGCATGGCAGTAGAGTATATTTTGATGTATTATACATACAGGGAATGTAACTTACTGTGATTAGGATCCCATTCTTGTGGTTGTACATGATGTGGAATTTCACTGGTTGTATATTCATATATGAACATACAAAAATTAGGTCTGATTCATTCTACTGTTTTTCTTATTTCTATCTCCTCTCCTTTCTCTTTATCTCCCTTTATCTAATCCAGTGAACTTCCTTTCTTCTCTCCCCACTTTCCCTTATTGTGGGTTAGTCTCTACATATCAGAGAGAACATTTACCCTTTAGTTTATTGAGGAATGGCTTATTTCACTTAGTGTGATAGTCTCCAGTTCTATCTATTTGTGGGCAAATGCCATACATTCATTATTCTTTACAACTAAGTAATATTCTATTTTGTATATATACCACATTTTGTTTTATCCATTTATCTGTTGAAAGGGACCAAGGTCGGTTCCATATTTTAGCTATTATGAATTGAGCTGCTATGAACATTTATGTGGTCACATCACTATAGTATGCTGATATTAATTCCTTTGGGTATATGCTGAAGAGTGGGATAATTGGGTCAAATGTTGGTTCCATTCCAAGTTTTCTGAGGAATCTCCATATAGCTTTCCATGGTGGTTGTACCACCAGTATGTAATTAAGGACATGTGCTGTATTAAATAAGAAACTATTATTCTACTTTAGAGCTCAGAATATAGTTGTATTGTGTTTAGTCTTTTCTGAGGACTGTCAATGTCTTTGCTAACATTTACCTATTTGGAGAAGTCAGTGCAAATTTTTAATTCTCTATCTCCTAAAAATACATAGAAATGAAAAAATGCTGCCTTGGGCTACTAGCACCATATGTGAAAAATTAAATGGAGCTAAATAGCATATGTTCTCTTTCATTAGGGCTTACATTCTGAGTAACACCTAGAAACTCATTTATTTTAAACATACTCATAGTATGTAGTAGAGTGAATATAGCCGTTTTCTTCCAGTCTTACTACTGTACGCCCTGTCTGAGGACATTTGGATTCCTGTCCCTTCAGATAGACATTGATAACCAAGGATTCTGTTTCTTTATCAGTTCAAGTCAGGCACTTAGTTCCAAAATTATATCCTGAGTCAAAGTACTGGAATTTGATCAACCTTTGCCATCAAAACTATGTGCTTTATAGTGTATAGTGCTGCTACACAGGCTAATTGGTGACAGCATGATAACACTGATGCAAAGCTGTTTACACTTTAGAAAATTAGATGTATTTGGCAATAAAATGTGCTCCACAGGGATGAGTGTGACTTTCTATTGATGTAAACTGCAGGAAAATACCACAAACAAGAGTGACTTGATGTGGAATAGAAAATAGAGGATAGAGATAAACCACATTTATGCATACAATTTGATTACAAATGTGATTAAAGTACTTCAGTGAAGATTAGAGAAATACACAAAGGTGAAAGTCTTTGCTTTCTATAATCATGTCTTGTTTCAAAATTTTATTTAATATTTAGATTTCATTGTAATTGTCAATTCATCTCCAGAGAGAATATCTTATTAGTTGAAAATAGTTTATGCTTGGACATAGTCTCTGAATAAGAGCAATGAGGAGGGACATTAGTACATAAGAACTAATGACTGACTTTATTTTTATCTATTTTAGTGCAACCTGTGCTAAATATACATTTTCCCATTGTGTTTTTGTTGCCTTTTAAAACTCTGAATAAAGATTATTTGATATTCAACTAATAGTCCAGGGACAGAAGTTTATTTGAAATAGAATTATTAATAAGCTGTGTTATTTTGATAGTTAAAGTATTCTGCATTTGATTTTAGTAGTGGTAAATAGATTGTAAGGACTAAAGATCTAAGAATATCAGCACATGAGACTCAAAAAGTCAGAAAAGCAGTGAGAATATTAAGTCGAAATCTAGTTAGAACTTTCTGTTTTGGGTTTGTAATTTAACATCATGCTGAAGAATGGATCTTTAGTAAGTTGTACTACAAAACACATTCAGAAAGTTATTCTTCAAACCAATTGTAGTCCTGCAATTTAGAGAAAATAAAGTTTGTGAAACAATCCAACATATCACACAGCCTTAGAAAGGTTGAGTTTAAAAAATTATACAAATGAAAGCTCTCCAAAGACATCATTTGTGCCCTCCTCTTCCCTGGTGATTCAACAGTTGTTTTGAATGAGATGTGGTCTCAGTTCCCAGTGTTTGTAGACGATAATATTTTGGAACATGAGCTAACTTTTGAAGCATGATGTATTTAACTCTTATACATGTTCAACCTGCTTATAAGTATCATGGTGCTACCTAGAAGTCCAGAGCCCACTTAGTGCTCATGTGGATTCTAGCCAGAGCAGAAGTGAGGAAGAACAATGACTATCCCTTACTAGTGTTTGTGTCAGAATAACAACACAGATCTTTTCCTAAAATAGGGATTAAAGGCTACCTCATACTTACTATTCTAAAATAATATCATTTAAGATTGTGCAATTTTTAACAAAAGAACCATAATTAAAAATAAATTCATATGTAAGAATATTGACTCTTTTTATACAATACCATTTGTAATAGCAATTTCTGAGTTAAGTGTTAGTAATTTGAATTTTGAAAATATATTTCAATACATTTTAGTGTTTGAATCTGAATTCCATCAGAAAAAATATAAACTACTTTTTTTTTTTCAGTTCATGAAGTGTGGAATAAAATAAATTGGAAGATTTTTTTCATCACAGACTACCTTAAATTGTTTCAACTTCTGAACTTCCTTATGCATTACCATCACATAATTAAATTTCACTTTACAAAATATGATTGAAATATTTATTAAGCAACTTTGATGGCCAAAGCATGGTTCTACCAAGGGTACACATAGAAAAATAAATATTATAGATCCTGCTCTCAAATTAATAGGACATTTAATACACCAACATTTCTTGTAGGAAAAGACATATATTGCAAAATTAACGTGATTTGTGTGAGAGAGAAAATCTTGGTTGTCCACATCATTTTCCAAGTGTGGACCCAGCAAGGTAGAGTATATTAAAAGGATGCAAAAAATAAATTTTATATCATATTTTATTAAAAGATATATTGTAGGACGCTGGCAATTATTTTCTCCAACTTTGAGAAATTTTGAAAGTACATCCAAATGCTTGAAATTGCTATTGAAAAATATACTTCTAAGCTTGTATGAAAAAAATAATATTTCCCAACTTCAAAGAGATAATGGTTCTGTCCTGGGAAATTTTAGCTAAAGATGTTAAACCATCAGATATGATTCTAACATTTTCTTAGGATAATTGCACATAATGTTAAACATCACCATCACTAAGCAAAATATATTAGCATGAATGAATCTCACCTTTACCATGTCTGAAAATGGCATTCAACCTTTAAATTTATTTCATATAGAATTGCGTTTCTAAAATGACTATAGTAAAAATAAATACACTAAATAAATAGACAATTAGAGGAGCCAAAGAACTAACTATAACTTTTGAATGTAAGGAACCCAGAAAAATTTTTAATGATACATCCATTTTCACTATCTAATTAAAAATATAGAGATACAGGAAAAACATAAAAATATCACATACTTGGGAATCAGTTCACACTTTTTTACAACAATATGTATATAATGTTGAGAAAGTAGAAAAACATTTTTATCACATGGTATCATATGTTTTGCTTTATTTGTTAAGCAAAATTTATCCAATTCCATTAATTTACCTGCAAATGCCATCATTTCATTCTTCTTTAGGGTTGCATAGAATTTCATTGTGTTTACATGCCACATTTTCTCAATCCATTCATCTGTTCATGGGCATCTGGGCTGGTTCCCTAACTTGGCATTTGTGTATTGCACTGCTATAAATATTGATGGGCCTGTATCACTATAGTATGTTACTTTTAGTTCTTTTGCATAAATATTTTATGATTATTTAATTTTGTTATTTCAAATAAAATTTATGTTGAACTGATACATAAAAACACAAAAATATAAATATTAATGCTTTAGCAAGTGAAGTTTTGCTATAGGTACACATTGTAGAATCAGGTATTTCTTTGTAGTGAATACTTTAAAAGTATTTTCTTCTACCATTTTGAAATATACAATATTCTGTTATTTTCTATAGTCACCTTACTAAGCAATTGCACACCAGAAGTTTTTTCTCCTATCTAACTGTAACTTGGTAATGAATGTTCTTTTCATTAGTGAGTTTTCCAGAATTATTAATTTTGCTTTAATTCAAAATTTCAAAAATGATACATAACTGCTTTTTTTCAAGCATTAGCATGCCATTAGCAGTTGTAAGCTCCCATATAATACATTAAATGCAATTGGATGAGAATAGAAATATATTCATACCACATTTTTTATTATACTAATTCTCCAAATATTAAGATGCTACATAAAATATATTCATTTACTAGCTACTGGGAATCTGGAAGTGTAGAACTTGTCTGAATAGGACTGGATATTGAATTGTGTTTTCTATTCATGACTATGCATTAGGTCTTCTATTCACTGTTCCAGCTCTACCCTGTAACTTCTCCTACTCTACTCTACCATTCTGACAGAACAATCCATATAGATTAGATGAATAGACTTGTGTCCTCTGGTTCCTGCTGGAGTTGGCCAACGAGGAGCTCATGCTGGAAAGCAGGTGAATAAGAAGGAGACTAACTTTTCCCTGGTTCAGCCTCAATGAGAAACTCTAGGAGCCTGGTTCCCTCAATACAGGACCTCTAGGGACACTAATAGCAGCTTTTGACAGATCCAGATTTCTGCACTATTATTCCTTGAGGTACTTCTGCAGTTAAACACTTGGTAACTAGGTAATCCTTTTGGAAATAAGAATTTCCCATATTATTCAAATTAAAATGTGTTACATATTTCTTATTGGGACTCAGATTAAGGGTATCTGAATTTTTTTCTCAATATTTAATTTAAAAATTATTACTGTTTCAGTTCAAGTTTTTAATGCAAAATCAAGGAAATACAATTACAAGCCTAAATGCTTGTTGAAGACTGTGCACAGATAAAAGTGTTGAATAAAGAACCAATCAGAAAATTGTGCATACAGGGTAGGTTCTGAGGATGAAATTGGAAGAAAGCACCCCATAAGAGCTAGATTAAGTATGTCAACCCAGCAAGGCAAATATGTGCACAAGCTCTCTTGGGAGAACAGCAAAAAGAAAAAGAAAAAGAAAAGGAGCAATAATATATAAAGGAGATAAAAATTAAATTAATTAGCAATCATAAGAACAAAGCAAAACTGCCATCAGCCTAGAAGCAGTAGAAAAGTGGATAATCACCATTGTTTTGGAATTGACTCTTATTTTTTATTGATTATGCATACATTTACTTTTTTACTTACCTATCCAAAAATTCATCAAATATTTATCCATTGATATTGTCGGGCAGTATCCCAATATTTGAGTTTGTAATGGTGATGAAAATATTGACATGGCTCACAAATGTATTAGTGAGGGGAAAAGGAAGGCATATCATGAATACAGAGAGATAAAAATGAGAGTCCATTAATCCTATTTTGAGTAAATAAGGAAGTTATTCCCAAAGCAAGGATTTATGTGAGAGGTGATTCCAGGAATTACTGTAAAAAGAAGTAGTGAATTCATTTAAGAAATGGAAGAAAGAATAAGGTTTACACCCAAAGGACTTAAAATCGGCATACTACAGTGACAACCACATCAATGTTTATAGCAGCCCAATTCACAATAGCTAAACTATGCAATCAAACTACATGCCCTCCAACAGATGAATGGATAAAGAAAATGTGGTACATGTACACAATGAAATATTACTCAGCCTTAAAGAAGAATGAAATTATGGCATTTGCAAGTAAATAGATGTAACTAGAGAATATGAAGTGAAATAAACCAAATAAACTAAGTGAAATAAACCAATCCCAAAAAACCACAAGCCACATGTTTTCTCTGATAAGCGGATACTGATCCATAGAGGGACAGGAGCGGGGATAGGGAAAAATGAAGGAACTTCGGTTTGTGTAGAGAGAAGTGAGGGAAGGGTTGGGTTTGTGGGGATGGGAAGGAAAATAAAAAGAGACTGATGTTATTACTCTATATACATGTATGATTAGACTATTGGAGTAACTCTAAACCATGTATAGCCAAAGGAGAAGTTGTACTCCATTTGTGTACTACATGTCAAAATGCATTGTATTGTAAAATAAATTAATTTAAAGAAAGAATAAGGTCTACTAATAAATAGGTTATTGGAGTGAGCAACTGGGATTCAATCCCATTGCAGATCCTTGGACCTGTAATACTATTGTCCACACCCACTGCCATGTGAGAATAATGGGATCTTTTTCTCAACCTATTCACTTCTTTCATGAAGGCTACATTTCATGGAAATAAACTTCCCTGCACTTCTGCCCTATTTGTGGGTGAGAGCATACAGCAAGTGTAGTAACAGTATAAGCAAGATTCAATGGATGGACACTGATGACATGTTCAAAAGATTTCCAGACAAAGTGACTGTCCAGAGGAATATTTATACCTATCACCACAAGTTTGTGCTGTCCATATGGGGGCCATTATTGCATGTGGCTGTGTGAATTAAAAAGGATAAAAAATAAATTAAAAAAATTGTTTTTGTCCATCATAGCACTGATATATCTTTTTTGCCAACAGCAGCTCATGCAGGCCTAGAAGTATTGAAGAATAAAAATATTATTTCCCTTATGGAAAGAAGTTCTGTTGTACAATAGTGCCTTAAACAACACACTGAGTTTTGAAAAGTGGCTAAAATCTTATGGTAACATTGGATAAATATTGTCAATTGTTAATTTTACTCTTGAAAATTAAACATAGGAAACAATACATGTAATATTTCTACCTAATTTGAGAGTTAAAATAACAGCCCAATATTATTTACTTGGTTTTGAAGGTTTTTAAACTTTTATTTGAAGTCTCTTGTATTGTTACAAAGAGCATTATATCTCATTTACAAACATGGATTACTTTTATACACAATAACCTGAAATTTCTTCCCTTGATTCCTAAAAGAAATATAAATATTTGTGTCATTTATATTACAATTAAAATTATTCTGAGTTTATTTTATCAACTGTTACCTTTACAGTATGAATGTACTAATCCTGACACATCCAGGATTAATACAAGGTATCACAGGGTTTGTTAACTTGGTATTTTAAGATCTGTTGAACAACATTAGGTGCTCCAATGGCCATTGTCTTTACTACTCTCATCTGCATGAACCAGCTTCCTCACAGAAGTTCATTTCACAAATAATTATGTTTTCTTTTCTCTCTCAATTTCACTATAATACTTGTAATTAGACTTGTGCCTATTTCCCTTCACTCCATTATCTTTCACTTTGGGATTTTCTAGTGAATACCACAACTCTTTTTGTATTGTTTCTTTCCTCAGTTTCCTGGATGGGTATGTACTCCTTTCAGTTCATGCTTTATTAACTTTGAATTCTGAAAACTGTTCTATGTAGCCCAGAAGAATCTAGATGGTCTAACAGTGTCTAAGTGTTTAACCCAGGGTTTATTTATAATTTACTGGTTTTAGATTCTGTCTCTTGGGATATCGTTGGTGTTTGGGGGAGCCTAAGAAGAGCCAGAGATTGATTTTCCAGAAGCAATTCTGTTATCAATTTAGTCATCCAGTATTGAACAATGGAGATATGCAAGCCATCCTCCATGTGTTCCTTCCTACAATATTTAATGCAAGAGATGTCTTGTAGGGGTCAACAAGATAAAATTATATGGGAGAGCCCATTACCAAACTTTTAGATGGATTATCAATTCCTGATATTTAAGTCCCCCTTGCCTGTAGATTGTAACTACCTTCAACTCGCCCCTTTTTCTGAGAATAAGAATTCAAGCACCACTGGTACTTTGTTCCACTATGGATTCTCAGCACTGTCTTCTCCAGCTTGCTCACTGGAGAAACTTGAAGCCCTTAACTTCAGTGCAGCTGGATAGAATGCCCTAAGTCAATACCCCCTATATTATGGTACTTTTCCACAATTCCTTAATAATTTCATAATGTTTAAGAATATTTAGGCACTGGCATTATCAGACATATTACTATTAGATGACATTGAATACAAGGTTTATTCAGCAAATATAAAGATTTTTCCTTTTCCTCTAGGCTATGCAGAATTTACTCCAGATGGCTCTCTGGATGCCTCTCTCTTAGCTGTTTTTGATTTCTTCTCCAATAATCCTCTAGGTTCTCCTTGTCATTCTCCCTCTAGTGGCCTCCCCTGTTCTGCCTCTCCTGGGACTGTCCTATGTCTTAGCTGTGTACTATAGAAAAGTCAGAACTTCCTGTACTGTGGCTCTCTGAAGGCAGCTCTTATTTCCTTTATATTTTCCAGAGAAAATAATCTCTATGCAAAACAAAACTTTATCTACTTTATATTGGCCACGTATCAAGTATCATATAGTAACTACTCAATATTGTTTGTTATAGAAGGCAAACTGTTGACCATTGTTGGAGGATAATTTTCTTTCTTACATTCATTTTTCAATATATTTTCTAAAATTAAGGTTATATGGAAACCCTATAGGAGCATTTATTCTAACAAAGGTGTTTAATAGTCCATCCCATACATAGAAATTATAGAAATAATTAACTTTAAAAGGCACAGAAAATATATTCAGTCTAAAATCCATAAATAAATGTCTTCCTAAAAATTTGTTTTAATATGGTATTTATTACTTTGCTTTTTGTTCTATGTAGGAGCACTCTTCAACTCTCAACCCTTCCCCTCCCTCTTTCCCCATTCTATGCTGATGGATTGCGCACCTGACGGAGCAGTGCCCCATTGTTTGTAACTTTGGGCCATGATTGGTCCAGGACTGTATATAAGCTTCCGTACTTTCTGGAATAAGTAGTGTTTCTGCTTCTCGCTCTGGCAGAACAGTTTACCTACCCTGGAGCCTGGGTGGAGTGACTCTGCGGACTGTCACCCCAAAATCTCATCCCGTGAGACCTCACTTTGTCCCCAAAGGACCCCTTCTCGGGACCTCAACTTGTTGAGCAGACCCGCCCACAAGGCACGACTTCAAACAATTGTTCAGCAAATATTTACTAATGATTTTTATGTAAGATATTCTTAGAAATACTTCCTATATTTATTTCTAGCTAAAAAATAAATTGAACTCATGTGTTTTAAATATATAAATATTAACTTAAATATTTTTAAGTTAAGAACATACACTTTTATACCAGAATTTTTTGTGCCATTTTAAATGTAATGTGTATACCTTATATTATATATATTTGGTATTTTGCCTTTAGAACATGAAAATAACTATTTTATAGAAAACCATTTTATGAACAGTGAAATACTACACGTGACTAGAAATTCTTCTAACAGATGTCTAGAAAATCTAGAGACACATTTTATTATAATTGTTTCAGTCCATGACATTATCATCAGTTTCCATCATATTAGAAATGCAATTTTTTTTTATCATTTCCTTTACAAGGCAATTGATTTTTCTTCTTTTGCTTACAAAATAGTTGATTTCAGATTAAGTTAAAATTATGTGATGACTTGTTGTTTCATAAAAATTTAACTTCCAGGAAGTTTAAAACAGAAAGCCAGAGCCTAACCTTAGGCTGTCTAGCTGGTAATTGCAAAAAGAACTTTGTTAGGTCCATGTAGAATGAGTGAACACAGGCTCTATAAAATGCTGTACGTATAACCAGCCAACAGAGAAAAGACTTTGAAGATGATTGCCTTAGGAGTTCTGGAGTGCACAGGCTCAAGGAGTAATTTTAATTCAAAGAATACAAACCTTCTTGATTTTTTATGAAGATAACTTACTAGAACCACTGGGAAGTAACTACTTCCTTCAAGACATAATTGGCATTTTAAAATATTTTACCTGACTGAGTTAGCAATGAAGGTTGAAATGGAAATCAATTTACTCCTGTTGGAGTTTAATAATCACATTCATGTTATATGTTAAAGTAAGAAATCTAAGTACATTGTCCTAAATCAAGAGTTGAATGATAAAATAAGTCAAAGAGAAAAGTACGTTGTTAACATTTTGAAGTTTTTAGATATGGCAGAATAATAATATATTTTTTAACTTAGATAAATCCAGTGTGAATAAAGTAGAAATCCAGTGTCAATAAAAGTTTCTAATTTTATAAACTACATTTCTGATATAAACTCATAATTATTTCCCAATATTTATTTTTTTCTTCTACCTAATGAAATCTTCTATTATCTTGTAGATAAATGGTTGCACCTTGAGAAAAGTCCATGTTTTTTAAACTAACTGCCATACTCACTGCCATATATATACATACATAAACTCATATATATATATATATATCCCTATGGCTATGTTCTGGTTAAAAATTATTAGTGAAAATGCAGAGTAAAACTTGTTCTTAATAAGAGGAAAAGACTGTATTTGCTCTTTTCTCTTCCAGTTAGCAGAATCCAGGAATCAGCTGATTGATGCCCAAAAAGTTATCATGGAACCCAGGCAGAAATTGTATGTAGAACAGTGATAAAGACAGGATACCAAACATTGCTTCCTTAGCTCATCTACCCCCATGTGGCTCCACATTACAGAAAGCTTCTACCTTTTTTCAGTAATGGTAATTTTATTACTAACAGTACCTGTCAATATAGAATTATGTATGATTATGCCCTGCTTATACATTAAGTTTTTAGGTAAATTCTAAGAATCAAACTTTTGAACAGACATCAAAATAAACTACTTATTCTTTCATCTCTTCCTTCTACTCCTCCTCTTCTTCTTCCTCCTTCTTCTTTATGGACTTTTCACTATAATCAGGTTGCATAAGATTTTGTGTGCTTCTTCCTTTCTGAATATTCCATTCATGAAGCAGTTATGGAAATTTTCAGTCAGAAAACTTATGTTTAATTCCTTTGAAGAAAATAACTTGACACATCAGGAGGCTTGAAACTTTAAACAAAGTCTTATTTACTGCTTTGATTGAGAGGAATCTTTCCAAACATTATGAGTTATAAATTGAGTGTATACATTCTAACTAGTAGTAAACAACTAGTTTAGGAATTTAGGAACAACTAAATTAGGAATCATGCAGATACCATTTGACTTAAAATGGAGTTTTGGGCCCCCCATTTATCAGAAGGTAACTCCATAACATATTTAAAATATTGCAAGTGAAAAATGCACATAACAAATCTAACCTACCAAACATAATAGCTTAGCCTAGACAAACTAAAATGCGTAGAACATTTACTTAAGCCTATAATTGGGCAAAATCGTCTAATACAAAACTTATTTTATACTCAAGTGTTGAGTATCTTATGTATTCACATGAGAAGACATTTATTACACCCAATGGGTTGCAAAAACACAAAATACCAAATTCCAAATCCCCTGGCAACACATTACCCTGCAGAATGTTGATTCACTGTGATGAATATGTGGATGACTGGAAGCTGCACCTCGTGCTCCTGCCCAGAATCATGAGAGACTATCATACAGCATATCTCTAGTCCAGAAAAGATCAAAATTCAAAACTCCAAGTAGAGTTTCTTCTCAAGGCGTTATCACTTTCACTTTTTCTAAAGTGGAAAAATTGTGAGTCAAGTTATTATAGGTCGGATTTCACATGTACTACTGAGAAAGGAAGAGTTAGATTGGAAAGCTAAACTGTAAGATAAGAATATCCAAAGGATAATAGATAAACAGTTTTTAACTGGAATTTTTTTTTTTTTTTTTTGGTCCTGGGGATTGGACCTAGGACCTTATGCATGTGAGGCAAGCCCTTACCACTGAGCTACATTCTCAGCCCCCTGGAATTTTTATTTAAATTTTTAAATCCAAATATTCAATGAGATTCTCTTGTGGCTTGGTTGTGACAATTTCCTACAGTGGTTATCAAACTGGAGCATGTGACAGAATCACTAAAGCCTATTAAAACACAATTTCTGGGGCCAGTTTCCAAATTTCTGATGCTCAAGACCAGGTATGATCTAAGAATATGAGGAGTTCTGATGTGATGCTCATAATGCAGTTCCAGGGACCACAGTTTTGGGACCCTGCTCTACAGCATTGGAGATGTATTTCTATTAGCCTAAATGAGGGTAGAATACAGGATAAAAGGGAGAGCAGTCCAGAGATAAAAACATATCTATTAATTCTACTATAGATTATACTATAACATATGTTTTAAAAAATATGTGGTGTCAGTGCCAAAGGTGTACTAAAAAAATGTAAGATTTTTATAACTACAATGAAAGCCTGAACTCAGATGTTGATATTTGCTATAAAGAAGTCAGATTACTTTAAAATATATATTTACAGGATAGAGTAACAAAGTCCTTGCAGGAGTGACAAAATTGGAAGTTGAGTTCTGAGATGGATATAATGTATCCTTTGTATTAAGACTGAGCTTTTGGCTGGACCCAGTGGCTCACAGCGGCTTCGGAGGCTGA
>CM053405.1:15890482-15930876 GCA_028644305.1 Xerus rutilus | reverse complement strand
ATATATGTTACATGCGATTTAACATACTATGTGTACTATTTTGGAAATGATCACACAGTGGATCTACTTGATAAAAGTATTACCTCACATAGTATCATTTGATGACCATTTTAGTAAATTTAAGTATACAATATAGTATTTTAATTATAGAATTGGTAATCATATCTACTGAAAGTGTTCAGATAACAATGTCTCCCAAGTTAATCAAAAGATCAACAACTACTAATAAAAATTTGGTAAAGGATTATTCTTCCCAAAAGAAAATTTGACATTTGCACTTATCTCCCGGTAATCGCCCTTTAAATGTTTGGAATATCCTACCTAATAAGAGTATCCTTGTTTAACTGGTTTTAAATTTTTCTTATAAACACACCAGATATTCTACGTTAACAATGTCATTTATAAAGAAGACACTTGATCTGTATGTTATCATACTGACATATGAAAAAGCAATAAACCAAGTGCAGGCACGTCTGTAAGGAAATAATTTCTACAAGATTGAACCCTAATAAAGTTTCTGGACAGAGGCTCATATGACCTTCCTGGTTGGCATAGTGGAAGTGTATTTTCTCGCATCACTGCTGGGAGAAATCAGTTTTCTGTGCAGGATCTCAGTGATAAAGCAAAACTGGAAACTGCACACCCTGTTAAATCTTGAGCAAAATTCTATGTGCTGCTTCTCTCTTCCAATTTTAATATGTATTTTTACATATGTATTTTTACATATTAAAATAATAAATAATAGGACTGGGGCTGTAGCTCAGTGGTAGAGTGCTTGCCTCTCATGCATGAGTCACTGGGTTCGATCCTCAGCATCACATAAAAATAAATAAATAAAATAAAGATATTGCATTCATCTACAACTAAAAATTTTTTAAAAATAATAAATAATAAAACATAACCATGACTTTAACCTGAGCATAATCTTGGATACTCAAAATTGAATTAAGAAGTTGATGGTGTGCTTGAGGAATATACCAACATTTCCTCCTAAAATTTCGTATCTACTCAACCTGTAAATATGGCTATATTAGTGATGGTTCTCTGGAGGAATAGAAACAAGAGAATATATGTAGTTTTGTAAGAAGGAATTCAGTAGATTGGCTTATACAAGTAGAGGCTGGATAGTACCATAATGACTTTCCTCTGGCTGGAGAGCCAGCAAAATCAGTTACTGCTCAGTTCAAAAAGTTGGAAGCAGCAAAACAGGAGTGATCAAGCTCCACACAGCTCCACCCAGAGGCTGAAGGCCTGAAAGCTCCCTGTAGAGTCACTGGTGTGAGTGGGAATGTAAAGGCTGAAAAATCTGGAGTCTGATGTCCAGGTGATAGTAGCACTAAAAATCTCACACTTTAATGTACAAACTTCTCCCTTCTTTTTATTTGTGTTGCACTTGGACACTCAGATTATGGACGGTGGTATTCACATTCAGGCAGAATTTCCTTTCAGCTCACTGACCCATATGCCAATAATCTCTAGAAACACTCATACACAGATCCAGAATTGAACTCACCAGTTTTCTAGGTATATCTCAATCCACCCAAGTGGACAACCAAGACCAAATCATCGCATTTAAAATCAAATATAATCAATTGAGACAAGGTTATACTAGATTGGAACATGTCCTAAATCCAGTGTGACTGAGAGGCTTGTAAAAGGAAAATTTTGACACAGAGACACAAACACACAGGGTGAACACTCCATGAAAATAAAGGTAAAATTCAGAGTTATACATTTTCAAATTAAGGAACTCAGAGAGTCAAAGTGATAGTAAGAAGCAAGAATGGGACAACAGAACCTCTTTTCTTGGAACTGTCAGATGGAGGTGACTCAGCTGACACCCTGATGTTGTACCCACAGCCTCATAAAACCTGAACGGACAAATGTATTTTCTTTTAAGTTACCCTATTTGTCATTACTTATTATGACGTAAATAAACTAACATGAACCCTGAATTTTGCAAAATTCCATCTGGATTTCTGCAGAAACAAAACATCTGAATCAAAATTGTTCATGGAAATGCAAACAGCCTAAAATAAAAAAAGAAGAAAGAAAGAAGGGAAGAAAGAAAGAAAGAAGAAAGAAAGAAGAAAGAAAGAAAGAAAGAAAGAAAGAAAGAAAGAAAGAAAGAAAGAAAAGAAAAGAAAGAAAGAAAGAAAGAAAGAAAGAAAGAAAGAAAGAAAGAAAGAAAGAAAGAAAGAAAAAGAAAGAAAGCAGCTGTGTAAAAGAACACCACAGATGGAGGACTTACACTACTTGATTTCTATATGCACAATAAGCTACTTTAATCAAGATGGAAATGCTGTAAAGATATACAAAAGAGTAAAATAGAGTTTAGAAAAATATCCACACATATGTAATAAATTAATTTTTACATTGTAACAAAAGAAATGCAGGAGGAAATATATTCTTTCATAACTAATAATTATGGAACAATATATGTGGTAAAAATCAACATTTGTCCTTATTTTGCAACACATTCAAACAATTCTTGGCACTTAAATGTAAAATGTTAACCTGTGGGGCAAGGACACATAGGAGATAATTTGCGTGCTCTTAGAGCAGGAGTTTATTTTTTTCTTAGGACGCATACCATACAAAACCAAAAAAATAAATAATTGATTTCATATAAATTTCAAACATTTACTCTTTTAAAGATACCTCTTAAGAGACCTGTCAGAAATGTATGAAAATTATTCTTTTTTTTTTTTTTGGTACTAAGGATTGAATTCAGGTGCACTCAAACACTGAGCCACATTCTAGCCTTATTTTATATCTTATTTAGAGACAGAGTCTCACTGAGCTGCTTACCACCTCACCATGCTTTAGGCTGAATTTGAACTCTTGATCCTCCTGTCTCATCCTCCTAAGCTGCTGGGATTACAGGCATGCACCATCATGCTCATCCAAGAAAAATATTCTTGATTAATATATTCAGCAACCAAAATATTAAGTATTTATAGCTCAATAATGTTGAATAAAATATTGTTTATAACTCATTAACTTTAAACAAAAAATAAAAATTTAACAAAATTTCATGAAAAATATTTTAAAGCACATTGTCAATAAGCACATATAAAACCATCAGGCATCTTTTGTAATCAGAGAAATGCCATCAACACTGCAATGTGGTAAGCTACATGTCCTTCAGATATGTTCAGACTGAAACAGAGAAAGTTCTGTCAAGGACATATAGAGACCACAACACTGAAGAAGGAACATACAGTGGTATATGTATTGTTTGATGTATTCTCAGAAATTTATATGTACAATAATGATATTACCATTTTTCTGTCATGGGCATACACGTTTGTATGTATATGTTTATGGCAGCTTTATTCATCATAGCTTCAAATTGGAAAGAAAGCATTTGTCTATATATGTGTAAAACTGAATATAACATTGTATCAACCTACATTGAAATGTTGCTCAGCAATAAGAGAAAATAATTAGTATAACTGCAGCAATATGGATCAGCCTCAAAATAATTATAATGAATTAAAGAAACCAAAAGAATATATAATGTTTAATTCCATTTATATATATTTAATATTGTATAATTCCATTTATATAATAATCAGAACATTTGTTACATATTTATAGTGAATAAAGCAGATCAACCCTTGCCTGGAATAGGAGGAGTGGTTGGATGGATATCAAAGGGACATGAGCAAGATTTAAAAGGCAGTAGACCTTTTTCTTCATCTTAATTACAGTGGTGAAACCAAAGATGTTGAAATTTGTTAAATTATGCACTTTAAGTGGGTGAAGTTTGTTATATAGAAATCATACTTAATAAATTTTCCCTTTCCTTAACAGAGAAGACAACAATTTGAATAGTCATTCTCATTTGAGAACAAAAAACTCAAGGTAATCAGAATGCAGTTTATAGGAATAGCTAATACACAATCCAAGGATTTTAATTCTACATTATGCAAAATGCTTTTTAAATTTAAAATAGAATTTTTTTAAAGTCATTATCAATTGACCTGGGTTCTCTTACCAGAAGTTACATCTTACACATAGATTTCTTTTACACATTTGATTTATCACCTTTAAATGTCTAAAACATTGATGTAGTTTTGATTAAGAAACCTTTTTCTTTTTTTTTTTAAAGCATTTTTTAAATGTTTATTTTTTAGTTGTAGGTGACAGAATATCTTTATTTTATTTTTATGTGGTGCTGAGGATCGAACCCAGTGCCTTATGCGTGCTAGGCGAGCACGCTACCACTGCGCCATAATCCCAGCCCCAGAAACCTTTTTCTTAAGATGCTGAAAATGAATTAAAACATTTCATGGGTCTGGGATTGTGGCTCAGTGGTAGGGCGCTTGCCTCGCATACGTGAGGCACTGAGTTCGATTCTCAGCACCACATAAAAGTAAAATAAAGATATTGTGTTCATCTACAACTAGAAAAAAAAACATTTCATGGCAAAACTCAGTTACTTTTCTCAGTTTTTAATGTTCTACCTGATCAGTAAATATTTCTAAGCTGACCTAACTAATAATCAAGCCCAGAGACTTATCCTGTGGGCTTCAGAGCTACATCTTCATAAAATTCAATACTAGCAGGTGTCTTAGGCTGTGAACGAGTACTGAAGTATCAAGCACAGGACTCTGAGATACAGGACTGGGACATTTAAACATTCACAGAAGAGGCTGGGAAATGTGAATTATTACCAAATTGTCTTGAAATCCCCTTGCTTTAGAGACAGCTCAATGCCATACTTTCCAATGGAATCAGCCTTTACATTTGCCAAAAAGAAAAATGGAAAGAGAACAGAACAAAACTTGCCTTTTCTTGATTATCTCTTCCCAGGATAAGTCTCTGGACCATTCTCTGTTTTTAGCCATGATATGAGGTAGAGTTGCAAAGCTCAGATGGAGAAGTATAAATCTTATGTAAGCATATAATTTATGAATGAAAAAGTATTTTCAGTTTTCCTTATCCTTTATTGGTAGAAATTGGGTAAGATTTATGGGAGAAGATTACTAGGGTGTTAGATTGTAGAGGATGCAGTAGAATGCTTGACTAGGCCAGATGTTGTCACAGTTACTCTCACTTTGAATTGAGGATTTAATGTGATGATCTGAGGGGATGGGAGTGTTGTTTATAATCTATGACATTGTTTAATGAAATCCTAGGCCTAAAAAATGATTTTTTATTAATGAAATTGAAATGTCTGAACTTCTCTGACATACAAAGATGTTGCAATTTGGGGGAGATTAAGTTATAGAAATGGATGTATTTTGTACACCTGTTCAGGCATCTTATCGATACCACTTTGATGACCTGACCTGAAGTCTATTCTTTAAACAAGAAATTAAAAGTGGATTAGTGAGAGAACACTGGTATCCTTTAAAATATCATGGCTCATGTACTTTGTAGATTGGAGGTAATGGTGGTGGGTGTTGCAATTAAATTGCTCTCTCTGATTTCAGTGTAAATAATGAGATTCAGCAGATATACAGGCCAAGTGCTAGCAACTAACCATCATAAAAATTTTGTATGCAATTACCACAAAAAGGAACAGAAAGCAACTAATAATAAGAACATTTTATTATGCAAAGATCTGTGGCAACTAACTAATCACTGGCAACAAGGAAAAAACAGGTGAGTCATCTACTAAGATGACTACAGAGAAGAGCAATTTTAGATCCCATGTGCAGCCCTCATTCTTTGATGAAACCCAAGCAGCTACATGGAAGGCTGTGACTGGTCACAGTCACTATCAACTCATAAACTCATTAGTAATAAGACTTAGCTATCTTCAAAGTAAATCCTTCTGCCCCATTGGGATCACTGTATCTCTCATCTTATTCATCAGAAATGTTATGTTCATTATCTTCTAAGATTTGTGCATATTGCAGATTCTTGAGCACAGTGCATTATTTTGGCTGTTTGTAATTTAATGTTCAAGAAAATTTTAATGCAATTATAATTTCATGAAAAAACATATTGACATTATCCTCCAAATTCAGAGTAAAGTTGCTAAAACTTGTACTGCCCACCACAAAGTAAGATGGCACAACCCTTGTGTGCATCTTTGAATTTTCAGAGACAACTTACACTACATTAGATTACATTGTTTTAATTTATTTTGGAAAAGCAGATGATGGCTTTATACTAGGCTTGCATAAGTGATAAGTTCTAATTATTGAACTCTAAGTGACTTTATAAATTTATTCATCATGGACTTGCTAATATAGCATCTGTCACATAATAAATTTGCATGTGTGCAACAGGAATCTATTGCCAAATAGAAATGGTGCATATAAGATTGATTGTGTGCATCTGCTTCAACATCTACCTGAAGACTCATGAGGTGTTTGATCAGTCCATAAAGGACAAAAAAAATATAGCTGTGGATTATTTGTGGTATGTTCATGGACTGTACTACTGCCCTTTTTACAGTATTCTATGGTTTTCTACACAGCATGGGAGGGATAAGTTCTGAAGGTTGATATTAATATATAACCAGTGATTGATGATGTAGGCAGCTGAACAAGGGCTTGGAGGGAACAAAAATATATGATTAGTAACATAGGAGGAGAGTACAGAATGTAATTGATTTGAATTATTTTGGAGGAAATTAAGTTGCTATTATAAAACAGAGGCAAGGATGGCTATTTCCGGAATCCAGGACATTCAATGAAATCACTTTTATCTGTCTTTCCCAAGAGTCCAGGTCTATAGAAAACCACCAAATTTGTAGATCCTGAAGGAAAGAAGATAATATCATTAGTGAGAGAAAAAGAGAAGGGGCAATGCCGGTGGGGAGAGAAAATGCTGGTAACTAGTAGAAAGAGGGACTGTCACAGATTCTGTGAACAGTGCCCACTGTTCTCAACCATCTCTGACTGTATTGGTTTTAGATTTATAGGGAGCATACAAATGTCAATAGGTTTCACCACTATCTGGCTCCATCCACTTTAAAAATAATCCAGGACAGATGATGCAAGAGCAAATGATAAAGTAATGACCTTCAAAAGTGCTCTCCTTCATAAAAGCAATGAGAACACTGGTAAAAAACATCCAACATTTTCAGAATTCCACACATTAACCAAAGCCTTGCAACAATTCTGAAAGTTCTTCTTCAAGGGAAATGTAGAAATCATAGTAAAACAACAAGCTTGTGATGTTTAAACTAGCTCTATTTCCATTTCCCTTTCTCCTTTCTACAGTGGTCTTAAAATCCAACAGCCTGGCAGCTACTAAAGGGAAAGAATAGGATTGGAGTGAATTCAAATGCCTATTTCCAGGGAACTCTCATTGTGTCGCCTGTCTGGTAGTTCCAAAGATCTCTCTTACCAAAGAACACTTAATATGCATAATTAAAACTTGCCTCAACAGAATTGTGGCCCCCCACTCCCCCCACCCACCACCCCTGTTGAATTTTCAAGAACAATCAGAGGCAACCACTTAATATGTGACTCCCTGAAGAGTTGAATGATTGTTGGAGACAACAATACACTAAAAAATGTGTATAAAATGGAACACTGGTGAATGAGATGTCCAAAGAGTACTTTGAAATGCTCTGCCATTCTTGAGGATCTAAAATGTCACATGCATATTTGATGCTGTGCCCACATCCAGAACCATGTGCAAGCACAAGGAACTAAGAAAGTCCTAAACCCGTACCCCTGACTAAATTGAAGTTTCATGCAAACAGAAAGTGAAGGCTGAGGTGGAGTTGTAGGGGACATGCACCAATCTGTGAAGCAATAATTAATGACAGGTAGTCAGTGTAGATAGGTAATCGGGTCAGATCTCAAAAATGGAGGCTGGTTTGGGTCTTGGAAATTGGAGAGCACCTCCAATAAATTGGAATGGTAATTAATACCTCCGGAGTGTTTTGATTACCACAATTACCCGCCTATACTGCAGTACCCTTCCAAAAGGTTGATAATGAAACACCCACTGAACAGAGAAAGATGGGCTAATTAATACCCCCTGGGCTACCTCTCCCTTCTTGCCTGGATCACTCCACCTTGGCCCTTCAAATCCACCTGCTTCTCATCATTTGGCCACCCCACCAACATCTTCTCAACCTAAGAACAAAGAAAAATCTAAACTGTATAAAGGAGGCAGGTAGGATATTTTCACTTCTTGAGATACCAGCACACCAGCCATGGTTCCCTTCACCCTCCTGGGAGAAACCTGTGTAGCTAATTTTTTAATAAAACCTGCTTTCTATACTTGTCTCAGGCGCTTTTCTAATGTTCAGACTTCAACATTTGAGGAAGCAAAACTCATCACTGATAACTGGTGGTATCATCTGCACACAGAACCACTCAGCAAAGACTGAGAGAAGAGGTGTACTGGTTTTAGGAATTTAAAGATATTTCTAACTCAACTAGTAAACTAGAAAAGCAGTGACTTAAATTATCATCCAAGAGAAAGAATACAAAGTTTTATTGAATTACTTAAATAAAAGTCACCAAACAATAAAAAGCAGTTGTGTGTGTAGGAGAGGGAGAAAGTAGCTTCAAGAATGGCTGCATTATATCATTTTAACATGTTCTGTTTTGAATTAAGAGCAAAAGACAGGCAGTTAGCATAGATAGATGATCCATGGGATAGGGTATATAAAAGTTGATTGGGATCTGGGAAGATGGAGACTGCCTCTGGGGAATGGAAATTCTAATGCCTTCAGAGCTCTTCCTCCTCCTCTTCCACCTATTACCAAGTTTACCAGCCTATAAGAAACTGTTCCTCCCCAAAGGCTGTTAATGAAGCACCTCCTGGGTGGCCGTCTACCTGCCTGTTTGCTTTTCTCCTTTTAGAGAGAGAAAGAGGCAAAATAAGGGGGGAAGAAGGCAGGAGAACAAAGGAAATTTAAAATATATAAAAGGGGCAGGACACCCCCACTCTTTGAGATATCAATTCTGGGTTCACTTCTTCTTCCTAAGAGAGAAATCTGTTTCTATCCTTCAAATAAAATTTGCTTTCTGTGCTCTTCTTGGTGTTTCCCGGGTGTTCTATCTTTGCATCTAGGGAAATGGAACTTGGCTGAGCCTGATTTTTAGAAGGCATGCAAAGAAAAAGAGTGTACAAGGAGTGAACAAGATCAGAAAGAGGTGTTTCAAGTTCTGATAGTGATCGCCCAATTCAGGACGGTGGGTGGCCCAGAGCCTGGGATGTCTCCAACAGGCCACGGGTACCCAAACGGAATGGTTGGTGATCTGGCATGTGCACACGACTTACAGACAGATCTCGCAGAGGAGGGTGTATCTGGAGAGCCAAAGGGAAATGGAGGGAACTTACCCCACATTTGTCTGTGTACAGTGTTAGGTGGAGAGATGGCAGCAAGACGAAGCGGGACTGGGCATCTGAAGTTACCCATGTGCACCAAATGGTTGACTGCTCACCACTCTGATGTCAACCAATCGTCAATGAACACACTGACCTCTGAAATCTGCCCATATATGTCACCAGGCCTCAGCCAACCAAAAAGAGATGCCTCTTTGTGAGAATCCCCCTCCCTCAACCTACCCATAAAAATATCCTCTCCCAGTCTTGGTTGCAATTTCCCCAGCCCATACTGGTGGACCATGAAACTTGCCCCAAGAGCGGACCCCAATAAAGCTGTGCTTTTACCTTCTTGGCTAGTGGTCATGGTCTTTACTGCCGATTGGCCTTACATTTGGTGCTGAAACTTGGGAAGAGTGTGTTGATCTTCCCTTTAGGGAGAGGTCCCCCCTTTCTCCCTTTTTGAATCAAGGACCATCTGCACCTCTCCTCTCCTCATCCGAACCAACAAATGTGAGATAAGTTTCCTCCATTTCCCTTTGGCTCTCCAGATACACCCTCCTCTGCGGGATCTGTCTGTAAGTCGTGTGCACATGCCAGATCACCAACCGTTCCGTTTGGGTACCCGTGGCCTGTGGAGTCATCACAGGCTCTGGCCCACCCACTGTCCTGAATTGGACGATCACTATCAGAACTTGGGACACCTCTTTCTGATCTTGTTCACTCCTGGGCATGTCTGTTGAGTCATGGGGAATACTGGGTCACCTTTAGACCCCAAAACCCCTCTGGGTTGTCTATATATTAATTTTTCCAAACTGGGATTCAGCCATGACCTTTGTTGTAAAAGACTGCTCTTTTATTCAACTGAGGTCTGGCCCCAATATCCTCTGGACAACAGCTCAAAATGGCCTCCTGAGGGAACATTTGATTTTAAAATCCTCATGGATTTGGGTAACTTTTGTCGCCAGACAGATAAGTGGTCAGAGGTCTCTTATGTGCAAGCTTTCTGGGTCCCTGCTCTTGCCCTGACCTTTGTTCCACCTGCTCTGCCTAGGTCCTCCTGGCCCATCATAGCCCTTCTCCTTCTCCTCCTTCACCCAAGGAGTCTCCAAACTCTCTCTCAACTTCTTCTCCATCTTCCTTCTTCCACCCACCAGAGCTTCTCACTGCTCTTCCCCTTCCACCATCATCTTTCTGCCCTTGACCTTATCAGGCCCCTCTCTCTACCTCTCCCCCTGTCTCTTCTCCGCAGCCTCCTGGCCCCTCCCTATCTTCACCTCTTCCCCCTTCTTTGTCATCATCTCCCATCACATTTCCTCCCCTGACCTCCATTCCCTCATCAATGGTCACACTTGCTCCCATCTTCCTGTAAATAACTCACAACCCTCTTCTGATGCACAGCTACTTTGCCCCCTTCATGAGGTCACAGGAGCTGAAGGCATAGTGACCATCCATGTCCCATCTCACTTCAAGACTTGGCCCAAATTGAGAAGCATTTAGAACCTTCTTCTGCAGACTCCATCAGTTACATGAAAGAATTCAGATATCTCTCTCAGGGTCACGATCCTGCCTGGCATGACATTAATGTTCTTTCATATCCTCTTAATTCTGATGAAAGGGCTCACATCCAACAGGCAGCCAGGGACCATGCTGACCAAATCTGCCTGACAGACTCTCCCCTCACCACAGGGATGGCAGCAGTTCCTGAGGTTGACTCACAATGGGACTACCAAGAGGGTCAACAAGGCCATAATCACTGCACTCAGATGATCCTTCTGGTGGGCATGTGGGCAGTCTCCTACAAAGTGGTTAATTTTGATAAACTGGCAGAAGTTACCCAAGGCCCTGATGAAAATCCAGCTTTGTTCCTCAACCACTTCTCTAAGGCTCTTACCAAATACACAAAGTTAGACTCGGATTCTCCCTCTGGGTCCATAGTCCTGGCAACTCATTTTATCTCTCAATTGGCCCCTGATATAAGAAAAAAGGTCAAGTGAGCTGAGGATGGTCCTTAGACCCTTATCTGAGATCTAGTCAAGATGGCTTTCAAAGTTTATAATAACAGGGAAGACTCAGCCAAATTGGCCAGGCAGGCATGCTTACAGAAAAATGTAGCTCTCCCAACCCAGGCCTTGGTAGCTGCACTGTGGCCTACACCACCGGCTCAACTTCAAAAGGGGCACCAGCCATCTGCCCCACCTGGGGCTTGCTTTAAGTGTGGACACAAAGGTCACTGGGCTTGGTAGTGCCCAAACCCATAGCCTCCCTCCAGACCGTGTCCCACTTGCAAGCAGGCAGGACACTGAAAGAGTGATTGCCCTGTGGCTGGTCCTTCCCGGACACCTCCACACAGGGGTATGACTGACCAGGCAGTCCCTTCCCTGGAACTGCTGAGATTCACAGATGACTGAGGAAGCGTGGACTGGATGACCTCTATCATGCTTGCTGAGCCCAGGGTAATGCTCCACGTAGTGGGTAAGTCCACCACCTTCCTGGTGGATACGGGGGTGGGGGGTGGCTATCTATTCCGTTCTGCCTGCCCATCCTGGTCCTTTATTTCCATCTCAAATCTGGATCAGAATTGATGGTACCTCTTCCTTTCCAAAACGGACAGCCAAACTGGCCTGCACCCTAGAGGGACATCCATTTACTCATTCCTTCATAGCTATGCCCTCCTGTCCAGTTCCCCTCCTTGGCTGCAACATTCTCTCATTTCTAGGACTGGCGGGCTTCTTCCGCCACTGGATCCCTAATTTTGCTCTTCTAGCCAGGCCCCTCCAGCAGTCTCTCCAACCTCTTTTCTTTTATCCTGGTCTTTTTACTATTCTCCAGCAGATTTATTTCACTTGTGAGATATGCTTTACAGTTTCACCACAGGGAAGACTTAAACCCAAACTCCCAACTCACCAGATGAGAGGCCGCCGGCCAGGTGAAGACTGGCAAATTGACTTTACTCATATTCCCAGACATAAAAATCTCTGTTATCTTCTCACTCTTATACTTTTTCAGTCTGAGTAGAAGCCTATCCCACCTCCAGGGAGACTGCAGATACAGTGGCCTCCATCATTGAGCAGGTTATTCCCAGGTTTGGACTACTTGCCTCTATTCCGCCTGATAATAGACCAGCATTTATCTCCCATATTGTTCAACTGGTCTCCCAAGGGCTTCACATCTCCTGGAAACTTCATATCCCACATCAACCTCAATCATCTGGTTTGCTTGTGAACTTGTTGGAGAAATTGCCCAGGAAATAGCCAGACAGATGCCGGCACGCCATATCATCAAAGAAGTCGGAATGTTGAGTGGAGAGATGGCGGCTAGACAAAGGGGTTCTGGGCATCTGAAGTTACCCGTGTGCACCAAGACTTCCTGCACGTGCCAAACGGTGGACTGCTCATCTCTCTGACGTCAACCAATCATCAATGAACATGCTGAACTCTGAAATCAGCCCATACCTGTCACTGGGCCTTGGCCAACCAAAAAGAGACGCCTCTTTGTGAGAATCCCCTTCCCCTCAACCTACCCATAAAAATGGCCTCTCCCAGTCTTGGGTGCTACTTCCCCAGCCCACACTGGTGGACCATTGAACCTCACCCAAGAGCAAACCCCCAATAAAGCCATGCTTTTACCTTTTCGGCTAGTGGTCATGGTCTTTACTGCCGATCTGACCTTACACACAGGAGACAGAGGTGACAGTTAATAGAAATTATCCTCAAGAAATTTACATGTAAGACTCATTGCACAAAAGCTTTTAAATCAGTGATTTATGCCTCTTCAAAGCACTAGAGGAAACCATGTACCAAGAACAACAAAAAAGCACAAGGAAAAAATCTCACCACACAGAGATCAATCAAAACAGAGATAAAAAAAAAGTACCATATCAAAGTTCTGTATTTGAAAACAGCAAAAACTTAACTGAAAAATTCAGTAGGAGAGTTCAAAACCATAGGTGACAAAATAGAATAAAAAATACACAAAACTTAAGCTAAGTCAGAGAAATAAAGCAAAGAAAGAAAGAAGGAAAAAAAGTAGAACCTTAGAGACCTAGTGAAATGACAAAGCATAAAATCATCTCCTTAGTGTGTGTGCCAGGGGAAAGAAATGGAAAACTGAATATTTGAGGTAGCAATGATGGAAAACTTTCCAAATCTGACTAAAAATTATATACATATCGAAACAAGTTAATCTCAGACTCATAGCTAGATATGTAATAAAACTGTTAAAAGACAAAGAAAATCTTGAAAGAAAAATCACAGAAGCAACTCATCACAAACACAGCATCCTCAAAAATATTAATAAGTAATTTGCCAAAGAGATTAAAGAGAGAGAGAGGAAAGAGAGACAACAAGAATTCTATAAATTCTTGGATATAAGTTGTCTTAAATATTTACATGTATAAGAATGTAAAGTCAGATCGGCAGTAAAGACCATGACCACTAGCCGAAAGGGTAAAAGCATGGCTTTATTGGGGTCCACTCTTGGGCGAAGTTCACCAGTCCACCAGTGTGGGCCAGGGAAGTCACGCTCAAGACTGAAAGAGGCCATTTTTATGGGTAGGTTGAGGGAGGGAGATTCTCATGAATCTCTTTTTGGCTGGCAAAGGTCTGGTGACAGGTATGGGCCAGTTTCAGAGGTCAGTGTGTTCATTGATGGTTGGTTGATATCAGAGTGGTAAACAGTCCACCGTTTGGCATGTGTGAGAAGTCTTGGCCCACATGAGTGACTTCAGATGCCTAGTCCCCCTTTGTCTAGCCACCATCTCTCGACCCAACATATTGTATAAATAGAAAAACTACCCTTTCTAAAATCAAGATCAATATATAAACAAGTTGTAAATGATCTTCACCAGCAGACCTGGAAGGATTTTTAGAGGGAGTCATTCAACCTGAATTGAAAGGACATTTGCAACATCTCCAATCTACATATTGAAACAAAGAGCACAGTAAATTTAACTACACTGGTAAATGTAAAAAACAGGACATGTGTGGATAATATATTTGTATCCCTCTTTTTTCTCCATTTTTGACTTAAATTACAACTACATAAAGAAATAATTAAGTCTGTGTTGATCAGTGTATAAACAGTACATATGATAATGATAGCACAAATAGGAAAAGGGAATGGTGAAATTTTTTTTGTATATTGTTGAAATTAGTATTACTCCAAACTAAACTGGGATAAGTCAAGATGATATTGGCAATTTCTACAACAATCACAATGGGAAAAACTATAAGCTGATATATAGAGATATATATTCATAGATATAGATACAAAACTAGTTATTAAGAAAATATAAATCATAGTTCACACTAACTAGAATCTACATCTAAAAAGACAGAAATAACACATGTTGAAGAGCACATGGGTAGACTGAAGAACTTGGGAATGTGAAATGGTATAACTTCCCTGGAGAACAATTTGTAGACCAACAAAATTATGTGAAACCTAAGGGAATATAACCCAGCAAGTCTACCCATGTATTTTCCCAAGACAACTGTAAATATATATCCACATAAAATCCTATATACAAATGTCACATCATTATTCAGAGTAGAGGCAACTCCAGTTGTGTTCCATTTATTTTCTGATTCTATAAACCAGTTCTGAATGCTTTAAGGAGAGAGAAGTTATAGAAGTAGTTAAAATGATATTTTTATAATTAATTATACAGAAAATAAAGTACAGGCTCACCTCTTTGGATATTTTTAAGTTCAAAATATTCAATTGGCAAATGAAGATTATATATAGTTTAGGGTATACATGAATGTTTTAGAGATATGTACTAATGGTTATGTGCATATCTCTAAAACATTTGGTATCTTACACATTGCATAATGATTATAAAAAATTAAATAGATATCATGCTGAACAATAGCTTCCCAGAACTCATTCACATTACAATTGAAAGTTTATACTCTTTGACCAACATCTCCCCATTTCCTATAACCACAAACCCCAGGAAACCCTTTTCTGTACTTTCCTTCTCAGAGTTTGATTATTTTAGATTGTATATATGAGTAAAAACATATTATTTTTCTCTGTAATCATCTTATTACACTTAACATAATATCCTCCAGTTTCAACCATATCTATGCAAATAGCAGAATATCCTCATTTTGGAAACTGAATAATTACACTCCCTCACACACATTTTCTTTAGCCATTCATCAACACATAGTTTTTGTGTTTGGGCTGTTATGAATACTAATGGTTATGTACATATCTCTAAAACATTGATTTTATTTACTTTTGTTACATGTTCAAGTAGGATTGATGTATCATAATGGTTATACACATATCTCTTTAAAACATTGACTTTATTTACTTTGGTTACATATTCAAGTAGAATTGATGCATCTTATGATAGTTCTCTTTTTAAATCATTTGGGAAATCCATATGCTATTTTTGTTAGCATAAAAAGACCAGGCCAGACTCAAACTTCATGGATCAGCCAAAAGCCTTTATTTGAGAATGCAGTCATGCTTCTGATGGGCCCAGTTTCCTGGTGGAAAATGAGCCACTGGACAAAGGAGGGACTGGGATTACATAGGTTATACTAACAGGTAACCTAATTATTTTCAGAGCATGTATAATGGAGGGTCCAGGGCCAGCAGTCAGTGGGCCACATGGAAGGTCTGGTGTCAGTGATCAGTATTCATCTCTTTCCCTCTGGGGCCTTATTGTACTGTCACTGAGAAAGGACGTATTTTGGTAAGAATCAATACTTTGTCTTCTTCATAGAGACTGCCAGTCTAAGCTTGGTGGATATTTCCTTCCCAGGGCTTGTCTTGTCACTGGGAAAGAATATATTGGGAAAAGATCAATGCTATCAATTTGTGCCTTTCTTTCTTTCTCACTCCCTTTTCCAAGACCGCACTATTTTGGAGTCTGTCATTTTCCATATCTAATGGCTATACATAGTAATTCTAAAAGCTGCTGTTTCCAACCAACAGTGTATACAGGTCTAAGGGTCTTTTTGCAACACAGCATTTGTTTTGTCTTCTTTTAATTTTTTTTTCTTTTTTTATTACCAAGGATTGAACCCAGGTGCACTTAACAAGTAAGTCATATCCCCAGCCACATTTTTGTTTTTATTTATTTATTTATTTATTTATTTATTATTTTGAGATAGGTTCTCATTAAGTTGCATGGAGGCTTTGCTCAATTGCTGAGACTAGCTTTGAACTAGCAAACCTCCTGCCTCAGCTTCCTGAGCTGCTGGGATTACAGGCCTGCTCCATCATGCAAGTCTCTTTTAATTTTTTGATAATAGCCATCTTAAGAGGTCTAAGGTTACACTACTTTTGATTTTTGCTTGCATTTCTCTTAGGATTAGTGATCTCAAGCTTCTTTTAACATACCTTTGGTTGTTTATAAGTCTTCTTTGGAAATATATCTCTTTAAGTTCTTTGCTCATTGTTTTCATTCAGGTTATTCCTTTTTTGCCACTGTTTTATGTGATTTCCTTGTGTATTTTGAGTATTAACCCTTACTAGAAAATTGTTTGCAAATACTCCCTCCTGTTCTCAGATTAACAGGCTGTGTTCTTTGATTTCCAGGTGGAAAAGTGACATAAAATGGGAGATTTGAACACTTGCTTCCTTTATTGAGGGAAACTTGACTTCTCTGTTTCCATTTTGGCTCTGGTGCACGTGTTTGTATAACAATAAGAAGCAGAGCAATAAGCACAAAATAATTTCCCTGGTTGATTCCCTCAAGAATTAATTATTATAAAGAAGAGAGCCTAGCCCCTGAATCTCTCTGGCTACCTGTCTCAAGATGTGCTCTCTTCTGCTGCTCTCTCACTTGGTGACCGCACCTGCCAAGAGGGCCTCAACAGAGGCCACATAGATGGGCCATTTGATTTTGAACCTTCATTTCCCCAAATCATGAGCTATGTAAACCTCTTTTTTTATATATATACATAAAATAACTTGTCTTTGACTCCAACTAGTATATTACCTGCAAGTGTCCAGAAATCATACACAGACAATTAAGGTCCAATTGCCAGAAGTAGGAATGACATATCAATAGAAGGTAAATGTCATAAATGACACACTTTTTATTTATTGGTAGAAATGAAGTATGTTTAATATACACATGAAAAGGTAATTGTAATATATCTAATGCTTATGTCAACCATCAAAAAACTACAGAAATCAAAACAGTAAATAAACTTGATCTATTTTTCAGTTAAACAAAATATTGGGTCACTTTAGAGAGCACATGAGAAGTACTCTCATTCATTCAAGTACTGAAATGGATCCCTGCCCTGAATGCTTTCTATATATTCAAATCTTAATTTATGTTATCTGTCATTAATACATGACAGATATGTCATAAACAAATATACACACTAAAAGAAATAAGACTAGCATATCTGCATATATTCATGGTCAAAATTATTGTTTCTTTTTCTGGAATTTTTCTAGGTCTGAGATTTAAAATCAACACAAAAAACTGTCATCACTGCAAAGTAAATTTGATCACATTACTAGCATATACAATAATTGAATAAAATTACTGGTTTAGAGATATCATAAAGATTTTATTCAAGAATGACATTAAGTGCTAAGCGATTTTTTCCCCTTTAAAATCTTGAAATTCTATCATCACTTTATCAATACATAATGATTTTTTTCTGACACTAAAAATGCCTAACAGAAATAGCACTATACTATCCTAATAACAGTATTCAGGGCCATAAAGAAATTCTAGTAATTTCAAAGGACATTATAGGATTAAAAAGGTCACAGGGACCAAATTGTTTTAAACTGTTGTTTGTGTTTTTAATTCCAAGTACCTCATGGAATAGAACCTACCTTTGAAATAGCTATACAATGTCTCATTTATCAGGGGATGAAATAAAATGTTAATTTTTAATTTACCTACTTCAGGAAAAAATTGTGTCTTTATTTGTTCCCCTCTTTAGTAAGGGGTTATAAAAAGTTAAAATCCACAAGTCATTTATTATTTTCTGATTATTCATATATCTTACTTACTATATAACACAGAAAACATGTTAATGATACCACTGGTGATGAAACTCAATCAGGGCTGAGTTCCATTTCTCCAGATGTGAAGACTGAACACCTAAGAAATGCTGAGGCAATTGAAGAAAGCAAGTTTTATTTAAAGGATAAAACAGAGATAGACTTCTCTGCAGAGAAGGGGCCCCAGAACTGGATATACAAAGAAGTGGGGGTGTCAAGCCCCTTTCATATATTTTAGATTTCCTTTTTTTTCATGATCTTTTTCTCCTCTTTCTGACCAGTGGCCAGAATATGAGCTAAAAGGTGATAAGGAAACCCTCCAGGGGTGCTTCTCCAGTCTGTGTCTGCCCAACAGGCAGGAAAATGACCACCCAGGAGGTGCTTCATGAACCACCATTTGGGAGAAACAGTTCTCTGCAGGGAGGTAACCTTAGTAACAGGTGGAGGAGGAGGCAGCAGGACTCTGGAGGTATTATCATTTCAGTCCTATAGAGGCCAAATCCATCTTCCCAGACCCAAATCACCTTCCATCTCCCTGATCCAACTGATCATCTATCTGATACACTAAGTGCCTCTCCTTTATTCTTCCTTCATGAATACAATGGAAAATCTGTTTGCCATTTAAATAGCACATTTTGAATACAGAATTCAAATATAAAGAAAAGTTTTCAATTAATTTATGTATCAACTTTCATTAACTTCTCATAATAGTTTAGTAACGTTAGGAAATTTGGACTGATCCTTTGTTTTATTTTTTCCAAAAAACCTTAAGCAGATCCTTAATATCTAGTACATTAGAGACAAAATCCTTGGAAACTCATTCAATTTCCATTACATCTCTTTCTCCATACTTCCATAATTTAGCCAACACATCTCCAACCTTTCTATTCCACTCTCATCTTGTTAAACTCTTGCTTTTAGATAATGTATTTCAAATACCTTGCATAATTTCACCTCTTTTTCATATTTTAAGTAGATTCCTGATTATTTAATATATGTGATACTTATAAATAATGTTTAATATTCAGAAACATTTGAAGAACACAAGAATCCACTTTAATGTGAATAACCACTTACTGTTCATATAGGTATATAAAATAGATATTTTTTACAGCTAAAAGAATAAGAATAATAACATTGTTTTGCTTTTAATCACTAAATTAAGAAATTACAGTAAGCTTTTTGGCTTAAAATAATAAAAATGTATTACTTAGAGTTCTAACAGCATTTTTGATTTTATTATTTTTTTAAATTTTGAGACAAGATCTCCCTTTATTGCCCAGCCAGGCCTTGAACTTGAGATACTTCTGCCTCATTCTCTGGAGCCTCTGGGGTCATAAGAGTGCATGCTGTGTCCACCTGCAAAGCTAAATTCTTTAGAGGGGCTGGTTGCATCCTCCTCCCCTTGGCTTCTGCCTATATCTACCAGTGGTGCACAAGGCTGAGTGTAGCCAGGCCCAGATAGTTCTTGTCCCATTTTACTCACAGAGTGAAGGCATCATGTAGTGCAGGCCAACAAAGAGGTTCAGAGGTCATTGTCCCTTCCCAATGTCCAGAGTTTACTCCAAAGGGGAATGCAGAATACTATACTGATACTGGTCTTGAGATCAGGATCTGGTTCTTGCCTCCCTGGTGTTGCCAAGAAACACTGAGGCAAAGATAGAAAGCAAGTTTTATTTAAGAAACAAAGACAGACTTCTGTGAAGAGAAGTGGGCCCAGAGCTGGCTGCCTGTGGAAGTGAGGGTGTCTTGCTCTTTTATAAACCCGAGAGCCCCCTACTTCTCTTTCTTCTCCCTGTATCTGCCTAAAGGGAAGAAGCATCAGCACAGAATTAAGTGCTAGCAACTCCTTATGCTGGGAAGTGCCAATCCAGGCCTTCTGCCCTATGCCTCAGTTTGTTGAGAAATGTGATACTTCCTATCCTTTCAAGCCAGGTGTGGCAGCAGACAGATTGCTTTTTGCAAGGAAAACATATGGGGGTCAGTGCAGTGGGCTTTTTAAATAGAATTATTCTTTTAACTTCTTATTCCCACCATCCTCATCTACTTTTCCCCTTACAATGGGAACAGAGATCTCCAAAGCTCTTCCCAAGAGAACTGACTTTATTTTGAACAAAGTAGGGAAAAATCTAAACCCAAGAAAATACAAGGGAGACACCAGGGAATCCATCTACATTAGGGTAAGAACATGACAAAAGAGTCGCTTGAATCCACAGGAACAGACAATGACTCACTGTAATTGAAAAAGACTGTCAATATAACACACTCTACAAATGTGTACTTGCTTTTTTTTCCTCAACTTCTTTACATCAACATTTATGTAAAGTAACAATTTAACAACATATTATCGTTTTTCGTATAGAACATAAGGAAGATGTAAGATATGTAATTTGATCTTCCACCTTAAAATGATATAGACAAAAGACTATTTTCAGAATAACAAAAGAGGAGAAGTAATAAAAAGTTAGAGCAGAAGTCAATTACATTGAAATCAGAATAAACTGGAGAAAAGCCCAAGAGCTCAAAACAGGTTATCAAAACAAACTAGAAAATTGACAAACTTTTAGCTAGGCTACACACACACAAAAAAATGAGATGACACAAGCTTCCAATATCATAAATGAAAGAGGATTATCCCTTCTAATCCTGTGGCCATTAAGAGAAATAATGATCTAATATTTCTATGACCACAAATTGAACAGTTTTCATGAAAGTGGCAAATCCTTTGAAAGATACATAGTGCTAATAATGAACACATGAAGGAATAGATAATGGAGATGGATCTGTCATAGATCATAGTGATGGCTTGGTGCATATATTCTTTTCTTCAGATGCATGACAGTGTCTACATTGTATATGTACCATGATTTGTGTGTCATAATTTATAAAAATTGGTTTTAAAAAACAGATGGTAATATAGTATCATTTAAATAAAAGCATGGTAGAAATCCATGTGTGGTTTGTTAGTTCAGAAATTTATAAACTTAAATATATAATAAACATTCATCAAAATATAGTTCAGATATCTGTTTCTAAATACAAAAATATGTTGCTATTTTTAATTATTTTTATTAAAAGAATAGCAAGCCAGATAACATCTAGTAGTAGAAATTGTTTTGCAAAATGTATGCCCTTATAAATTTTTAGGGAAGGTAAACAATGCAGATAGTCTGGAGGCCATATATTCTACATGCATTAAAATCCTTATATTTTCACAAGAATTCAAATAACAAAAATTCATATTAAGAAAATAATTTCAAAAGAGAGAAAGTGTATATATAAATACAAATGTGTACATTATATATATATAGTAGATAGATAAATATTTAGCTATATCTACTGGATATATTAATGATGGAATGTTCAACTCTTAAATAGCTGAGTTATCACCACAGGTATTTAAATTTAAACTATATTTTTAATACAAAAAAATCTTACTATAACAACTATAATAAAGATAGCTAACATTTGCTGAATACTGTGTCAAATATTTTTCTAAGCTTGACATATATTAACTCATACAAGTCTGTCTCTCTTTATCTCATCACACACGTACACATACACATACATGCAGAGTGATTTGAGTATTTTACAAAGGAGAAAACTTAAACACCTTTTCTAAGGACACATTGTTAGGAATTGTGACTGAGATGCCCACTCATGCAAAAGATGATTCAATTTGGATTTTACGTGAACCAAAAAAATATATGCCTCTGAGTCCAGGAAACCTTTTATCATAAAAGCAAAAATGACCCTTCCACACTGGTCACACTTATATACAAGAAGGCTTTTAACATTAGTGCAGCTACAAACATCTTTAACTCATTGATGATCACATTTCTGAAGTGAATCAATGAGATATATTTAGCATAGAACAGCAATTGTTGGTTCTAATATGTGACACAACACATGATTTACTTTGATGTCTGCAACATTCATTCTTTTCTGAGTATAAGACAAACTGCATCTGGTTTACTCATCTTGTCTACTGATTATCCAGGAACAGTATATGTTAGCTAAACTTTTGCCACATACTTTAAAAATAATTCTTTTTTGAGCACGTGCTTTATAGTTTAATCAGCTAGACTTTTAGAGAATTTTGGGGATACAGTTTGAAGAAGTATTTGGTCTCACAATAAAGACTTTGCCCTTCTGACCACAAAATAATTCCATAAGTAGGCATATTCATTTATATGAATCAGTACTGAATTTAAAATTGTTTTACCTTATGGAAGTGATTGGGTTTTCATTGTCCTCAGTTCTGAAAATCTTAATATTTACAAAATCTGACAGGTCTTCTGTTGAAAATCTGCCTATTTGTTATTAGTTTACTTGAGGAATTTGATACATTGAAGGATAAACTTATCAAGATTTTCAGAACTGAGGACAAACTTATCAAACTTTGTAGGAAATATATCACTAAAATAATATTTGCTACCAAACTTCTAAGTGGCCCATAAGATTAAAAAGAGTAAGCAAAACATAGTAAAAAGTTATAGTTTCCAATCATGCTATGTATTTCTGCCTGAGGTTGAAAGTAAAGACATGAAGGGAAAGATTGAATTAAAAATAATCCTGGTATTTTATTTAAATTTCTCAAAATCTCAGGTCTTATTTTATGCTACATTGTTACATATTATTTTTTTCACTAAGTAGAAATGCTTATAGTAAAAGTTCCAAGAGAATCTAATGTAAGTTATGAAGGTATAACAGCTGCCTGAGCATACAAGCATAATTTACCAGATGAATTAATTATGCAAATATTTACAAAACATGTATAATTTTTATTATGCTTTTCACAGCCTACTTGCCAAAAAATTCATAATACACTATTAAACCACTTTATGTTATAGGAAAAATGAAAAATAGTTTGGTATGATGGGATATATAATTTAGTAATCATAATAAAAGACTGATATTACTTTATCTTATTGTTGAAAATGAGAATCAATGATAACAACAGATTGTGGTTTGAGATTTTCAGGTCTTTGACCAGTTGATATGCTAACAATTTAATTTATTTTTGAGATTCATTTTACTGTGAAAATTTGATTATTAAAATATTTTTGAGACTGTTCTCAAATCTTAATGACATCACATTGACCTTCCTGAGAAGAATATTGGCAGCTGAATACCAATGAAACCCTCAGCCTTCTCCATACTATGCTTAACCAGGTCCCTTTATGACCACAAAATTTTTAATGTATCAAAATTATATTGAGGTATAATTTTTTGAGGTAGCACTTTCTATAGTAATAGATAACTATAGCACTGTTTCACGCTCATGACATGAATTAAATTTTCTACTAAAGGTTTAGTTCAACTATATGTCAACGGAATATAATATAATATAATGTGTCTTGGTGTAGATCTGTTGTAATTTTGTACATTTGATGTCCTGTAAGCCTCTTGTATTTGATTTTCCAATTTATTTTTCAGGTCTGGGAAATTTTCTGATATTATTTCATTGCAGAGATTGTGCATTCCTTCGATTGGAAACTCTGTGCCTTCTATCCTGATAAATCTTAGATTTGGTCTTTTGATGCTATTCCATAATTATTGGATGTTCTCTTCATAGTATCTTACCATGCTCACTGTATGGTCAAGTTTATTTTCATGATTGTATATTTTGTCTTCATTTTCTGAGGTTCTCTCTTCTATGTGATTTTGTCTATTGGTGATGCTTTCTATTGAGTTATTTATTTGATTTATTGTTTCCTTCATTTCAAAAGTTTCTAATTGGTTGTCTTTATTTGCTCTCTTATCTCTTTGTTGGAGTGATCAATTTTTGCCTGCATTTGCTCACTTAAGTCATTTTTAATTTGCAGGTCATTTTAATTGTGTACATTCTGAATTTTTCTCTGATGTTTCCTCAAGTGCACTATCAATGGATTCGATTATTGTAGTATGTTAGTTTGTTTGGGGCACTTTTGTCCATTGTTTTTTCATGTTGATTATGTGTCTTCCTTTCTTGCAATGCCAATCTGAGGTATTGTGGTTTCTATCCTATAGTCTTGTAGTTACTCTACAGATTACCTACCTGTACCTCATCTTGGAGTTCACTTCCAGTCCCCATCAGGTGTCCCCAGATAGTAGAGGTTAATAAGGTATTTGTGATAGCTTCTCTCTATATTGTTCTTATACCTGCTTCCAGGAAGTATGAATCTCAAGAATTTTAGCCCTGTCAAGAGCATTGAGCAGAAGAGAGAAACTCTCAGTTGTTGTGTGTTCCTGATCTAAGTCAGCCCCTGCAACACAAAGAATCTTCCCTACTCACAGATTCTGCTGCAGACCCCATAAAGAAGGAAAAGCCTTGGTCAGATTCCATCAATAAAGTTTCCTGAATCTAGCTTAAAAACAAAACAAAAAAAGAGCAAAATATTTTGGAGTTATTTAACTAAAAGATCCACTTGTATTTGTAAGTATACTTTTCATCCTGAAATTCGATTCAAGAAAGTGACAGTTTACAGTTTTGTCAATGTAAGAGTTCTTGGACTTGTGTATTGTTCAATTACACATTGCATATATGTATTGTATGCATGCTTTATTTATGTGTTCTGTTCACCATGTTTCATTTACCAAAAAAAATTATAAAAATAAAAGTATTTTAGTAAGTGCTGACAATCCAAAACCTTGCATGCTGTCATTAAACCTTTTTTAAAATTATGCTCTGTACTTTTATCAATTGTTTTCAATAATCATATTAGTAATTTTTTTAAAATTCTATATCCCAATTTTCATGTATATTTACACTTGACATTTTTACAGTATTAGGATACTCTTTTTTCCCCCTTTTTTAAAAATTTTTTTCTTAGTTGTAGATGGACACAATGTCTTTATTTTATTGCTCTGTATGAGGTGGTGAGGATTGAACCCAGGGCCTCACGCATGTGAGGCAAGCACTCTACCGCTGAGCCACAATCCCAGCCCCTTTTTTTCCCCTTTTGAATGTGATCCTAATTTGTAATAAACAGAAAATAAGAAATAGAGCTACAGAGAAAAAAAAAGAGAGAGAGAAAGAACAGTTAGTTCTTAGGGTGAATGCCACAATTTAAATGTTTTTGAACTAATTTATTTGGATTTGTGACTTACTTTTATTTGATATGCTTGCATCTCAATGTAATATAAACACAGAGTGAAACTTACTCTTCATTCTCTTTATTCATCAGCATTTTAACTCACTGGGGGCCGTTTGCCTGTGGCTGATCAGAATTTCATTATAACCAAGACATATCAAATAAAACAAAAGTGGCAGTATAAACTGGACATTGTTACTTTAGATCATGTGAATTTGTACTATTCACCCAAACATTAGCAGGCCACAAACATCTATTTCAACTAGTTGAAAAATTGTTGAATTTCTAAAACCTTTTGCTTTTTCTCCCAGGTGTTAGACTAGTATTCACAGTTTAAAAACTTAAAATGTGTGTTCCTTTCTACATCTTCACCTTGTGGGGGGCTATTATTCACCTGTGGATCAATGCCAGTGCCAGCCCAAATAAATGATGTTGAGTATCTGATTCATTTCCCATGATACTGGAACTACAATGCTGTATTTGGGTTGGAAGCTCATAAATCTTTGAGGTTGAGTGTAGTGAGATTCCTAAGTGCACTCTGTTCTGATAGCATTAAAGATGAGATTTGAAGCTCTCCTGCTGCAATATTGTACTTTATCTGTAGTTGATAGTATTGTAAATGACAGCCTAGTGGTGATCTAATCAATAATTTAAGTTTTCTATCCTCGATCGAAATATCCACAAGGGAAGAAATTTCTAAAGTAATATATTTCATGTCTGGATAAAACAGATTTAGCATTTCGGAGATCTTGGTTCCCCCAAATTGAAGTGTTCTATTTGCAAACTATCCCATATCCACTCATTATTTAAAGACATATACTGTCTTTCAATACTGTTTTTCCATTATTTATTTTCACCAAGGAAGGTATAATTAACTTAGCCTCCTTTCCTCCAGGTTGTGATTGAATGAAAACATTTTATGGGATGTTACAATATATCATGATTTTGTCATCCTATAAATTTCTCACTTGACAATAGTGTTAAAATTGTGGCTGCACAGTTAATCATTAACTATTTTGTCCAACATATTAGTATTTTATCAACTAACATTCATTCATTTATTATTTATATTTTGTCTATTTCCAAACATACTTGGCAAGTGAATTATTAACCCAGAATGACAAACTATAAAGTTCCAAATCAAGATAAATTAAATACTGAATAAAAATACATAAATAAAATTACAATTTCTCTCTCTGAAAAGAAAAAGAAAAGCATTTCATAATTATTTTAGCTTATTTTTTTAAAATATAAAATAAAATTTTGAAATAATGAGTCAACATTTTATATTTATATTTTAATATTATAAAGGGTTCCTAAGATCACAGTTTTTCAACTGGAGAAAAAATAAACTAAATTGCCCAAGATTATCAGAAATTCATTTGTGTTTATGTTGTTATTGTAATTTGTACTATGTGTTTTTGAGTTTATGATAACTAATTTTTTCCCGAGACTAAAATTCGCCAAATGGTACGTTAGCTAAAGGAAAATTTATAAAGAAGCAAACACTTTTGTAAAAGTAGAAGCATCATTTAATCAACTGTGAGTTAGATGTGAAAATAATTTCTATGCTGAGAAAAATAAAATTTAGTGATGTCTTAGACAATTTTCAAATATATACTTAACACATTCATGTTCTGAAAAACACATAAGCCTAAATTTTATTAGAAAATGTTTGTTGTTCTACTTAATGAATCAAGTTTTACTGATAAACACATACTTTTATTTTAAAATAAATTAAAGGCAGGCTCAGTAGTGCACATCTGTAATACCAACATCTTGGGAGGCTGAGGCAGGAGGATTGCGAGTTCAATACCAGCCTCAGCAATAGCAAGGCACTAAGAACTCAGTGAGCCTCTGTCTCAAAGTAAAATACAAAAAGGAGGGCTGGGGATATGGCTTAGTGGTCCAGTGTCCCTGAGTTTAATCTCTGGTAACCCCTAAAAAATTAGAAAAATGTCTTTTAATATAACAGGTAACATATTCCTATTTTTAAAACTTTGTATTTATACATAATATGTATTCAGGAAAGTGTAAATAAAGTATTTTGTTCAATTAATTTTAGTAAATTGAACACACCTGTATGATGGGCATTCAAATATGCACTACTAGCACATAAATACCCACTTCCAGTCACTCTAGACTACTATGAGTGATGATTACCCTGAATAACCTGCAAGAGGAGTCGTGTTTGCCTTTATGCTCTATGTCTCCACATGGAATTAAAGAGATTCTGACTTCTTTTGTTCAATATTAAAGTTGCAAAATTCTTCCATATTGAGGCATTCTAGGCACATCATTCATTCTCTCCACTATATATGATACAATGTGATGCATATTTATTAGTTCGTGTGTTTATTTTGTAGCCATCTAACTCTTAAGAAAATTGTGACTATTGTCTCATTTCCTTTTATTTTCAGAAAGCATGTTTTTTTCTGGAACAGAGTACAAAATATTTCCTTTGTGGAATGGCTTCCTTAAAAAAACACATTGTTTCTTTAGTAGATATTTTAATATTCATATTATTTATTTATTTTGGAATCAGTTTTTAAAATTTTGTTGTCCTTTTCATTTAATTGTCAAATTTGCTGTCATAAAGTTATTCATCTTATTTCCTTATTGTCATTTAAATCTCTTTTTCCTGCTATTTTGATAACTTTTGTCTTCTATTTCCCAAATTGATCTGCCTATGGATTTATCTTCTTCTTTTGCCTTCAACAGAGAACCAGCTTATGATTTCTTTATCACTTATTCTGTATTCTATTTGTTTGATTCCATCACCAATATTTTTTATTTTCTTTATTCTGTATACTTTGGGTTTCCTTTGCACTTTTCCTTATAGATTTGTTAGTGGAAGCTGAGAGATCTTTTTGTTCCAAGTGTTCAATAGTAAAAAAGCTGCATCCAACAAATTTTGGTATTCTCATTTTCATTTTAATCAAATTCAGATTATTTTCTAATTTATCTTTTAACTTAATTTTTTCACGCATGAGTTACTTAAAACTGTAAAATTTTTCTTCAGTCATTTGTGGATTTTTCCAGACAAGTTTGTGGTATTGATTTCTAATAAAATTATGGGTGATCAGAGAAAGTAATTTTATGTTTTGAATTTTTTAACATCTACCAAGTCTTGTAAGGTAACGCATAATATGTTCTGTTCTGGTAAATCTCTTGTATAATTGGAAAAAATGGATATTTTCAGAGCATTTTATAAAATTGATGACGTAAAGAGGGTTGATAGTTTCCATTCATTTATACCATTAGTTAATTTCAATCTTATAATTCTATGACAAATTGAGGTAGGGGATTGAAATCATATACTATAATAGCTGATCTGTCTGATTCTCCTAGAGTTTTCCCTATTATAAAAGTATTTTCAAAATTCATTAAAATGTGTAGGAATTATGATTTATATGTTCTTGATGAATTGAGCACCTTATCATTATGAATAGCCCTCTTTATCCACAGTCATGTTCTGTGTCTTGAAATCTATTTTTTCTCATTTTCCTGCTCTCTTTTGACTGTTTTGAAGTATTGTGTATCCTTTTACTTTACATTATATCCATTGTTATATTTAATGTGAAATTCTTGTAGGTAGCACATAGTCAGGTCTGTATTTAATCTATTCAGTTATCCTCTTCTTCTGAACTTGAAATTACAGGTGTGCGACTTCTCTTCCTGTACTTTCCACTACACATGTATGTTAGAATGAAGGAGGAAAGAAATGGTGGGTTATTTATTCCCCAGTATCTCTTCAAGTAATACTGCCTTTGCCTGCTATTTTTTATCAGCAATTTTATTTTCTTTTAGGTAGGTTCCTTCAAATACCTTTTCTTCTTTGGTAATTTCATTAAGTATTGTCACACGTTCCACTCACACCTTAAGGCTAGAAATTATTTACAGAACTTTATTGTAGCTATCTACATGGGATAGGATATTCCCATAACTTTCTACATTTGTTATCTCTCATCTTTGTGAGCCATCTCTTCATTACTTAATATGTCCTCATTTTCCTAATTGGAGTTAAGAAACTGATTTTTAGTTGACTATACAGCATTTACATGACAATATAAATACTACATTGTTTAGGATTTTAAAATTTGTAAAACTAACCAGAAAAGGTATAAGGAATAAATTCAACAGTTAATATAGTAGTTAGCTAGTAAACTTTGAAGAATAATAGAGAATAAAATAAGATTGTATAATTTTTAACAAAAACAAAATGCTTAAATAGTGGATTTGTAGATATAAATATAGACATTCCAGTTTTCAAAAAACATAAATATTATAGTTTTTAACACCAAAAGAAAAAATCCATAGGCCATATCAGGAAACAAAAGGGTGTAACTAAAACAAAAGATAAATAAAAAAAGAGGAAACAGATTTCTTATGCAGAGGCTCAAATATTAGACTTTATAGTTAAACACTTCAATGCAACAACTATAAATATGTGATAGTACGCATATAGTAATATAAGTATATAAAACATTTGATTAAAATCATCATATAAAATATATATACATAGGATTTTGACATAAACTAAAACAAAAATATTTGTTATAAAGTATTCATTGAATGGTCATAAGTATTGAAGAAACTGTAGGCCACAACTTAAAGAATCCATTACAGAACAATGTGTTTTAATTATATGTTATGTCTCTTTTGTCTTATTCAATCTGAAAAATTTCCCAAGACTGTCTTTCATTTTCATGGTTTGGTAAATTTCAAAATCCTGGCAAATTTTGGTTTATCTGATGTTTTATCATAATTGGACTTTGATCATACAGTTCTTTTTTTAATATTTTTTTTTAGCTGTAGATGGACATAATGTCTTTATTTTATTGCTTTGTATGTGGTGCTGAGGATCAAACCCAGGGCCTCACGCATGCGAGGCAAGCGCTCTACCACTGAGCTACACTCCCAGCCCTGATCATACAGTTTTTGTAAAGAATGTAACTGCATTTTTTAAAGTGATACACAATTTTTATTTAGTACCTTAGTGATGAGCTACTTTTAACCACTAGTGAAGTCAGTCAAGTTTCTCCACTATAAATTAACTTATGAGTTTTAAGTAAAGTATTATTTATGAGCAGTTATTTTGAGTGTATACAATATTTACTTTTCATGAAACTTTTATTCACAGTTTCTGCATTGATATTTTGTGCCACAATCACATTTCTGATAGTTGCTACATGATGATTTTTCTCGTTTTAGTTTCTACTATACTTTTAGTTGTGTATTTATAGTATCCAATAGCCTTCTCTCTCTTTTTTTTTAACCAATTTGTATATCCATTTGCTTATTGCATAAATATAAAATTTGTTTAGCTATAATTCCAAGGAGCCCTGATTCCTTTAAGTGAGAGTAGAATTAATGTCCATGATGTTGTTGTTAGTTATGTTCCTGGCTAATCATTAGGTCAAAGAACGGAGAACTGAGAAACAGACACACAAACACGCACACACACGGGCCACACAAACACCTATACACAAGTTTACATTTATAGTTATTTACCTGCTTCTCTGTCTAACCATCTATTTTGTTATACATTGGAAACTATGAGTTCACAATGACATCTTGACCTTGAGTTCCACCTCAAATCCAGTAACAGAGAATGTAATCTAGCTCTGCTGCTGCTGCTGCTTCTTTTTTTTCCTATTCTTTTTTTTGTGCCAGAGATTGAACCTGGGGGCACTTAACTAGCTAAATCCTCAGTCTTGGGGCTGGGATTGTAGCTCAGCGGTAGAGCGTTTGCCTTGCATGCTTGAGGCCCTGGGTTCGATCCTCAGCACCACATACAAAGCAATAAAATGAAGACATTGTGTCCATCAACAACTAATAAAATATTTAAAAATAAATAAATAAATAAATCCTCAGTCTTTTTTTTTTTTAAATTTTGAGTATTTTGAGAGAGGGCCTCACTAATTGGCTGAGCTAATTTTGAACTTGTGATCCTCATGCTTAAGTCTCCTGAATCGCTGGGATTACAGGTATGTGCCACCATACATAGCGGCTTAATCTCTTTTAATTTACCATCTGACTGAAAGGTACTATTGTGAGACTTGCTGTTATTTCCAAAATATTTTTTTTCCAAAAACAAAACAAAACAAAAAGGGTTACAGATGTAGCTAAGTGGTAGAGTGCCCTCTGGGTTCAATCCTTGGTACTACAAAATACAATACGATACAATAAAATAAACGAATATTTCATTTATTTCCAAAATATGAGACTTTCATATTTGGTTAGTAATTTAATTGCCACTTACTTCATTCAAAAAAAAATTATTTTTGGTCATGCTTGGGATTGAACCCAGGTCTTTACACATGGTAGGCTAGGTTCTACCATTGGATTACACCCTTATCCTTAATATCTAATATCATTTAACTTAATATGCTTGTCCAAACTTTTTGCATACTGTTACAGGTATACTTTGTGTTATTGTTTGAATCTTAAATGGTCTCCAAAACCTCATATGTGAAATCTTGGTTCCTGTGGCAACTATATAACTGTGTCCAAAAGTTCAGCCTCTGAAAAATCATTGGAACATAAGACTCTAATCTCATCAATGGATCAATCTAATGGTGTCTCCACAATTTTATGGGCTATGAGCAGGTGGTGGGAGGTAGGTGTATTGTTGAAGGCTAGGTCATGTCTCTGGCCCTTTTTGGTTTCTCTGCATCCTGGCCACCCTGAAATGGATAGTTTCCCTTTGCCATACCATCCTGCCGTTATGTTCTGCCTCAGAACAAGCCCAAAGTGATAGGGTCAAGTGACCGTGGATTGAAACCTCTGAAACCAAGAGCCCAAGTAAGTTCTTCCTCCTCTCTCATATGTGGAAGCTAGACACACAGTAGAAAATACAAATCAGATCTCCAGTAAATAGAATGAACACAACAAGGATACAATAAAGAATTCATTGAGGAGGGAAGAATGGTGGTCAAAGGAAGATACTGGAAAAAGAAATCAATGAAATTATCTTATATGCATATATAAATACACCACAATGAAACCCTCTATTTGGTATAATCAATATGTACCAATAGAATTTTTTTCAAAAGCAAATTGAGACAAAATAAATCCGTCATCTTTTAAGTTGACTTTCACAGTTATTTCTTTGTCACAGCAAGAAAAATCTAACACACTTGGTTACTGAAATAGTAGCAACTTATCATGTTTTCTTTGCAAATTATTCTTTTAAAAAGATTGCAATAGAATATCTTAAACATTAATATAATTATTTATTATATTAATTTATTATTCAGAATTTATTATTCTGTAAGAGTCTGATCTCTGTGAACATTCTTAACTACATTGGTAAAATAACATCATATTGTGAATAATTGTTTTCACCATCCTCGTTTTCACCGCAGTGAGAACATACATCTTATATATTGCTCTTTGTGATGGGGTTCAAATTAGACCTGAGTTATAACTTCAATGCTCTCAGTTGAACTGATGAGAGAAGGAGGTCTAAGAGTTATTTTAAACCTAAATTAAAGGTATAGAGTACCAGCTATTCAAAAAAAACTAAAGAATATACAATTCTTTATGTCTGATATGAGTGAAATCTATACTTGAATATGCAAATTCTGTCCCACATTAATAATGTGGTGGAAAAGCAACAAACAAGGACATTTTTAAAATTCTAAATAATAAGCAATAAAACAACATTAAACACCAGCTCCTTATTCACTTTATCACTTCAAAAATAATATCCTACTTTTCCAAGACTTTTGGAATATTTACCACCTCTCTTTGATCTTTTACTCAAAATGTTTCTTTATTTTTCAATCTTTCAAAGAGAGAAGGTTTTTCTTAATATTAAATAAAATCTGACTTGTATTAAAGCATCCTTAGAAAGGGCATCTGAGGCAAATCATAAAGTAATAATCATGATTTTAAAATGATAATTGATGTAAAATTTTGCTAATGTCCATGTGCATTGGCTTGAAACCTCCATACATCATCAACAAGAAAGAATAGAGAACACAGGAAAGAACTGATGAAGATAAAACTCTAAGTCTGTTTATGGAGAAAAAGAAAAAAAATCGCCGAAAATCAACATTTTTTATTACTTCTTTATCACATTGTCATAAAAATGTTGACTAGCTAACTTTCTACATACTTTATGTAGTTTCAGATATCTGGTCTTTGCCAAAACAATGGTTATGCAAAGTTTAAACTTTGTAATTCAACAGATTTGACTTACTGAGGGAGTTGTAAATCATTAGTGGTGACAATAAATATCTAAATATTATACATAGCATATGTATGACATTGCAATATTGACACATTCTTCTATTAAAATATTTTGTTGCTTGCTTATAAAATAAAAATAAATGTTATTTAATCTGAATTATTTTCCTGCTTTCATTTTTCCTAAGGGAGTAGAAAATCAGCATTGATTAGTCAAATACGGTCTTTTGAATAAGTTTGGAGTATAAAAATAGTTATAAAAATATCCAACAGCCAAATTATCACAACATTCAAAAATCTTCTCAAGGGGATATAAATGTGGAGGAGAAATAAGTGAGAAATCAAAATGTTATCTTGCAGACCTTTTGAAATTGAAGACTTTCTAATTCTGTAACTATATAATTCTAAGTAATAAAATCATTTTAAACTTAGGTCAAGTTGTATGTTATTATATAAAGTTCAAAGTCATAAATGAATTCATGAGTCATTGATTCATTTTTATTTTGCATATTGTATACTATTTCCCATAGGTATTTTAGAAAGAGGACTCATGTGGTGGTTTCTTCTTCATGAGTGTGTCATGGGCCAAAGTCTATCTTGAATCCTCAGAAAGTGTACTTGCCTCATCCTTCTTTCCAAATCACACTCTTATTAACTATATTCCCAGGGACTGATACATGAAAAACACAATTAAAGTGAGAAATACAGCATTATAATGAAAGCACTCAAATTACTTAGTGATCAACATATTATAGGTAACAAATGTAGTGTAAATACCAGTCACAGTGTATAAGTTTGGTCACCTTTTACTGAAGGCACTGAAAATTTTCTTATAAAATCCAACTTGTTGATATGGTAGGGAGATCTAAAAAGGAAGCCAAATTACCTTTAGAATGTTATTTGGACAGAGTAAAATGAAAATAAAACAAGTGATTTGGTCTTTCAAAATTAATTTACATTTCCATTAGTTAGCTAGTCTCCTTAGTTTCCTTCCCAGGATGAGATTCTCATGTGTCAGTGCTCTCATGTCCAGAGCAGAGAGACAGCTACAAAATTATTACTGGGATGCAGAGTTTGGCTGGCACTACTTGCATTTGCTGGGTTCATGGGGCTATGCACTTGAGAAGACATATAACCTACATCTCAGTACCATGTTTCCAGACACAAAAAAGACAGAAGAATTTATCTCTTGGTTCTAATGTTTTTTCGGTCTAAAGGTAACTCCCACAGAAAAGAAATCCATTGGGATTCCTATGTGGTGCTTGGATCTGTCTATGTGTTAAATACTATTCTGTATAAGAATGTATATATGTGTATAGCAGGAATAAAGAAGGATGAAAGGTGAAACAAAAAGATCTTATAAAAAATAGTAAACATAAACTAATCTTACATATTTATACATATTCTTCAAATTATTACACAAAATTAATCACTCCTTATTTGATGCTTTTCTCTTTTTTTAATGTCATAATCTATGCAGGTGACAGAGTTAAACAGGTGAGTTCAGTAAGTAACTTAAGTAACTAAATTTCTAAAAACTGTGATTCTCTCATGCATGAAATAGTAAAAATAATGCTATCTTTTCAAGGTTATGATAACAAATAAATATTCCAAGTCAAAATTGTGGCAAATAAGTGGGCACATAACTATAATATGCTAATATTGTAAATACTATATACTTACACTATATAATCCATTTTTAGTCAGTGTTTGTCTTGATGTGACCAAAATATCTAATAAGAACAGCTAAGAGAAAGTAAAGTTTATATAGAACTTAGGGCATTGAAGGTCTCAGTCCACTGAAGGCCAGGTTGATTGCTGTAGGTCAAGGTGAGGTAAGATATCATGGGGAAATCTCCCAGAGGAGAAATGCTGCTCAGTTCATAGAAGGATCAGGAAGCAGGGAGAAAAGAAGAAGGGGTAGGGGGTCAAAGGGAAGATACTGCCTTCCAGGACACTACTCCAGGGACCAGGTTATTATTTCACCTCTGAATATTCCTGCACTAATAGGAGCATTTTGGGGATAACTCATATCCAAATTATAACACCCATTAAACAGTGGTTTCATAGATCTCACCAGATTCAGACAATATCAATGAAATCTATACTTTGCTTTTCAAAACTAATATCGATATAATCAATCACTTTAATTTTTATTTATAAATTTATGAACTGAACACTCCCCTAGATCCTTAAAAGCCAAACTTCAGAAAAAACTGCTAAAAAGAGGTCAACATTCACATAGTTATGTTTTAATAATAAAATTTAATTTCAGTAATCACATGGTTTAGAATTATTCAAAATGTGTAAGTTCATAATTTTATAGATTTCTTTATATCTTAATTATTCTCAAAAATGCAAAATGTTATTGATTTTAAACTCAATAAGTAAAATATACCTAAAATTTTTCTTGTTTATATTTAAGTTGTTAAGTCCTATTTCTAGGACTAGAATAATTATTCAAGAATTCATAAGTATTATTTAAAATTTCCATGTATTGTTGAAGTGTAACAGATAACTTCAACTTATTAAAGTTCTTAAAAAATTTCACTGGTTATCCTAACTAAAATTACATATTATCTTATGGTACAAGATGGTTAAAAGCTGACTTGCTGTCAATAATTTAACTGAGCTATTTGATCCCTAGCATATAGTGTTAATAGAAGGTTACTGAGGCAAGAGATAAAAATGGGGACCTCAAAGAATGGGATTCCACTACCCCAGATTAAAACCCTATGCTAAATCTTATTTTTATTTCTGGGTTTGTTTTCAGTCACCTGATTGGAAGGCCCACTCACTCTTGGATGCCTGTACATTCTGTTGTTGCCCTAGGCTTCCTCAACTACCTTAACTTTAGTAAACCCAAAATATGTGTTTTGAACCCAAGCAAATTATTTTGTTTTAAGGAACAAGTACAGGTCAGACTCAGGGTAACAAATGAAATCATCCCATTTTGGAAATAAGAAATTAAAATTGCTCACTTTTCTTTGAGTCTGATAAAGAGAACAATCAACAGAGACTTGCTATGAAAAGTTAGTTCCTCATCAAAACAGTTTAAAAACTTCTAAACAGAGAGCCACCAACAGTCCCCTCTTGGGGACCTGCCCCACCACCCCATACTGTGGGAACTTTCCTTGCTTTCTTTACATAAATCTGCTGCTAGATTCTCTCCCTCTGTCCTCTGCATACTTTAATCTCTGGGTGGGTGAGTCAAGAACCCTCCAGTGCTCACAAGACCCTGTGTCACATTACTACATGTTAAGTAAATCTTCAGCTAAGATTAATTTAATAAAATATAAAGATGATCTGATTAAAATTCATAATAGAAAATAAAAGTGGTCCTCCCCACATTTAATGCCAAACTCTCTCTGAAGGAAAATTTTGAGAAGTCACTCAGAAGTAAGTAGTCCTTACATGTGCAGTTTTCTTCTTTTTAAAGTTTCCATTAGAAATACTGTTAGAGTCTACAGATAAATTTCAGTGGAAATTTTACCTTTGTTACTTTTGAAGTTCTATCCACTAGCTAAATCTTCTTATTCCCGTTATGGCCAGGAGTACATAAGCAACCACCACCTGGATGAAAAAAGTAAAGCAACCAGCACAATAACAACAAAACAGCCTTTGGAGTCATCTACGAAGCATTCCTAATATCTCTGCTGCAGTGAATCCTGTTGTTCCCAATTACATGTTTCACCAAGTCCCTTGAAAATTTCACTGCCAATGTGAGAATTAACAGAGAACCCTGAAATTCTGGTGACAAAGTATAAAAGCTAAAAAATTTGAAGTCTCAGGTGTCTGTATTAAGTATGATTCTGGGTAGAATGAGCAAAAGGGCTTTTCACTAATTTACAAGATGTACTTTTTTTGGAGGTGGGGTATTTGGGATTGAACTCAGGGGCACTCAACCACTGAACCAAATTCCCAGTCCTGTTTTGTGTTTTATTTAGAGACAGGGTCTTACTGAGTTGCTTAGTGCTTTGCTTTTGCTGAGACTGGCTTTAAACTCATGATCCTCCTGCCTCAGCCTTTTAAGCGACTGGGATTACAGGCATGAGCCACCTTTCCTGGCCATAAAATGTACTTTTACCCAGTGGTAACCAACTCTGTTGAGGCTGTATCACCACCTGCGGGGGTTTGGGTCTGTCTCGGGTGGTCGAAGGGGCACCCCCACATTCACCTAGCAGTGGAAGTCAGGAAGAGTTGGAGCTGACTGGCTGCCCATTCCCAGCCCACTACCACAGGACAATCAGACACACCAGGGAGTCCAGCCAAAGCAAGTACTCTAATTGCAGAAAAAGCATTCAACTTATAGGGCATTTCGGCCAATCAGAGACAATGCACATAGCTAGCAGCTGTCCATGTGGCACACAAGCTCCCTGAATTCTGTCCATGAGCTGATCAGATTCGCGGATCCAACAGTAAACCAATCATATAGTCCCTCCTTCCTCCGTGCCCTTCCTGTTTACACACTTTTCACAATGGTTAGTCGCAACCTTAAGGGCATAGCATGGAGCTAGCTCCCCACACGTCCCCCTTTTTTGTTTTGTATGGTCCACCTTGGGAATGTGCCTGTCTTAGGTCGCCCCCATCTTTCAGGGGGTCTTACCTGTCGTTGACTACCATTCCAGCCTCATGGTGGGTCCATACCTTAAGGCCTTTGGATTTCCTGCAAGGCCACATAGACCCAAGGGTGTCGAGGGGTTTGGGGGTGTCCTTCGAGCACCTGTGCTAGCATTGTGATCTTGTTTTAGAGCTGGGCTTGTGTTTCCAGCACCTGGCAATGAAGAGCAACAGAAGGATGAGACCACCAATGCCTAATAGGGCTAAATTTGGAAGAAGCTTGTGAGTTTTTGCCACATGGCAGTAAAAAATTGGGCAGAAGGCAAAATTTCCACCTTTGTATGGTTGAGCTTAACAATCGAGGACAACAATTGAAGGGACAAATTTAACATCTTATCATTCTAGGATCCCCTGATGTAGGTGGAGTAATTTTTTACCATCTGAGTAGCATTAATCTCCAGAAAGGATTGACAGAGGTGAACATAGAGGGAATTACAAAGGTGTTTCTGTTGCATAGATAATACAGTTAATTGCTCTGATAGAATGTCTATTTCTTGCTGGAGGATCATAATACCCCCAGTGAGGTGATTGCTGACAGTCAAATGTTGTTCTTGTATATGAGAAACATCAAAAATGACCTCTTGGAGCTTCTGGGCAGTTTGAGTAGTTTGTGTGATCACGACGGCAGCAGCGGTTGCAACAGCGGCGAATGCAGCCACAGCAGCGATCACAGCGGCAGTTATCCCTCTGTTAAGGCTAGATGCCATTGTAGAATTGGAGGCTCTGTATGGCCATCTGAACAATTGTCCCAAGGATGAATAACAGCACAGCAATTATCAGAATTCCAGTCAGCACCAGGCAAGCAGTCCACCATGGTCTTTTACATGGGCTCATTCCTGCAAATTAAGGAGAGAGATCACCCCTCAAGAGTGGGTACTCCTGGGTTGTTATTAGGGTGACAATACTTGAGATTTCTAGTGGGTACCCAAATAGGGCTCGATTCACCTATTGGTAAAACACATTCAAAGCCTTGGCCTGTGCTTATAAGGGGGTCAGGTCCACGCCAACATATAAGGCATCTGATTGGACCAATGTTTTGGAAGGCCCTTAGAGGCTGTCCTTTTGAAAAATTTAAAATATTTAATGTGAGCATATCCATCCACAGCTGATCATGGGGGTTGGTTCCCCCTTTTTGTCTTTGTAACTGATCCTTTATAGTTTTATTTTGTCACTCTACTATGGCTTGTCTTCTTGGGTTGTACGGAATTCCAGTGGAATATTTAATATGCCATTGGGGAAAAAATCCTTGTAGGGCTTGGCTCATAAAATAAGGCCTATTGTTCATTTTGATTGCCCATGGGACACCCACGAATAGCATTGCTTGTTTTAGAGCCTTAATTATAAGGGTTGCTTTTTCCCCTGTAAGGACAGTAGCATATACAAGGGAGGAGTATGTGTCAATTATCATATGTACAAATTTACATTTCCCAAAGGTAGGGATATGAGTGACATCCATTTGCCAGAGTGAGTTGGGTATTAACCCATAGGGATTGACTCACTGTGGTTGGAGTGGACCCAGTGGTAACATTGGGCCACCAGAGGAGCATGCATGGATCAGATGCTCTAGTTGAAGGCTCTATATGACCTAAAGCTAGTTGCTCATAGACAAAGTTCTTTAATGCTGAAAGCTTAGGCTCAAGAATAGGCCATTGCTCCATTTAGGAGGGTGAGGTGTCCAGAGTTTCCATGAGAGCCAAAATCATTAGGGGTGAGAGAGAGATACTATATAATAACTAGTGGTGTAAATATTGAGTTAGGCTAAACAGACAGCCAATTTAAGTTATATATGGCTGCATATTTATATTTTAAAAATTTTAGGTATACCTCTGTGTTTGCATGTGTGGCTCTGTAGAAGCTGGAAGGAATACTTGATGTGTTTACTATACATGCTGAAATATTTAGCTTTTTTGCATAAGCATTAGGTGATGAACTGTAAATAGATAATTGGTATATCTTCCTCAGTATAAAACTGAATACAGAATACATGAATTAATAATGATTCTACCATAATGATAAGAAACTTCCTTAGTGGCAGAAATTCACTTACTAAAGTTTTTATATCTGATTGGGGCATATTTATTGGCTTAGAAGTGAAATTGGGCTTTGATCCTCTGAGCCCAAGGGTGCGATCTGCTTGATCTACCCAGGGTGCAATGCGGACAGTTTGTTTCATCCTTGGCATGTAAGCCCTGTTGCCGAGATTGCAAGGCAGGGAGGAGAGAGTAGCCACCTGCCGTGGGAGGAGTTTTTCCC
>CM053405.1:15756955-15889982 GCA_028644305.1 Xerus rutilus | reverse complement strand
TTCGTGGAACCAACAGTAAACCAATCATATAGTCCCTCCTTCCTCCATGCCCTTCCTGTTTACACACTTTTTACAATGGCTAGTCACCACCTTAAGAGCGTAGCATGGAGCTAGCTCCCCAAAAACCAGTCTGCATAGACACCAAATTCAAGCCTATAAGCTACAGAGCCACTTATTGAAAATTGCTGTAACTTTTTGAGAACTTTTGTTCTGAGAGTATTTAGCACATGTTGAGTATGGGCAGTGCCAGCTCCAGATGAGCTATAAGGATAATGTTCCTGAGTCTTGTAGGAGTCATCAGCCAATGGCAGATGGGAGGTCAGTTCCCCCTCTCCGCCCAAGGTGGTAACTGAGGCATGGGCTACTTCTACCAAAACCAATAACAACAACTGCTTTGGCAATGCATCTTTAATTGGCTTTGTTCCTTTCCTGGTTCACATTTCCATTCTGTGCTATAGCTTCCTGGATTCCTCTAAAATAAATCACTTGCAGTCCAATCATTGTCTCAGTTTCTATTTTTGGAGGAACCTACCTATCAGTGCAATGAACCATTGTTAAACAGTTCCCCTAACATTTTGCACTAATGCTATTTATTCTCAAACTTCCCAAAACCTGAACTGTAATTTCTACATCAAGTGCTGTATTTAGTTGTCCCTTTGTTTGTTAAGTCCAAAATGTGATTTTCTTTTTTCTCTAGCATTTAGAACAAATTGTTTACTTATTTTGCTGAGCATGAGAGGAAGAAATTAACTTTTTCTAGGAAAGGTTATTATATATTAAAAAATGATAATATATTAGAAAATTTAAAACTTGAGCTCCTTTAGCATGGTAAAACATTTATAGTCTTTAAAATATGAACAAATTGAGGCCAATTGAAGAAACAAATTATTAGAGGATCCTTCTCTTATTCAACCCATGTGATCTTTGAATGGCATGGCAGGTTAAATCTATGTTTCTTTCTGGTTTAGTCCTTACAGGGAAACAAAACATTGCTTAATCAATTTGATCAAGAAATTTATATTGAGAGATTTTTTTTTTTCTACTGTAGAAATTCTACTGTAGAATTTCAACAGTAGGGGGAGCTTTTAGCCTGTATGGAGCTGCAAGATATTCCAAATTTATTTTTTGGTAGAGAAAAGCAGAGAAATCAAACATTATGGTTCTTTCAAAATATGTTTTAGAGAAATTAGGTAGTCTCTTGATTCCATTTTCATGGATGACATATCTTCTATCATGTTACACACAGAATACAATAGAGAAAGAAACATCACTTTTTGTTGACTTTAACTGAAGTGTTCTGGTCTTTTTATAGGATTGCCAAATGTGGTTTATATATTTAAACAGTCTGAGAATATTCTAGCGCTCTTCAAACAATGTCACAAGTGTCAGCTTCTCATGTCCTAAAGGAAACCTGATTTTAGTAAATAGTAGTGAAGAATGCTCATAATGGTCAAAAATAAAATTCCAAAAATAAATAAGTAAGTAAAGTAGGTGTGATTAGTCTGCTCTTCAAAGAAGGACAATCCACATGTATGTTTGTGTATGCGTACTAAATTTTAAAACATTATGAATAAATGGTCAATTAACATGAAGAGAAGAACTTTCATTCTGATATGGAACATTTCCTCATTTCCAAGACACTTCAATATAGAACTGGAATGGATATTGCTTTTTCTTTCTAGATAAACAATTTATTTTTTCCTTAACTACCTAGAGTTGAAATTATATATGAACACAACTGCCTGGATTATTCTGTGACCTGATATTATAAAAAATGCACACTGGTGAGGGAAAAAGAGGGCTGCGGGGTAATTTTTTATTACAGGAAGCTGAATTCTAGACATTTTGTGACAACAATTACATAATCCTCTGTTTCGAATCCCTCTGACATAGCATTCTTCTTTCTAAAACTATTTATAGACGCGGCAGCATCACATGCTGAAAGTAGCACAGCTTGGAGGTAAAAAAATCTGGGCTCACAAAGGAGAGATAGGAGAATTTATTGAATATCTACTGTGTCTCTCACTCTTTTTTAGGTGCTCTGCGTTTATTATCCAGTTAAATTTGGCCCTCAGAGCAACAATAAGATGTGGTAATAGCATGCTGTAGAAACAGCCTTCAAGTCAAAATTCAGACTGCCATTTCTAAGGTGGGTAATTTTGGAGAAGTCACTTAACCTTTCTGTGCTTCAGTTGTTAAACCTGAAAAAAAAAATGGAGGTAACATTAATAGTACCTACAATATGGAGTTATTAGGGGATTTAAATCTGTTCTTATTCAATAAATCTTAGATCACTATCTGAAAAATAACAACTCTAAATTGTGTTCAGTCTATAAATTTAAAATAATTAGAAGAGTAATGAGAACTGGTTGTAATGAGAATAGGTTGGTTTTCTGATGAGTGGATTATGTATTGGCATTAAAATTGGACCTGTCTTGGGACTGGGTTTGTTGCTCAGTGGTAGAGCACTTGCCAAGCATGTGTGAGGCACTGGGTTTGATTCTCAGCACCACATATAAATGAATACAATAAAGATCCATCAGCAACTAAATTTTGTTTTTTTAAATTGGATCTGTCTGAATAGTTATCCTTTGCCTAGTTATCCTATTATAAAATCATATAATAGTTATCCTATTATAAAATCATAATGTAGAAAACTACCCAGGGCCTTGCCAATAGAAAGAGGCAACAGGAAAATGAAATTCAATACCTAAGACACATATGCATAGATGCATATTTGCATAGAAGATGAATGAACAAGTAAGTTAATAAAATATCTGACTTTTGACTCTTCCCTTTATATTAGGTTGCTGCCAGCTCAGACATAAGGATGTCAATCGAAGTAAAGCCTTTGATCTTCTTGTGACAAGTCCAATGAGCACTAACATCTGTCCTACCACTTCAGTCTATTTCAGGACCCTTAAATGATAAATGTAGTACAGGATAGGAAAGTGCCTTTAAGACCACAAAACACCTTTTAGTTACACGTATGCTGTTATCTGGCATGGCTTATTGTTCCTGCTAAAAAATCACCTGGGCTTGAATCTTGCTAGTTTTGTGATTTCAATAACTACCTAAATTCCCTAAACTTTAGCTGTCTCAAAGGCAAATGAGCATAGTAGTTCACGGCTCACAGTGGGAAGGAAATGTAATTGACAGAAGATGTAAATACTTCATTTAACCTTCATCATAGTGCTTATCATCAAAGAGGGCACTTGTATCAGTCAGCTATTGCTATCATAATACTACCATTGTTGTTAACATTATTACTGTTTAGGGTGGCAGATTTGTAGGCACATTTCTTCAGAGGAATAGTAATAGCAGGCACTTGTGCCACTGTGTCCCCATCCTGTGACAGTGGTAGATATTATTAATTCACAATGACCTTTAACTATTTTTTATACCATGAAGTCACTAGTGACTAAAATGATAAATGGAATAAAAGTTATTTTCTGCCTTTCTCTCCTAAGTTTAGTTTCCTAGCCTTCCTTAAACATAGATAACGAAGATATTACATGATTCAAATGTAATTTTTATATTCATGATTTCTTCAACAATCCAAGCCAGAAGATGCATTTTGAAAGCACAGTCCAGAAGCCACAGTCAGAAAGTGAAGACTTAAAGGCGAATTTATTTCATCCTCTTGCATACCTAAAAAGAAAAACTATGATTGTGACACCAGGAAATTGATATGCAAAAGGCAAATATTTGTTTATTATATTTAAGTATTTATTTCATGCAGAAACTAAATATTGAAATCAAGGACATAAATCCCATAGCTCTCAAGCATAAAGTAGTCAGACTTCATATTACCTGAGGATTGCTAGGGGAGGAGGAAGTCACTCAAATTTCACACAACTCCAATTTCATCTCTTTCCCTATAATGTTATCTACATACTAATCCTTCTTTCAACATTTTGTCATTTTAATAATCATTGAACAATTATTTTAATAAATATTATGGATTGACTCAAGTATTTAAAAATGATGAGAAAAGATTTATGCTATAATAATTCCAAGTAAGAAAGTAACATACAAACATATGTGTTAAATAATGTTTTAAAAATCTAGAGAATATGCTTGGGTATTTCATTCCTCAATATTTATCCAAAAGAACTAAATTCAACATGCTACAGCAATCCATGTACAGCAATTCATATATACCAATGTCAATAGCAGCCCAAATCACAATAGTCAAATTATTGAGCCAGGTTAGATGTTCATCAATAGATAGAGAAAATGTCGTATATATACAAAATGGGATTTAACTCAACCATAAAGAAGAAGAAAATTGTGTTATCTTCAGAAAAATGAACAGAACTGGAGAGCACTATGTTAAGTGAAATGCCAGCGCCCGCGCCAGCACAAAGGGAAACCGAGTCAGGCGAGGGAGCCGCGGATGAAAAATCACTCACACACACACACACAGAACAAGGCAAAAGACTCTCTTCTCAGACTCCTCCAGACTCTTCAGACTCCTCTTCTATTGAGCTCAGGTCCCTCTTTATATATGCTAAGAGGCCCTTTGTCCTCCAAGCGCTACAGGGTGCATAGGGTGTGACTATTCCATTAGCACCTTGCTGCTATTCACAGGAATGTGGCTATTGTTACATTATGGAACTATGGCGGCCAAAAGCTCATGATTGAAAAACCTGACATAGTTGTATTATGTACTGCGGAAGCCCTCAGGCCAGCTCTCTCTCACAGTGAAATAAGCCAGACTCAGAAGGTTGAGGGTTGTATGCTCTCTCTCATACTTGGAAGTTAGAGTGGAAAAAGGTAAAAAAAGGATCTCATTAAAATAGAAGAGAGATTAATAGAGGAGAGGAAGGGAACCAGGGGAGAGAGGAGAGGACTACAGTGGAGGTACTTGGGAATAAAATTGGTCAAATTATGTTATATACATGTACAAATATGCTACAATGAATCTCACTGTTATATGTATATGTGTATGTGTGGATATATATATATAATGCAACAATAAAAACTTTTAAAAAGGGCATAGCTTCATAGGTAGAGTGGATCTGACCTAAGAAGGAAGAGAAGGCATGAAAATGAAAGAGGGATTATGAAACAGTTGAGTGGATTTGGTTTTACTGGGGTATGTGGATTCATAGTGGGCACTTGTGGGGAATAAAACAGAATAAACATATTGGGGATAGATAGGGCATAGCTATGAACTCCAGGTCTCGACTTTGGAATTTATGTGTAACTTATTGCACTGAGCAGATTGGACACACCCTCTGGACTGAAAGTTCGCATTTGCTGGGATGACTGATGACAGAGAGCTCTCAGCTATCAAGCTATTTCTCAGAAGGAGCTCTTATCCAGTGACGAGTCAATTTGGGTGTAAGGGACTGGTCTTTTTGTCTCAATTGGCAGGATGCTGATAAGTTACTTTAGCTGTTGCGAATGCATCCTAGCCTAACTTCTGTCTGTGCTCTGTCCTGCTCACTTATCTTACTTGATAGGTATTTACCTAGGACTACTTCAAATAAGGAAAAAAAAAAAAACCACTATATTTTCTCAATACTCACAATTACTCAACACTTCACTTCTGGCATTAGTTATTTGGGGTTTTCCCCAAACCACGGAATTCTATAATTCTCTGCAAACAAAAAATTGCATCACTATGTACCTGGTGAAAACATGAGACCTCACAGGTTAAGGAAGAAATCCTACTATCTCTCCCCACTTCAGATGCAAACTTCAAGTCTAGCTTATTAGCTGTGCTTCTGACTACTGGCTATAAATCAGTGGTTTCATGATCCCTCTTTAGTGTCCATAATTTGTGAGAATGGCTCACAGGACTTAGAAAATTACTTTACTTATTTTTACCTATTTATTTTAAAGACTAGAACTCAAAAACAACTAAATGGAGAAATGCTTGGGGCCAAGTATGTGGTTAGGTCTCAGAACTTCTATGACTCTCTCCACTTGCCCCACCCGTCAGGCATCTTCACATGTTCATCAGCATGGGACTAATGTAAGACTCATTCTTTCAAGTTTTTATGGAGTCTCAATTTATGAACTTTACTGATAACATCATCAGCCATTAGTACTAACTCAAACTCCAGACCATATTTCTTCTCCAGAAGCCCAGAGTTTGGGATGAAATTTTCAACCCTCTATTCACTTAGTGGGCTAGGCACAGAGATCAACTATATGTCTCTAAAGTTATCACAATTAAAACTCTGAAATTGTACAAGTAAAAAAAATTTATTTGTATTTTTCACATCAATTCAGGAGACAGTTTCAAATAGCTCTGAATCAGTGTTCTGAAGAAACTACAGAAAGTGAGAGTTTATATGGCAAACTCTGCTGATACATTGCAATGCCATAAATATTCTTCTGAAGGAAACTTCTAATGAAAGTTGAGAAAGAACAGAAACTATACAATTGATAGAAGATTAATAAAAAAAAATACATGCATTTAGTGAGAAGATTCATAGGATATGGGTCTGATAACATCCTGACATTCATTTTTAGTCTCTGAACTCAGTGTGATTATCTGGTTGGTCTAGTAGTTCTAGATGCCCATAGTTGAAAGGTGGAGATGGCCAGACTTCATAGTCCCAGAAGGCAGTTTGAAACATGTGTTAGTGCTGCTTCTGTAGTGGCCTTCCAACTCCACTTAACGCCCACCCCCAGTGCTGCTTTAATTGTGATTTTCCTGTTATTTTCAAAGTTAATGCACTCAGATCCCCATCTCCAAGTTTACTTTTTTGGGATTCTCACATTTAATAGTTACAATCTATGACAAATCAGGGAATTATAGGCTATTTTATATGTAAAAAGGTGCATTTAGACAGAATAGTAAAGAGTTTGGGGCTTTAATTTCAAGATGATTGAGTTCAAGTTCTCCAAAGCATCAGTGAAATAATTTCAAAGGAATGATCCTACAAGTGCAAAACTAAACACCAACAATGACAAAAAGAGCAACAGGGATCCTTCAGTGAAAAAAATATATTTCTACACATTTCTGCAATATAAGAAGATGGGAGACAGTATGCCAGTATTCCTGTAAAAGAAATGTGGAAAGTCATCAGTATCAAAATGGAATTATTATTGTCAAACTCTGTCATAGTGGAAGCAGGAGGCTATAGAGAAAAAGCATTCACTTAGTATGCACGTAACACACCTTACTGTAAGAAATTCCTATACTTCCTAAGGGCCCCACTCATCATACTATATAGATCATAATAGGCAGTTCCTGGGGCCTGAAGTATTTCAAAAAAGTCACCTATACCAGGACAGCTGCCTAGCAAGGGTCGTCTCCACCAATGAGCAAAGGTAAATTCCTGAAATTAGCTCCTGTGAACAATGAACTTTCTAGCAAGGTAGCTTAGCTGGATTACTTTTTTTTGTCATTAAGATTCTTCAGTGTCCCACCCTCTAGTATATATCTATGATTCTCACAGTATGCACTTCTCAAATTATAATTCTTTTGCTATTCTCAATTAAAATATTTTATTTTGGAGGACCTATCTCTATGAGTTTTAAAAATTTGTAATTTTAGGTTGACAGAAAGCAATAAAAAGCAGTAGCCCCAAATAAAATAGCAGTGGGCTATGAAGGATTACCAAGGGCAGAAAGCCAAGAACTGTTTAAACAGGAAGCACAAATAAGATTCTTCTTCTAATTCAGTGTATATTTTAAAGGTAGAAAGGCAATATACAAAAGAATTAGTAACTTTCATTGATTAAAAACAAGGAAAGAGAGATGCTTCAACGTTGCAGAAATAAAAAAAAAAAACTTTTTGTTTCCTGGGAAGTCATTAAGAGATTATGTTTCAAATTGATTATTTTAGAAAAGTTTAAGAATGCAATAAATATGGAGCTATTTCCAAATAAACACCACTGAATTTGAGAAAATGAACTGGAAATGGGATGTGGAGTGGTGGCCAACATTCTTCATTATAAGCTCCTCAGAGCTATTCTGTTTATTTTATAAGATGGCCACATGCCTATGATAATATTAAGAACACATGGGGTAGTAAAACAATAACAGAAGAGATAAATGGGGAACAGATGCAGATGAAATTAATACTCAGTATACCACTGAAAGGTCAAGGAAGGAAATATGGCAACAATGGGAATGAAAATTATGGTCCCCAGTTTTCCAAATTGAGCAAACAGAAGTAGAAGAAGAAACAGGGGTCAGTAGATCACATGGTCCAAGGCATCATTGTGAACAGCTTTTGCTTTAGATGATGTAGAACAGGTAGTAAAACCTGTTCAGCAGCCAATAGAATTGTGAGACTAATGCATGGGAAATATTTATACTGTAGATTCTATTATTTTTAAAAAATTATGAAATATTATTCATTGTGGTTCCTAAATACATCCTGCTTCTTCCATTTCCATATGAAGGAATTGAAGTACTTTGAAAGTATCTTGAGTTGTTAAAACAGAAGTACAAAGAAAAAGACAAAACTATTTTTAGAAAACTTTCTAATTAGGCTTTTGGCAGTCAGAACACTAGGGGCTGAGGGGATGTGAACATGAAATTAATGCATGTAACCTTTTTTGACAGGTGTGTAGATGAAAACAAACAACTGTCAGAAGCCAATGTCAACATAAAGGAGGGGCTGGGGCTGTAGCTCAGTGGTAGAGCACTTGGCTAGCATGTGTGAGGCACTGGCTTCCATCAGCAGCAGCACATAAAAATAAATAATTATAAAAAAGAAAGAATCAAGAAAAGTCATTTTGGATTGGATTGGGTAGAGAGAAAGTTTAGGTTATGGCCCTGAAGGAACCCAAAGGGAAAGATACAGCATATAACTGGAAGATTTGGGTGGTGTAATCAAACCACAGCATCACCATTTGTGGTGAGCCAAGTGGAAGACAAAGGAAGAGGGCAAACTTGAACTTTCCACTCTAGTGAGCCTTGTTCTTCCCCTGAACAGAGGCTTCCCACAGAATGCTTCCTATCAGTAGCCCCTTGTTTATCACCAGAGATTCTCAACAGAAAGTTGCTATCTCTTGCTCTGGGATTTTCTGAGTCCCCATTGAAGCTGCTGTGTATGGGTGCACATCTCTTGATTATCAATGGCATCTGTAGGCATTGCCAAAGTACAGAGTTTTTGACTTCTAAAGGGACTGTGGTAGGATGAGCTTTGTACAGTAATGGGGCTGGGCATGAGAAGAAAGCATATTTATTATATAATGGAATTTAGAAACTAATCATGTACTGTCAGTTTTTCCCCTAATGTCTATTATTTTTTTCAAATTTATTAGTTTTGAAGATAAAATTGTTCCTCAATATGTCCTTATATAGGACAAGGCCAATTATTAATAATACCAAGTAGCACATTTTGCTATAAAACTTATAGACTAGAAATACTGCATTTTATTAAAGATTTTAAAAATTCTACATGGAGTTATGTTGTTTTAAAGACTGATTTAAAAGTCAAATATAAATATGCAAAAAATGTATTAGTATAAAGACTACTATTCCCTCCTTTCTCACATTTTCCTATTTGCTTTTCTTTGTAGTTCTCTCTGGGAAAACAGGAAATTCTCTTGAAACATAAAACATACCCAAAGCTAGAGAGAACATATAAACTGAAATATTTTAAACCTTTCTTCATCTCTCTTTTTCTCTCTCATTTTTTCTTTAGGTATTCACTTCCTTGCAATTTCATCTTTCAGTGTTTATTTATATTTAAAAGACTCTCTACAGTTGAATGCATTTGAAACCTAATATTTTTAGAGGAAATTTTTTCTAGCAAACTTGAATGAGATTTCTTTGACTTCTGACTCCATGTTGCTGCTAGAACTTATTCTGTTCTGTGTCCATTTGCCAAAAGGTTCAGGAAATTTGATAATGACTTTGACATAACACTCATTAATGACCCTGAGTGCCATACAATATGAGTATTCTCCAGCAAATTTGCCTGATGCTTTTGTATGTAGACAAAATCTATCTAGTTTCTTAGCTTTATTCAAAAATATACAGTTATTCTGACCTATGTTACATGTTCATAAGCAAAGAGATATAGATAGAACTTTTCTTAATCAAAATTTACAAGGCAATAATTTTAGGTAAGAAGCAGACATCTTTTCAATAAATAGCTTACAGAACAGAAAACACAGCCTTCAGAACAAAGCAACAGTGCACTTGAAAGCACAATGAGAAGAGATGATGTATATTATATATAAACAAAGGTGCTTTCCAGATTCCTACTACAGATACAGGTCTACTCAGTCCTGATTGGTTTATGGTTGAAGTCTACTGAAGTACAGGTCATCAGTTACCTCCAAGAAGCAAGATGAGACTTTCTGGGTGCTGTTTATTTTGGCAGTTAATATTCTTTGAGCATAGGTCAAAAAGTACACCTTGTGGTTCTTCCAGGATCACAAAGTAGTAAATGGATATCAGACTTCACTTTGAATTTAGATCCTAAAAGCCCTTTGGGACCCTTCTTGGAGATTAAGCTTTTTTCTAAAGTTCACACTTTGATGAACAGGTTTCACAAGCACAGTATAACCTATATGTACAAGATAGATTTTTCTTAAAGACATTCTGGTCAGATTATTCTTTTTCATTTACTTCCTGAAGACTGTCATGTATAAATTTGATAATATCATTAGAATCACCAGTGTATCTATTCAAACAGTATATGCAATGTGCCAGACACTAAAGTAAGACAAAAATCAAAAGTTGAGGCCCATCTCTTATGCTCAGCAAGAGCATCCTGGCCTGCTGTGCCTGATTTCCACATGTGTGTTCTGAAATTCTTTTTATTTTTATTTTTTTAAAGGATGAATGGATTTCCATTCATAGTACACATATGGAGCACAAGTTTTCATTTCTCTTCTTGTACACAAAGTAGAGTCACACCACTCGTGTCTTCATACATGTACCAATGGTAATGATGTCCATCTTATTTCACCATCTTTCCTCCTCCATACCCCTTCTCTTCCCCTTTCTTCCCTATGCTCTATACAAAGTTCCTCCATTTCTCCCATGCTCCCTCCCACCCCCATTGTGGATCAGCATCCACTAATCAGACAGAACATTCAGCCTTTGGTTTTTTGGGATTGGCTTACTTCACTTAGCATGATATTCTCCAACTCCATCTATTTACCTGCAAATGCCATGATTTAATTCTCTTTTAATGCTGAGTAATATTCCATTGTGTATATATTCCACGGATTCTTTATTCATTCATCTATTGAAGGGCATCTAGGTTGCTTCCACAATTTTGCAATTGTGAATTTAAAATTATAACTTACTGCTTAAAGAATAAGTCACTTTAAAAATAATTTAAAACTCTAGAATTCTCTGTAGAAATAGCCAATATTTGTTGCCCTACCTTTTTAGGTTAATGAATGAAGGCTATACTCATGAAATTTTTTTAAAAATATTTTTTTAGTTGTAGATGGACACAATGTCTTTATTTTATTGCTTTGTATGTGGTGCTGAGGATCGAACCCAGGGCCTCATGCATGCGAGGCAAGCGCTCTACCGCTGAGCTACAATCTCAGCCCCTATACTCATAAAATTTATGACTTATATCTGATTATAAAGTCATTAAGAATAGGAACTAATGTATCACATTGACCAATGCAAATCATGACATGCATTCCAAACTTATTAATAGTGCAAAGTTAAATTTAGTCTCTGGACAATCCATTAATTTTAATGACACAATGACTTCTGTCTATAGTTACATCATCAGATTGACAATAGTCATTAGTTAGATTATTATCATAGATACAATTTACTATTTTCCTTATAATTCTACAACAAATTTGAATTTGTCTTAAAGTATTTTTAGCCCTAAAACTGGTGAAGAAAAAGATTGACAGTACAATGGCTATCAAATTTTACTATCCAAATTAACAATAAAGAAATATTTTTTCAGATGATTAGATGATCATGTATTTTAGAGGCAAATGAAATATGTGTGAAAATATCAGTTTATGTGTTTCCTTAAGAAGTGATATGGAGGTGCTGGGATTGTAGCTCAGCGGTAGAGTGCTTGCCTCGCATGCGTGAGGCCCTGGGTTCGATCCTCAGCACCACATACAAAACCAATAAAAAAAATAAATACATTGTGTCCATCTACAACTAAAAAAAAAATTAAAAAAAAAGAAGTGATATGGACAATAGTGTTATTGCTTTTCAATTAACATTTTTTACCTGAAATTGAAGACTAACTGCTATTTATTTTTTCCCTATTACATAGTCCTGAACTGACTGTAATATTTTGAGGAACATCCCATATTTTATGCAGAATGACACTTTATATCATTTGTAGTGATCCTTTAGTGAATTTATAATTATTTGAACAGTATTAACACCATTTTGGGTTTATAGAAAGGCTTGTTTACATTGAAATTATTTAAAAAACCACATGTGGTATTTTGAAAGAAATTCATTGCTTCTTCTGTACCAAAATTGCAGCTCTTTCTTGATATGCAGACGAGATAACCTTAGAGTAGAAACACTCTTTAACAACTATTAATGAAGAAAGCTGTATCTATTGCACATTTATGCAGATGTCAGATATGGATTCTTAAGCAGTGAGTTTCCATCCCCAGGAAGATCACTGGACTCACCTGCACTGATTTCATCATCTCCTTCCTTTGAAGACTGAGAGATGAATAACAGTTCCTACACTGGAGTTATAATCATTTAATAACATAGCCAGGTATATGCTTGTTTCAATTTCTTTTCTGGGAGTGTAGAGTCCCTCAGTATTTGAGGGGACTAGAGTGGAGCTTAACTTCTTATCAAGAAAATAACTACTAAAAATAATTATCCATAGTATTTGCCAGTGTCAAACAGAATCAGATTAGAATTAAGATTAGAGACCTTCTTTCTAAAGGCAACCAGTTGTTTAAGTTAGTCTCTTCCTTAATTACACCTACTCTAAGCCACTGCCTTTGAAGTTTCAAGTTTTGTAAAGTTGGTTAGAAAACAGAACTAGGGCAAGAAACTTTATGGGAATGTGAACAAATAGAATATGCAGCTTCTTGGACAGTTGCCAGTTCAACCTAAAATGAGCTGTAGAAAACAAAGTTTTTCTATAAGCTACTCAGTATGATTTAATCTTTATATCTAAATTTGTGCTGGCAAAGCTGAGTCTTTTACATTCCTTGAAATTCTTGGGTTCTTCTAAATCACTTTCTTGAGCTGGGCAAAGAAGAATTTTCAGGACTTAAGCTAAGGATAGATTTGATTTTCCCTTGTTTCCTCCCAAGCATTGAAGAGTCATTGGGATAATAAGCTTATGCTCTGCCGCACTCACGGTACTACTTTAGTGAATGGCTGTGGCTTTTATGAGAAGGCTGTACAGTGGTTACCCGCAGGGCTTGTGTCTCTGCTGAGTGGCAAGTGTGGGCTGCTTCAGTCATTAAAAACTCCAGGCTGAATCTATTCCTAGAAATGCATGCTGATGCTCACAGGCAGTTGTATATAATAGCAAGAAATGTATAGGAATTACCTTTTTTTAATAGCATATACATCTCAAGGAGCGCATATTTTAGGTTTTCTGGATTTTAGATGCTATATGTTTTCAACATTCAACATTTAGTTTATTGGTCTCTGTTCAGAGTTCTCTGAATTGCAAGAAAAATTAATGACTAACGAATTTTGTCAACTGTAACCATAAAATCAAACTGGTAAGTTTTAAATTAAGTTACATTGAAGTTAGACCCACCTCAACTTCTGTTCATTGGGCCTGGGCATAAATATTTTTTCAAAACCTCCTTAGTTAATTTCATGATACATGCAAGTGTGAGAATCTTCACACTAGTCTAAAAACAGAGCTGTAATTGGTGATGGATTAAATAATTTTAATAGATTACCAATTCCTACTATAATTCATATTTCTCTTGATACAATTATAATACTAGTAAACCACTAGTCTAATTACTTTAATTTATGAAGATATTAACTGAAGCTGAAAAAAGTAAAATAATCTACACAAGGTGATCAAGGAAGTCAAGTTTATTATTAGCAAGACCCAGTTCCATAACACAATAATTCTTCTAAAATACTGGTAAAAGCCTTCTCTTAATCCACATCATTTTGACATATTATTTCATTTATCTATATCAGTAAGTAACAGTTTAATGTTTAAATTCAAGTTCATATTACTGCTAAACATACCCTTTCATATTTCGTGTTTTTGATAAATTCCTTTAATTTGAACACATAAATATTATCTCAGAAATACAGATTTCAAAATTAAGAATTTGACACCTAAATATGATGTGAGACCCTCTAACAATGTAACACACACTCCCTTTTTCTACTAGATACAAACCGGAATTTGATTCATATATTTAGTGGTCATATTGTTTCCACATAACAACTGGATATTCCTAAGCATGTCTGTTATATTTATTTTGTATATGTTGAAGAGATAGAACAAATAAAAATAGAGAAGTGAAGAAAAGTATGAAGATGATAGAGTTGTTTACAAATATGAAGTAGCAGTTTGAATACTTCAAATGAAATAAATATATGGAACTGTATATGGAATATGAACTTAAGTAAATAATGAAAGGAAATCTGCATTAGTGCAATATTTCCTTTGTAAATTAACCTCTTCTAGAAAAACAGAGCTGTAATTGGTGATGGATTAAATAATTTTCATAGATTACCAATTCCTACTATAATTCATATTTCTCTTGATAAATTTATAATAATAGTAAAACACAAAGTTTAAAGTAGCTCTGGTGTCTATAGAAGAAGAAGAAAAAGAACAAAAAACAAAAGCAAAGGATTAAATTAAATATCTGCAATTAACTAATATTTTCAAAATTTCTCCTTTTCTTTCAAAAGGAAAATGCACTGTGATTTATTATAGTACATCTCATTACAAAAGAAAATGTAACTTTTTGGTATTCCATTAACACATAGTTATCAAAAGAGAAAGTATAGGCTTTGGTATCATAGGCTAGTGGAGATCTCTACCAATATTAAAATACTGGGGAAAGAAGCAGATTTTCGCATTGTTGAACAAATAGACCAACTTATTAAAGATGGTTATGCTAATAAAACCATCAAAATTTAATGTTTTCTTACTCATGTGTCAGAGAGGTTCAGAAGTGTCAGAAAGATCACTTCCTTCTTTGCTATTTCCAAATTTATCTCTGCAAAGTCTGAGGCTGTGGTAATACCGGTCTCACTGCAACAAAGTCATTTTAATGAACATAAGTTAATCAAGCCTCAGAATATATCTTTTGGTGCACATGGTGTTATCACAATTGAATAGTCTTGGATTATTGGGCATAGAGTGAAAAAATTAGAAGTATAATGTACTAACAGTGTCAATCTAATATTTTTAATGAAAGAAATTCCATGGGGAAAAAAAAAAAGGGAAAATGAAAGGCTTCAAAATTGTTTGAGGGGAAAGAGAAAAGCAACTTTCAAACTGAACATAGGAAATGATAAACTGGGAATAGCACATAAAATAAAAGATAATAATGGAAGGCAATTTAATGTGAATTTTATATAGAGATTGCAAAACATCACTGATGGACATTTTTGATGTGCTATATAATGCACACACACTCACGGAATATTTAAACAAACATTTTGGGAGTCTCAGTTAACTCCAATTATAGCAAAAAAAGTGTTCTAAATTGAGTTTTTGTTTGTTTATTACTAAAATATGTTAACAGGATCACACTCTACGTTTCAACTAAGTATTAATCATTACTTTTGAGATGAAATATCTTCAGATTGACCTTCATCTATTTTTCTTAAGAACATAATCTGTTCCTAGGGAATAAGGAACTGAGCAGAGTGAATATTTTTTATATAATATGTGTGAAAATAGGAATTGGTTTATTACTGCAGGTTCCTCTACATAAAATTACTATTTTTGTATCAAAATTGTCAATTTTGTTGACTAATTTATCAAATTCCAATTGCTTTTTTCCTGCTTTGAATCAGGCCACAGTAAGTGTCTTCTTTCTGTCACTGTGAATGACCACTCTAGGTCATTCATAATACTGCAAGCAACAAAGATCAGTTTGTCTTCAAGCACAGTCACATCTTCACTCTTGTAACATTTTTTTGTGAAATTTTACCTCTGAATTCTTAAACTATGATGGTTCACATATCTAAAGCAAGTCATGTTTCAAAAACTCTGTTTTTAAAATAAAGAAGTCAAGAAAACTATTCTCAATCATGCTATATTTTCTTAAAAATGTGAACTTTGAAAGTAGTAACAACTTTCAGAAACATAACATAGTACATGACTCATTTTACAGCCCCTTTGAGAATTTATATAAAAGATGCAATTAGGCAATGAAATTCTATTGCCATTCCATAAGAACAGTATGAATATAAATTTCAATATTACACTGGAATAAGAAAGAAGTCATATTTCTTTTTTTTATTTTTATTTGTTTTGCACCCAGGGATTGAACCAAGGGGCACTTAACTACGGATCCATGTCCACAGACCTTTTTTATATTTTATTTAGAGATAGGATCTGACTGAGTTGCTAAATGCCTCACTAATCTGCTGAGGCTGGCTTTGAACTCACAATCTCCTGCCTCAGCCTCTAGATTTGCTGGAATTAGAGGCATGCAAAACTATGCCCAGCAGGAGTTAGATTTCTAAATAAGTCATTCTAACAAAATTTTTGTTTTCAATATTATTAATAAAAAGTAAAATCATAAAACACAGAATAGCAAAATACATAAAATATTATTTTCTTTATATCCTAAAAATTGAATGGATTAGTTAAACCAATTAGTTTGTACAAGTTACAGTTATAATATCAATATTAATCATTAACTAAAGTATTAAAAAATTTTAATGATGATGCAATTTTCAATTAAGTGGTGTTGCTCTGTAACATGTGTGCCACATTGAATTATTTTTACTAAATCCTACAAGTTCATTTTAAATTTATCCTATGCTATAATTAATTTAAAATACAATTATAAAATTTATCTTACATAATGCAAAAAGAACTTCAAAATAGATTTAGAATCATGGAAAATAGGTATAAAAGTAGGATACATGATTATATTTCTAAATTAGAGTTGTTCTTTGTTTTTTTGTGGGAATGTGTACCGGGGATTGAACTCAGGAGTACTAGATCAATGAGGAACATCCCCAGCACAATTTTGTATTTTTTTAGAGATACCATCTCACTGAGTGGCTTAGGGGCACAACATGTTGTAGAATCACACCACATGTGCAGTCATACATGAACCTAGGGCAATGATGTCCATCTCATTCTGCCATCTTTCCTGCTCCCATGTCTCTTCCTCTTTCCTCCATCCCCTTTGATCAAAGATCCTCCATTCTTCCCATGCCCCCTCCTCCATTATGGATCAGCATTCACTTATCAGAGAGAACATTCAGCATTTGGTTTTTTGAGATTGGCTTACTTCATTTAGCATGATATTCTCTAACTCCATCCATTTACCTGCAAATGCCATAATTTTATTCTCTTTTATTGCTCAGTAATATACCATTGTGTATATATACCACAGTTTCTTTATTCATTCATCTCTCGAAGGGCATCTGGGTTGCTTCCATAGTTGAGCAATTGTGAATTGTGGTTGTATAAACATTGAGTGGCTATGTTACTGTAGTATGCTGTTTTTAAGTCTTTTGGGTATACACCAAGGAATGGGATAGCTGGGTCAAATGGTGGTTCCATCCTAAGTTTTCTAAAGTATCTCCATATTGCTTTCCAGATTGGTTATACCAATGTGCAGTCTCATCAGCAATGTATGAGCATGCCTTTTCCCCCACATCTTCGCCAACACTTATCGTTGTTTGTATTCTTGATAATTGCTATTCTGACAGGAGTGAGATGAAATCTTAGAGTAGTTTTGATTTGTATTTCCCTAATCACTAGAGATATTGAACATCTTTTCATATGTTTGTTGATCTATTGTATATCTTCTTAGAAGTATCTATTCAGCTCCTTAGGCCATTTATTGATTGGGTTGTTTGATTTTGTGATGTTAAGTTTTTTTTAGTTCTTTATATATTCTAGAGATTAGTACTCTATCTGATATGCATGTGACAAAAATTTGCTCCCAGAATGTAGGCTCTTTGTTCACTGATTGTTTCTTTTGCTGAGAAGAAGCTTTTTAGTTTGAATTCATCTCAGTTATTGATTCTTGCCTTTTTTTTTTTCCTTGTGCTTTAGGAGTCTTGTTAAGGAAGTCAGGGCCTAATCTCACATGAAGAAGTGTTGGGCCTACTTTTTGTTCTATTAGGCACAGTGTCTCTGGTCTGATTTCTAGGTCCTTGATCCACTTTGAGTTGAGTTTTGTGCATGGGGAGAGACAGAAGTTTAGTTCCATTTTGCTGCATATGGATTTCCAATTTTTCCAGTACCATTTGTTGGGGAGACTATCTTTACTCCAATGTATAATTTTGATGCCTTTGTCTAGTATAAGATAACTGTATTTGTGGGTTTGTTTCTGTGTCTTCTGTTCTGTACTATTGATCTACATGTCTATTTTGGTGCCTGTACCATGCTGTTTTTGTTACTATAGCTTTGTAGTATAGTTTGAGGTCTAGTACTGTGATGCGTCCTGCTTCACTCTTCTTACTAAGGATTGCTTTGATTATTCTGGGTCTTTTGTTCTTCCAAATGAATTATGATTGCTTTTTCTATCTCTATAAGTAATGACACTGGAATATGAATTGAAATTGCATTGGATCTGTGTAGTGCTTTGGGTGATATGGCCATTTTGACAATATTGATTCTGTCTATCCAAGAGCATGGGAGATTTTTCCATCTGCTAAGATCTTCTTCAATTTCTTTATTTAGTGTCCTGTAGATTTATTGTAGAGGTCTTTCACTTCTTTTGTTAAATTGATTCCCAAGTTTTTTTTTTGAGGCTATTGTGAATGAAGCAGTTTTCCTAATTTCTCTTTCAGACGATTTATCACTGATGTACAGAAATGTAATTGATTTATAGATGTTGATTTTTATATCCTGCTACTTTGTCAAATTAATTTATTAAATCTAGAAGTTTTCTGGTGGAATTTTTTGGATTCTCTAAGTACAGAATAATGTTATTGGCAAATAATGATAGTTTGATTTCTTCTTTTCCCACCTGTATCCCTTTAAATTCTTTCATCTAATTGCTATGGCTAGAGTTTCAAGGACTATGTTGAATAGCAGTGGTGAAAGATGACATCCTTGTCTATTTACAGATTTTAGGGGGAATGCTTCCAATTTTTCTTCATTTAGGATGATGTTAGCCTTGGGTTTAGCATAGACAATTTTTACAATGTTGAGGTATATTCCTATTATCTCTAGGTTTTCTAGTGTTTTGAACATGAAAGGGTGCTGTATTTTGTCAAATAATTTCTCTGCATTAACTGATAAAATCATGATTCTTATCTTTAAGTCTATCAATGTGATGGATTACATTAATTGATTTCCATATGTTGAACCAACCTTGTATCCTTGGAATGAACCCTACTTGATCATGATGCACTATTTTTTAAATATGTTTTTGTATGCAGTCTGCCAAAATTTTAATGAGAATTTTTCCATCTATGTTCATCATGGATATTGGTCTGACATTTTCTTTCTTTGATGTGTCTCTGTCTGGTTTTGGTGTCAAAGTGATACTAGCCTCATAGAATGATTTTGCAGGGATTCCCTCCTTTTCTTTCAGTTTTTGTTTTGTTTTGTTTTTGGTTTTGGTTTTGTTTTTTTTTTTTTGGTACTGTTGATTGAACTCAGGGGTGCTCAACCACTGAGCCACATCCCCAGCCCTATTTTGTGTTTTATGTAGAGACAGGGTCTCATGAGTATTAGTATTAATTCTTCTTTGTAGGACTTTTAGAACTCAACTGAGAATCTGTCTGTTCCCAGGCTTTTCTTTGTTGGTAGGCTTTTGATAGTGTTTTCTATTTCCTTGCTTGAAATTGATCTGTTTAAATTGTGTATGTCCTCCTGGTTCAGTTTGGTAGGTCTTATGCCTCTAAAATTTTGTCAGTATTTTCAGAGTTTTCTGTTTTACTGGAGTTTTAATTTTCAAAATAGTTTCTAATTATTTTCTGTATTTCAATTGTGTCTGTTGTGATATTTCCTTTTTCATCACAAATTTTAGTATTTGGATTTTCTCTTTTTCTTTTCATTAGGGTAGCTAAGGGTTTGTCAACTTTATTTTTTTATTTTCCAAGAACAAACTTTTTGTTTTGTCAATTTTTTGAATTGTGTCTTTTGTTTCAATTTCATTGATTATAGCCCTAATTTTAATTATTTCTTGTCTTCTACTTCTTTTGGTGTTTGTTTGTTCCTCTTTTTCTAGGGCTTTGAGATGTAGTGTCAGATTGTTTATTTGCTGATTTTTTCTTCCTTTAATGAATGAGCTTAATACAATGAACTTTCTTCTTATAACTTTCTTCATAGTGTCCCAGAGATTTTGATATGTCGTATCAGAGTTCTTGTTTAGCTTTAAGAATTTTTTCTTATCTCTTCCCTGATGTCTTCTGTTATCCATGCATCATCCAATAGCTTATTATTTAATCTCCAAGTGTTGGAGTGGTTTTTAATCTGTCATTGATTTCTAATTTTATTTCATTTTGGTCAGATAGAATAGATAGAATGCAGGTTAGTATCTCTCTCTCTCTCTCTCTCTCTCTCTCTCTATATATATATATATATATATATATATTGTATTTACTAAGATTTGCTTTGTGGCATAACATATGATCTATTTTGAAGAAGGATTCATGTGCTGCTGAGAAAAAAATAGTATATTCCTTCACTGATGGATGGAATACTCTATATATGTCTGATAAGTTTAAATTATTAATTATTTTATTGAGTTCTCTGGATGCTACTGCCATTAAAGATGGTGGCAGTGGTAGTGGAAATAACTGAAGATGGCAGTGGTGGTGGCCCAAGATGGATGCAAACACTTTCAGAGATAGGGCTGAGAAAGTGGGACTTACAATGGCTTTGGGCTGATTGATCAAAGATGCAGCACTCTGGCATGCTGACCTGTGGTGAGTCACTGCCTCCAGGGCCTATCTGTTGTCCCAAGGTGGAGGCTACTATATGAGAAGAGCTATGGCTACAATGTCCCAAGATGGATACAGGAAGGGAGAAGCAGCGTGGACCTTGACTCTGCCCAGAGGGGGTCCGGGGCCTAGGATCTCACACAGGCTCGGGGTGGGGGGGGTGAGGTGGCAGTCCTAGGCCTGATTTTGGCCTGGGTTCCTTTGGGATCCCAGATATTGGGCCTGGGCCTTGGCCCAGGCTTTGGGTCCTGTGAATTGGCAGGGGCTCTGGCACAGAACATTGTGGATGCTCTTGGTCCTGATTTAGGCTAGGACTCCTGCAGGGATCTCTTCAGGTGGTCCTGGGCATAGGTCTGGGTTCCTGTGTGGATTGGAGGATCAGCATGGGGGTAGAGGGATTGGGAGGTGTACTGGGACTGAGCATCCTCTGAGGTCCCTGCAGGTTGTCCTGGGCCTTGGCTAGGCAAGAACTGCACATTGTCCTGGGTTCACTTAGGCCTGGGCTCCTACTGGGGTTCCCCGGAGGCAGTCCTGGGCCTGGATCTGTGTTTCTACCTTTGTTGGCAGGCAGCAGTCTTGGGCCTGACATTGGCTGGGCTCCTGCCTGTACAAACTTTCTTTTATGAATGATTTTCTATTGACCATTCTCAAGAAACTAACATGTTGAATTGCTTAGAAATATAAGAGAATATAATAATTAATGTAAAGTTGTCTAGAAAGTAATTATTTGTAAGTGTGTTATTATTTTCTACAAAATAATCAGGTGACATTTACAGATCCTAAATCAATCCACTGATAGAAAAGAATGTTCTTTGAAAATCCTTGTATAGAACAGTGAAAAATTCTCAAATGCATATTAGAACTTTTCCATACTTTATCTAGTTATTTGTTTTATTTACAAGAAATGGAATATGGTCACAAAGCATATACTCTGTAGATTTTTTAACCTCTTGTAACACATGTAAATTTACATATTTATAACTATTTTTATCCTATAACATCTATGTTTAAGGTTTTTTACATGATACTTTTGTGATAGGAAAAGCATTCTATCCTTACATAATATAAGATATACAAAAATATTATTGCATTTCAATGAAAAGTAACATTATAGTGAATAACAAGGAACTCCTATGGACAGTAGATGATAAAAAGTATAGGAGAGAGAACACTGTAGGAAATGTGACAATAGCAGATATAGGTATATAGGAATTTCTCAAGTTGGGCTGTAGGGACAAACATGCCTAAATAGAAAGTGCTAAGGTGAGAGTATGGTAAATGCAGGACATGCTTCAGGCTGAACACCTGTGACCTCCCCTCAAATCCATATATTGGAAAGTAATCCTTGATAAGAGGTATATAGTGGGGGTGGGCTTTGGAAATGATTAAGCCATAACAATGGTCCCTCATGAATGAGAATTAACCCCCTTAAAGAAGAGGCTCCAGGGAGCTCTCTAGCCCCTTGTGCTACTTGGGGCACGGTACAAATTGTTATCTATGATCCAAATAGCAGTCCTCCCAAACACTACATCTGTTGGAGTCCTGATATTAGTCTTCTCATCTTCACATCTGTGAGAAATGAATTTCTGTTTACTAAAACCACATAGTTTATTTTTGTACCAGCCTGAATGGACTAAGACAAACATGCTAGTAAAAATAAATTTTCAATTCCATCCATTTACCAGCAAATGAAACTGACCAAATTAGGATATGTGCATATAAGAATACACCATAGTGAATTTCATTTTTATGTATGTATATAAAGGACAAATTTTAAATAACAACTATAAATAAGTAGAAAAATTCCAGTAGAGTAGAAATGGAGCAGTGGGAGGGAACCAGGAAAGGAAAGAGAAAATACTGGAGACTGAAGTGGAGCAAATTATATTCCAGGTGTGTATAATTATGTCAAATTGAATCGCACTTATTAAGTATAACTATAATACACTAATAAAAACACTCAAAAGAAAAAAATTAGAAACAGAAAATGCTAGACAGTGACATCATAATACAATTACTTGTACAGTATGGATTCATTTGTTCTGGATTAGAATTTTCCTTATGATGGTAATAGCATATCAATGAGTAAGTCTTTACCTCAATTTTCTTATCTGTACAGTGGTGATAATAATCTTGTGAAGTTACTAGGATAAATTAAAGCCTATTGCAGTCAAGTGATTGGAATAGTGCCCAGTGCATAGATAATTTCTATGAATTATTATAACTACTTGATGGAATAGCTTGGAAAAGTTGTTTGGCTAGAAAATTAAGTATATTTTATATAATTAGAAAGTTTATTTTATGGCACAGCAAACTAGCCATTAAGATTGACTATAGCCATCAAGACAAAGGAAAAAAAATCTAGAGAGTTGAGAAATACTGGTGTGAATTAACAGAACTAGTCAACTGCATATGGAAATTGGTGAAAATTGAAGTCAGAGTTTACTCCAAAATTTAGAATGAAAATGATGAAAGAAAAGGTCTTTGACAAGAGGAAGGATATTATAATGAGTATTTAGTTTTGGCAGAAATTTAATGAGCTTGGTTTAAGTTAATTTTGTTTGAAATGACTTCTAAATAACATGATATCTACCCATGTAATTTAAGAGATATGTTTTCATGTAATGTCAAGTTATTTTATCACAATTGTTGAGATCTCAAGATAGACATGAAATAATATCCTTAGAAAACTGAAAACGCAATGTATTTTCACATGCTTCAATTTTCACAGATGAAGAAATTGAGGCCAATCTATATTATTTACTAGAAGAACCCATTTAAAATAAACAAATAAAAAAAAAAAGATTGTGAAGGCCTATAAGAACAATTTCAAATTATTAGGAAATGTAACACTTATACCCAGGAAGTTACCTGATTAAGTGTGTCCAATAGCTTATAAAAGAATGTTTTAAAGACAAAATAATAAAACGAGATAATTTATAAACTCTATTATTGAAATGAAATATTTAAATAAATCTTTCAGTTTCTGTAAAGATTTTTTTAGTAAACATACGGGTAAATTTGAAATTATAAATAAATTTGTTCACTGACATAGAGTTAAAATTTTCACACTTTCAAAAACCTAGATATATATGACCAAACAATGGTGGCATTACTTACTGAAACAATGGGGATTCTGATTCATATTTCTGTGCCTAGGCTTATCTTTGTATATATTTTAGCAGTTCTTCAGGTGATTTTTCTAAGAATATTAATAACCACACTGTAAAGATGAAGGCCTCCCAGACAATCCAATAAACACTCTTTGCATGCCTCTTAGGATGAATGTTCTGCAGGAGAGGAAGAATATTAGTTTTCAAATGACATAGTCCAGTAACAAAGAGAACAAGTGATACCAAGGTTGCAATTAGAATCTGTTGGAAAGCCCGTGGACTGCTAATTGAGACACAACATATTAAGCTCACCAAACTTCTTCCTTCCCTACAATCTTACTCAGTCTGTTTGGAATCTAATCTTATCATGGATTTTATTTCCCAAGACATTCTTTAAGACAATCCTTGAGGAATGAAACTCATAAACTCGATCTATGTTTTCATAAGATCCAAATGTTTCCAATCTTTCCTCTGATACCTTTGTTATGTAATTAATTTACTCAACTGCCCTACACCTATGGAATCACCCTGGATTCTAAAAAAAGGAAATTCACACAAGATGAGCACACCCCCCGCCCCACCAGCCAGGGTCTCTACTTGTATAAGATCTCACCAACACTACAAAGAAGGAAAATTACTGCAGCAATTATTTTTAGGACATTTGTCGATCCATTTCAAATGGACACCTACACTCTTACAGCACAATTTGTCCCTATGAGAAGGCCCTGGAGACGGGCAGTGGTCAGTTACCATACAGGTATCTAGGTAAGAATATTCCAGGTCACTAGAAAATACATAGGCCCTGAAACTGGAAAAGAAAGGCTAGTCAGATAAAAGAGCAGGAGACCAATGTGCTTGGAGTGTATTCAGTTTATCTGTAAACAAGAAATGAAATAAAGAAGCATGAAAGAGTAGGGATTAGTTCAGAGCTGCAATTGAAGAATCAGAAATTGAATGTAAGAGACAGTCTTTACTCCACTGTGTTTTAGCATGAATGTTGAGAGCCAGTTGGCTGTAGATGTGTGGGATTATTTCTGGGTTCTGTATTCTATTCTACTATTCAGCATGTCTGTTTTAATGTCAATACCATTGTTGTTTTTGTTACTATATCTTGTAGTACCTTCTGAAATCAGGTATTATGATGTTTTTTCATTGTCTTTTCTTCTTGTTATTGCTTTGGCTATTTAAAGTGTTTTTTTCTTCCAAATTTATTTTAGGATTTTTGTTTTAGTTCTGTCATTGGTATTTTAATGGGGATTATATTAAATCCATAGATTGCTTTAGATAGTTTGTTCTTTTTAACAATATTAGTTCTCCCAGTATATAATCATGGGATGTCTTTGTATCCTTGAGTGTCTTCTTCAATTACTTCTGTTAGTGTCTTAAAATGTTCATGACTTGTAGGAGCACTCTCCATACCTTCAACCTCTCCCATCCATCTTTCCCCATTCTATTGTAATAGACTGTGCTCTTGCCAGAGAGCACTCCTTTGTTTGTGACCTTTGTATCTGATTGGTTGAAAAGTGTATTTAAGTTTCTACACTTTGTAGAATAAACAGTGTTTTCTGCTCCTTGCTCTGAAGTTTCTGCATCTCACTGGGGCAGAGCAGATTTTTACCTACACCCCGGGGCCTGAGGAGATTGGCTCTGCAAATCATCTTGTGCAGAGAGATTCCATATCATCTTCCCCGGAGACCTCTTATTTTCCTCATCTCTCTGGACCCTCCACATCCCCTATAAGGCAGTAACTGGTGCCCACATGCTCTCTGGCTTCTCGACTCTTCAGTAAGAATTTGTGGCGATTCCTCTGTTTGTCTTGCTGGTGAAGGTAACACCAGCCCTGTTCATCATTGTCTTCTCTGTTTGGTTTTATGTGATAAAGTTAGGTCAGGGAACTTCTACTTCCTGGCTCGTCTTTCAGTCACAAAGGGTCTGATCAGCCCAGTGACTCTAACCCAAGTTCTAAACATTTTCAGTGTTCTTATCTCTCCTAGCATCCCTCCTACTTTTGGGAGGCTCTCCTCTTTTCTTTGGCTGTCCACCTACACGGGCTGGTCCCTCCTTCTCCCCAGCCTTCCTCTCCCTGCTCCTCAGAGAGGCCCCTGGCTACTGCCCCGTAAACCTTCTGCCTCTCAGGGTTGGTGCTGCCCTGCGGCACCTTTGCTTCCCAAGCTTGCCTTTTCCCAAAGCACAGGCCCTGCCCCGGAAGTGCACAGCCCCTCCCTCACAGCGAGCTGCAGCACTTCCAAGCTCCTGCGCACAGAGCACTGCTCTGAGGGACCCAGTTCCCCTGCAAGTCGCTAGGCAAAAGAATAAAACAAATCACTTTTGCTGTGGTTCCGCCTGCCAGCCACGGCAGCCCTGGTTCCAAGCAGCTTTAGTCCCGCCCACCCTTTAGCAGCTCCACGCCCGTCCAAGCCTTGTGTCCTGCTGCATCCCCGTCTGCACCTGTCATTGTCTGGCACATGCACAGGCCTCATTGCTGCCAGCCTTCCAGTGGCTCCGCAGCTGCCCAGTCACAGGTGCCAGCCCTGCACCACGCCTCCGCCCACATGGGCCATAGTCACAAGCACCAGAGGCGGCTCCGCCTCTGCCTGCCCCCAACTTGGGAGTAATTTATTCTTGGATTGATCCCAGCAATGCACAAATGCATGCTGGCCAACAAAAACCGTTCCAAATCCTTAAAGCGACCATGCCCTTGTCACAGTACTGCGTGGCCCGGCCCCCTGACAGCCCCTGTGTCTGCAGGCCTGCACAGCTCAGCCCTGCCCATTTAAACTATCTTTCTGCAGAGAACTGCTTGCTGCCACAAGCCTTCCCAGGGAAAACTGATCAGAAATACTATAATAAAACTGTCCCACACAAATTTTTTTTTTCTGCTTGCAGAGATAAAGGAAAATTCCCAAATGCACTCTGCAGGCACCTCCTCTGGCCATGGCCACACTCCCCCAGTGAGCTACCTAAGCTGCTGGAGGACCAAAGTCACTGCCTGCCCCACCCACAGCTCTCCCTGCAAACGCAAAGAGTACAACCGATCAAGCTTTCACACAAAATACTTGCTTTCATTTTAACTCTGACTCATATTCTCCTTTTTCTTCTCACAATTGGCAGACTCTTCCCACCTCCTCTTTCTTCTTGCCCCTCTGCCCATCTCTCTCCTGTGTGCCACTGCCTTCTCTCCCCTCCAGAGGGGAAGCACTTCGGTGGTGGGCACAGAGGGCAACAGGCAGGGTCGACAGAGGATAGCCATCAGGCCATGAGTCGTCTAGCTAGCAGATGACTTTACACTGCCACAAAGCACTGCAGCCGGCTCCTGGATGGCTGGAAAGGTCTAAGACAATAAAGGTGGCTCAGAGGAACCTAACTCCTCTCTCTCATCACCTCCTACTCTCTGGAGGAAAGGGATGTTACAGATGAGGGAGACACAGGTCCAACTCCTGCCCAATGTTATAGCCCCCAGGCTGCAGCACCAACCGCTCTGTCGGGGACAAACTCCTTCCACGGTGCAATCGCTCACCCGCCGGTGGCTGCTCTCTCCTTCCTGCCTTGCAACTCCGCTAACAAAGCTCACTTTCTAGGGGTGAAACAAACTATCCCCAATGCATCCTGGGCAGATCGCTCACTGGAGCTCAGAGGGTCAAAGCCCAATTCCACTTCTAAGCCAATAAATCTGCTCCAGTCAGACATAAGGACTTCAATAAGTAAATTTCTGCCACTAAGGAAGTTTCTGATCATTATGGTAGAATCATTATTAATTCATGTACTTTATCTTCAGTTTTATGCTGGGGAAGATATAACAATTATCTATTTACAGTTCATCACCTAATGCTTATGCAAGAAAGCAAACTATTTCAGCATGTATAGTTATTCTTTCCAGCTTCTACACACACACACACCCACAAACACAGAGGTATACCTAAATTTTTTTAAAGAAATATGTTAATATTCAGCCATATATACAAGGTTTCTATGATTATTTGGGGAGAACAAATTATATACCTCCCAGTCAATAGGAAATAAAGATATATAAATAATTGCACATTAAAATGTTTATGTCTGTAACTATCATTGGAATGATAAATAATTTCTCTCACTTAAATTTGCTGTCTGTTTAGCCTGAAAACCTTACTGACTCAAAATCAGATTCCTGCTTAACTTAATCCCTCTTCTAGAACTACTTTGAGCTGTATTGCCAACCTAAATCACATCTTAAAGACTAAATATAAATTTGACAAAAATGGATAATACTTTTAAAATAATGTAGGCCTTAGAGATTTTTCTTGAGTCAAAACAGCAACTTTTAAAACAAAAACAAAATAGGAAGCACAAGTGAATGGCACTGGCTTAGTGCCATTAATGTTTTTAAAGTTTCTACCTTTAAATTATATATCTAACTCATATTAAAATACTCTAATAATCACTGTTTTATTAAAAAATTCTGACTTCAATAAATAATTTTGTATTCTACATGGGCCAAATTTATATACTGCAATTCACACTATGATTTCCTATAGCCACACTTTCTCTGTACCTTTTGTAGTGTTTTGTTGTTGTTTTATTTTACTGGGTGTGCAGCTTGATGGTAAAACTCTATTTGGTCTTGGGTGTTTCTCATGTTATAGCATTTATATAAAGAAACTGACCTAGGTAAATACTTTCCATGTTTTTTTCCTCAATGTTTAAACCACTAGTTATCATATGGTACCTCTCTCTCACCCCTAATGATTTTGGCTCTCATGGCATCTCTGGACACCTCAACCTACTGAGTGGAGCAATGGCTTCTTCTTGAGCCTAAGCTTTCAGCATTAAAGAACCTTGTCCACGAGCAACTAGCTTTAGGTCATATTGAGCCTTCAACTAGCCCTCATAATTCTCCCATTGTCATCCAAACAAAATCAGGCAAATGGAGATTATTATAGGACCTTAGACATATCAACAAGAAAATGGAAAAAATGGGCACATGTCAAGGCAGCCTTCCTTTCCCCTCAGCCATCTGGATAGATCACTATATTGCTATCATTGACATCAGGGATTGATTTTTTTCCATTCCTCTTCATGAGGCAGACAGGCCTTATTCCTCCCTTGTATACACTACTGTCCTTACAGATGAGAAAGTAATCCATATAATTAAGACTCTAAAGCATGCAATGCTATTCATGGGTGTCCCATGGTCAATCAAAACAGACAATGGCCCAGCCTATATCCCTCTCAGATTGAAGGAATTTTTAACTTCCTGGGGAATTTCTCATACCAGATGGATTCCCTATAACCATCAGGGACAAGCAGTCATTGAGAGAACCAATCACACTCTAAAGGAGATGGATCAAAAACTTGACTCTACTGAAAAGGACCCTTCTTTGAGATTGTTGGGTGCTTTATTTACCCTCAACCACCTCACTTTTGACAAACAAGGCCTCAATGCAGCAATCTGACACTGGGGTCCATTTACCTTCCCTACCCCTCTTCCCTCAGTGTAATGTAAAGACCCCTTAACCTTTCAATGGAAAAGCCCAAACCCTCTGCTCACACAAGGGCAAGGCTATGCTTGTGTCTTCCCCCTCTCAGAGTCTAAGCCCCTTTGGATCCCAGCCAGGAATATTTGTCCAAGCCTTTCTCGAGAAGACAACCTGCCCCACCTGAAGTAAAAATCCCCTTCCGTGAGTACCTAAACCAAAGCTAATGTTGTCTTTGTCCCTTCTATTCTTCAAAAGGTGTGGAGTAATTTATCAACTCTGTTGGATCCATCTAATTGGGTTATCATTGGGCTCAGGGTTCTAAGACTTCTCCTGGTTCTTCTCTTTGTCAAACTAAACAAGATTTCTCAGTTCATATCATTAAGGAATCACAAGAACACAAGAAAATTCCTGCCACATGGATCGCAGCCCTCAAGAATATGTAAGAAGCTCTCCCACCTCATCTTTGCAGGAGACACAAGGCTTCATGGCTTCGACCAATCCTAACCCCAAACCCTTTCTCTTCCAACCCCTCCCAACCCCATCACCCCTTCTATTGGGAGAGAGCTCATTTGGGGGCACATGCATACAGGCTGGCCAGCCAATGACAGGTAAGATGCCCAGAGGGGCACAACCTAAGACAGATTACAGTCTCATTAGCACCCCCCCCTTTATCATATGCAGCATGTAGGAGTCTGGAAAATCCAGCAGAATGATTCTCTCCCATGAGGAGAATATCATAGATTCCTCCAACATGCTTGCTTATGGGCCATTCAGGCCCCACTGATATTTCAAATAAAAGTAAAAAGGGGGATATGTAGGTGCACTCTCTAAAACCTTCAACCCCTCCCTTCCATCTTTCCCCATTTTATGCTAATAGACTGTGCTCTTGCCAGAGAGCACCCCTTTGTTTCTGACCTTTGGATCTGATTGGTCCAAGAGTTTATTTAAGTTTCTACACTTTCTGGAATAAACGGTGTTTTCTGCATCTCGCTCCAGTGTTCCTGCTTCTTGCTCTGGGTGTTTCTGCGCCTCACTCCGTCAGAGAAGAATTTTACCTAAACCCTGAGGCCTGGGGAGAGTGGCCCTGTGAATCACCACCATCCAGAGAGACTACATATCATCTTCCCCAGGGACCCCTGTCCATCTCTCTGGACCACAACTTGTCAGATGGACCCACACGCCACTCTCCATAACCCCCTTTTTAAAGCAATAATGACTAAGTTTATTATTATGTATTTTTTGAGGAATTTGTTAATATAATTTCTTTCTCAGTGAGTTGTTATTAGTGAGTAGAAAGGCTACTGGTTTTTCTATATCAATGTTGTATCCCGTTACCTCACTGAATTTGTTTAACAGCTCAAAGAGTCTTTTAGTGGTCTTCTCGTGGTATTTTAAGTGTAGAATAACACCATATGCAAGCTGACAGCCTCTTCAGCAAATAATGCTTGGAAAGCTGGATATCTGCATAAAGAAGATTAAACCTAGACACAGCTTTCTTACCATGGACAAAAATCAGTTCAAAATGGAATAATGACCTGAAAGTTTGAAACTTCTATAAGAAGACAGGGGAAACACTTAAAGACATTTCCTCAAACAGTAATTTCATAACTAGAATTCTAATACTTAAGAATGAAAAGCAAGTACTGTAAAATAGGATTACATCAATTAAGAATTAAGGGAGCTGATATAGAGAGGAGGGCAAGAGAGGACATAAGGGATAGTGGACATGATCAAAGCATAATATAAGAACTTATGAAAATCATGCAGTGAAACCTATTAATTTGTAAAATTAATATGCATTGATAATTACAATAAAAAAGAAATTACAATAAAAAATTTAAAAAGCACAGAGTAGTCTTGTAAAGGCATTATCTGGAGGAAAATGTAGGAGACTTAAACATCAAAATTTCATAGATCAACAGAAATTAGTGATTTTATTTGTATTTACAGTTGTATTTAAATTCTTACACAACTATATCAAATGTAGAACTAATTTTCTGTAAGTAAAAGTGAGACTTACAAGATGATTGACACTTGTGGCCAGAGATATCTCAACTTCTCACCAAGTTGATATATCAAGGAGGAATCCAAGACACTATATTGCTGACCCAATTTTAGAACACTAGTCATTGACACTTAGCCCTGACCTCTGTCTTATAAGTCAATGACATGACTTTGCACCTGCCATAATCATCTGTACCTAACTTCCTGGCCTCAGGTGCTAGGTGTCCAATCAGCTATGGCAGAGTTACTTAGGAACCCTTGACTGATAAGAGCTTTTTCTGATCAGCATGTCTGTTCATGTCGTATTATCTGAATTTTGCTGCTTTCTGTGACAGGATTAAAGTGAGGGTCCACTATGATAGATGGTGAAAATATATTGCTCTAAGTAAATATTTCTTAATGATGGGAAATGAGAGTGTTTCTTCTTGTGGTTTTAATAATCTTAATTTAAATATAGCAGCATGAAAACATTCAGAAAGTTATTTCTGTTATGTTGTTTCCATGTTATCTTTCAAGTCTAATGGAATAAAAACCAAGGATTGTCTTGTGGATTTTCCAGAAACCTCATTGAACACATGTACTTAAGATCTTCCTGGGTTTTGGATAACATGAAGATCAGGCTTTCTTCATGTAATCCTTATTTTGGCTGACTGTAATGTGCATACTCTTTGCAGCTTAGGAGTGAACATTAAAAAGTAATTGGTCTTATGATGAAAATATTAGAATAGTCCTGGTAAGAAGTAAAGTGTGTATAGGTGAAAGAGAAAATTTTCCTAGACATAGGAAAAATGAACCACTCTATACTCCCTACTTCTGTACTCTCACTCTCCATACTTCACTTCTAAAGCAAGATGTGTAGGAGTTCTATCACACAGTGATTCTTTGATACCAGCTGTGTACTTTACAATCCAGTTGAAATCTGATGCAGGGAAGATCACACAGGTTGCTGGATCAGTCCCATAACTGGCCTTCTACTTCAGGCATCAATTGCAAGTAATAGGTTTCTAGGTTACTACAACTTCTGTACAACTTAACTACCAGTTGGAAGCTACTAGGTCATTTTTTCAAGTTTGACAATTTGCTAGTGTGGCTTGAAGAACACAGGAAAATATTTATTTAAATTTAGTTATATTTATTTTAAAGGATATTTTAAGGAGGCAGATGGAAGAGATGTATGTGGAAGGGGCTTGAAGCTTACATGTCCTTTTCTGGCATGCCACCTCTTAGGCATCTTCTTGTGTTCACCAAGGAGGAAACTCTCTAAGCCCAACCTTAGGCATGATTGAATAAATTATTTGCCATTAGTGATAAATACCAATATGTTGGTATTGCCCTCTTGGCAGAAAGTGGATAAAGAGAGCATTCATAAGACATAAGTACAATATTCTGACTTTATAGAGATAATGTAACTGATTTACTTTCAAAATGATTAATGTTTCATTTCCTTTTCCAGTGGAAGACACTACTAGGACAAAATTTTCCTACCATTATGTGAGTTTCCTTTGTAAGTTTTCAGGCAAACAAGCCAAATAAATTTCAAAACAAAATCTGTGGCTATAAAAGACATTCTCTGTCTTTACAATGGACATCACTATAGTGGATTAAACTTCCTTTTGGGTAGCAGTATTTCATATGGAATGTACTTGTGACAGTAATGAAAAATATAGGATAGTTAACTGGTCTCAATTAAAGCTTTTTTAATAAAGGCCACTCCATGAAGTTAACCTGTAGAAATATTCCAAATATTCCAGCCAAATCCTTTGTCTTGGGGTGACGGGCATAAGGAAGCAGGACAGGCCTGAGTAAAGGTGACAAAGGCTCAAAATCTAACCAATAACCTTCACACTTTTCCAAATACATGTTCAACCTAGATTTTGAACAAAAATAACCTTAGCATTATTCCAATACCTGTTTCACATGGATTTTGATCAATGCCTTCACTCAGAAACCACTAGCACATTTATGTGGCATCATGCTATCAGGTACTGTCTCACCTTGCAGAGTTCTCTTTTATTCCCACTTAAATAAATCCTACTCCTTTAATTATTGCTTTCTATTTTGGTCCATTGATTTCATTCTTCAAATTTGCAGGACAAGAATCCAGAAAGAAATTGGCAGCTGCTAGGGTTCAACAGTAAGAGCTGTAACACTTTATCATAGTGGAGAAGAATTTGGCTTTGCAGGCAGTGACCCTCAGAGCTGACTCCAGCAGCTATCCCCTGTTTTGATTACCTGCTAAGAGTAAAATAGGCTTTCTTGGCTACAGAGGACTGCAGCTTATGCAGACCCCACCTGCCAGAAGAAGCAGAGAATCTATTTTCTCTCAAACTCTGGTTTCATTATCAATTTACAAAGAAACTATCTCCCAAAATATCCTGTTCCTATTGGGTCCTGAATGCACTGAGGGATCTCTCATTGTTCACTTTCTCTCCATTTGTAAATGTATTTAAGCAAATGATTATTGAGAATTAAAATGAAATTTGGAAAACCAAATTGAAAATAATTCTAATCCAGAGAAGACATAGCAAATATTTCCCTGTCTTAGTCTTTTTGTGTGGCTATAATAAAGTACTAGGCACTGGGTGACATATAGAACAGAAATTCATTCCTTGTAGTTCAGAATACTGGGAATTCCAGTCCAGGCATCTACAGACTCATTCTAATGTTTTCTGTTTCCAAGATTGAATCTTCTTTGTCTGTCATCACATGTCAGAGAAGATGAAAGGGCAAATACATTTGGACATTTCCTTTAACCTCTTTTATGAGAACAATAGTCCATTCTTTATCAGAGCACTCATTATTTAATCAACTCTCACTTTCTAAAAGATCTTAAAATCACAGCATTGGACATTAACATGCAAATATGAATTTTAAAGCACACATATATTCAAACTGCAAAGCTCTCTTCAAAGAGTAGAAATTGCTATGACAAATATTTAACAACTATGCTGTAAGCAATGTTCTAAGTTTTGGAGATACTCAAGTTAAATATAAGCACAGGTGCACACAAAAGTGATCAATGTTTTGAAGGTATCTGTGTTCCAAGAGAAACTGACACACAATGTATGAAATTAATTACTTATGCATTATGTAAAGAGAAAAAAATAGAGAGGGCTTGCAATATTCAACATTGTCAAGACTAGTGACACTGGAAGGATGTAAGGGAATAAACTCTGCTTATAAGGCAGAGTCCACACAAAAAACTCCAAGATAATATCAAGATTTACATGTTTGAAAAGCATGTTAACCAAAATGTTTGACACAGAGTGAGAAAGGACAGTTAGTAAGAGAATAGTTTACTATTGAGAGTGGAGAGGAAAGTTATTTTAAGCCTTGTATCCTATGAATAAATGGTGTAGATTGAATTTGAGTAAGTGGGAAGCCACTGAATGGTTAGGCAGGAATGCAATGAAATGGTTAATCGCATGTTTAAAAAAATTACTAGGAAAAAAAAAAGTTAATGATGATTTGAAAGAGTTGGGGACTGACTTTGTATCCATAGTGGTTTTGTAATTATATCCCTAGCAGTATGATGAAAATATGTAGACTCCCCTTTTGACTCTGCACAAAGGCTAAAATGTGAAGTATTGCATGTCAGTGGAAAATGAGTGGGTCTTCTTCCCTTAGTGAAGTATCTTAAAAAAAAACATGGTAATAAAGTAAAATACAATTATTTTTCTGCAAATATTACTTAGCATATTGAAAATATTGCTGTTACTTTGAAGGGAAGGGCATTCGACTGAATTAGTCTGTGTGTGAGCTTTGCTACAGAGCAAACCAGGATATAGACATTTCCAGAATGAGTCAGCTTAAGATATTTGGTGGTTTTTCCTTCAGTAATGAAATAAATGAAGAGCTAATAGTTTTTATGAGGCACTAAGAAAGATAAATACTATCTCAACAACAAATGACCTCTTTAAGTAAAAATTGTATGTTAGGGTGAAATTGTATACATACATAACTATTGATGGAGTGTCTAGATGACATTAATTTTTACAAAGAAAAATACATAGAATCAGTGTTATATGCAATAAGAGTGTATTATTTTCCTTTTTAGTGCTAGGAACAGTCCATGCATTTTTTTACTGTTGAAATAAATAAATACAAATAGATTTTTATTAAACAAGAGTCATCCTTTAAATAATACCCTATAAACAGACAGTGCATCCTGATTTAAGAATTCTTTTTATGGTTGCTCTCAGGCTTTATACATTAGACTATGTTTTATAAAATGTTAAAATAATAGATCTCTTCCATGTCCTGAGGATCAGTAATTCTAACTTAGTAGGACAAATTTAGGGATAATATTGCACAGCTAAGAGCATTCTCTGGAACATCCTATGTCTCTCATTTTCTGAGGTCTACCTGGTAACAGCATAATTTTTGTGACAAGAAAGTAAAAGTATAATTTAGACATGTGTTAAAGCTAACACATGACTGCTTTTAAATGATGTTAAGGCTACTTCTAATTGCTTAGAAAGTGGGTCTGAAATTCTGTTGCTAACTTTAAGACATATTAATGTTAATATTCTTGTAGATGTAAATGAATTATGTTGAAGAGGTCATTCGAAATCTCATTTTCAAAATCGTTGTAGCACTAGCTAATTTGTCAATTGCATTATTAACAATTCATCAATAAGTTTTCCTTCCTTTATTCCTTCCCTTATCCCTTCCTTGCTCTCTCCTTCTCTCCCTTTCTCACTCCCTTCTTTCTATCATCCTCATTCTCTTTACTTTGCTTCTTCTCTATTTGTTCTTTCCTTTTTTCTTGTATCATTCACATTAAAAAAAAACAGTTCTAGCTGAGTGTAGTGGTTCACACCTGCAGTCCCAACCAATGGGAAGACTGGCACAGGAGGATCACAAATTTGAGGCCAGCCTTGGCAACTTAGTGAGACCACATCTCAAAATAAAAGTGAAATAAACGGTGCTGGGGGTGTATCTCAATAATAGTGCACCCCGGGTTCAATCTATAGTACTGCAAAGAAAAACAAAAAGTAAAGTTTAAAAAGTCCAAATGAAAATCACTGCAAAATGATAAGTTGCCTAATTCCAAACCCCCAGATCCTGTCCTCATGCCTGAAACTTCTTTATATTTATACCTTACATCCCCAAAGGCAATAGTAGATGTGATTAAGATTATCTCAGTACAACCAGTTTAGTCACTAGGGTTGAAGAAAGAGGCAACAAGATCAAATCAAAGAGAAAGACATGTGAGAGAAACCCTTTTTTTTTGGTCCATGTGTCCATCTACTCATTATACCCCTCCAACACTAGACTCCTTCTTCCCATCAGTCTTCCATCCAATATCCTTAGCTTTTTTTTTTTTCCCCACTGAGGCACACGAGAAATCTTTGACTTCTATATGGTGTGTGTTGTCAGTAGGGACCCAAGGGAACTACCACAGGTATAGCTATATAAGTACTTCACTAAAAGTCAATATTCTTACCCTCCAGCATCCTACTAGACTAATTGTCAGGAAGTTGTAGGATTCTCTGAGAAAGACAGATAGTTTTAGCATTTCAGGAAGGAAAGGCAGACATCAGACACTAGTCGTATAAATTTTCCTTTCGAACTAAGTCTTTGCCAAATCTGAAAATAAAAACAAGGTTCACTTAATGTTTTTCCTTTTTCTCTCCCTCCTTTTCTATTATCTTTCAGTAGCAACAAAAAAGAAAGGTCCATTTACCTCTTCTTTTGCTGCAGAATACTCTCTGAAGCTCTATCCTTTATAAGTTGCTTTATGGAGTCTATAAAGCAACGTAAACAATAATAAAAACAAAACAAAGGAAAACAGCAACAATACTACTTCCAATATTCTGAAACTAACAGGTTTGGAATTTAGCACATAAAAATTCTACTTTGAGAATTCTGAGAAATCTCCTTCCTCTCTCATGCAAAGATGCCTAAAACATTGAGAGGACTTGTTCTAACCTAATTTTCTCATGAGGACTTACAGTACTTAAACCAACACTGTTTTGATATTCAGAGAAAAGAATGGCTTCGCTTTCATCAGCCAAATTCTGTCCCTCTATGAATTTGATGAATAGAGGAACTTTAAATCAGATAGGAACTAGAGATTTCCAGGGACAAAAAATATTTTGGTTTTACTTCTTCCCCCAAACCAACTTTATTTTAAAGTTATTTTTAAACCACTGAACGATGTTAAGTAGGAGAGTGATCCCAAAACCTTCAGGTTCAAAAGCTTTCTATGGTAGGCTGAAGGTGTTACTGGGTCCACACAAACCTGGAGACTGCTTTCTGTGCTAAAGCAGTCACCCAAGTGCAGGACAAGGTGACTGTGACCTTAAGCTATGATCTTCAGATAGAGAGGAAAAGATGACTGGAGAGAATTCTGGGATAATGAAGTGATTTGTTGCATGTAGTAGAAAATGAGTAACTTGTGACAGTTCCTTGTATTTTGTGCCACTTTGTGACATTGGAAATAGAAAAAGAGCAAATTCTAAGAAAGCAATTTTTCAGTCTTCTTTGAGCATGTTATCAAAGTTGGTAGGGAAACCCTGATTCAGATGCCAGAATGGACTCTCAGGAGGAAATATGAAGACTTAGAAAATGTCAACTGATAGAAAACAGAGTTTTAAAATTAGAGATACAATCAATAGGAAATACTGATTTTTAAAAATGGTTTTATGAGTAAAACCTAATTCATCTTATTATAACTTGAATGTAAATTCCCAAGGGATAGAAGCCACAAGCCAGCATACTAGACATATATTCTCTGTATATTGGGAAATTCTCTTAAATATGTGTAGACCATTCTGGGTGCTATTATCTGTGCCCATAAAATAACTTTTTACATATTTATTTCCCTATACATAGTCTTAGCTTTTATTTCAGATTTTTTTTTTCATTTTTGGTTCATAATCCCCATGTGTTTCTGACATGGTATAGGGTAATTATTATTTATAAAAAATTTCAATTCACCCAAAATTCTAGACACCCATATTGATCCCTAGGTTTACAGATAAGGCTACAAAATACAGGTCTATATGCCATATTAAAATCTATGGAACTGATTTATTTTATGTGAAGATATATTTGCTCATTGTGTGTATGTGTATGTGTTTGTGTGTCTCTGTGTGTTTGTGTATTTGTGAGAGAGAGAGACAAAGCGAGAAAGAGAGAGAGAAAATTAGTTCAACATGGACTGCATAGTGTTCCAGTGTTTTCTCAAGTATTGCATAAAGGATGTTTAAAATATTTTGAGAAGATAAATACATTTAAAAGTGTTAAAGAACATGGATGCATAAGTGAAAATATCTATTCTTCAGTAACAAAATTTCTCAAAATCTTGACATATAAAAGCAAGCATACTTTATATACCAGGAATAGAAGAAAAAGAAGCGGTGCTTCTAAGTTCAATGCAAGTTGATTTTGCAATTTGATTCATGTGTTGGTAATCAAATATGGACTGGAAGGTAGTTTATGGTATTAATTTTAGCAAGTTTAGTAACTGAATATTGTAATTACAACAAAATAAACAATATTCTCCCTGCTGTAATACAATCATTATAGTTTCTTATATTAAAATGGGAGCTTTTATTATAAGAATTGATCAAAGAGAACATAAAACAGGTCACATATACTTTATTAGTCAAAAATTTGGAGAACATTTTATATTTTAGCTTTAGAGGAAACATAATTCAATGACATTTCAATGTTCCCTCGATCTAGGACTTTGTCATGAAAATTGCCCTATTTTCTCTGCACATTAAATGATTTTTCAGAGAAAACATAAAATATTCCTGGATAAGTTCCCAGGTGCTGTTAAATAACCGCATACTGCCTTGCAATTTGTACATCATTCTCTTACATGGTGCTATTCGTGTCATTGATGAACTTATTCATTCTCGGTTATAGGTTTCCTGTCTTTGTAAATTCTTTAGATGATCCTGCTTGTAATTGCCCTTATGCTGGGATCTTTTGTTGTTGTTTGAAGGAATTTTTATGTCACATTATGGATACACAACAATATTGCCATATGTGTTTTAATTCTCTTCCATATCTGACGCCTCAACTGAATGTTGAAAAGAAGCCTAAAAAATAGACAGTGACCAATCCATCTCCATCTCCTTCTGTAGGAGACCCTAGGGAATATTTTCTATATTTTTTAGTAAACTGCATGGTTCAAGCAATTTGTTTAGGGACATATCCATCACTCCTTAATTTGCCTTATTATTATTAACTAATCATCTGAATTTACATGTGGTTATCCTTGACATTTCTAGACTTGTTACTTCTGGAATAATGTCTCACATTTTGATTACCCTCTTGAATAAGAAGGATATTAATTGTTCTATGACTTGCATAATCTGCAAATATAGTTCCAATTTTAGGTATTATAGGACTTTTAAATTACCTAAAAACGTCATGCATTTGTTAAATTGTTTTTTATTCTAATGAAACAAAAATATGTGGTTTGTCATTTTGCAAATACTGTTATTCTAATCTTAATATTTTTCTCAATTCAGGTTAACATAGCTCTAACATCTTTTGACTGACGTACATCTGAGAGAAACTACATCTATTCACTCTTCTGAGCTGCTACAGGAAGAAGAACATTGTTAATAATATGTTCTTTATTCTCTTCAAAAATTTAATGAAAACCTACAATAATGAATAATTTAGATTCTATGGACAGTAGGGATAGAAAGAATGGTTGATGGATGTGAATTTTGATAGGAAGAATCAACTCAGGTGTTGATTGGGGCATTATACAATTAACAGTGATGAATTACACATCTCAAATAGTTACAGCAGAGGATTTTCAATGTACTTAACATAGAAAAATAACAGAAATATTTAAGGTGGTGAATATGTTAAAAATTCTGACTTGATTTTTACCACACACACACACACACACACACACACACACACACACACACAAGTCAAAATATCACATCGTACCTCATAAACATGTGGAAATGTTATATTTTAATAAAAATTTTAAAATGCTGATGTAAATAAGGAAGGCTGTCCTTGATTATCCTAATTTTATAATTGAGGTGTGAAGTGATAGAAATCTTATTCTACATTAGCTTAGCTGATGAATAACCTCTTTAGAGTAACCTTTATAGTTTGAGTATCTTCCCAAAAGAATGCATTAGAAACTTATCCTCCTTATTTTCTATCTCTCTTAAAAAATGTTATGTTCACTGCTATGCATATCACTATGTTTGGTTAAACTGTATTTAATGCCTATTCCCAGTGAATGATATATATTCTCCACATGACAAGTCTTGCATCTTCTGACTGAAATATTGTATATCCTAAAGTCTGGCTCCACTTAATTAGTTTCTTTTGGCAAAAACATCATATTATTTTTAGGAAGTTAGATTACTAACTTCCTATAGTAATATATGTTACAAAGCCCAATCTAATTCCACCTTATTCAGAATGGCTCCTTTAATATATCAAATCAGAAATTGTCACTAACTTTGGGAAATTTGTTAAATATATATCTGTCTTATTGTAGTTTCTACTTTCTATTACTGATATTTACATTTATTTTCAACCCATACAACTGGAATATATGTTTGTTTTTGTTTTTTGTTTTTGGTACTGGGGATTGGACTCAGGGGTACTTGACCACTGAGCCACATCCTCAGCCCTATTTTGTGTTTTATGCAGAGACAAGGTCTCACTGAGTTGCTTAGCACCTCGCTGCTGATGAGGCTGGCTCTGAACTCGCAATTCTCCTTTCTTGGCCTCCCAGTGTGCTAGGATTACAGGCATGAGCCACCATGCCTGGCTGGAATATATGTTTTTTGAAGCACAATAACCCCTGATGCATCCATCTCAATATTTTTCAAAGTACCTAACATAGTATTTTAGAAATATAAATTGGCCAATAAATATTGGTGAAATAAATTAAATAAATGATACATGTGTGTGTACTTTATTTATATTATTGAATCTTCCACAAAGAGTTCTAAGTAACTGATAACAGCTAAATAAATGGAGCAAAGTAAAATAAATAATTTCTGAAGCATATAAAGGATAAAAATGAAAATGAGCACTGAATTACATCAGAAATAAAATTTAAGAAATATAATTATAGAGGTTATCAATCAGTTATTACTGGCAAACAAGTACTAAAACAAAAATATCTGCATGACCCAGGTTTACCATTAAGAGAGACTTTAGGGAAGGGAGGTGTACGTGTGGGTTGGGGAGAAGACTGGGGTGTGGCCGTTGCCTAGTATTCAGCAGATCATTTCACCCAGAGCTGAGCAAGAGGAGAAATGGAGTTCAAAGCTAGTATGTCATCCACAACGGGACCATTAGTCAAAAAAGAAAAATGAAGAATAGGAACTAAAAAAAGGAATGAGGACCTGGGGTTACGGATCAGTGGTAGAGAGCTTGCCTAGCATGTGTGAGGTACTGGGTTCAATTCTCAGCACTGCGTGTAAAAAAAAAAAAAAAAAAAAAAAGGTCCAACAAGAAAGGAACAAGACTGGTATAAAACTGAGAAAGCAAAAGGCCTTGATTCATATAACATGAAGATGGATTTTGAGATAAATTTTTGATGTTCATGTTTTGTTTTCACCCATTGCAGACTTAGGCAAAGACAGCAAGCCTCGTTGCTATCCTTGTTCCTCCCTGTACCAATAAGACACAAGAATGAGTGAATGAGATTGATAAATAGTTTTGTTCAATTATCAAAACATTTTCTACAAAATTGAAAATTTAAGAATGTCTAGTACAGTTTGAGTTCCAAAGTTGTGGATTATAAGATGTAAAAACACAAATAAATTAGCCTGCCAATTCAAAAGTGCCAGACTGGTTGCAGAATATAAGTGAGCTTCTGAATATAAATTAAAATTTTACCACCAGATTATGCACTTACAAATAAATAAACTCATATATTGACTTGAATATTTATATTAGATGTAAAATATTTTGTTAAAACATTCAGCTCCCTGCACTCATGAATTTGCTAGACATGTCTGGTTTTAGTATACCCTGAGTAGAGGAGTTTAATGTTCTATCAACAAATTTCATTCACTCACTGAAATGGCATCTTAAGCTTATTTTGATCTCCAATATCATTTTTAACTCTTCATGATCTGGACTAATGCTTCCCAATAAGTATTTATTTAGTAGCAATTTTGTGTGTGCCTAGAGTTTCACTTATTGTTAAATGAAGTCCATTCAAAGCCTTTTTGTACTTACAAATCTAGCAGAGGAGATAGACAAGGTGATAGGCAGCTTTAAAGTTTTTTAAATGCAGAGGATATTATAGAAATGCAAGAATAAGTGATTCTTTCAGATGGAAAAGTTTTTTAAGTGGAGGCAATGATTTCAAACTTTCGGTCACAAAGTAGCTTACTCCCTTATGGGTTTATTCAAAATATGAATGCTTTTATCATCTCATGTTTACTTGCTTTTAACAAGTCCAACATAGCAAACTGGACATCTTCCTTTGTTTTCTGCACATTTTAGCCTCACATTCTTACTCACATAGATGTGTACACATGTTAATACACATGATTGCTGATTTTTAAAATGTTCTCAGCAGTAGTAAATCTCTCAGAACATCTTAGCTAGGTAGGCATTATAAATGGGGGAGAAAATATAAATTTTTAAAAATTCCTATACTTTCACATTTAGGCAAAGAAAAGGCTTAGCTTATTTAAAAATTAGAAAATATGTGAGAAAAATTATGATCATTTTAATAATATTACATGAATTTTAATTTAGTCTTTTATGACATAAAATAACCCAGATTTTTCAAAAGCATACTTGTACACGTTCAGTTTCTACTCAAACAGCAAGTACAAATAAGAGAGTCAAGAGAAGAATTCACATTTAGTGAACTAATGTTAAAAGGAAAATCTAAAACCTCATTAAGGAAACAAATGACTTAAAATAGCAGCAAACATAAATGGGTAGATCACAGCTACAAATAAATCAAGTGGCCTAATATTCATTGGTCGCCAGGAGTTACAAAAGTGTATTTAATTACTAATTTAGCAAAAAAATTCACCAGCTGAGGAAACTCCAATTATACCCAAGCAAATTCAAGCTTGATGGAGCATAATCAGTTGGATCATAAGGGACAAAACAAGTATCTGTAATTCTATTCTCCTAAGGAAACAAACTTAATTATAGCTATTAAATCTGCAGGCTGTAGTTCCAAACAGAACGATGCTAGCTGATTAGTTTCGAAGTTCTAGCACAGTTATCACCAAGGGTCTGCTTGACAGCAGGGACCTGGTATTTTGCATGGATGATAAACTGATATGTTATAATTGACCTGAAAATATCTCTTAAACAGGAATATGTTTACTACTTAAGATATTGCTAAGATAGAAAGGGACAAATTGCTATTTCTAATATATAAACAAAACCTTTCAGAAACTTTAAAACTTGTTAGAAGGCAGAAACTGCACAAGGTCTTTTATTGTTATTGGAATGGAGTTGTCTGTGATTAGAAAATGATCTAGATAAATAGCAATAAAACATTAAGCTCTTTAATATGAAGGATGGAAGAAGACAGCACTAAAGAGAAAATTAAACTAGTCTACATAATTTATTAACATGAATATAAGAATACGGAGAACAAAGAAATATGAATGAAGTATATCAGGCAATGCAGAGGATTTTAAAAGAAATGGGAGACTATTAACTGGTAGATAATCAAAAGAAGACAAATTTTAAATATTTTGCATTTATTTGAAGAAATGTCCCTTTATAACTTCTAACTCATTCTTATCTGGCAGGCACATTAATGTCTTGAATAATGATGGTGTAATAATAATAAAAACTATCATCTCTGGGTCAGCTTGGGTGAAGAAAAAGAGTGATGCATAGCAAGTACAATTACCTAGGTTTATCATGATGGAAACTATTGTTTAAAAACCACTTTGTTTTCTGAATAAATGTCTGCATTCTCCTACAGCCATCACTTTTCTATGATATTCTATTTTAGGAAATGTCATAGCAATCACCCAGTGCAGAAAACAGAAGTCATGTAAGGATCTTTTCTTTCCTTATGTATCTATTTTAACAGCAATATTCTCCAATCTTAAATTCTAACATTTTTTAAAAATGCAAGCTCGCTCTTTTCTCCATAGCATCCCTGTATAATTTAGTATTTTGTCATATCTTCGTGAAATTCAAGATAATTTTCAAAAGTATTTGTTTTTACATGGTCTCCACACAATCCCTTTGCACTACTTCCAGGTAATTTGTCTTGAGTGGAAGCCGAGTAACTCACTCTTTTCCTTAGAAGCCTTTAAAGACTCATGATCTAAAATGGCCCTTTTACACACTGGCATAGTCCACACGTGGACATTGTGAACAGTCAGCAAAAACCATGGATTTGGAGCAGATTCTTTTTCATGTTTGTTTTGTTTGTGAATTTTTTTCTTCTTTCTCTCCATCTCTCCCTGACCACCCACCCCACCCTGCCCTTCTTTCAGCACCATTAAAATCTCATGGATTCCTGCTTACAGGAACATTATTGCAGAAAAATGCCCTGACCAGGGGCATAAATTCTCAGTTACTTAGATGACATAAAAGCCCATAATTTTGCCTTTGGCTAAAAATCCAATTACATTTCACTTTATTCATGACCTTAACATTTATGTTTTATTAATGAAAAAATGTTTTTAATTCTCTGGAAAAATATATTGTTTCATGAATCTCTAAACTGGAAAATTTCTTCTGTTTCTTCTGTTCCTACTCCATTATTTGACAAACTCAGCACCATCAAATTGAACCTTCTAACTTTCTACAATGAAAGAAATGTTTTGTATCTGGGAAGCTCCATGGGGATATTGATCACTTGAAGGATAAGTAGTTTATCTCAGTGAACAAAAATCACATACAATTAAAATACATATAAGTTTTAAAGTGTTTGTGTATAAACTTTAAAAAGTCACATGGGTGTAAGGCTTCCTTATTGGACAGTGCATTTCAAGCTATTTCATCAAAATTAAAATTAAAGATGATTTTTTTCTTAACAGGCTTCACCAACTCCCAGGGTAAGTTCAATCCATCTCTTCAGTTGTTTTCCCCTCAATGTGTCTAATCGTATTCTTTAGCGTTGTTGTTAATCATCTGTTCTCTGACCATCCTTTTCTTTTAATTGTTTTTTTTTTCAATCTTTTCATTCCTTAGGAAAACACTTTGAATCTGTGATCCTCTTGAGTCTTGGGTGGTTTATATGTGGCCAAGATGGAGACAGTTGTTTCCAGATTAGGCTGTGCTGACTTACACAACGGAGTGCAAAAACAGGAGTGGTGATGTGCACTCAGTGCCCACAGTGGCAGATCTCCTTACCCCTGTGATGGATGCATTTTAGCCACTCATGTGAAACCGTGATCAAGAGTATTTTTCCTATATAATACACTCTGGTTTCATAAAGGAACATATGTAGCAGGAACTTGTTCCTTATTTTAAAATGTATCAGAATTAATTTTCTACTACCACTTGAGCTTTCTTGTCAGAGGCCAGCTCATTAATGTAAGGATCTCTGTTTGGTCGTAGGGGCTGGATGGCACCTTGATTTTTAAATTTCTCATAAAAAGGAGGATGTGTAAACAAGACAGTGAGTATTTAATAGAGTGAAGTGTCTTGGTTCCATCCACTGTTAATAAACACAATGCTATAATAGAAGAAATTCGACTCAAAAAACAGCTTGGAATTAAAATAGGACAGAAATCAAGTCCCTATCAAAGACAAAAATCAAAGGTTGGATGATCTCACATGTGGCATATAGGTAAGGAATTATGGTAATCATGATATTCTACAGAGTGAAATTTAAACACATTGAATAATAAAGTTTCCAAATGTGTAGGAGAGAATATTTGCATAATGTATTATACAAATTAACAATACTTGAAATGTCTTTGAAATATTTGAATATTTGATACTTCCTGGTTATTTCTGTCTCACTTAACTTTTTACTGCTGTGACCAAAATATACAAGAAAAATTTAGAGGATGGAAAGTTCACTTGGATCTCAAGAATTCATAGGTCCAGTCCATGGTCAGCTGGCTCCATTACTCTGAGTCCAAATGAGAGAGTTCATCAGGGAAGGGTTCCAGAGAAGGAAAGCTGCTCAATTAATGGCAATATCAGGAATGGAAAGTGGGGGAGGAAGGGGCTCCAGGGTAGATGCACCTTTCCATGGCCCACTCCAATGATGCACCTCCTCAAACCACATCCACCTGCTTAAAATGTCCACAGTCTGTCCATTTACATTAGGATGGACGGATTAGGTTATAGGTCTCATAATCTTATCATTTATCAGTGATATTCCTGCATTAAGAGGAGCTTTCAGAGGACAGCTGATATTCATACATAACAGTTTCCTTATTGTCTCCTCCATAGAAATATAAGTCCATGAAGCAGGGCCCTTCTCTCTCCTGCTAATGTCTATGTAACACATGTCCTCAGTAGTGCTGTAACTCTTGAGTGAGGAGAGAGAGCACGTTTTCTTCAGTATACTGAAAAGTGCTGCAACACTGAATCACTTATGAGCAAGGGAGTCCTGAAATCAAAGAACTAGAAACGAACCCCTCCAATCTGGCTAATCTATAAAAATTTTTAATTAAATAACAGAGTACAGGGGATATTTTAATCTAGAGGAATAGTGTTGCTTTTAAAGATTAATCATGCAAATTCAACAAACTCAAAGATACATACTTTTTTTTTGTACTTGCTGATTTTTTTTTTTACAATATTATATTCTTATGTGGTGCTGAGGATCGAACCCAGTGCCTCAGGCATGCAAGGCAAGTGCTCCATCACTGAGCCCCAGCCCCAGCCCCTCAAAGATATATTTTTGAGATACACATACAAAAATTCTGTGTTTGAATGGGAAATCTCTGGAAATAATAGAAAATGTTGTGGTATAGAGAGAATACCACCATGCAATTGGTAACTGTACTTCAACTCTAATAATGAAAATGGAAGCAGGGCGCGGTGGCTCAAGCCTGTAATCCCAGCACTTAGGGAGGCTGAGACAGGAGAATCGCTAATTCAAAGCCAGCCTCAGCAACGGTGAGGTGCTAAGCAACTAAGCAACTCAGTGAGACCCTGTCTCTACATAAAACACAAAATAGGGCTGGGGATGTGGCTCAGTGGTTGAGTACCCCTGAGTTCAATCCCCAGTACAAAAAAAAAAAAGAAAATGGAAATGTGTTTGGTGGACTAAAGGCTATCTATCTATTCAAATCTGGGGTTTATATTCACGTATTTATGAAATGAAGGTGTATGAAGAGATTAGAGTGACTATTCATTCTATGCTCCTTAATAGTGACAGACATAATGAATGAGAGTGCTAGAGAGTGAGACAGAGAAAGTCCCTCTGCAGTCATCAAGTAGTGTTATGGTGTGGGCAAGCCACTTTACCCTTCATGATAAAGAGACATTTTGTCCTCTATAAATTTATAATTTACTGTGTTGGTATGAAGTTTCATTTTAATTCTTAGCACTCGTGACAAGTGACAAAGTGCAAGTCATTCTAACATTATAGAAACTTGCTCAGACTGTGATTAATTCTAAATTACTAACCCATTTCTGTGTCTGAATGGAATTTAAAGTCACTTAACCCTTTGGACAATTTCCTTTTATTTAGAACTATTTCCATTATTCTCACACTAAAAGTCAGTGACTTAATCAGGACAATACACGGTGGGTGGGGATGAAGTAGCACTGCCATCTCTCTCTTTCTAAGACATTCACAGTAGAGAGAGACCTTCTGCAGAAACAAACTGATGTGTAATTTTTTATGTTGCTCTGAAATTTTTTCTGTCATCCTTCTGTCTTATAAATGGACACATTATAACCCATTAGCCAAAAGTACCTCTTTGCAAGGATTTTAGTCCCAGAGAAGGTCTTTTATTCTCCAAGAATCTCTTCAAAATAACAGTGATTGTTGCCAAATTCTACCAGAAGCTCCTCTGTCAAGGATTTACAACACTTGAGCATTTCCAATGTTCTCTGACATTGCTTGTTACTAAAAAATTTTATCTCTATCCACTAGTGTTTCAGAAGATTAAATCTTAATGAGATGAATTGTATTTTATAAGTTCCTAAAATATATGAAAATTTGAGGAGAATTTCAGTTGTCAATTTAATTGCTCTTTCAATTCTCATGTATTTCCAGGCAATTAAATTTAATTTTTAAAGTTCTGCTTCCTTGGTCACTTAAGATGTGAAGATAAAAGCTTTGTAAATTAAATTAAAAGTTTTTCTTTACTTTTAAATAAAATTGTAAAGACATAGTTTATTCTGCTCATAGACAAAGTAGAAAGTGATAGAAATTTGCTCAGAATTTGACCCTAACCAATGCATTCTAATGGAAGAAATTGATTTTTTTTATTGTTTCCTCTCCTGAAACAATCAAAAAGCAGAAAAATAGAAGACATTTGTAATTTTTTTTCATAAAATTTTTCTACTGTGATATTTCTTTGCATATTCTCAACATAAAATTTTATGGATGCAGAATTGAATTACTATAATTTTCTGGACATCTTCATACTAAAGCCAGAATTAAAAATAGGCAGTCAGAGTAAGAGAGAAAATTGGGCAAATTGAGGGAAACAAGTCAAACAAGTCTAGGTCCAAAATGTTGGAAAATCCCATAATGAAAGATAACAAGTTAATGTCCCCAAAAGCCCAATAGTTATAGCCCTTCCTAAAGAACTGTTAATGAAGCTACTCCTGAGCAGCAGGAAACTGCTAATCCTCCTTGAGCCTCCTTCCTGGTGCATTACCCCCCCCTAGCCCTCAGCCTACCTGTTTACCACCTTTTGACTCCCCACCAGAATCTTCCAATCACCGATACAGGATGAGGGGAAATTAACAAGATAGAGGAGAGGAATGTAAAGAGATAAAGAAGACATTAGTTGTATAAAAAAGATGTGACTTCCTCATCCCACGGATTCCCCCTTTCAGATTCCATTTTTTTGGTCCTCTTCTTCCTCCAGGACAAGTCTGTTCTTCTATCCTTTAAATAAAGCTTCACTTTCCACTCTTTGTTTGCCTGGGCATGCCTCTCTGGTATTATGCTTTAGCAGAGAAGCAGGACACTAGGTAACCAGTAACCAGCCCTTTCATAACTAAATAAAAAAAGAAAAAAAAATTAAAAATGGAGGACTCACACTTCCTCATATATCAAAAATTATCAAGTATGGTAATCAAAACAGTATTGTATTAGTATAAGGATATACATACAATCAGTGCAACAGAATTGACAGTCCATAAATAAATCCATTTTTCTACTATTTATTTATTTATCTATCTATTTATTTATTTATTTGGTACCAGGGATTGAACTCAGGGGCACTTGGCAACTGAGCCACATCCTCAGCCCTATTCTGTATTTTATTTATAGACAGGGTCTCACTGAGTTGCTTAGCACCTCCTGGTTGCTGAGGCTGGCTTTGAACTCGTGATTCTCCTGTCTCAGCCTCTCAACTGTCAGTTTATTTTTAATAAGAGTGCCAAGACCATTAAATAGGAAAACGATAAGCTATAAGCGCAAAATGGCGGGTGCAGACATCAACAGCATTAATAGATTCAGGGAAACCATTTATTGATCTTGATGGACTGGGGCGCTGTAGGAACTCATTTTCTGGATGCAAAAACGGCCATGGTTACAGAGGTGATTTTGATGTGATAGGGTACAATTAGTATTAGTGTGTTTTCATCATTGGAACATGTGGGTGTGCTGTGAGGACAGTCAGGAGCTACTTAATGTATGTTAAAACTTTTAACTCAGGAAGGCAGCTGTAAAAGGTTAACTCATTGTTACTTGGAGAGATAGGAGTCCAGATTGTGAGGGATGGGTGTTTGTTTTCCTGGAATTTGTTGTCTCGCAGAGCTTCAGTATTCACCTCCTTCCTTCAGCACCCATTGTTATCAATTAATAATTTACGGGAAAGTTAATGCTTGAGTAGTTTCTTCTCTCTCCTCAAGAGCTGCATTGTCTCTCTGCTTTTCTTTGGTGCCTGTTTTGTAGAATTATTACTTTCTATAACTCTTCATCAGCTTTTCAAAAATCATCTTGAAACAACCAGATATTATCTACATGAAAAGGAATCAAACTATACTTCTATCTCATACCATATCATATAAAATGTAATGGAAAACAGAATGATGACCTAAACATCAGCCTTAAAACCATAAAAATCCTAGAACACAGTATCGGTTAAATCTTCATGATATTAGATTCAGCAGTAGACTTTTCAGATTAGATACCAAAATATCAATCCATTAAAAAAAATAGGTAAAATGGACTTCATAAAAACTGAAAGTCTTTGTGCTTCATGGAAAAAAAACACTACTTACTGGGCTATCATAAAAATTATCATGGGCTGAGTCACTTCAACCACAGTTCATTTTCTCATACTTCTGGAAGCAAGAAGCCCTAGATCAAAATGTTTGCAGGTTTGGTTTCTCCTAGGTTTCTCTCCTTGGTTGGCTCATGGATGCCTTCTTGCTGTATCCTTACATGGCCTTTCCTATGTATATAATTTTTCTCTTGTCCCTTCTTTTTAAGAACTGGTTCTATAGATTAATGCCAACCTTACAAGCTCTTTTAATCTTTGCCATGTCTTTAAAGTCCCTAACTTCAAACATAGGCACATTGGTACACACACACACACACACACACATATGCACATACATATATATATATACACACACACACACACAAACTGAATTTCCATATATATGTTCCTATAAATGTTCCATATAAATGTTTCTAACAGAACATTTTCAAGGATATGCAAAGATAGGCTCTAGAAGGGGAAATAGTGTTTGCATATTATATATACAACAGTAGTAGTCACATAATACAAAGAATGTTTAAACTCAGCAACAAAAACATGCAACTTACTTAAAAATTAAATAATAGACATTTCTCCAAAGATATATAAATAGCCACTAAGCATATGAAAAGATGTCCAATGTCAATAATCATATGGCAAATGCAAACCAAAATCACAAGGATGTCATACCCTATGTGTTCTGAGGCAGTTATAATTCTTTAAAATTGAAAATAAGCATTGACGTACATCTGGAGAAATTGGAGAACTCATAATTTACTGGAAAGAATATGATAGATTGTGTTTCTGCAAAAAACAAATGTACATTGAAAAAAAACAATTTAAAGTTTCTCAAGAAGTTAAACATATAAATAACTACATGATCATGCAATTCTGCTACTAGGATTGGAAATAGGTATTCAAACAAGTGCGTGTACACATGTCCCTAGGATTATCATTCACAATAGCCAAAGGTAGAAACAGCTAAAACGCCCATCATGGATAAATCAATGACAAATTGTGATACACACATATACTCACACAACATGATACTATTTAGCTGTGAAATATAAATTATGTACTGATACATGCTACTACATGTTGTACCATCAAAACACTGTTAAATAAAAGAAGACATAAAAAGTCACAAGCCTCTAATTATATTTATAGAACATATTCCAAAATTAATAAAGAATGCAAATTATGTTTGTAAGGAACTGAGTGAAAGAGCAGCAGTGAAAAATCACTTAATAAGTTTGGTCTTCTATTTGAATTAATGGGATGTTTTGATCGTAGGTAGAGGTGGTGGTTCACAACATTGAAAATGTATTAAATTCTGCTAAATTTCTCACTTTCAAATGATTATATTTTTGTTATATAAATTTTACTGAATGAATTATTACAAAAAAGAAAGAAAGGGGGAATTTTATCTAATCAATCATATTATGGAAAAAATAAATGCTTAGAATAAAATGTCTTCTGAGAAGTATAACTATATACATACTGCTCCTGAAACTCCAGTGAAAACCAAGTAGTAAAGTCTTATAACTACTGAAGAGTGAACTGGGTAAACTGACATGCATAAAATGACTAAAACCCTTTACAAAAATAATGTTTGTATCTCATTTTAAAAATCAATACTTTTCAGAAATAAAAATGAGGAAATATCTCTAATCTCAGGGTAAAAGGAGTTTTACACTGTCATTCTCAATCAGAAAATATGTTCAAGCAGTAAAGCAACTTATGTTTCTTGTATTAGATGAAAGTTGATTCTTGATCAATACTAAACTTGTCTTTTTTTCATAAATGAGTCTCTTTGATACTGTAGCAAAGTGGCTCTTGGTATGATTTACCTGGAAAGAATACATATGTATATGTGGTAAAATGCATATTTTTAAAACTATTAGTACAAATTTATAGTCATTTACTAAAACGAATAGTATATTTTTTGTCTTCTAAAAACTAATCATGTCTAGTGGTTTAGTTTTCTGTTCACTGTGACAAAATACTTGAAATAATCAACATACGAAAGAGAAAAGATTTATTTTTGCTCATAGTTTCAGAGATTTTAGTCCATGATAGATTGGATCCATTGCCTTCATGCTTATAGTTAGGCAGACATCATGTTGAGAGTGTACCACTGATGAAGTCCTTTGCCTCATGGATGGTTGAAACCAAAGGAAAAGAGAAATGGTGGGAGCAGGGGGGGATCTCAACATCCTCATTCAATGGCATGCCTCCAATGGCATAACTTCCACGAGGCCCCACCTCTTCACAGTTCCATAGTCTTCCAATAGTTTAAAATTCAAACCTTTAACACATGGGTATTTGAAGAACATTGCAGATTCAAACTATAGCAACTAGGATGTGTGTCTCTTCATAATCAGACAAATACATATAAAGACATCTCATTTGTATTCTAATCATTAGTGAAAAAAAAGAGGTAAGAGGAATGCAAGTCTTTATTCAAACACAGTTTTTAATGTTTTCACATAAGATCACTGTTTATATCCCACTGGATATGGTGTGGACACATAAATCTGTATAGTGGTAAAGTAATCCTATTAGTGTTACTATTATCATATCATATCCCTCACTACATAGGAAAAAGTCAGGTACACAAAGGTAAGTGGATTGGCTTCAGGACGAGACTTTCTCATGATGCTGTGTTTACGCATATATCCATGGACATCCTACTTTCTGTGTATCTTATTCAGCACATCTGCAACTGAGAAACCCCAAATGTTATCTTCTTTACTAATATCCATTTGAAATTTTCAAAGATCTCAGAGTTACATGCAATTCTCTTTACCCGACCCCAAAAAAGAGTCCAGAATCCATACTCTTTTAAAACTCTCAAAGTGAAACATTGGATACTTGTAGTATATATTCTCCATATAATGGTGATCTAATCTTAGATATTTCATTAAGAGAAACAACATGGGAAATACTTTAGCTTATAATAATAAGAAATAACAATGTTCAATATAAAATGTAAAGAAAATAACTCTAACAGTAGAGAAAGTTTTCTTTCTAGCTCACTTTCTAAGCCCTAGATTCTTCTCTCTAGGAAGACATTGTTTCTCCATTGTGTATTGTGACCCCTGACATGCAGGGGAAGGAAAGCATTGTATGCTCACTCCTCAGCTTCCATGGTCATATATCAGATAAACATTGCAGAGTTTGTCATTTCTGAGATTGGTAAAAATTTCATAGTTCATTCCACATCGGTACAGTTTACACTTGGTGGGTACTTGAGGCTTTAAAATAGGTCAATTTAAGAAACTTTGGCAATAACCTTTCCTGAAAAGCATATTCAAATTATATATGCTTTTAGTCACTTATAATATTTGTAAATAATCACAGTGAAAGCGTTCATATACACATATATTTTTATTTGTTCTTTTTAGTTATATGTGAAAGTATAATGTATTTTGACATATTTATACAAACATGGAATATATCTTATTCTAATTAGAATCCCAGTCTTGTGGATCTACACAATCATGAGATTCATTGTGGTATATTCACACATATACTTAGGAGACTTATGTTAGATTCATTCCACTATCTTTCCTATTCCTATCCCCATCATTTTTCATTTCCCTTTGTCTAATATACTGAACTTCTATTCTCTCCCTCTTATTGTGACTTAGCATCCACATATCAGAGAAAACATTTGATGTTTGGTTTTGGAGGATTAGCTAAAAATTATGGAACACTTCACAAATTTGGGTGTCATTCTTGTACAGGGACCACGCTAATGTTCTCTGTATAGTTACAATTTTAGTGTATGTGTTGACAAAGTAAGCACTAGACAGATTTTTTTAAATGTGTGTAATCTCTTTCTTCTTCTAGCCTCTGGGCTCTATAGGTTCTCCTTTTGATATGGTAGTCATATTTGGTAGCTATGTCATGATCTGTATAGAGAAACATATATCACTTAAGGCTGTGGCTATGCAGACACTCCCTCCCTGGTTACAAGTGGAGATGAAGGTGAAGTTGGATATTTTCCACCATGAAATTTTTCACATCTTTTGAAAGTAGATTCCAGGCATGGAAAGACTTGTTTTCCAAAGATATGTGCTCATTCTCTATTTTATTCCATCTATCCTCTGCAAAAATATTTCTCATTTGCAAGACTGTTATGAAAAAATTTAAAAGTTAACAGAAAGCACATTTTGAAACTAATTTGATCGTTTTCCTTAATGCCACAACCAAAGTTAAATGTGATATGTCTTCTAGGGTAAAGCAAATGAACATTCCCTAAAACCCAGCAAGGCTCAATCTAGTCTGTGGTCCATATATTTCTACTTGTCTCCATCCTACCAATTACATAGTGCAGGTTTATTTTAGAAGAGCACTCCTGCTACCATATTTTATATTTGTGAGTTTAGTGTTTGAATGTGCAATCCAGAGCCATAAAAATAGAGTCTTCAAATCTAGAGTTTTATATTACTGATAGTAATACTGACACGTAGGCAATCAAGTCAGCCATCAACCAGACTCTTCTCAATTCCTATTGCATCATGTCCATTACAGACCTGATCCCCATGGTCCAGCATAAAATTTTATCCATCATGTTCACTAATTTTACAACCATGTCAAACATGCAAAAATGCACATCAACTACTCAGTGGGAGATTTCTCGGGAGAAGTTGTTTTTTTAGAGTTCAGTTTTTGTTCTCTGGCATATGACTTTGACTAAATGTAAGATAGCAAATGTACTGTATTTCAGTTTGCTGTGATATCCATTGAAAATTAAGACTGCTGTATGGAAGTAAAGGAAACAGAAGAGACATCTAGCAGTTTTTGCATACATGATTTCATTATTCTTTAAGTTCACCATATTTTACAATCACTTTAACCACTAGTGAGATAAACTTTACGTGATATTAGGAAGCTGTCAAGGGGACTTGATCCTTCTGACTTGGTGCTTCTTGAAATTTATTTTTTTTCTTTTATAACTTTTACTCATCATTGTGTCTTTTTTGTGATATTTCATAGGTCTGATCTCAAATATAAGAAGAATAGAAATAAGTTGTCTTGATTATTTTATTGACAGACATTAAAGACAGATGTATTATGGACTGAAGAAAAATGAATTTTCTATGAACAAATGAAAACCAAACTATTTGACCAGATCTTTGTTATGTGGTATAAATTATAAAGAAAGCACAAACAGAATGTGTGACATACAATTCATTCTTCAGTTTGTAAGAAATGGAAATTATTATGATATACACAAATGCAAATGAACATTTTCCTCCAGTTCTTTAGAATATAAATGTATTTTGTGATCTATGGGAACACTGGCAGATAAATCTAATGTTTCTCTTAGTTAAAAAGCATTTATTTTGCATTTATACTGCTACAAATGCAATAATATCCAGCAGAGCTCCTGATAGTCAATTTGCTCGTGTGTCTGCTTTTTAGGGCCATTTGACTTGTGGCTCGAGATGCAAGTTTTCGTAGCATTTTGGAGGAATTGACATGTCTTTTCAAACCTCAAATTTTGAGAAAAATCAGTTCAGAAATTTATAAAGTTGAAAACATTATTATAATTCTCCAATAGGAAATACATCATCCTAAATAATCTAGATGAGGGCAAGGAATTTATAGGTATCAAATAGAAAGCAAGAACGAGAAGCCTAACAGGTAGAACTGAGGGATAGGCTCAACCTTACCACAGAGATGGAAAGGCATGTTCTAGGGAGGGCAGTCATGATCCAGCCAGTTTTCTTTATTGTCCTTGTTACAACAGTGTGTCCCATGTCCTGGTTTGCTGCTAGACATGTAATTCTAGTGATTAAACTAAATTTAAAAATGAATATATTATTTTAATCATTGTGATTAAAATAAACAAAATGTGCATGTGTGTGTGTGTGTGTGTGTGTGTGTGTGTGTGTGTATTTTTTCATTGAGGATAGAACACAGGGACACTTTACCACTAAGCTTCATTGTGGTAAAATTTGTTCATTGAACAAATTTAATGTAAATGAAAGTTTAAAACTAGAGAAAGATATAGGACTAAGACACAGATTTTGTATTTTTTGCCCAGTCCTTCATACTTTTTAAATTTTAATTTAAGATCACATCAAGTTGCTAAGGTTGGTCTCAAACCTGTCCTGGCTTCTTAAGTCACTGTGGTCACAGCTGAGTGTCCCTATGCCCAGAATGTGTAGTATTTTTTATACTAACTTGTTAGTAGTGTTCTAAGAAATAAGTTTCAGAAACAAAATATGTCCTTAATTAGGCAAGTCTGCATATGATTTCTGGAGGACTTAAACCCCATTAAAATATACAAATGTAACAATGATCAAATACTGCCTTAAATATTTTTTGGCATTTTCAAGTACTTGGATATTATCTGTAGACTACAACTTTTATAACTAAATCCAACTTATTAAAATTTGAATGTTCATATTAATAAGGCTAAAGAATAGTGCAATGGTCAAGAAAGATTTATGATTTTGAAATTCTCTGATAATTTTAGAAATTCTCTTTTGTCCTATCAGAATTCCAAAGATTAATATCTGTCTAGACTTAGAGGTATTGGGAAAATCCCTCATTCTATTAGACTGTATTTTTTTAGAGTATAGTTCTTATTTTATTTGTAGAATCTCCTGTTTGTCCTTAGTTCCAATTTCATTTCCTGGGCAAGGGATTGTCCATTCACTATTTCACATGGTCCTCCAACAGTCATTCCTGTAGTCACAGGAACAGGGAACCTGACTCAAGTATTATCTTCATTGTTTTCTCTGGATTCTGGACAGAGCTGGGAGATATGATGGAAACACAGCCCAAAATATGGGTTAATCAAGGTTCTTCAAGAGGCAATATTGAACAAATTTAATGTAAATGAAAGTTTAAAACTAGAGAAAGATGTAGGACTAATACACAGATTTTTTTTTTTTTTTTTTTGTATCGGGGATTGAACTCAGAGGTACTTGACCACTGAGTCACATCTGCAGCCCTGTTTTTTTTTTTAATGTAGAGAGAGGGTCTCACTGAGTTGCTTGGCACCTCGCCATTGCTGAGGCTGGCTTTGAACTTGCAATTCTCCTGTCTCAGCCTCCCAAAGTACTGGTTTTATAGGTGTGGGCTACCGTGCATAACTCAGATTTTGCTTTCTTGAGAGATAACCATGTAATGACAAAGGGCATACTGTGTTGTGGCCATCACATTCTCTCCAGTGCCATAAATGAGGACTTCTACATTCCATAAGTACCAATAGCTTTTTGTTAATTGAGAGAATGATTGGCGGGACAATGATTAAAAACGTGCCTTTGAGGGACTGGGGTTATGACTCAGTGGTAGATCACTTGCCTAACACATGTGAAGCACTGGGTTTGATCCTCAGCATAACATAAAAAAATAAATAAATAAAGATATTTTGTCCATCTACAACTAAAAAAATATTTTTAAAAATGTGCCTTCAGGGAGATTGGTTCCAAGATGGTGGCTTAGGCAGAGGCGGCGTTCCTAGTCTCTCCAGGACCGGAGTTTAAAGTAGTGAAAACACTTTCTCAGAGAGTTTTTATAGGACACCCAACAGCTGACTCCACACAGGAACTCCACTCGAGTGCCCACAGGGCAGAAAGCCCCCAGTGTTTGCACAGGACTCCAGCCACAAGCGGCAAAAAACCTCAGCCACGAACTTCGGTGCAGGGCTCCGACCAGAGGAAAGCCTGCTCCTACACAGGATCCCTGGTTCCAGCGCCCGCACACCCGCAGGACCTCGAGTCACCCATCCACATGGGACTCCGGCTCCCACACAGGGCCCCTGTCTGCTGTTCTTGTGTGGATCTCTATCTACCAGGGTGGAACCTCCCTGTTTGCCTACACACAGTCACAGGACAGAATCTGGAGACAGACTTTTACATCAGTACAGCACACCACAGAGCTGCATCTCCAACACTGCATCCAAAACCACCTACTGGTCCAGACCTTCACCCTATCTCTGAAGCAGAGGGCTTCTTTGTAAGACTCCAGCTTCACCATTTTTCACCTGAGCAGGCAGATACCGGTAAGCAACAGACAACTTCACCTACTGGAGAAGGGAAGCAATCCTGTTTATTTACATTGAGACTTTTTATTTTTAAATTTATTTCCTAATATACTTTTTTTGTTTTTTTCTCTACTCTTTTCTTTCTTTCTTTCTTTTTTCTTTTCTCTCGCTCTTTTCCCACCCTTATATCCCCAACATTTGTGAAACCAAATATTTTTTATGCATTAGGATATGGTAGACTGGGATATCTGATTAGTATATTACAGTTGTATTATATAGTCTCATAACTTCTACCTGTACATGTTTTATTTTTCTTTATTTTTATGTATCCTTGTTAGTTGTGCTCTATTTTCTTCCTTCTTACTGGACTTCCCCAAATCTCTTTCTCACCTTTCTACTAATAGCCAACTTCTTTTGGATTCCTCTTTCATGCTTTCTAGGATCTAATAACTATACCCTCACTTCCTACCACCCTAACATCCTATCCTACACCCTACCCTTGGTTCTCTCTAGCCCACCAGCAGAAACTGTAGACCCTAGTTCAAACTAATTACTTATATAGTAGATGCTAACTGAATTCATAATTTCTGTATATTGTGACTAAGCTGTAATGTATTTAGGAGCTATTAGGAGCTACTTGGTTTGAAACTATATATTGTTTGTATTGAGATCTGTCAATATTGGTCTCCACCTTAAAGGAAAGGAATTGGAACCTTGTAGGGAAACTATAAGCCTATAGGATAAAAACTATAACAACTTGTATCTACAGAGCTAGAATGAAAGATACACAAACAACATGAAGAAACAAGGGAAGAAAGTGTCTCAAACAAACCAAGATACAACATTATTACAATCCATGATCAGCACAGCAGAAGAAATATCAGAGGAAGAGTACAGGATGTACATAATAAAAATGTTCTGTGACTTAAAGAATGATATAAGAGAGCAAGCTCAGTCAGCAAAAGATCATTTTGATAAAGAGATACATAGGCAAATACAGGAAGCAAAAGATCACTTCAATACGGAGGTAGAGATTCTGAAAAAGAACCAAACAGAAATCTTTGAAATGAAAGAAACAATAAACCAAATTGAAAACTCAATAGAAAGCATCACCAGCAGATTACATCACTTGGAAGACAGAACCTCAGACAATGAAGACAGAATATTTAATCTTGAAAATAAAGTTGACCACACAGTGAAGACAGTAAGAAACCATGAACAGAACATCCAAGAATTATGGGATAACATTAAAAGACCAAATTTGAGAATTATTGGCATAGAGGAAGGCATAGAGTTTTAAACCAAAAGAATGAACAATCTATTCAATGAAATAATATCAGAAAATTTTCCAAACATGAAGAATGAATTTGATAATCAAATACAAGAGGCTTACAGGACTCCAAATGTACAAAACCACAACAGATCTACACCAAGGTACATCATGATAAAAATGTCTAGCTTTCAGAATAAGGAGAGAATCTTAAAAGCCACAAGAGAAATGAATCAGATTACATATAGGGGGAAACCAATTAGGATCTCTGCAAACTTCACAACCCAGACCCTGAAAGCTAGAAGAGTTTGGAACAACATATACCAAGCTCTAAAAGACAGTGGATGCCAGCCAAGAATCTTATATCCAGCAAAATTAAGTTATAGATTGGATGATGAAATAAAAATCTTGTAAGATAAACAAAAATTTAAAAAAAATCTACAGCAAGAAAGCCAGCATTACAGGACATTCTTGGCAAAATATTCCATGAGGAGAAAATAAAAAACAACAATAAAAACCTGCAAGTAACAGAACTACACTAAAGGAAAGGCCAATCAAAGAAGAAATCTAGTCAAGTAAAAAAATAAGAATAAACCAAAATATCTGGGAATACATACCATGTCTCGATAATAACACTGAATGTCAATGGCTTAAATTCAGCAATTAAAAGACAATGACTGGCAGATTGGATTTAAAAAAGGAAAGACTCAACAATATGCTTCCTCCATGAGACTCATCTCATAAAAAAAGACACTCACAGATTGAAGGTGAAAGGATCAAAAAAATTCTATTATTCACATGGACTGCATAAACCAGCAGGGGTTTCCATCCTCATATCAGATAAAGTGGACTTCAAACCAAAGTTAGGGAAAAGGGATAAAGAAGGTCATTTCATACTGTTTAAGGGAATCATACATCAATAAGACATAACAATCTTAAATATCTATGCCCTGAAGGGGCAGTTGTGTATGTCAAACAAACCCTTCTAAACTTCAAGAATCAAATAGACTGCAACACAATAGTACTGGGTGACTTTAACACACCTCTATCAACACTGGATAGATCTTCCAAACAAAAACTAAACAAAACTCAATAGAACAATCAGTAATGTAGACTTAACAGACATATATAGAATATTCAATCCTTCAACAAGCAAATACACTTTTTTTCTCAGCAGCACATGGATTCTTCTCCAAAATAGATCGTATGCTATGCCACAAAGCAAGTTGTAACAAATACAAAAAATAGAGATACAACTCTGCATTCTATCTGACCATAATGGAATGAAATCAGAAATTAATGACAGTTTTAAAATAAAAAGCTACTCCAACACCTGGAGACTCAATTATATGCTATTGAATGATGCAGGGGAACAGAAGACATCAGGGAGAAGATAAAAAAAATTCTTCGAGGTAAATGAGAACTGTGATACAATATATCAAAATATCTGGGACACTATGAAGACAGTGCTAAGAGGAAAGTTCATTGCATTAAGCTCATATATTCAAAGATATAAAAGTCAACAAGTCAATGACTTGACGCTACATCTCAAAGCCCTAGAAAAAAAGGAACAAATTAACACCAAAAGAAGTAGAATACAAGAAATAATTAGAATCAGGGCTGGAATCAATGATATCAAAGCAAAGGAAACAATTCAAAAAATTAACAAAACAAAAAGCTGGTTCTTTGAAAAAATAAGCAAAATTGACAAAACCTTAGCCACTCTAACGAAAAGAAGGAGGGAGAAAACCCAAATTACTAAAATTCGTGATGAAAAAGGAAATATCACAACAGACACTACTGAAATACAGAGGATAATTAGAAACTATTTTGAAAATTTATACTCCAGTAAAATAGAAAACCCTGAAGACACCAACAAATTTCTAGAGACATATAACCTACCTAAACTCAACCAGGAAGACATTCACGATTTAAACAGATCAATTACAAGTAAGGAAATAGAAGATGCCATCAAGAGCCTTCTAACCAAGAAAAGCCCTGGACCAGATGGATTATCACCCGAGTTCTACAAGACCTACAAAGAAGAACTAACTCCTCAAATTATTCCATGATATAGAAAAGGAGGGAATCCTTTCAAACTCATTTTTTGAGGCTGGTATAACCCTGATACTAAAACTAGGTGGAGACACATCAAATGTGGGGAGCTAGCTTCATGCTATGCCTTTAAGATGGCGACTAGCCATTGTAAAATGTGTGTAAACAGGAAGGGCACGGGGGAAGGAGGGACTATGTGATTGGTTTACTGTTAGTCCCGCGAATGTGATCAGCTCGTGGACAGAATTCAGGGAGCTTGTGTGCCTTGCCACATGGACAGCTGCTGGCTACATGCATTGTATCTGATTGGCTGAACGGCCCTATAAGTAGAATGCTAGTTCCCCAAAGAAATGAGTGCCTGCTTTGACTGGTCTCCCTGGTGCTTCTGATTGTCCTGCATAGAGGACTGGGAATGGGTGGCCAGTTGGCTCCAACTCTTCCTGACTTCCACTGCTAGGTGAATGTGGGGGTGCCTCTTCAGCCCGCTGGTTCAGGATGGATCGTTACCCTCGCAATCAAAAAAGGAAAATTTCAGACCTATATCCCTGATGAATATAGATGCAAAAATTCTCAGGGGCTGGGATTGTAGCTCAGTGGTACAGCACTTGCCTTGCATGCGTGAGGAACTGGGTTCGATCCTCAGCACCATATAAAAATAAATAAATAAAGATATTGTGTCCATCTACAAATAAAAAATTTGAAAAAAATATGGAAATCAATAAACATAATCCATCATATCAATAAAGACAAGAATCACATGATTTTATCAATTGATGCAGAGAAAGCATTTGACAAAATACAGCATCCTTTTATGTTTAAAACACTAGAAAGAATAGGGATAATAGAAACATACTTCAACATTGTTAAAACAATCTATGCTAAACCCAAAGCCAACATCATCCTAAGTGAAGAAAAATTGGAAACATGCCCTCTAAAAATGGGAACAAGACAGAGATGCCCTCTTTCACTACTCTTGTTCAACATAGTCCTTGAAACCAGGACTTGTTAGCCAGAACAATTAGACAGACGAAAGAAATTAAAAGGATATGAATAGGAAAAGATGAACTCAAACTATCATTATTTGCAGACAACATGGTATTATATTTGGAGGATCCAAAATATTCCACCAGAAGACTTCTAGAATTAATAAATGAATTCAGCAAATGAGCAGGATATAAAATCAACACCCATAAATCAATTGCATTTCTATACATCAGTGATAAACCCTCTGAAAGAGAAATTAGGAAAATTATCCCATTCACAATAGCCTCAAAAAAAAAAAATACTTGGGAATCAATCTAATAAGAGTGGTGAAAGACCTCTACAATAAAAAGTACAGGACACTAAAGAAAGAAATTGAAGAAGATCTTAGAGATGCAAAGATCTCCCATGGTCTTGGATAGGCAGAATGAATATTATTAAAATAGCCATACTACCCAAAGTGCTATACAGATTCAATGCAATCCCAATTAAAATCCCAAAGTCCTTTCTTATAAAAATAGAAAAGGAAATCATGAAATTTATTTGGAAAAATAAGAGATCCAGAATAGCCAAAGCAATCCTCAGTAAGAAAAGTGAAGCCGGAGGTATCACAATACCATCCCTTAAAATATACTACAAAGCTATAGTAACAAAAATGGCATGGTGCTGGCACCAAAACAGACATGTAGACCAATGGTATAGAATAGAAGACACAGAGACTAACCCACATAAATACAGTTATCTCATACTAGACAAAGGTGCCAAACACTTACATGGGAGAAAAGATAGCCTCTTGAACAAATGTGCTGGGAAAACTGGAAATCTATATGCAGCAAAATGAAACTAAACCCCTATCTCTCACCATGCACATAACTCAACTCAAAGTGGATAAAAGACTTAGGAATTAGACCAGAGACCCTGCATCTAATTGAGGAGAAAATAGGCCCTAATCTTAATCATGTCAGATTAGGCCTTGACTTTCTTATTAAGACTCCTAAAGTGCAAGAAATAAAAGCAAGAATCAATAAATGGGATGGATTTAAACTAAAATACTTCTTAGCAAAAAAACAATCAATGAGGTTAACAGAGAGCCTATATTCTGGGAGCAAATTTTTGGCACATGCACATCAGATAGAGCACTCCAGGATATATTAAGAACTCAAAAAACTTAACACCAGAAAAACAAACAATCCAATCAATAAATGGGCTGAAGAGCTGAATAGAAACCTCTCAGATGAAGATATACAATCAATAAACATATATATGAAGAAATGTTCAAAATCTCTAGCAATTAAAGAAATGCAAATCAAAATTACTCTAAGATTTCATCTCACCCCAGTCAGAACAGCAGCTATCCAAAATACGAGCAACAATAAGTGCTGGCGAGGTTGTGGTGAAAAGGCACACTCAAACATTGCTGGTGGGACTGCAAACTGATGCAACCTATGTGGAAATCAGTATGGAAATTCCTTAAAAAACTTGAAATGAAACCACCATTTGACCCAGCTATCCCACCCTCGGCATATACCCTATAGACTTAAAAACAGCATACTACAGTAACACAGCCACTTCAATGTTTATAGCAGCACAATTCACAATTGCTAGACTGTGGAACCAACCTAGATGCACTTCAATAGATGGATGGATAAAGAAACTGTGGTATATATACTCAATGGAATATTACTCATCAATAAATGAGAATAAAATTATGGCATTTGCAGGTAAATAGATGGAAGTGGAGAACATCATGCTAAGTGAAGTAAGCCAAGCTTAAAAAACCAAAGGCCAAATGTTGACTCTGATTAGTGGATGCTGATACGTAAGGGGTGTGGGAGTGGGGAGCATGGGAGAAATGGATGAACTTTGCTTAGGACAAAGGGAAGATGGGGGAGAAGAGGGGGTATGGGAGGAGCAATAATGGTTGAATGAGATGGACATCACTACCCTAGGTGCATGTATGAGGACACAAATGGTGTGACTCTATCTTGTTTGCAACTAGAGAGATGGAAAATTGAGCTCTATATATGTACTATGACTTGAAATTCATTTAAATAAAGTAATTAATTTTAAAAAGTGTCTTTAAGAAAATGCATTACATACCTTGTTTATTTTTAAATGTATAATTTCTTTTTATGGTATAAAATAAAAATTTCCCTACAGAAAAGAAAATAAAATCTTGTCAGTGTATAAGTTCATTTTCCTTCCATTTTTCTGCAAATGAAATAAAATGTCCCAAAGGATAACACTGAGGCTAAAGTCATACTTGTATATATAAAGTTATTCTACTGCTATCAGTGATTTCAAAAGTATGTTTGAATGGTGAATATCTCTCAGTATAGTCTGACTATATCCATAATAAAATCTTCTCACTAAACAAGTTTCCATTAATATATTTTCTTCTTGAAAGACTTAGGAATTAAATCAAATGTAACCAATGAAAATTACTTTAGTCCATCTTGAATCATACATCAACAAAAATCAGTTAAATTCTTCATTTACATTATCATTCATGTTTCATTAGCTGCTTCTCTCCTTAACTCTTCACATATTCTATTAAAAGCAACAATGAGTTGAACTCTATAGCTTTAAAGATGAAAATTAACTTTTTCTGTTCTCATGTATCCTTAAGTGTTACAGTTTGTCATAAATTTCATCTTTTACTTCCTTTCTATAAATAGTAAACTAAAGGAAAATGCTGGATGAAAATTTAAACTAAAAAGTATGTACATGTGGCTCCTGATTAAATTATTATAAGCTAAATTATCCCTTTTGTAAGAGGTGTACCTACAATGCCTCAACCATGCTTCAAATTTAGAAAAATAAGATTAAATAAATTGTTAGAGGGATGTTACATATTTTTTTTTTTGGTACTGGGGGTTGAACTCAGGGGCACTTGACCACTGAGCCACATCCCCAGCCCTATTTTGTGTTTTATGTAGAGACAGAGTCTCACTGAGTTTCTTAGCGCCTCGCCATTGCTGAGGCTGGCTTTGAACTCGCCATTCTCCTGTCTCAGTCTCCCTAAGTGCTGGGATTACAGGCTTGAGCCACCGCGCCCGGCTGGGATGTTACATATTTTAGTCACAGCAGCTTTATTATACCAGTCCTCTGAATTATATGTCCTTGTTTTTCCTCTTTGTAGATACATATCTTTAAAGTAGCTGAAGCCCAACCTCACTGAGTTTCCAGATTTCATCTTCATTTTACACAGGGTTCCACAGGAGTCAGCCTGCACTAGTCTAGTTATTGTTTCTTGTATTTTACATCTGTTTAGTTTTCCTCTTTTTATTTCTCTAATTATGTTACATTATTTGAAGAAAATGAGTATTATTTCTAAATATCTTTCATGTCTTATATTAAAAATGAGCATATACTAAAGGTAGACTTAAATGTGGGGATTTAAACATGTTGAAATAGGAAAAAATACTTTTTTTAATTAAAAATGCCCAGAAAGATACCTTAATTGTATAAATATTATTATATTAATAATTTTGTCTATAAATCTTAAAGTCTTTATTTGAAAATATCACTGCTATTATTGGAAAAATACTTGCAATTTTATCATGGGACAAGAGTGACTTGTATTTATATATTAAAATCTGCATATATTATTTAGAAAAGTTTAGTAAATAATTCAACTGGAAATTATTGGAAGATGTGAGTACTTTGGAAATAAAACATAACTGGTTCCTCAGCACATAAAAAAGGTGCTTGTAATCACTTTTTTTTTAAAATATTTTTTAATTGTAGATGGACACAATGTCTTTATTTTATTGCCTTGTATGTGGTGCTGAGGATCGAACCCAGGGCCTCACACATGCGAAGCAAGCGCTCTACAGCTGAGCTACAATCCCAGCCCTTGTAATCACTTTTAATAGAAGTATCTCTCAATCATTTGTAAAAGGTACGTTTAATCTACAGGCAGGATTCTAGAGATTTTCTTGTCATTAGTGCTAATGAAATTTTGATCATTTCAATAAGCATGAAGTTGAGGGGGGAAACAACTAACCATTGTGTTTAAAATCACTGTCCTTCAAAACTGTTCTTTTCTTCTAAATTAATATTAGGAAATAGAAATTAAAATTGAATGGTTGAAATAGAAATTAAAATTGAAGGCTTTGCAGTTCATGTATCAGGTGATATGCTCTTATCACTAACTTAAGTCTTCATTGATTCAAAAGAAATTTGTAATTTTAGAGCAAACGGCCAAAACATTTATAACTTTGAAGCACATTTTCAGTAAAAGCTATGGGTAAAAAGAACCAGGGTATGAGGTTTTGAAGTGTGAGGGTAATGTAGGAACTTTAAATATTTTGTCAAGATGCACATCATTGTGAGTCTTTCATATAAAAAATTCAGCCTAAGATCCACTACATTAAGGAGCTCACCAAATGGTACGTTTTCATCATTCAAGATATTATTTAATAAAATAATCATTTAAAGTGCATTTGAAGTTGACATAATATGTATATTTCCAGATTAACAATGAAGCCTTAAAATGACAGTATCTTAGTTTTATTTAACTTTTTTGGAGCATTTTTTGATGGTAGTAGACATAAGAAAGCAATTTGGGGATAGAACAATACAGGAATAAGCTAAGGATCCATTGGACTTAGGGAATAGTTTGCTGGCCAACAGATAAAGTACTCTCTCTGAATAAATGCTTTTTGTGTTCCTCTTCCCCTCTCTCAAGTCCTTACATGTTATTCCTTTCTGTTTTCAAAACCTTCCCTACACTATCTTCAAATAAGAAATTTAATTTTAAGAAAGGATAGGAGCTAAGGAAGAATACACAGTGGCTCTATCTTGGATAGCCTTCTGTCTTCCTAGTAGGACATAAAGGAATGTAAATGGAGAACGCTGGACCTGAGATCCTCCAGAGATCACCATGGTCAGGCTCCTCAATTCCAATACCCTGACAATAAGGTCTTTAAGCTTTATTTTGCCATAGCACAATCTATGACTTAATTTATCTCAAATTTACCTTTTATTTTTGATAACTTTCAACCCTCAAATACTAACATTTTCTCTTTGGAAAGCAAAGCATTAATACCATGTCTCTTTTTCACAAATGTTTCCGAGTCCTAACAAAAAGAATATTTCACAACTGAAAGCAATCTAGCACATGAAGTTACAGGTCATAAGGGGACTATCACCATGTTGGTTTCAGTATTGTGCCTGCGTTTCTAGGAGATGCAGCAATCTTTTCTACTGTAGTAATGTCCTCATCACTGCTCAATACCAAAGCACGTTGCAGGGTTAACAGTTTCTAAAATGACTCATAATTTTGTGCACATTTCTGCCATATTATTACAATCTGCATTCTGTTTAAGATTTAATTTTAAAAATAATTGCCTCTTATTAAAATCCCCCACATTACATTATTGCTGGTCATGCAGAAAATTACTTTGCTGCAGGAAACAAAACCATCCAATATAATCTGTTCTCCTTATAGCAGAAGAGATAATTGGATTAATCACAACTCAAAATCTGCGAAGTAGAATGCTTTGTTGGCTAAACTGAACCATGCCTGTCATTTAGAGATGACAGATAATAGAGCATTATTGAGTTTGATAATCCAGTGAAACTAGTCACCATAATAATGAATATTTTTAAAATATTAGAATGTGTTAAATACCTATTGAATATGAAGGGAAGCTGGGTTAAGCCCCTTGGGGACCTAGTTGAGTTGTAAACATATTATCGTATATAAATGTTCACTTATCTTGCTTGCTCCTCTGATTACCTGACATTATAAATTATAAATTATAAATGTTAAAAACTTTTGACAAAGGTATCTCTAATTGTGAATCTTTCAATGATTTGCCTTAATGCATGGCTTTGAGTATAAGAATGGATCATGAATCCTACTATTAACCAATGGATTGATTGCTCAATGTTTCTCTTTGGATTCCTTAGGACTAATGGTTTTAAAATGTATTTTAAAATCAATGTCTATATTTAATATTAAAATGCAATAAAATACACATTTTAACAAGGATCTTAATTTGAGACTTTTTGGGTATATTTTATCATCATGAAATTTTAGAGATGAAAGAAATTGTAAATTATTTCTTATTATAGATAAAATAAAGTTTGGAGGCACTACATTATCTATGGACACTCATTATCAGCAGTGACAACATGAGGAGGAGAATTCATGTTAGCCAATGCTCATTTAAAAACTAAGTACAAGTGGGGCGCGGTGGTGCACACCTGTAATCCCAACACTTTGGGAGCCTGGACAGGAGAATCATGAGCTCAAAGCCAGCCTCAACAACAGCAAGGCACTAAGCAACTCAGTGAAACCCTGTCTCTAAATAAAACACAAAATAGAGCTGAGGATGTGGCTTAGTGGTCAAATACTCCTGAGTTCAATCCCCAGTACCAAAAAAAGAAAACAAACAAAAAGCCAAAAAAAAACCAAACCCTAAATACATAATCATAGTATTTATAGTAAGCATAAAATTAGTCACTCAGTATATTTAAGCAATTATAAAAGGACTTTTAAAATTTATTTTCTTTTTAAATTTACATGTAACATATGCACAGAAAAAAAAAGTCAAGTATATTACACAAATCAAACATGCCCAGGTGACTAGTACTCTGGTCAAGAAATGGAACTTCACCTACATCCCAAATAGAATATCACTCTCACCTTCCCTCCTGATCACTACTTCTCTCTCCCTTCCAGAGTAAAGGACTGCTTGACTTATAAAGCCATGAGATATCATTATGTACAGTGTACCTTTTATATTCTTGAATACTTTTCGCAAAAGATATTTGTGAGATTTATTTGTGTTTAACTGTGTAGTTGTTGTTCATTGTTTCATGATTTTATAACATCATTATATAAAGTATGCCTCAAAATATCCATTCTACTACTGATGGTTTGCTTATGTTATTTTGACATTATCAATAATTTGTTCATAAACATTTTCATACATATCTTTAGTGTCATGATCATGTGTTTTAATTATGTACCCAGGAGGTAATGAAAATGAATATTTTCAAATAGTGTAGAGAATGTCAGCTGGTTTCCCAGTGTAATTATGCTAACCTGCAGTTTGACAACAAATGTATGAAAGTCTCCATTCCTTTAATTTATTGCTAAAAATCAATATTGTTAGTCTTTTAAATTATATTTTTTCTAATATTATGTAATACCTAATTATCTATTTGATGTCACCCAGAATGTATACCAAGTTAGACCACATTGAGAACATATATGCATTAACAAATTTCAGTCAATAGAAATCATACAATCTTTCAATTGTTATTTTTAGATGACTCACATTTAAAGTGATTATCATTATGGTTGTTTAGTATCTAACATCTTCATAACTGTTTTCTATTTCTTCCAATTATTCTTTGTTCCTCTTTTCCTGCCTTCTCTGATTTTAACAGAGGATACTATCTGATTTTATGTTTTCCATTAGCATATAAATGATACTTTAAAAGAGTTATTTGGTGACTGCCTGGTTTTTATAATATATATTCTTAAGTAGCATTTTAAACTACTTTTTAAAATATCACTTCCCTTGTACTATAGACATTTATAATAAGTATTTCAAATTTAGTTTTGGAAATCCCTACAGATATACTTTCAGCTCACTGATTCTTTTCTCAGTCATACACGTCAACTAATGAATCATGGAAGACAAGCTTCCTTTCTCTTACAGTTCCCCCACCATGGAAGTTTTATCCTTAGATTTTTCATTTCTTGTTTTACATTACACCTCTGCTTTTTTTCTTTCTATTAGAATCCTTAACATAAAATTCAGTTAATTTCTCTGAATGATGAATCTAAGAGAACTGTTTCATATCGGAACATCATTAATTTTTGTTTGTCTTTAAAATATGCATTTTGTAGGCTGCAGTTGTGGCTCAGTAGAGCACCTGCCTATCATGCTTAAGGCACTGTGCTTGAAACTCAACACCACATGAAAATAAATAAATAATTAAAACAAAGTTATTGTGTCCATCTAGAACTAACAATAAAAAATAAAAAAATTAATATATATATATGCATTTTGTATTTTGGCATACTTTGCATTTTTTCTTATTTATTTATCGGTTTATTTTTTGTTTTGGTAAAAAGCTGAACATATTGTATGGGGTAATAAGAACTGAGGGTAAGTGGCCTCTAGTGTAAGTATTTATGCTTGGCCATGTTTATTTGCCGTACTTGTAGCTTCAAAGGATTCTAATTCATTTGTTGTCTTCTCGATATTTTCTTTCCTGTTAGACTGTAAGTTTCCTGAAGTTTCCACAATAATATTCTGTGTCCTCTAGCATTTTAAACATAATTCATTGTTACACTGGCGCTTTAGTGCTGTGGTGGTAAGTTGTGACATGGAGGGAACATTTTATGACCTTTGAATTAAATCTCCATATTTTACTGGGCCTGCATGGTCCATCTGCAGCATTTATATGTCTTCCAATAGCACATTTTTATTCCCCTTTCCTCCCAATATCTTTTCCAGGTGAAATGTTTTCAGTCTATGTCCTTGAAACCATGACCCATGAAACAACATTTTCTTTTCTTTTTTCCCCCCTTTATTAGGCAGGAAGAGCTAGAGGAGATCAGAGAGTAAGGAATGCCCTTCTCTGAGCTCTGACAAAGTCACTACCCCTGGATAATTTGTCTTTCTTTTAAAGAAGATGATGGGTGCATTACACAAATATAACTCTTGCCTTCACCTTCCCAGAGCCCTAAGAGGAGCTATGAAACAAATGGGGATCTAGTAGGTAAAAAAATCAATTGAAGTGTGCATCTCTTTCCCTAAGTCTGCAGTCCCCTGGAATATTTCACTGTCACACTAATCTAAACTCAATTTAAAGCAATTCATCACAATTATCCTTTAAGGCACCATATTGATTTATAGATCCAGCAGCTTCTTCTCTAGGGAAGCACATTTGAATTCTGTATTTCTCAGGATGCCTTCATAACCAGATTTAAGGAGTTGAAATGGTCTGAAATCTCACTTTTCAGTTAGACCAAGAAAAGTTTACAATAGTTAGCTTCTCCCTTTTTTTCTTATTTTTATGTTGAGAGAAATTATCTCCAAATCCTTTACATGCTGAAGCTCTAACTGGAAGTCTTTCAAAGTTCAGTTGTATCCTATATGGGCCAACAATTTACTAAAATCACTAAATGAAACTAATAATACTTAAATGATTTTGCATTTTTCTATAGATACAGTCATGTTGTTTGTGAGTAAACAGAGTTCTCACAAGTCTATTTTGCATTTTTCAGTTTGTGTATCTTCTCTTTGTACCGTAGGCTCCTATTATTTCACTGGTAAGAATTTTCAAAAGGGACATAAGAAAACATTTAGCTAGATACAAATAAAAACTTAAAATTTGTAGAGTGTAAGTAGAAAAGTTTGGTGGAAATTCACAACTAGATAATTGGAAAAAAATTAAAAGTCAGTCATTTCAGTTTCTTCCATAAGAAGCTAGAAAAAGAAGAATTTGTATAATAGATAAAAGGAGGGAACATAAAATTAGAGCAGACATCTATGAAAAGAATAAACCAACAATGAAAAAAAACTAGCAAAACTAAAGACTGCTATTTTAAACAAATTATTAAATTTAATTAAATAATACTGAGATTGCTCAAGGGAATCTAATGAAAGAGTAGACTGCAGAAAAAAATATATAACAGAACAATTTTATGCTAATAAATCTGGAAACTAAGTGAAACTGATAAATATCTTTAAGGATACCAATGATTAAAACTAATTCCAGGCTGGACATGATGGTACATTGCTATAATTCCAACAACGGAAAGGTAAAGGCAGAAAACTCTCCAATTTGAGTCAATCTGGGCAACTTAATGAGACTATGTCTCAAAATAAAAATTAAGAATTAAAAAAAAGGATTTTAAAAAAAAGGGGGTGCTGAGGCTATGGCTCAGCGGTTGAGCGCTTGCCTCACATACGTGAGGCACTGGGTTCAATCCTCAGCACCACATAAAATAAATAAAGATATTGTGTTCATCTACAACAAAACAAAATATTTTTTTAAAAAAGGCAGAATTAAAAAAAAAAGGAATTTAAAAAAAAGGACTGGGGATATAGCTCAGTGCTAGAGAATCCAGGGGTTAAATCTCCAGTATCACAATAAATAAATAAGCAATTAAATAAATAACTGATTGCAGGAGAAACAGGATAATTGATCTCTTATATCTAGTGAAGGGAAACAATTGTTTATGAAACAGTTTTCCATGAAAAGAAAAAAAAATCACAGTCCAGATGGATAGCCTTATAAATTCAATAAATATTTAACAAGTGAATAATATATACTACTTGAGAAATAGAGGAAAATGTTTATTTATGAGAAAACAAGATGGAAGTGTATTAATCAGAAAAAATTATAAGACAGCATAGATGAAAATATTAATATATACATAGATGCAAAGCAGAACCAAAATGTATTCAGAACAATATCAGCTGGTTAAAATGAGCAATGTGTAAATGGTTACTATATTATGACCAAGTAATGGTTTCCTTAGAATGTAATATTTGTTTAATATTGTAATATCAATCATTTTAGTTCACTATGTGCATTAGGACAAAGGCTAAAGTGTGTATACTACAGGTAAAGCAGCAACACTATTTGCACTGGACACAATTGATGTTTAGAAAATTCTAAAGAATTCACACAAGCACTGAATAATTTGAAAATTTGGTGGGTTCAAAGGAAACTGTCAACATACAAAATTTTATTGTCTGTCTAAATACTATAATTAGAAGGTAGAATAAAGTATCAATTTATAATAGAATTCATTAAAAATACTGAGAGATACATTTAGCGTAACATGTAAACTTGTTAAACTGAAAATTATAACACAGTCCTGTGAGAAATGAAAAAAAACCTAAAAATATAGTGCTATATACCATGTTCATTGACTGTAAGACATTCTTGTCCAGACAGTATAGATCTGTAAATATAATGAAGTCTGGGTTGGAGTCTCAGGAAGTTTTCTTACAGATTGTCAAGCAGATGCTAACATTTATGTGGAAATGCAAAGGATATAAATGATCCAAAATACTTGAAAAAGAAGAATAGAGAAGATATTTTTAACCTCTCATCTCAGTGATTCCATGCTGAGATATAAGATAAGGGTAGTGTTAGTGTTAGGGCATATATGTGAATAGAATGTCATAGCTAGTTTAAGAATAAGTGGTCCTTCGGTATTTGGTTAACTGACTTTCAATAAAGGTACCAAAGCAATTCAAAGGAGGCCATAAAGTCTGTTCAGCAAATGGTGCTGGGACAATTGGTTTCAGGGGAATGGGAAATAAAACATGAAATTAAATTCAAAACATGAAAAATTACTAAAAATGATTTATAGACCAAAATGTGCAGAAAATAAGGATTAAAAATTTTAAAAACAAACTGCTTAAAAAGATGAAGAGAAGTTATTTGTGGCTATGAATAAATGTGTGCAAAGTGCAATTGTATAAAGATGGTTTTAAAAAATTGAGCCATTGATTGTACTGCAAATTATAAGAAGAAAATAAATGCAAAAGGGTTGAAGAAATTCAAATGAGACAGTGATGAAGCATTCCTGTCAGAAGATCTAAAACAAGGCATAAACTACAAAATTAAATACCCAGTTGGAAAAAATAAAATAAGGTGAGTTTTGGAGCGAAACTTAAAATAGCTTTTAAAATAAATGAGATGAAATTGATTTACCTCAAAAGTAATTGTAAACTATGCTTGTCCTGTTTAAAACAAAAACAAAACAAAACCAGTACACCTGAATAACTTGTGGAACTGACCCATCCAAAATGTTTCTTGTGAAGAAGCAGGGCCCCTCTTCGTAAAATACTGCTCCTAAAGGAAAAATTTGAGCAAAGCAAGCTTATTCTAACACAATGGGTCAGTGGTAGAGATGATGAATTTTTAAAACTTTTACTTACTTTCCTTTTTATTTGTGCAACATAATTATATATTATAGTAGGATTTATCGCTTGATAAATTATTTTTAGTTCAGCATTGCACTTACAATAAGTTATCTTATCATTTATGACCCATGCGTCATGCATGAATCTTGGAGGTCAAACTACAAGTTTATATAGACAAACATGAAATGCTGCCCTGTTTTCTCTAAAGTTACTACAGGGCAGGCAAACTGATCTAAAAGCATATTCAGTAGACAAGTGCACAAGTTGGGAGGAAGCTATTTCCTACTCTAGAGTTATTTAGGGACACAATGAAGCATGGTAGCAATGTGCCTTTTGAGGAGATGATGGACAGATCTGGTAGCCAAGACAAACGGGTTACTCTTTCAACTGCAGATTTACTTCTTTGGTTTTTAAAGATTATTTGGTGGTTCTTTGAAGGGTAAAGTCTCCAGAGAGCCACAAAATGGGCTGAAGTACCACCAAGGAATTGCTGTTTCCTTAATGTTATCTTAGAACTGAATAAATATTCATTAATATAATATTTCTTTCTTTCTTTTTTTTTTTTTGTTTTTTGGTACTGGGGATTGAAATCAGGGGCACTCAACCACTGAGCCCCTTCCCCAGCCCTATTTTGTGTTTTATGTAGAGACAGGGTCTCACTGAGTTGCTTAGTGCCTCACCCTTGCTGAGGCTGGCTTTGAACTCACAATTCTCCTGTCTCAGCCTCCCAAAGTGCTGGGATTACATGCGTGAGCCACCGCGCCCGGCTATATAATATTTATTTCTAATTTTGAAAGTCTTGGAGGATATGAAGTAATCAACTTATGTCTCTTTTATAGTCATGTGAGGAGTAGCATCAGAGTGATAATATCAAAGATTCTTTACATATTAATTATATGCATAAATTTGCATAGTGAGTTTTTTGCAAGTATGTATTCACTGGAAAACATGCTTAAGAAAATTACTACAGGGTCCCACTCCCCTGAGCATCTACTGCTTTACATTAATAATGGTTGTTCCAATTCGTGGGCCACACATTTTTCATCAAATCAATTTCATGTTTACCAGACAATGGATAAATCTCTGCTATTTTTTTTTCTCCTTACTTCACTGCACAGTTGGATATGACAAAAAGCCTTTCTTTGGCTAAATAAGCTATTCCATACAATATTTTCCAATAATAGGATAAGTAAAATATACTTGAAATCTCCTGGTGTATTCATCTTCAGTCAAAACAAATTCATCAATTTATTTTTAAGATTTCCATTGTTATCTTTCTTTAAATATTTTTTTTAGTTGTAGATGGACATAATACCATTATTTTATTTATTTATTTTCATGTGGTACTGAGGATTGAACCCAGTGCTTCACACATGCTAGGCAAATGCTGTAACACTGGGCTACAACACCTGCCCTCCATTGTTATCTTAACTTATTACATTTTATCTCTGATGTTAATCAATTACCTTTAAATTTTAGAGGAATTCATGATATAGATGTCATATCTTTACAAAGTGTATATATGTATGTGTAACATTGTGGAAATGAATCATATTTCAAAAGGCATCTCTCTGGACTTAAATTGGTTATTGATAAATTAGAGATATCTTTTTCTTTTTTCATAATTTAATTATTACAAAATAAATGTAAATATAAGTATTTTACATCATAAAAAGGAATCACTTTTATATCCACTAACATTTAATAAGTTTTATTGAAAGTGTAAAGTTATATACATTTACCTACATGCAGAAATTCCTAGAGAAAAATTACTAAAATGTTCCAGATGATCACTTATAAAATAAATTAACATCAAGAATTTGGAATAATGCTACTGTATTTTTTCCTGTTTTGTATTCCTGTCTCTCTTTTATTTTTTTATCTTTTAGTTGTTGATTGACCTTTATTTATTTTTATGTGGTGCTGAAGATCCAACCCAGTGCTTCCCACATGCTAGGCAAGTGCTCCACCATGGTGCCACAGCCCCAGCCCTGTACTGGTGTCTCTTTAGAGTAGCCATTAACCCTATCCTTTCCTGTCAGGGTGCCAGGGCTTGGGGTCTAAGTATTTACAATGTGCCTTTTGCAGGATACTTATTTATCCTGGTGAACTGGCTAACACGTGAGTAATCAAATCTGACCAGAAGTCCTTCTCACAAGACAAGTACTTTTGCTGGAAAATGGCCTTGTAGCACTTGACTGATCTGTGTCCACTTTATTCCTCTCAAGAGAGACTTTCCTTAGGAGAGCTCTGAGCAGGTACAGGTTAAATCTGATGTGTCAGTCAAGTGAGATAAACGAAAAGGCAGCTCAACAAAGCACATGAGATAAAAGAAACAGTTTATTTTAAAAAAGTTTTAAAAATGTGTTCTTTTTAGATATACATGATAGTAGAGTATATTTTGATATATTATACATATATACAGTAAATCTTATTCTAATTAGGATCTCATTCTTGTGGTTGTACATGATATGGAGTTTCACTCTGGTATATTCATATATGAACAGTTTACTTTTCACAGACCCCAGAGAGATCAGTAAAACATGGAATGGAGTGGCTTTCCCAGACTGTCATGTTCACCCAGTATATGGGGAAAAAGAGAGGGAGGGGAATGTTGGCTGAAGGCTTTAATGGAGTCCAGGATATTACACATGCAGGTTGCCCTCCAGGAGTTCTTGATGGGTTCAGAGCAAGCCAGAGCACATTCTGTGAAGTCACTAAGCAAATTTGCTCAGTGCCCATGGTGTGCAGGGGTCAGTGGAGCAAGATAGGCTCTCCATAGTTGTCCCATAGGAAGGATGTCACCAGGAGCTAGTTGAATAAGGCAGATATCTGGGTTGACCACATTAAGCAATTGGGAGAAGATATAGAAATACAAACTGTGTCAAGGGGGACTAACACAATGGATGTTGAGGCAAAACTATAACAACTCACTATAATTCGTATCAAGAAAAATTTCATGTCCTTTTGGACGTACTGATTATTTATACATTTATTGTTCTTTAAATGTAAGGTACTTTCCATAATTGCATAGTATTAATTTTAATTCCATAATAACAACCAGTTATTATTACAGTGCACTTGGAATATCTCTTCTAATAACATTTTATATTTATCCACTATTTCCGTCACCACAAGAAAAAAAATTTAGTAGTTAATATAATTATCCATCCTTCCCTACAGACCCATAGCAAGTTTGTGGTGGATGTGCTATCGGGCAGCCTGACTCCTGTCTTAAATAGTATTCATGCTATTTTATCATGGAAGTTTAAAATCAAATGAATATAGAAAAATATTATGATCCTTAAAACCCAAGTTATACTGATAAAAATCATTTGTGTAAATTCATCTAAATGATTACTTTAATGTTTTTAAATAACATAATTTTCAGCTGAAGGTACTCAACGTAGCACAATGCTTTTTCTTCATTTCTCTCATTTATATGAGTGGGAGATTTCCTGAACTCTTGGGGTGATTTTTTCACTCCAAACTTTTGTTGAAGAGTGTTGCATGCATTACCCACAATAGGAGTCTAATCTACCAAACAATTTGAGTGTGAAGGAGTCAGATTCTCCCTCCTCTCACCCTCATTCCTTAAAATGGTTGTAGTTTTCAACTGTGTAAGTGATTTTGCAGATGACAGATGGAATCTTCAAGATCCTAGAGGGGCAAATGGGGAGATAAAGAGTTTGAAAGATGAATTTAGCCCACGTATTAAATTATGTCTTCTGATTTAGCATTAGAGGTGAGAATTTTCACACAGAGCTCTTTTAGAACTTAGGCGATGGAATAATTTTGAATATGTTATCTTGTCTTCTAGCTAGGCCTGTGGAAAATAGTTCTAGGCAGGGAATATAGGGATACTGCTCCAAATGCTACTCTTTTATGTTCTCAATTGTCTTTAAGATCAAGAAAATTTACTGTTCAAAGTTTCCACGAATCACTAGGTTTATCACTTGCAAAATAAAGTGAGTTTTTGTTTCATTTTTCAGGCCCTTTTGCAGTGACTTCTTAGGAGAGAAAGGATTTTTTTTTTCCCTATGCATACTGGCTGCTTTGGGTTTTTGCTGTAACTGAGTGGGGAGGGTGTTCTCTTTCTTTTTTTCTCTAGTTCTAGGCACTCAATGTGTGAAGAACTTATCTTGCTTTATTTTATTTTAATTTATTTTTTCCTCAGGGAAATATCCCAGATTTTTTTCTAATTTGAGGATGAATCTGTATCTAAACACATACGCATTATATAAGATGTTACATGGCTGCCAAAGTTCAAAGACTTTTGACTGTATATATTTCTCTTCCAAATTCCTTTCGGTTTTATATTATCCCTTTTCCATGCCTTAGCAACAAATCATATTATTGGTAAATTAATATTGAGCATGGGCAGAGCATGTTTTTCAGCTTCTCTTTTTCCAATTCTCTAGAATACATGGTTTTGTGTAAGTCCAAGAATGTGCTTCAGAGAAGCCTTGTTTCATAGCAGAAACAATAAGAGTAAGAACAGAGTATTTGAGAAAATGAAACATATATGCAACCAAGTATTAAATATGTAAATATCAAAAAGTTTTACATGAAAGGATATTTACTCTCCTTCAAAAATTATTTCATTTAACTCTGATCAAAAGCCTTTCTCTACCTAATGACAATTCTTTGCCACAAAACAATCTGCTAATTTTTACACAAGGAATATTTTTATATAAATTCACCTCAAATTTTAGGAGGAAGCTTCTCGTCTATCCCTTGCATGTATAGATCATTCTGCCTCCACCCAAGGAATGTACTTGCTACTCTTTTTCTTCTCCTACCCTTGTCTCAGTCTTCTGAGCTCTGAATATCTTGGATTTTTCCTCCAGGTTTTGTGCAGTCACCAACATGGACACAGATCTGCTTGTAGGTTCAATCCTAAAGTTGAATATATTTATTTTTGAAGAGTGTACTTAGTGAAGTCCACTAATTAATTTCACTAAGAGGTGTATGGTGATTATAATACTGTCATAATTCATTCACATATTTGCAAGTTACATAATGTCTTTGTCATGAGTTTGATACATGCTCTTTCTGTACCAGTGTTAATTCGCTGGGGGTTGTCCTATATGAAACAAATGTATTTTATGGTTGTTCTGTGCATTTTACTGCAACCATTGGAGGTTATTCTCTACCGTTAGCCTCAGAAGCTCTTTTGCTTTTTTTTAAAGAAATCCAGGATTTAAGTCTCATTGCTACAGAAAATGATTTGTAAAAGTATTCTGAAACTCTACAAAAGAAACAAAGACAATATAAAATACAACTCCCACTCGGTTTCTATATTTCTTTTTTATTCCCCTTAGAATTGTGTTTGCAGAATTTCCTGGCTGTGTGCCAGTCCTATCCTAAACCATTTCAAAATGTTCTTGACAATGCTGTTCATTCATTATGTGAATACAAAAAACAGTGAGCAAAAGAAGCTTGAAACTTAGCTCGCTGATAATTGCTTCTTTATTTTCCAAAATGTTTCTTCACAAGTAGAGCCAAATTTCACATCCTGGTTTCTCTTTAGTTGGCTATAATGTAGTATTCTCTGAATAGTGTCTTTCTAGCTGGACATAGAAAATGTTGACTCTGCCACTCCAATCTCATTCTGTTCGGACTGTCATCATTGGGTATTTTAATTAAATGTTTTTTATTATGACTCGTGAATTTTTACTTATGAACTTAAAAATTTCAATGAAATACCTGTCATTTCTAGAACTGATGGATCTTTGAAGAAAATGTATTTTTAAGGGTAAACTCTTAGTCAGTACAATTCCCTTTTCAATTTTTGGTATATTTATTTTTCCTCTTTTATTCATATTTTATACATAAATACTTTCACCATGCTACTGAAAATTATAGAATAATATCTTATCCTTTTAATAGTTTAATTCCATTTCAAATTTTAACACTTACTCTTAAGTGATTGAGAGTTTGCTCTTCTAGACAGTACTGCTACCAAAGTTCATTATCTCAGCTTAAAACAGACTTATTATTTGTTGAAATATTGTAATATAACATCAGTTTCAAATAATAAATTTTTGAATGCAAATTTAAGCCTATTTAGTTCTGTGTATTATTTTGTTGTGATCATTTATGTTGTCACAGGTAACTACCACCCACTATAATACTAATGCATTGCCATGTTCCAGTCATAGCTGTCAATTTTTAAGAATATTCCTTTCCTATGCCATTCTGCAACACTGATGTATTTTTGTCATTTCAAGGCAAGTTAAGTGTGCCTCCTCAACCAGTTCTTCATTGTTGCAGTTACTAATTGTTATTGCTTGCATACTTTAGTAACTGATGGTATCTTTTGTAGGGCTGCAGTTCAGCAGTGACTTCACTATGAATTAGATGTTCAATGTGGCTTATGTCATATTTTATCTATTATTTCAGAAATATTTTAGCTTTTTCTTATAATAAATCTAGAATATTTTTAATTTAATTCTTTAAATACCTACCTAAGTCTTCAATAGATTTGTGATTATTTTTGTTCCCTTTGTTTTAATTTCCACACATTCAGCAGAAGACAAATAAAAATCATTAGTTTCTAACAATGAAATATATATATTTTGTAGGTAAAATGTAAATGTTAAAACATTATTTGTAATCTGAGATCATGAAATTCAGGGTTTGCTACTAACAAAGTAGTTTATTGCCTTAGTTGTTTTAGTAGGGACACTGAAACAAAGGTATTTTCAAGAAACATTTAATATTTTTTGTATAGGCTAAGTTTGCTCTTTTTAAGTCTTTCAAATATATATAAAAAATATATCAACCAAAGTGCCTTCAAAAACTTCTGGGACAATTATGAATTAAGATGCCATAAACTTTTCAGAACATATTACATCTAAGCCAAAGGGTGTTGGGGACTTGGCCATCTGGTAATTTTTTTTCCCTAGGAAAACTGGACTGAAATTTGTCAATATATTTTGTCACACAAGATACTGAAAATGTCCTTGAATACTTAATTCTGAGGAAATTTTGTATATGTTTCAGTAAGGGAGAGAAAATGAAAATCTATAGAGCTGGATGGTGTCCTTACGATATCTTTCTTCTAACCATAAATAATAATGTTAGATATTTCAATATTTCTAATTTTAATAAGAAAATGGTTTTAGTGGCTTAAATAAGGAATACATAATAATGTGCTGTCACTGTGCCTAATTTCTGCACCAGTAGAATTAATTACAAATGGAGCATTCTTTCATTAGAAGCTCACATCATATTAGGTTTCTCTGCTGGGGAGAGAGTCTCTCCTCAATGGATACCTTAACTTAAGTCTAAGGGCATAACATTCTCTTGCTTCTGTTTTTCTCTTGGTTTTAGATTTCTTTGGTACCTAGCTAAATTCTCACAAATCCAATCCTTTGTTTTAGATATTTTTTGTAAAACTATTCATTTATAAATTATTCTGTGGTTTTACTCTCTTGATAGGAGCTTTCATGATGCACCATCATGAAAGTAAGAACTGAAATTAGAAATGATGTTAAATAAATATTTGATACTGAGGTCAGGAGTCTTCAAATATGGTTGCTATCAAATCCCTCCATCCTGGTATGCACCTTTGACTCTTCACTTAAAAAAAATGAATATGCTTATCTTTCCTTGATTTTGCACCAATCATGTCTATTTTTGATGAATAGAATGTGACAGCAGAACTTCCCTTTTATGGAATGCAGGAGCTATGCTGTATGGAAACTGGATTAGACTATCAAATGATTAAAGACATATGAGGAAAGGCATCAGAAGACAAACGACCCCCTTCAGAACAACCTGAGCTGAATGGAGTTATGTGACAGATCCAAGTAAGACCAGCAGAAGTTCAAATCTGAGCCCGAGACAATTCCAGGCATCATGATAAACAAAAAGTTATTGTAATACTTTGGTTTGTTAAGCAAAAACAAATGATAACATGCTAGCTTAGAAATCATAGCAAAAATTCACTATTACCTTTTTCAGAAGTTTGAGTAGTCAGGAAGAAATCATAAAACTTTCTCCTTTCTCTCTTCTTACAAAAACATTTGTCTAAGGCAGAAGTTGTTTAAAAGTCTTATGCAAACCTTCTGAATTCTATAATAATTTCCATTACTTGCCATCTCTCCCATATTAATGAAAATATATTACCAGTTTCTTGTGGGCACAGCAGGTTGCATGCTGATCTCATGGTTGTAAAATTCAGTAAGATATACAGACCATCTGGAGAAGAATGAATTAGGAGCTTTAGAGGACCTCAATAAGGATATCATATCATGGCCACATAGCACTCCAAGAGGTGTTGTGCCCAAGGATGACAACGGTGAGTAGTAAAACTGGAAGGTAACAGTGCCCCTATTTGTGAATTACCCTGCCAGAGAAAAACTTCTAAGATTCCAGAAAGTTGTTGAAGAAAATCTGCAGGCTTATATCCATTGCCCTGATGATGAGATGATTAAATATTCAACTAGATGATTTACCTGTCATTGAAATTCAAATAAATTTGCTTTGGTAAACTTTTTCTACTTTCCTGACAGTTTTCCCAGAAGGTCAAGCTAAATTTGGACAGGTTCACAGGAGCTCAGTAATGAAAGACTTGCTCCACCAGCATGAAAATTAACTTATTTGAATAGAGGCGAATATCTTTGCAGAACTTGAGGAGCCCATGGTCTTCACCAAGCACAGGTGGACACTTCTTGTAACTGCTGCTGTAGTGGATTTGCCCAGAGTGGCTTCCCTACTCATATTGTCAAATACTCTTCTCCAGATCAGGAAGCTGTGTTAAGTGGAAAGAGAGAGGAGATCACTATTGCTTGAATCATGTCCTCCTGAAAATGTTGTTCTCAAGTCCTAATGAAAAGTAACACAAAATATTAACTTATTTGGAAATAGGTTCTTGTAGATGCAATCAATAAGTGAAGATGAGATCATAATGCAGTAGGATGTGCCCGTAGACTCTTGGCATTATAAGAAGAATATGTTATAAAGTTTGAGACACAGGCCCTGTGAAGACTGAGGAAAGGAGTGATCTATCTGTAAAACCATAGAACACCAAAGATTTCCACCAAACCACCAGAAGCATGGTAGAGGCAGGGTAGAATTCCCCTGAATTTTTTAGTGAACATAGTCCTGCACACACTTCAATTTCAGACTTGTGAAATCCAGCACTGCAAAAACAAACAGAATTGGTGTTTGAAGCCACCCAATTTATCATGCTTTGTTATGGTAGCCGTAGGAAACTAACACCAAGATCAATCTCAGCCTGTACAACATAAACCAGAACAAGTACCACCCCACCCATCAAACTCACCTGCCTCTCACACAGAATGAACACTAGCAACAGGCAGCATAAGGATTTAACCCTAATCAATCCCTGAAGGTAAATAGCCTGTAGGAATTTGTCTGCTGAGATCATAGCTCTCTGTTCAAGTTCAAATACTTCAGAGAGATATTAAGAATAAACAAACATAGGTAGTTTCTGGAGAAAGAGATTATATTAATATGTATTAAGGAGAAAGAATGTGAAGCTGCAGAATTTTACTAAGTGTTCAGGTAGGACACAAATAATGAAATTGATTTCATTTTGATGCTTTCAATATTTCAACTGTTGCTGAGATTCATTCTTTGTGATTCTTGGGAAAATCTTTTCCGTTATAAGGAAGAAAAAATATACTGCAGCAATTTTTTCACTTTGCATGAAAAATGGAAGTACCTAAAGTCTTCTAGCCATAAGAAATCATAAATATGAATCATAATTGTCATATTTTAGGGACGATGTGTAAAATTTTAATTCTAATATGGAAATTGGTGAGGTTGGCTATGCCAAATAGCAACATTATCCCAATTATGGTCTCAATTTGGCTAGTACACAAACCAAATGGGTCCTGGAAGTTATTTATAGACTATATATAAAATTATTTATAGATTTTAAAGTTGAAGCAACTAGAAAAGACCTATGACTAACTATATTTCTATCTTGAAAAATGATTTTAGTTATAGCTGATTTGTACACAGCCATTGATTGGGCATATGTGGTTTTATGAGTCATTGCTAAAGCTGGATATTAAGACTAATTTGCTTTTTTTCCCTTCAGGGCCAGCAGTTTGATGTACTCTTTTCCTGGCCACGTATATATTTAAATTGCCTGACATGGTATCACTTAAAACTGCTTGGTTTTAAGCAGGTGGCTTAAAATTCAAAGGCTGGATTTACTTATTACACTGGTACCATTTATCAGAAATTAACAGTGGAAGAAAATATGTGGTGCCCTGTATTTCTTTCATGATTTTATTACAAAAATGTTGGATTATTAAATGAAAATGAATTAAGACTGTAAAGAATAAAATCTCAGTTATATAGGACAAGTTATATGCTCAAGAACAAATAGTTGTTGTTACCTTGAATATCCTAAACTACAAAACTAATATGTAGAAAACAAATGTTCATCCTATTCCTGGGAGCTGTATATATTCCCTCTAGTGTGATTATGCCTCTTCTTCAGACTGTGTCAAGAGGAATTTCAGTCATGAGCTATATGCTCTCTTAGAGTGAAAGTATGTCTTCCCTTTCTGGATTTAATAAGTGTAAAATACTAAATTTAGGTAATGTTCTAGATACAGAGGTCATGATAATGAACAGTTAACACCAATATTCAAACATTATATTTCAGTTGAAGGTAGAGATAACATCTTTTAAAAGTATGAATATGTTATGTAAATTATGGTGTTAAATATCATGGAAAAATAACAAAGCAATGTAATGAATGCAGAAGTATTAAGAAAGAGATAATTGTCAGGAATGACTTCACTGACCAGAAAGTCTTTAAGTACTTACTTTACCTTGTCTAGAAAGGCTAGGGTGGAAAGAATGGCATGAGCACAAATAAGAATGTACATATTAATAGGAGGAGTGTGCATAGGATAGGAGGAACTCTGAACCCACATCCTGGCACCGCACATTCAGACTTGGACTAGTCTCCCCACACTCCCATGTGGGAATCATCAATTGCTGCCACTTGTGTCCAAGCATTTTGCAATTATCTCCCAGAGATGGTGCCAAGTTCATAGGCTGCTTTACTGCCGTTGCTTCCCAGGTGTTGGGTAATGATGAATTGGCCTCATTAGGGGAGATAGAATGGAAAATATCTTTCATAGCAAATGCCATATATTCTAACAGACTTATTTTATTGATGCATATTCCGAGGGAATGACTAAAAGACTGTACAATTGTTTAGACCATTTGCCTTCTAAAAATTGAGACAACCCCTTCTAGGCTTACTTGACTGAGATACGTCACCAAATTTAAACCTTTTTTCCTATGTAGATTTTATTGCAATATCCTATAAAATTTCACATTAAAACAATAGAAGTTGATTCTCTGACAAGCAGGAAGACTTTTATGAAAGTAAGAATCACAGATAAAGTCCAAAGTTTACATCATGGATTATGCATGGATGAAGAACCACTTCCAGTATGCTTAAAATCCAAGTTAGAAATTTTTGTATTTTACAAAAAATGGTCCCAAAGGACCATGTGAGATGCCAACAAAGTGCAATTATCTTGTATGCTTGAGTTTCTAAGGACCACATTTTTATAAGTGCCTACATTTTTGGAAAATGATTAATATTACATAAATACTTAGAAGCATTTAGGATTTTTTGAAGTTTACATCCTTTGTTTCAGAAAGATTGCTATGTCTAAAGCCTTAAACAAGAATGTGAGGTAATGCATATGTTAAAGCTTGATTTAGGCATTCTAAAATATATCTTTCATACTATCATGTCATATAACATAAATATATACATTCTTATTTTTTTCAATTAAAATTTTTAAATAATAAATTGTAACTTTTCTAAATCCAGATTGTCCTTAATACCAGCATGTATTAGACTCACCAGGGGAAAAAGATTAAAAGTTTATTTGAAAATAACAAAATTTGTTACTTATCTGTTAACTCTGAATACAACCATGTGATAGATACTACATACACATGTGTTACCCTAGCATTGTGAAAGGGTTGAAACTATAGCCATGGATCTATTTAATTAATCTCAGTAAAATCAAACCTTGGGAAAATGCATATCTTGTGAGAGCACTCTTGCGTGCATGGCTACTTTCTGTTTACCAGAACCAGCTGTACCCTGATTTCTGAGAGAAGCCACAGGTGCTGACCATTTCTTGAACTCCCGTGTTCTTGTAGTCTGAGCTTGTTTTGCAGCCTGAGCATTTTCCACACCTGGGTCTGCCGTTCCATGCCTCCCACGCCCCTCAGAGGGTAGAAAAGATATATAAGCCCAGAGTGCTGAAATAAACGAGCCACGAGCCTCGAGCTTCGAGCTTCTTTTTCTTCAGAATCATTGTTGTGTGTGTGTTTCTTTCATCCGCGGCTCCCTCGCTGACTCGATTTCACTTTGGTTCGGCACAGGTGCTGGCAATATCTGGAGCTGGATAACCTCAAGCCCAACAAATACTCAATAGAATCTTTCAACAAATGTAAAAGAAAACTCATTTTTTACAACAAATACCAAACATTCAGATAATGTATCCAAGTCTGTTCCTGGAAATAAATTCTGTAACAATTTCAGCAGCCAAGGATATATTCTCTATATTTTCTATAGAGGAAATATTAACATATGTTTGAGAATAGATATAGATTTCTTTTTGCATACTGGGGATCAAACTCAGGGCCTTATGAATGCCATCAAGGGCTTTACCACTAAGCTAAACTTCAGCCCCTTAAGACTCCTTTTCAAAAAAAAACCAAAAACAATCTAGACACCTATTACATCTGAGATCTTATCTATATCTTCATGTGGATTTACCTGCTATGTGATTTAATTCCTGGTCCTCTAATATTTTTTCTCGACTCACTTACCTATGCAAACTAATCAAACTCATTGCTCTCATATATTGTTATGGTTTAGACGTGGTGTCTCCGAAAAGCTCATCTGTGAGACAATGCAAGAAGGTTCAGAGGAGAAAAGATTTGGATTGTAAGAGTCCCAATACAATCAGTTAATTAATCCCCTTACAGGGATTAACTAAGTGGTAACTGAAGTGGTAGGGTGTGGCTGGAGGAGATGGAAATTAAGGGCATGGCTTTGGTGTATATATTTGTATCTGGCAAGTGGAGACTCACTCTCTCTGCTCTCTGATCAACATGTGAGCTGCTTCTCTCTGCCACACACTTCCACCATAATGTCCTGCCCTAACTTGAGCCCCAAGAAATGGATCCAGCCTCTTACGGACTGAGACCTCCAAAACTATGAACACTCAAATAAACTTTTCCTCCTCTACAATTGTTCTAGTCATATCTTTTAGTCACAGCAATGAAAAAGCTGACTAAAACATACTTCAACACTGCATGATAGATAGATATATAGATATAAATGGCATATGATATCTGAAGTTTAGAACTTTTTTTATTCCTACACTCATGCATCTGTTTGCTTAACAATTTCTATAATTTCACTTCCGTAATACAGAATTTACAGAAATAAACACTTAACATTCCTCTAAATCAGAATGCTTGATTTCTCATTTTTCTTACCCCTCAAAAATCAATACATACTCTGAATTATGCTAGTTCTATCTTCAAAAACTATCTTGAGTTCACTATTATTTGAGATCACCATTGCATTTTTACCTGGGTTACTCCATTAACCCAAGAAAATATTGGAACTCATTATCTGTAATGAGTAAGAAAGACTATCCAAGAAGACTTTCTAGAAATATAATTTGGATAACATTAGTGCCATACTTAAACTCTTCAATGATTAATTAATTGTCTTGGAAATATCTAAATTACTATGCATTAGTAGATTATATATGATTTGGCTACTGTTTTTTTTTTAAATTCATTTTCTGACATTCTGTCATTTACAAAAGAAAAAAATTAGCCTCACGCTGTTTTGTTTTTTTAATATTGATATTTTCTTTTATGTTTTCTGATAATCTTTTAGGTTGAATATCCTCACTGTACTAAGATATCCCTTCTTCAGCCCATCCTCCACCCTTAGCACTATTTTGCTGCTTCTTCTTTTTCAATCTTAGACAAGTTTGAGAAAGTAATTAAAAACATGTTTTTCCAGGACAGAATAACAATTGATCTATTATCCCAAATTACGTATGATAAAGGACCATATTCTGAATTGTGAATAAAAATTCTTGTTTCACATGGTGTGCCAAACATACTGACTTCCCTACTGCTGAATTTCAGGGCAAAATTTTAAAACAATACCTATTTAAAGTGTAGACAATTTAAATAAATAAATTGGTCTATTAAAATTGGAAAATTCATAATGAGACATCCAAAGCACAGGTATTTTTTTTATTTATAAACTTTAGTAGTTAAGTGACTACGTATGAACACTTTTTAATACTAAGTTGACAACACTATAAAATGATGTCATGTTTAAATTACCCAGGAATAATGGATTTATAACAGTGGCTTTTTTTTTTTTTTTTTTTTTTTTTTTGGTACTGGGGATTGAACAGTGGCTTCTTTGGTGAAATCTCTGATACTGGTAACGCAAAACATTTTTCTTGAATTCATCATCTCCAATTAATATTAATACTCCTTTGTAGTTTTTAAATTTCAAATAGCTGTTTTTTCCCCTTCTAGTATGCAGAGAAACAATCCCTTTGTTTGATATATGTGATATGTTTTTAACCTAAGTTTAGTTATTTGGCTCAGTTTCCTAAGTTCTACATGCAGTGCCACATCATCAGGTTTTTCCCTGGACAACAGTTACAGGATCACTTGGTCTAGGTCTCTCATCTCCTGTTCTTGTTATGACCATTGGTCATCACATGGCAGAGATTTACTTGTTTATGTGCTTATGATTATTCTTGGTTTCTTCAGAATGCAAATTTCATTGGACCAGGTCATCAGCTATCATTTATTCATGCCTCTATCACTTAGACACAACAAGATTCTTCTAAGCATTATTTGATTTAATGAATAAAGAGCAAATAAACACTTCTATTGTCAATTGTTTCCTCATGTAAGTGTTGCTTTGCTTTATTTTCCCATGACTTCATTCTTATCTCTTGGCAGAGAAACATTTAAACTTTAAACTTTAGCTCAAGTTTGACAATTTTTTAAAACCTATAACTGTAAATTTTTTTTCTTTTGTACTGGGAATTGAACCCAGGGGCATTTAACCACTTAGTCACATCTCCAGCCCTTTTATACATTTTATTTAGAGACAGGGTCTCACTGAGTTGATTAGGGCCTTGCTAAGTTCCTGAGGCTGGCTTTGAGTTTATAATCCTCCTGCCTCTGCCTCCTGAGCCACTGTAATTATAGGTGTGTATAGCCATATTTCTAATTTTCTCTTTTTTAAGTAGAGTGAAATTTTCTATCATGAATCTTAATTCCACATATTCAAAAATGGAATTTTAGATATTTTTTTCAAATTTACCCAAATACAAATTTGCTTGTATTTAAATTTTGTATTATCTTTTGAACAAAGTTTATGCAACAAAATGTTTTCCTTTAGTGTTTAAAACACATTTGTAGGAGGAATATAATGACATTACAAACCAGTTTGCTTTTATTTATAAAGGTAATAAAATTCCATAATAATTATTTTTAGGTGAAGTTTGCGTGAAATTTACTTTCTGAGGCCATTCTTAAAGTTTATCTGTTTCAATTGTTGTAATATAATTTCGATAAAGAAACATTACTTTTTAAGCAACAGCTGCAATTTTCAAATTCAGTTATGTAAAGCATAATTGTGTTGCCTATTTTTCTATTCCATATATTTGAAATACTATTTCTAATTTTACTCTGCATTTGGTAAATATAAGAAACTTAGTTTAACTTATATGAGGAATTTAAAGTAATTTAAATAGTGCATGCCAAATGTTAAATAGAGAAATTGAAAATTATCTTACATATAACAATATTGTTATATTGTAGAATTTGAAATTCAGGTAATAGCATTTATGACAAGTTAATGCAAAGCATGGAATTCAAAAAATATCGTTGTATTATATTATGTAAATGATGAGCACATGTAAAAGAAGTTCTATACAATTTTATAAGATAACATTACTTTCTAACAAAAATTGGGAGGATTTGCTATTAATGACTCTAAAATTATATGATTATGATATTTGCATGTCACAAAATTTTCTATATCCCTTTGCCTATGTGAGGGATTCCTTAGGCAGATAAGCTCATATTATAACTTTTGAGATTAAATACAATAAAACCCTAAAACAAAACACAGAGTAGAAAGCAGTGTATTTGATATAAATTATCTGAGGATAAGGTATTCAATATTATAATATGCAAGATATAACTTTAGAGAGAAAATCAGTGTAATGAATCTCAAATTTTTGTTTCTTAAATGGACTTATCATATTCTCATTTGCTCATATATTCCATGGCTAAAACCGTTCAAAAAGGAGCTAAAATCATTTTAGTAAGGAGTGAGAGAGAGAAAATTATGACTTTGATATTCAACTTGTTGATAGTAAAGATTCTATCAGATGTTAATTTGAAGTTGACAAATTTGTATTTTAAAAAATAGGGTTGAGACAGAGAACTGGGTATCAGGATAGCAATGAGTATTTCTGTTGTCTCGGTACTATTTTGGTTTAGATATTAGGTATCTCTCCAAAAGCTCCTAAATTAATGAAGGATTGTTCAGATGTGAAGTGATGGATAGTGAGAATTGTAACCTGGTCTGTTTTGGTTTAAATGGACTAACTACCTGGTAAGTGTAGGCAGTGGGGAATAGTTGGAGAAGGTGGGTCACTGAAGGTGTGCACTGGAAGAATTCAGCTTCCCTGCTGTTCCTCCCCCTTCCTTTTTCTGCTTCCTGGCCACATGAGTTCTCCTCCAGCACATTCTTTCTTCCATGATGTTCCTCTGAGCCTGCGCCCAGGGCAATGGAATTGGTCCACCAAGGACTCAACGTCTGACACCATGAACCAAAATAAACTTATCTAAGTTGTTCTTTCAGGTATTTTGATCACAGTGTCAAAAACTGACACAGGTTCCCTGCTATCCTAATTATTTTATATGCATTATTTCTCTCAATCTTTTAAACAATCTCATGCATTAAGCCCTATTATCCCATTTTAAGATGATCTTTTGGAGGGATATAGATATTAAGAGTGCTTCTAAAGTTTTCTCCAAAGTTACAAAGTTAAGCAGTAACTGGTAGAACAGCAATTCAAGTCCCACTTACACAAATCCTGTGTTAGCACCGTTGGAGATGCACTGCTCAAATTCGGTAGCAAGGAATTTGAAGAAGCCAAAACAGGTCTGGGAAACATCCACATATCAAATTCAGAAAGGAAAGCCTACAAAGAAGACAGAACTTTAAGGGAAAAACCAAGAGAGGAGTCTTGAGAGAAAATGGAGCAGCAAATGTGCTGTTTTTCAGTGAGTTTGATTTTTTTTTCTTTTTTGAAAAGAAGAGAAAAGCAGAAAGAATAGATCACACAGGATGAAAACAATGACCAGCAAAGGCTGTGTCACAGGTTTGCAAATAATTTGAGTCTTTGAGTTATGAGGTAGAATTGGATAAAAGATTATCAGAAATCTTTTGCCTTTTCAGGAAAGCTGCATGTGTGTCTCTGGTGAGAGCCAGCTGTCATCAAAGTGAGAACAGCAAGTGCTGGGTGGGCTGCCTTCCAATTCAGTAATCTGAGAAGGCAAGTTTCCTAGCAGTGATGGGATCCTATATTTTTTGAAATTGAATCAATTTTGATTTTTGAATAAAGCAAGACAGAAATTAACACTGACACAAATGCTTTAAATTTGCTAATGCTTATTCTAAAGGTTGTCACCGTGGATAGTCAAAAGGCTTAAGCATATAGTTTTGTTATAATAAACACATTTGATTATTTTGGGCCCAAAACTTTGTTTTCTAATATGAAGCACTAAAAAGAGAAATGCACTTGAGTCCTATGGAAATTGTATAATTCTTTTTCACAGGCCTAATTCTGGAAAACTTTTTTTTCAAGAGGTTCTCAAAAAATTTAACAAACAGACATTTGAGAAGTACACTGAAATATAGCACCAGATTTTGTATATTAAGAACTTGGAGAGTGTTATGGTTTAGATATAAAGTGTCCCCCTAAAGCTCATGTGTGAGACAGAGCAAGAAAGTTCAGAGTTGAAATGATTAGATTATTGTAGCCTTAACCTGACTGGTGAATTAACCCAGTGATATAGATTAACTGGGTGGTAGCTATAAGCAGGTAGAGTGTGTCTGGAGGAATTAGGCCACTGGAGGCCTGCCTTTGTAGTTTATATTTTTCTCTTGGTGAGTAGAGCCCTCTCTGCTTCCTGGTTGCCATGTCCTGAGCTGCTGTCTTCCACTAAGCTCTTTTGCCTTAATGTTCTGCCTCAACTAAAGTCGAGAACATTGACCTGAGCATGATCAGCTGACTGAAATGAATCTCTAAAACCATGAACCCAGATAAAAATGTTCTATTCAGATCTTTTTTTTTTTTTTTTTTTTTTTAATATTTGTTTACTTCTTTAGTTGTAGGTGGACAGAATACCTTTATTTTATTTTTATGTGGTGCTGAGGATCGAACCCAGTGCCTCATGCATGCTAGGCGAGCACGCTACCACTGCGCCACAATCCCAGCCCCTATTCAGATCTTTTGATCACAGCCATAGAAAAGTAGTGCAAACAGAAAGCAACAATGCACTTCAATCTTTTATTTCACGTGGGATTCTATATGTTAATGTATCAATCATTTCCTAATAGTAACTTTTTATTTGTGAGAATTTAACTCTATTGCATTTATTATTTTTAAACATTTTTATTTAATTTATATTGTGATAATTTAATTTACAAATAAAATGTTACATATTTAAGGTATAAATATATTTAGATACTGATGTACACCATAAAATTATTAAGTCAAACTAATTAACATACTCATCATCTCACATACATTTTTTGTAATGACAATAATTAAAATCTATTCTTATAGCAATTTTCAAGGGCAAATGCATTGTTATATATAAAATCACTATGCCATACATTAGATTTCCAAAACTTATTTATCCTGCCTAATAGAAACTTTATACACTTTTTCCAACACCTACCTATTTCCACCCCAACTCCAATGTCCTGGTAATCACCATTGTACTGTGTGCTTTTATGAACACAATGTTTTAAGATTCCACATATAAATGAGATTGTGCATTGTTTATCCTTCTTGCCTGGCCCACTCACCTGGTACTATTCTCTTCTAGGTCATCCATGCTGTCTGAACAGCACTTCATTATATAACTTCATACACACACACACACACACACACACACACACACTCTATAATATTTTCTCTATTCACATTTTTTCTATCTTTTGATATATTTTCTAGGTTATTTACCAAGTTACAAAGGTCCAGAGTGGCAAGCAAACTTGTGCCTGTGTTTCAGGGCTCCCCACTGTCACAGTGGAAATAGTGTGTGAAGAAGCACAGTTGGTGTACAGAAACCAGGCAGCAAGGGCCTGGATCATCGGCTCTCATGGAGCTGTAGTAACCTGGGGCTGGAGGAATCACTTGCCATAGCAACTGTGGCTTAGGTTTCTGAGGTTCAGGTGCTCACAGTGCATATTCAGAGCCAGATTATGAACCATAAGCACACAGTGGCTACAGAGCTACAAGATTTGAGAAGTGGAGTAAGACTTGCTATGATTATGGCTTCAATATCAGAGGAAGAGGCTGTCACATAAAGGCCACAGAAATAGAATTTATAATATGGGTTTTCCAAATTACCAAAAATCCAAGCCTGAGAAGGGGCTGGCACTATTAATATTGGCTCATATGTAAGGTACAGTTGTACACATTGTGGCCACAGAACCAGTAACACAGGCAAGCACAGTGATTTCAGAGCCAAGTTCAATGGTGTTGGCACCTTCAGACAACTGTGCCCCCAGGGTTGGGACATAAACAACATTGGGTAGGTACTATCCCAGGGTGAAACAAAGGCAGCGGTTTTTTTGAGGCTGGACTGATGTACAGTATGGTTTCCCTTTTTGGGGAGTCCATGACAGATTGGCTGTTGGTTATCTTGGTAATGAAAGTTGTTGGTGTCTCTGCAGAGCTGACTACTGAGGACTATTGGTGGCACCAGCCTCAGGGCTTATATTGATACAACACCTTTCTTCATTCCTAATCATTTCCAGATATCTCAGGTGTGCCAGTCTTTCCAGTGCTTCAATCTGTGTAGTTATTCTTCATTTTCTTTTTGTTCACCTGTGTTGTTTCAGGTTCTTACAAGAATTCTTGAGCCTTCCCAAGGCTATTACTATTCACAGATAACAGCCTAATTCTTGTATTTTTCTTTCGCTGTGTGTGTATGTGTTTATGCATAAGCAAAAAATAAGGTTTGTATTGCCCACTCCACCATCTTGCTGACGTCACTTTCCAATTTAATATTTTATTAATTTCTTTCTATATATGACTATTTGTTACTAATTATGTATTTTAAAATTCCCTGTAATTCTGAATTATAAAATATGCAAACTTTTTTGGCTTATATGAACATTTGGATGTATAAACTTCTTGTGAAAAATTTAAAAGTTTAGAGCAATAAATCTGAATCATGATTTTGTAACCCAGAATGTGAATTCTTCCTTCTCCTCTAACACTTCAAATATGGCTATTCTAGACAGGATAATGCTCCCTAAAACATAACCATATGCAAATGCTCTGAACCTCTGATTATGTTTCTTTCTCTGCCAGAAGGAATTTTGTACATGAGATTACAGTTATACACCTTGAAATGGAGTGTTTATTTTGAATTATTCAGGTAGGTCCAGTGTAATCACATGGATCCACTAAAGCAGAGAATCCTTCCCATCTCTGTCCTGAGAATGATACATGACAATGAAAGCATGATTGAAGAGATGGTCACTTTCTGACCTTCAAGAATAAACAGGTGGTCCATGAGTCAAGGAATGCAGGCAGCCTCTAGAAACTGGGGGAGACAAAAATACAGATCCTCTCCCAGAGCCTCCAGAAAGAAATGGTCTCTTCTGCTCCTTTATTTTAGTCAGTGGTACCTATTAAAACTGTAAGATTGTAAGTTCATCTTCTTTTAAATTACTAACTTTGTGACAATATATTATAACAGCAATAAAGCGTAACTGAAATCACTAAAGCCTTGTTCTTATTTTTTCTTTGCTTTTTTATGGCCTAGAGTTTCCATCTTCTCCTTTAAAGAATCATTTGGATTTAGAAATGGAGTGTTATTCTCAGCCTTGCTCTTCAGTTTGCCATCTCTCACATGGCTGATTGGTAGTCCCAGGGCCTCAGCTGCTGAGCTGTTGCTTGTATGTTGAGTGGAACTCGAGACCTCCCCCTTCCAGATAATCACCCAGTTTCCATGCACAGATCCCTTGGCAACCTTTACTGTGATGATTTCATTTACCTTTACTACTCTGTACCATCCCAGTCTCCACAACCCTGAAAAAGGCTTTGTGCTCCTATTGATGACTTTAAGATTTGTAGAAACTGTCAAGAAAGCAATGCTTACTAAAGAGTCAACTTAATCAGATTATTGGATGTTGCCATTCCTATAAACCTTCAGCCATTCCACAGACTGAAATTTATACTAATTGTGTTTTGGATTTTCTATGTAGATACAATATTCAATCCTGGACTTTATATTTAACCATTCAAAAGAAAGCCATTTATTTTCTTCCTATCACATAAACTTTCATAAATCAATTGATGAGTCCTTAATCAAAAAATTGGTATTTTGTTCTGCAAACTGAGAATTTAAATAAACAATAAAAAAGTGTAATTACACTAGACATGGTGGTTTATATCTGTAATCCCAGATACTGGGGAGGCTGAGGCAAGAAGATTGAAAATTCAAGGTTAACCTGGGCAGCTGACGGAGATCTTGACTCAAAAAAAGTATTTTAAATGAAAGTTTGTCTCAGTGGTACAGTGTTTGCCTCATATGTTTGGGGTCCTGGGTTCCATCTCCAGTACTGAAAGGAAAGGAAGGAAGGAAGGGAGAGAGAGAGGGAAGGATGGAGGAAGAAAAGAAGAAAGAAGGAAGGAAGGAAGGAAAAATGGAAGGAATGAAGAAGGGAGGGAGGAATGAAGAAAGGAAGGAAATTAGTTTGTAATTGCAATTTTTGAAAGAATTTATGTTTTTAAAATTTTCAGACAATATGTGCTGTAGTACCAAGTGATTGTCTTAGTAAAGGAACATATGTCAACCTGGCACAGTGGCACACACCTGTAATCCCAGCAGCTCTGGATGCTGAGGCAGGAAGATCACAAGTTTAAAGCCCTTCTCAGCAATAGTGAGGTGCTAAGCAACTCAGTGAGACCCTGTCTCTAAATAAAATACAGAATAGGGCTGGGGATGTGACTCAGTGGTTGAGTGCTCTCTATTTCAATCCCTGGTAACACCACCCCTCCCCCAAAAAAAGAATATATGTCTAATTTATCTTTCCAGAAAATGTTCCCAAGTTTCGAATTCTCCTTTTATGTTTTTTCCCTTGATTTCCAACAGAGCAGCAAAACCTAGAGAAATGGTTTGAAAATAAAATGGGGAAGTGCTTGGTGGTCAAAAATATTTATATTTTTTTCCCTTTCCTTGTGATATTTATTTTGAATCTTTCCTCTATTTGCTTCTTAGAGGTAGAGAATTATACTCTTTGATGATTTTAGTCATGGTAAGGTATGTCATATTTTACAAGCAATGACAGAGCTCTCAAATAGTTCTAAGATTGTATCCCTAGGGCTATTTCACTGAATGTTAGGGGGTAATTTTTAAAACTAAGATTCAGTAACTTCCAATATAGCAGAAAATATCGAACTATTCCTATTTGTATTTTGTCACTGAAAATAGTTAAGCTATTTCAGTGGGTAAAATTAGCACCAAAAAAATGGCACAGAAATGACTATAGTTCAAAGGAAAGTTTTATCTCATTGGAATGGAATTAGAAAGTTTTATAAAAGGAAATCAATTAAGCATGTACAATTGAGATTTAATTTTTGAAAATAAATAAAAGCACATTACAGATAGAAGAAAAACAGGCATACAAAAACAAATAATCTATCTTTTAGACAAAGTAGTTTCCAAACTCTCATGACGCTAAAGGCTAACAATTCCTTGATGAGTCACTTTGTCATGTCCCTCAGTAGCCAACCCAGCCCTTTGGCAAGATTCTCCCTCCGCTCTAGCTGCCTCTTCATTCTCAGCAAAAGATCTTTACAATTCTTGGTGAAAAATATGACCATTGGAAAAGATTTCCTTCAGTCTCTTGGTTCTCTACTTATAGAGTTATCTGTAAACTTATTTCATTGTAAATGCTGTGGAAGATATTGCTAATTGGTGAATCTAGTATAGGAAATTCCCTTTCAATTGCCAAGTGTGCTCATGGATTAGAACTTGATTATTATATTCTGAAAGTGTTTTGTCCCCTTCATTTAGCTGACCATGCACACAGCTTTTCTTCTAAATTTTTAAAAATCTCCCCCATTTTCTTTCCTGAATCTCTCTGTAAATGTGGGAAATATCATCTTGATTTTATTACACAAAATATTACTCTCTGGATTATTGCATAAAACTGATAGTACAACTGACATATAAAGGCAGTAGTGTCCAACTCTAAAACTCTCCTGCAGATACATCTCTGCATCTCTGTGTCTATGTACACTATAATCTACTTGGTATCTCTTTTCCTGAACCTGATGACATTCTACTCAATATTTGCAAGCCTTATCACACACTCTCTTTCTCTCTTTCTCTGCACACACACACACACACACACATTTCTAATTTTCATCTTTGTGGTAAAAATTAGAATATACAAACTCAGTGTTAGCTATTAGAGTTTGTTGAGATATAAAGAAAAGTAGCAGCTTTTCCCATGCTATATGATGTGTGTTCATTGTGCATTGCCTCTTGTTAAGTATTGTGTATTGTGGAAGAAGTGGACTGGGAGAAAATCAATTAGAAGAGTTTTTGTTGTAGATACACAACTGATTCTTCTGAAAAAAGAAAATTTTTTTTTCTTTTTGTTAACATTACTACATTTTAGTGATTAATAGTGAGTGAGACTGTAGCTTAAAACAAATTTGGGGGCTTTGCTTGTTTGTTTTTTTTTTTTTAACTGCTGCTTAAGATTGAACCCAGGGCCTTGTGATTAGTAGCCAAACACTTTACTACTGAACTACATTACCATGCCTAAAGCTTACTAATTATAATTAGTTGATCTCAAACCTGCTCGGAAAAGAGAGAATGCAAAGAAATAGTTATTTCTCATTTACCTTCTGAACTCTTATCATTGAAAACAATCAAATGATGTAAAAGATGTTATATATATATATATATATATATATATGTTAAGATAAGTGACAATGACTTATCATGAGTAGTTTATTTACTTCATTTGCTGACTGTGTTGTCAATGTTCTAAAATTACTTCTTCATTTAATAAATTCACTAATAAATTTGCATTGTATATATAATTAATGTATGCTGAACAAATAAATTCTGAAGACTAATATTGCTTTATATATAAAAGTTACCCTGAAGTCATGCAGGCATTCCATTCCCAAAGTTCACCTTAACAGTATTTAAAAGTTCTCATATAACAATCATCAACATAAATCTGTGTACTTACACACAAAAAGTAATAAAGAATGATGGTTGTTGCTGACTCAATTGTATGTATTCTCTCATTTTTTTCAAGTCTAGTGAAGCTGCAAATCTTGTGGAGATTGATGGCACTGTAAAATATCCCCATTGGGAAAAGCAGAGCAGGGAAAATGGGTGTTCACACAGAAAGAACTAAAAACAGAATGAAATATTCCCCGTCTTTATGAAAGATAGTGTGGAGGAAAATGATCAATTTTCTTGACTAAAGTTTCTTATCCAAAGACTCCCAAACCTTACATTTGTGATATAGCAGAACCTACTTGAAAGGGAAAAAGTTTCAAAAATAAACACAGGTGCTGCTACAAACTGATGTGTTGGTGTCTAGCTGGCATTCAAGCCATGTTACTTACTGACAGTAACTGCCCTGTGCTCCTGAGATCACCTTTTATCACTTCTTGGTGTCTTCGGTTTGAGTTATAGCACTAGCATAGTTATATTCTCCAAAATTCCTCCTTTTGATAATGCCCACTTTTATGTATGTAAAGAGTTAAATGGCATTTAAATTCAGAAACACTGAAATCACTTCAAAATCAACAATGCTATATCTGATATAATTTGGCAGAAATTTGGAATTCACATATTTTAATGTTTTAGATATAAATAAATCATTTATTGGCATAAAGTGATACGCTCCCCCAGTGACAGATATAAAGTTATGGGCAAAACAAACCCCTGAAAGTCTTCATTTCTTCACGTGCTCAAAGGGGGATTTTATTCAACTTAATTCTTTTTTTTCAAAACAACACTTAGTATTTTTATTTGTATTTTGAAGTAGGAAGGGACAGTTGGTGACTCGTTTTAGATTCACTCAAATAATTTCTTTAATGTGACTTTAAGTTTTTATTTTTTCCCAAATGCTGAAAAATTTAGAAAACAAAGAAATAAAAATGAAAGCCAGAAAACAATAACAAAAACAACTGATTTTGCTATGCTTCTTTGCAGTCTTTTCATAGCATAATATCTGTACAACTTTAATCTTAGTTTTCTCATTTAATATTATAATGCAAGCATTTTCTTATGTAATTAAAGTATTTTGTAAAATATATTTAACTGCATAGTACATCATGACATACCATGTGTTTTATTTAGCTATTTGCTCACTAATAGGCATCTAAATATTTTCCAGATTCTCATTATATTTGGAAGCATTGCTGAGAATGCCTTTGCATGTAAAAGATTTTTTTATATCTGAAATTGATTCTTAAAATAGTTTATAAATGTAGTATGACACCATTAAACTTTTGGCCCTAATCCTCTTATTCTTTAACAAAGATGAAAGCTTACAGCAAGTTGTTTGAAAAGCTTATAGCAACATATGAAGCATATATGATTACACACACATATAATTGTCAAATATTTTATTTTCAATTAGACTTAAATTTGATAATTTTGTAGGCAAGAGAAAAACCAGATTCTGTAAAAGCAAGATATTGTGATACACATTTGAAATAAATCTAAGATTTAGTGTATCTGCTAAGACAAATTCGCACTATGTATTTTCTTTGCATTTAAGAGAAATAAAAATAATTTTATGAGCATAACATACTGCTAAAACTTTATTACTGAAGAGGAGACTAGATATTCATTCTTTCATCTGTTTCCCAATCTCTGTAATACAGTAAAAATGAGGCAATAATGAATTGTGCTTCAAGTAATAAGGAGTTCCCACTTTTATTCTTCCAACAATCCATAAAATAAAGCAATAATAATCATAATATATTGAACAGTGTTGAGTGATTTATCTTCATGTATAGGAAAAACAATCTTACTCTCTCTTTTTTTCAATTATAATATTTTCTTGTTATATAAAATTTACTGTATTGATGATTGAATGGATATACATGTTTATTGATATTTTCAAAGTTATTGATTTGTATATTTACTAATATTCTATATATTTATAAAGAACATTTAATATGATATTAGGTAAATTAAATGATAAGTTTTGCCTATTTTATAAGTAAAAGCTTAGATAAAATAGACTTCATATAAAAAGTAATAAAAGAACTAGGTACAATGATGTGAGCCAATACCCCCAGCTACTTAGGAGGCTGTGGCAGGTGGGTCACTTGGAGACAAGGAAGGCCACTATATAACAGTAGAAGAATCAATTCAGGAAGAAGAAATAGCTACTCAATATTTGAGAACCCAAACACATGAAGCAAATATTAATAGTCTTGAATGGAGAGAGAGAGAGTGTGTGTGTTTAATATCATGATATTGAGGGACATTAACCAGATCATCTACACAGGAATTTAACAAGAAAGCTGCAGAATTGAATTGTATCCTAGACAAAAAGAGATGTTTTAAACAGTATATTCTTCTCTCTTGTTTAATGAACAGTTTTTATATGCCTATATAATAAAGTTTGTTTATATATTTTTAGGTATTTCTTACACAATACCAATGTATTCTTGTTCTAATACTTCTTTCTTTTTCTTTTTTCTTTTTTTCTTTTTTTGGTACCAGGGTGAATTCAGGGATATTCGACCACTGAGCCACATCCCCAGCCCTATTTTGTGTTCTACCTAGAGACAGGGTCTCACTGAGTTGCTTAGCCCCTAGCCATTGCTGAGGCTGGCTTTGAACTCACAATTCTCCTGTCTCAGCCTCCCAAAGTGCTGAGATTACAGGTGTGCGCCACCATGCCCGACTGTTCTATTATTTCTTATACAATTCCACTCATGATTTTCTATATTAATATGGATTTTTCCAAGCAATTCTCAATGTTTTGATATATGTATTTTTGAGATTGTTAGATGCAACTCTAGGTTTACGGCTGTCATTATTATTTTTATAATGAATTGTATCTTTATTAGCTTTTGTTTAAATTTTGTCTTTATTTTCATGGCTGTTCTAAGAGCAGAAACTGAGAGACTATTTCTTAAAATGATAAAACTTTCAAATTTTTTCATTCCTTTTACAAAAATAGATAGACAAATATTGCACATTTGTATTCTCTGTGTTGCCCCAAATTATTGTGCTTTGGCTTAAGAGATTTGCTTGATGACAAAGTTAGCAACAATATCATGTGGTCACCAGCTACCTACTCTACATGCAATCAATCACATCAAGAAAAGTCCTTTATCCATAGAACTTGAAGTAAAGGACATGGACAATAACACCTGGCATGGAGGATAAAGCTAGAATAAGTGATCACAATAACTGCACTAGAAAAAGTAAATCAGAGAAAGGAGATAGGAGGTGTCAAACTGGAATCTCCAACTTGGGTGGCTAAGAAAAATTGCATTTAAAAATTAGATTTAAGGAAGACAAAGGAGATGAGGGCTAAGGCAAGAGACATCTGAGGTAAAGCACCCAATGGAGCAATAGCCATGAGTTTTGTGTTCTTTATATTTAATTCTTCAAAAAATAACACCCAGGGTCTGTTACACAAACAGAATGCTGACAAATACAAAGCAACAGATATTTTCAAAGATAATATTGACACTGGAGAATGTGGCTTGGTATTTTGAAAACTAAAAGTCGCCTCAATGTTCCCTAAAAGATATGGCCTTTGCCTCTGATGTAATACATGATTGCTAATCAGCTTTACATTACTATAAAAATAAATACTGGAGGTGAATCAACTTAATAAGAGAAAAAGGTTTTAGTTTCTCATACTTTTGGAAGTCTCAGTGCCAAACTGATTGGCCCTGCTGCTTTGGCCCTGTGACACATCAGCAGATCATGGCAAAGAGTTAGGTTGGAGAAAACTCTTCACCTTATGGTTGGGAAGCAAAAGAAATAGAGAAAGAGACTATTTCCCTACAATCACCATATGAGGGCATGCCCTTCATGTCGTAAAACCTCCCATTACGCTTCTTCTTTTAAAGGTCCCCACCATCTTCCAATTTCACCAGAGGACAAAGCCTTTAACTCATGGCTTTTGGGGTACATTCCAGATCCAAACTATAAATCAAGAATCAGGTGGGTTATGGAGTTGTTTTCTTTCTTTGGTACTTAAAAAGTTTAGTTTATCAATGATTATTGATATTATTGATGCTGAATATATTTTATGCTTTAAGCATTTGAATATAAGGCTCATGTTTAATAAATAATGAAGCAACAAATAACAAAAAATAGCAAAAACATTGATTATTTTTTTCAAATCCCTTAATTTTCATGATATAGTTTATAGGCACTTTATTAAGCCAACAAAGATTCTGAATTACTTCAAATATATTCTTTTTTAATTAAAATGTCCTTCCTTCCTTCCTTCCCTGTTTCCTTCCTTTCTTAAAACATGGACTTGTTTTATGTTTGTGAGCAATGACAAGACAATTATATTAAGTTCAACGTATTACTTACTACCACACACACACAAAAAATTAACCCATATTCATCTAATAGTTAAGAAGTATTGTTTATCAAATATAAAATGTGATTTAACTTTCATTATTCATTTTGTTTATGAGCCACAGTAATTAAGGCAATTATATACTTAATGATATCAAATTATTAATTATCCACTCCTTGGGTCAGATGTCCTTATCTTTTATGAGCTCCATTCTCTGAAGTAACTAATGGCTCACATACTTTCTATATCTGAAGTTATGTAGTGAACACACAGTAATTGTCATCAGGGAGTTTATCGTCTCAGAAAAATTACTACCTAAAATCAGTAACATTAAATAATTTAATGAACTAATGACATACAAGTTAAATACAATTGTTAGCCTTACTAATTAAATGCAGCTAATAGACAGTGATAGTAATTGAATGAAGAAATAATTTGCTGCGAGCCATATTGTTATTTGAAAAGTATAATCATATTTACTCATAGTCCTTAACATGGGAAACACATATGCTAAAATGGTGAGGTATAAACATTATCTTAAATTAAAAATGTCAGAGGGTAATCCTAGAAAATTTTAGATATATCCTAATTGTTTTATGCAGTTACACTACTATATGGCATCATTAAATTTATTTAATTCTGAAGGGCATTATTATTGTCATTTTGAGCAACTATTGTATGCTGACATTTTTCACATATTTAAAAAAAAAAATCAAGAATGCTCCCAAGAGAAGTTGAGATGTATATCTGTGGTTGCACAGATACACAATTGCAGAAATTATTCCTCAAGTGTTATATTAGACTAACATCATTGATACTGTCAAACTAATTTTAAAAATTGCTAATACTAAGAAAACTACCATGTTGTAAATATATGTTGTTGTTCTTTGGCAGTCCAAATTCTTTGAAAATAACTGAGGTATAATCACAACTTTTCAAATAGGTATGTTAGCATGCACACATACATGAATGTAGGCAAAGGTCCAATGTTCCCTCTCATATGCAGAAGCTAGAAAGAGAGGGACAAGAAATAAAATTTGGGTGGCCTCACAAATCAAAGAAGAAATAAGGAAGACCAGTAGAATAGAGAAAAAGAATCTAGAAGGAAATAAGAATGGAAGCATGATGAAGTACTGGGGAATGAAACCTATTATGGTATGTCCACATATGAATATCAAACAAGAATCCTGATTATATTTAAATTAGAAGGCACTAATTTAAATCAATAATAAAAATAATCATAAAAGGAAGATATGTAGAAAAAGCAAATAAGGAATTGGACGGAGGACAGGAAAACATAAGGTACTGGGAATGAAATTGATCAAATTATATCAAGTGCATGAATGAATATGGTAGGATAAATATGGCTATTATGAATAATTTAAATGCGCTTGCCGGGCGTGGTGGCTCATGTTTGTAATCCCAGCACTTAGGGAGGCTGAGACAGGAGAATCGCAAGTTCAAAGCCAGACTCAGCAACAGCGAGGCTCTAAGCAACTCAATGAGACCCTGTCTCTACATAAAACACAAAATAGGGCTAAGGATGTGGCTCAGTGGTCGAGTACCCCTGAGTTTAATCCCTGGTGCCAAAATAAATAAATAAATAAATAAATACGCCAACACAAAACAGTTAACTCTTTGTATTTAATGAACATATTTTAGGGTGTATCACAACTGAATACACAAATAATTGTTTAGATGATTTTTTAATAGGAACACATTATTTGTGATGTAATGTTAAGATATGATATCCAATCAAGAAATATTTCCTGTTAATCATTTTCTATCAAATTAAAAATAACTTGAATGCATTTTTAAAATTATTTTTTAGTTTTTCTTAATTGCGATAAAAATGTGCACACTTATGGGATACTATGTGATATTTTGATACATGTACTCATCCTATAATGTTCAGATCAGGATAAACATAACTATTCCCTGAAACATTTCTCCTTTCTCTATGGGAAAATTCATTGAAAAATCTTTCCATCTTTCTGAAATACAGAGTACATTATTGTTATAGTTTGCATCTGGAATGTCCCTCAAAGCCTCAGTATTGGTGGTTTGGTCCCAGTGCCGCAAAGTTCGGATGTGGGGCTTTGGGAAGTGATTGGACTATGGAAGCTCTATCTTATCAATGCATGCATTAACCCGTTGATGGATTCAGAATATGATGGCAGGATAGAGAGCTGGTGGAAACTATGGGGAGGCACAGCCTAGTGAGAGGAAGTGGGTCACTGAGGGAGTGTCTGGAAGTCTTAACCTTATTCCTGGCTCCTTCCTTGTTTTCACACTCTCCTTCCCAGATACCATATGGTGAGCAGCTGCGCTATGCCATGGCCTTCCACTATGATGCACTGCCTTATGGAGACAACTGAACACAGACTGAAAGTTCTGGAATGCTGAGTCAAAACAAATCTTATCTCCTCCAAGTTGATTTTTCTGTGGTACATTGTCACAGTGATAGCTGAGTAACACACTTATCATCTACAGTCACCTTATTCTGCAATACAACACAGGAATTTATTTCTCCAATCCAACTATAACATAATACTCATTTATTAAACTTTCTAAATCCCACTCTCCTGTATAATCTCTTCTGCCTCTGCTAACCACTATAATACTCAACTTCCATGCGATCAATTCTTTAGATTCCACAATGAGTGAGGGCATGCAATGTTTTACTTTCTGTGTCTTGCTTATTGTTCTTAACATAATAAACTCTACATTCAGCCATGTTGTTACAAATGAAAGAGTTTAATCATTTTATTGAATGGAATAGAATTCTATTGCACATACATACCACATTTTCTTTATCCATTCATTAGAACATGGACATTTCTCGGCCACCTGAGTAGTTGTCGTGAGTGGCATATGCAATTAATAATTACTTGGAGGCAGATTGTCTGTAAATGGAAGTGTATGCTCAATCACAACAATCATTAAATATAATTAATTAATGTAAAAAGTGTTGGCTGTAAAAAAAAAAAAAAGTGTTGGCTGTGCTGGAGCACCCCAACTAACATTGGATGTGCACCAATTAAACATGATAGGTAAGTTACACTATCCTAGGGCAACTAAACACTACCAGCAATTCACACAATCCTAGGGCAACCACAAACCCCAAAATACCTCTGATGCTAGGTGACTTCTCTTAGCCAAAGAGCAGATGTTGTCCTTATCTGGTGGTTCTCTTCAGCCGATGGCTGTACGTCAGGGAATGCTGGAGTTGATCCAGGGACAGACAGCAAGATGGCCGATCTCACTGATGTCCTTGGAGCAAAGCCCCCAATGTGGCAGGCTAAGAAATTTTAGATGCAGTTCCAAGTTGGTGGTGTGAACTGGTGATCAGTTACACCCAGTAAAAGTCAATGTTCATTGGTTATGTCCAGTGAGATAGTATAATTGATTGCAACTGGGCCTTTCTTTGCGCATGTGCATGCAGCTGAGCTCCCTATTAATTGTAACCAGTCATTACTGGGCAAGCATATGGTTAGGTTCCCCTTACAGCCCCTTATCAATTGCAAGCAGGCATGACTAAGCAAGTCAATAGCTGCTGTTCCTTATGGCCAGCAACTTAGTGAGTCCTCGGCTTGTCCAGGCATGTCTATGGCATATGCTCCTATAATGAACATCTTGTGAGTGCTGAGATCTCTTCAACATACAAATTCACTTCCTTTGGATATATACCCAGTAGTGACATTGCTGGATCATAAGATAGTTCTATTTTTAAAATTTGAATAAACTCCATACTGTTTTTGATAAAAAGGTACTCATGAGCTCCCAGTTCTCTACATTCTTGCCAGCACTTGTTACCTTCAGGCATTTAATAAGAGCCATTCTAACTGTGCATATGGTGATATCTTATCATGATTTTGTATTTAATTTCTCTGACAATTAGTGATATTGAGCAGTTTTCATATACTTTTGGCCATTTGCATACACTGTTTGGAGAAATGCCTATGTAGGCCTACTTCCCATTTTTAAATTGTAATGGTGGGTTTTTAGATATTTGGTTGTTTATGTTCTTCATATATTCCATATATTATCACTAGTCAGATGTATAGTTTACAAATATTTCTTTCCTTTCTGTAGATAATAACCTACTTTATTCTGTTGATTTTTCTTTTGCTATGCAGAAGCTTTTTATTTTGATGAAATCCCCTGTGCCTTATATTAATTTATTTTACTTGATTTTTGAAGATTGAAAAAGATAGGTGTCTATTTTCATTTTTCTGCATATGCATGTCCAGTCCCCCAACATTTGTAGAATAGACTCTACTTTCCTCAATGTATATTCTTAGCAACTTTATGAGGATTAATTAACAGTAGGTGATTGGATTCATTTGTAGGCTCTCTACTTTGTATCATTGCTTTATGTGTACAGGTTTTTATGCCAATATCATTCTTGTCTTGACTATAGTTTTGTAGCATATTTTGAACTCAGATAGTGTAAAAAACAAAGGCTGGGGCTGGGGTTATGGTGCAGTGGTAGCATGCTCACCTAGCACACAGGAGGCACTGGGTTCCATCCTCAGCACCACATAAAATAAAATTTAAAAAAAAGATATTCTGTCCACCAACAACTAAAAAATAAATTAAAAAAAAAACAAAGGCTGAATGTTTTTTCTGATATGCAGATGCTAATTCACAATAAGAGGAGTGGGACTAAGGAAGAATAGAGTTACTTTGGATTAGACAGAAGAGAGTGAAGGGAGGGGAGGGGATATGGGAGTAGAAGGGATGATATAATGAATCGGACATTATTACCATATGTGACATATATGATTACACGACCAATGTGATTCTGCATCATGTACAGAAGACTGAGAAGTTATACTCCATTTATGTCTGATGTGTCAAAATGCATTTTACTGTCATGTACAACTAATTAGAACAAATTAAAAAAAAGAAATAAAAATGAAAAAAAAAAACAAACAAGCAACCGCATACATATACTTTGAGCTTTTTAAGTCCAAAATTTTCCACGGGGGGGGGGCGGGGAGAATGAAATAAACAGAACTGTGAAAATTTCACAAAAAATAAATTAACAAATCTGTGTCAGTATCAAAACCAAACAAAACAAAAATGACAGTCTGTCTCCTTAAGTCACAAACCTGGGTCACACCTGGAGTACACAGCCCACTGAAACCAGTGAGGTATAGGGCAGAACTGAGTCTATGCTCCTATGTCCTCAGTGCTACTGTGGTGTACTTGTGGCCTAACACTCCTACAAGTAGCTGATCAGAATATAAATCTGTCCTAATTTGAGTTGTGGGTAGCTGCCTGGAACTGGTGTTGGTTCATAGTCTCCATTCTCAGGTACTGACCTGGGGACAAGAACCACCAGAATCCTCCAATGCTGAGTGTCTGTGTCCTGGCACTGAGTTTCAAGGCACAGTCCTGGGCTTCCTTCCCTATCCTGTCCAGTGGATGGTGTCTTTCTCTGCACTATATTGCTCAAGGTCAGGAATGGCATTGGAGGCAGCCTTTTTAGTTCTAGCCTAATGTGGGTTTAGAGGGTCTGTTCATTGGCATTGTCCTTGGAGAAGGGGCCTTGATATTCTGTGTGGTATTAGATTTCAAGTGTAAGGTCTAAACTTTATATACCTCTTCCTTCTCTCAGCAGAAGGTGTCTTTATATACGATGCTGTTTGGATTTAGGAAAGGGGTGACATGGCAACACTTTTCTTCCTGTGTTCTTCAGTGCATCTTTGTTATTATTATAGTAACACAAGATACCATGATCTCTTACCTTGTTTCCTCATGGGAAGGTAATTTCTAATGTGAATAGCTGTTCCAACTGATATTTATGCACTATGATGGCCATCTTACATAACCATCTTGCTCTGCCTTGTAATACTCTTTTTTGATTTTATGTCTTACACCTTTGTCCCTTTCAACCTTAAAGGTTTAAGAATGCATGTCAGAATTATTTTTTGGAGTTTCTCTCCATTCATCTCTCATATCTGCTCATCATAGATTATTTTTATATGTTGACTTTACTTCCATTTTCTGGAAACTGGCCTTCTATGATGGCCAGAAACTTGAGTTCTCAAGGAAATTATTTTGAAAGGTAGGTAATACTATTTTATGATGAATAATTTTATGTTTGCTTCTATACATATTTTACAATGTGGTGTATTTTAGGGAAATGTAATTCTGACATTGACTAGATATTACTCACTTTGTATTTTTTATGAATTTCAAAATTAAGTGTCAATAGACATTATGTTGCTTATATTTTTAAATCTGAACAGATATTTTTATTGCTTATAATCAGTATGCTGCTTAACAAAATTCTCCATAATTCTAAGGAAATTCCCTCAAGGTATTCTGGTTGTAACAAAGAAAGCACTCTTAAAGATTTATTTAAAGTTTTAAAACAATGTTGAAGATGTAAATATGTAAACAGTTTAAAACTGGAGTACATAACTAATGTAACTCATTTGTATGGATATAGACTTACTATAAAATAGTGATGAGAAAAACTGGTCGTTAATCATTAATCTAACACAGTTGCCCCAGAAAATTTCAAAATGAAAATATAACCATGTTTCACCTAAAGTATTTATTAAAACAGTTTGCAATTTGTACTAGGCTTGTGGGGTTTTTCCCCTTTTTAGTACAATGTGGTATTGTATAGTTTATAGTCTTTAACAATTCATTTTGATATTGAGACATAAGGATTTTTGGTTCTTTGCCTCATGAATTCAAACAATGAGAGGCATGGAAACAAAGAGTGAGAGCAAACTTACAAGATTTATTAAAGTAGCAAGAAAGTAGGAGGGAGTGGTCTCGAGATAGGGTTACCACTTTATGGTTAATGGCTATTGTTCACAGGTTTATATGATAAGGTTAGAGGGGAGTTAGGTTGTCTTGATGACCACAAGTCAGAGACTGAAAAGAAGTGGCTCTTTGAATCTAGTCATACCAGGGCACCTGGTGTTCATGTGCCCCATGTCCAGTCAGGATGTTGATCATGCACTGCTTTTCCTCAGAACTGGCTCAGGATTCTAGCACATATCTTCAGGCTTTAATGGAATTACTGTTCATAAGCTATCTGCTCAATTTGTAAACTCCTGGGGGAGAGAGGGCTTAACCTTGTTTTCCTAAGACATCTCTATCCCCTGCTGTTAATATTTCCATAATCTTACTTCAAGAGAGGGCACAAATAAAATCTATTAACACTCTGTACCTGTGAAAAACATGAATAACTGATTTATTCAAAGGTGCATATTCAATGGCTAGCAAAGAATAATCCATTGGTATTTATTCTAAATTAATTCTGTATAACTCAATGTTATTGAGAAAAGTCCTTCTTTTATACCAAATGCAATTTCTTGAGTAGAACAATATTATATATGTTTACAAAAGGTTCGTAGGTGCCAATTTGTTACCAATAATTAAAGTTCTAACTTTGAGAATTTTCTTGACACATTTTTGCAGCACTCAAACATTATCATTTTGATTGTACATATACTGTGGCCTGTAGTTCACAGAAAGGTTGTCTCTGGGATATTGTTGATGTGGGAGTGTGGTTAGAAGAGATCTTTCATATTAAAACAAGAAAAACTTGAACTAGTTCCATAGTTTTCTGTTCTAATAACTCATTCGAATGCTTATGATGAATGTAGAATTAACCTCTTTTACTTTACCAATACTAATATTAATAAAATTATATAATAGTACTAAGTAGAATTGAGAAGGATACTACTAAAATGAGTATGAATGATACCAATAGAGAAAAAAGCAGATTCTATTAATTCTTTCAATCTGTCATCTTGTCTCCCCAAAGGACTCAACTTCTTTCTTTCCTTGGGGTGTCCAATGAATTGACACAATTTCTTCTGTGCAGTGACATTTGCCATGTAACTAGTTCTTGGCCAATGTTCTTGGAATGGAAATGATATCTTATGATATGTTTTATCCTTCTCACTCTTTGGAACCCAGAGGAATTTAACCATTGTGCCACATCCCCAGCCCTTTTAATTTTTTAATTATTATTATTTTTTTATTTTAAGTCAGAGTCTCATTAATTTGCTTAGAGTCTCACCAAGTTGCTGAGGATGGCTTTCAATTTAGCAGTCCTGCTTCAGCCTCCCTAGCCACTGGAATCAGAGGCATGCACCATTATGCCAGGCTCATTCTTCCTTTATGGTGGCCATTGTGGAGTTTATATGAGATTGAGCAGCAAATCATCAAGCTTCCTGGATTTTCAAGTTAATATTTAAGAATTATCCCCAAGAGACTCTAGATATAAAGCAACAAATAAATACTTATTTCATTAAACCATTGATACCAAGCATGTAGAATAACTGAATTTAACTAATACAGATGAGAAAGAATTGCCCTAGAATTCATACAAAAATGTTTGTATTTTATATGACATCTGTGCAAGACACATGCATAGATGCACACGCTGCTGTGGTTTGGATCTGGAATGTATCCTCAAAGCTCATGTATTGAAGGCTTTTTTCCACATATAAAAATGTTCAGAGATGGGGCTTTAGAGAAATGATTGGATCATGAAGGCTTTGACAGCATCAGCATACACTGATAGCTGGATGTACTACTGGGATTTACTAGAAACTATAGGTAGGTGTGGTATGGTTGGAAGGTCAGTAGTGATGTGCCCTTAGAAATTATTTCTTGGTCCTGGTCTCTTTCTCTGTCTTTCTTTCTCTTCTCCTGGCTGCTGTTAACTGAACAAACTTCCTCTGTCTCTGAAATCATGCCAAAATAAATATTTTGTTATTTAAGTCATTCATTTTATTATTTAAGTCATTTCAGTCACTATGATGAAAACTTGACTAATATATATGAAAAAATTATTTCAGAAAAACTTAAATATACATTAATGTCAATAAAATCAAAGACAATAAGTAAAAAGCAATGAGCTCCCAAACCCTGAAAAGAAGTGAGATAATTTTCTATGTAAAGTATAACTGAAAGAAAGCAATTGAAAAGATTTTATACTGTAAGAGACCAAGGACATGAATTTCTGAAACAGGAAAAACAATGAAAACAATTAAACACTAGTTGTGGGCTTATAGTTTCATCATACTGTGCTTGTCTAGTATGAGCAAGTCCCTGGGTTTAACATCCAGCACTTCAAAAACATGATAACAAACAACAACAAAAAAAATCACCTGTAGCTGGGTATTCCATAGTGAAGGAGGAGGAATAAATATGAGAATTTTAGAGAAGTGAAACTCTTCGTGTGATATTGTGGCGTTAGGTGAATGACATGATATACAAATGGCCCCCAGTTTACATTGCGTTGACTCACAATTTTATTAGCTTAATGATGTGAAAAACGGATATGTATTTAGTAAAACTTTACTTTGATTTTTTACTTTTCCCCGAAGTTAGTAACATAGAGAGTGATAATCTCTCCAATTTCTGAAGTTTCAGAGAGCTGTAGTTCTCAGCTATATGATAATCAATAATCTATAGTGAAGTACATTTCTAAACTAGGCTTATAGGTTAAGTGTAGAGTGTATTTTTAACTTACTGATGTTTTCAATTTATAAGAGGATTATGTGGAAACAACATTGTAAATCAAGGAGCATCTGTATTTGTCAAAATTCATGGAATATACCAAAGAGTGAATTGTAGTATTAACTATGGAATTTATTTAATAATAATGTATCAACACTGGTTTGATAATTGGCAAAAATGTATTATATTAAGTGAGGATATTAATAATATGAAGCAATTTGGGAGGGTGCAAATGATGAGTAGAGAAGGGTGCAAATGATGTCCATAGATTGACCTTTATATACAGGGGATCCCACAAACCTTAGTGGATGTCTGAAAGGCAGTTTATTACAGGCCCTACATAAAGCACTGTATTATTACAGCAGTCCATCTGACAATCTAGTAAGCCCCTGAGTGACTGACAAGTAGGTATACAGCATTGATATGCTAGGGAGATGATTCATATGCTAGGTGGGATTAAATGAAACAGTGAGAGATTTCATCACACAACCAATAATAATATGCAATTTTAAACATAAATTATTTTTGGCAGTTTTCATTAAATATTTTCAGATCATGGTTGATTATCATGAGAAACTAAAACTGGACAAAATGAAATTTCAAGTAATGGTGGATTCCTACCTATAGGAATTTTCTCTAATTTTTCCATAAATTTTTTGTATACCTGAATAGATCTTAAATATAAAGTTTATTATTTTAAAAAGTAAAGCCAATATCATTCAAGTTTTGTACTTAGAAAAAAGGTAAAGATAAAGATTAAGAGATTATTTGTATCCAATTTATATCCGTTCATTTACTTATAAATTCTGACTGCATGATTTCTAGTGTTCTTTAATTTCTGTCTTATTATTTTCAATAAAATATTTTTTTTAATTTTTATTTTTTAGTTGTTGATGGACACAATGTCTTTATTTTATTGCTTTGTATGTGGTGCTGAGGATCAAACTCAGGGCCTCACGCATGCGAGGCAAGCGCTCTACCGCTGAGCTACAATCCCAGCCCTTCAATAAAATCTTATTTGTAATTATGCTATAAACTTGATTATATTAAATTTTGCAAAATCTAACAATTCAAAGTCATTTAAAATTTTCTGTGGAACTTATACATAAAATATTTCTATCCAAGCATGTAGTAGTACCAGGAAAATGTTAATAACTCATTCTACAACTAATTTTACCAATTTAGTATTTTATATATTTACTATTTTTCATTTTTTAAAAAAATAATTGTAGATGGACATAATGCTTTTATTTTATTTATTTATCTTTATGTGATGCTAAAAATCAAGCCCAGTGTCTCACATGTGCTAGACAAGTGCTTTACCGCTAAGCCACAACCCCAGCCTTCTATTCACTTTTTAATTGACCATGCCCTAATTTTTCTACTACTGGAAATAAACTAAAAGAGCTTATCTTTTTAATGTGATTATAAAATGTATAAAATAGTTCAAACATTATAGTTGCTTAATTTGTAAACTAAGTAAATATTCACTTTACCAAAAATAATATTTTTCAGTCTGATGTCTTTCTACAAATGAGTATATTGCATTGGAGTTTAATATTAATAATCCTTCTTGAGATGTGTATTTTGTTGTTTATCAAAACTTAGGAGAAATAGATATTTTAATATATATATATTTCTTATAATTTTAGAGGCTGGGAAGTCCATGATTGAGTCATTTTGAGTAGCAGGAAAGGTCCTGGTTGTATTTCATAGATAGCTGCTTCTTACGGTGCCCTCACATGATGGGAAGAACTAGATCTTAGGGATTTCTTTTTTAAGGGCACTAACTGAAAATACATAAATGTGTCCCTTTGTTGAAGAGGCAAACTAAATCAAGCATCCCTCTTTACTGTGGACTATGCCAAAAAATAAAAATAAAAATAAAGAAAACATCTCATTTCCTTATTCCTTTCTTTTCTGTTCTCTTCATGACTACTCTTCCTTCCCCTGCCTTTGTCTCCTCTCTCCTCTCTTTCCATTTATTTCCCTTTGCTCTTTCTTTATCTTACCTTGTTTTAGTCTAAATCTCCCTTATTCTCCTACCCTACCCTTTCTTTCTTGTAGTTCACTTTGTGAAATACAGGGCACAGGGCTTCAGTGTAGTTATTTGTCAGTTAATCAATTGATTAAAGTTTTATAAATTGAGTTTTTGAAAAACATGATTTCTTAGGAAGACCACAACCCCTACATTAATGTAAAACTTTTCAAATTGCAAGTAATATTTAGAATCACATTCTATATTTTACAGTGATTGTGTCAAAAACAATAATTTTGTCCCTTCTTTAAATTTAATATATGGGTCTGCCTCCTTTTCTAGAGAACTATTTTTTATAAATGGGATCAGTAATAAAGAGAGTAGGTTTGCTAAATGTAGATATATTTGTAGACCCAGATCATTATGCTGTGTGTGCAGTATATGTGATCATTTCTGAATTTTTCCATGTAATTTGAATCCAAGTTTTTTCTTAACTATATTTCCACTAGTCCATGTACTTGAAGTCCACATCCAACTTGCTAGTGCTGGTAACTCACTTGTTTCCTTTCCATTCTTAGAATTCAGTGTGATTCCAAGATTGACTAGCCATTTGTAACTATCCTTACTTTGTACCTAGGCTATCAATGTAAGTCTTAAAATAGAGGTTATTATTGAAAATATTGAATTTCATGCATAAGAGAAACATATCAGTATAACAAAAATGATTTAAGAAAAATACAGGAAATTTTAAGCCCTTTATTTGTGTTGATGGGAGAAATGATTGGAAATATAAATCAGCAAGTGATGATCAACTCTTTATACTAACATTTATCTAATTATAAAATGAGAATAATCTTAATGAGAAAAACAATATGGGCATCTGTGTAATTGGCTAAGGTGCATAAGTCACTTTGTAAGATGAGAACATACAATTCATTAGAAATAAAATGACACCTCATACTTTTGTCATTTTAATTCAGTTCTACAATCTTTTAATTGATGTGTAAAGGAATTCATATTTCCAAATGATGCAAAACAAGGTGTTTGCGTATCTTACATAATAAAACAATTTGTGACTTTCAAAGTGATTTTTACTTCATATACATTAGATGAACAAAATAAAATTACATTGGTTTTGAATAAAAAAACAAAGAGAATAATAATACCTATGTTCATTGAACAAGATAATTAAAAACTTGTTGTAAAAGTACACATTCACCTTGTTGAAAGTATTAATCTAACTATCCCATTAAAATGAAAATAATTCTTTAATGTTTTGCTTTCTTTTATTTATTTATGTTTGTGTTCATTAATATTATAGTACTGAGGATTGAACCCAAAGTTTCTTGTATGTTATGCAAGTGTTCAATCACTAAGCTACGTCCTTAGAATTTTTAATTTTATTTTTGAAAGATTAAAATTGTGGGGTCTTCTCCGAACCAGAGGCAACATGCTTCATATAGCCAAGGGATCTTTATTCATGGTGGGAGTCTGGGCAGGTGGGTGCCCAGGAGAAGGAAGGAGAGGAAAGACAGAGGGGACGCGGGACATGGAATTTATAGGGCCTGCTATGAACGCATGGTGGGGTATGGATTGATCACTTCAAAACTGGCGTGATAGATAAGTATTTGTGGTTCAGGGGTGATCTTCTTTGATGTAGTAACTGAGCGGTCAGGCTTTGTTCGAACTGCCTGGGCTTTAGAGAGGGGAGGGGCCCAAACGGTATGGGGAGAACTCTTTTTACCTTACAATTTTGAAACAGAGTAAGTTTCCCAGGCTACCCTTGAACGTGCCATCTTTCATCTTAGGCTCCTGAGCAGCTGAGAAAAGCCTAGTTTTCTCATATGTCCACTTATCACAATGCCTTTGCATAGACACAAAGGATCTAGTGCATTCCTATTGCTGTAGGCTCATTTACCATTGTTGCACTGCATTCTGCATTTCAATGATATCAAATCTTTTGTTACTTAAAAGTCACATTTACTCCTCTGTGATATTTTCATTCTATTGTCTCCAACTAGAATATCCTTCATCATCCCCCTTGTCTTAGCAAATAATTTATCCATCTTTTCTCATGATTGTTACTTTCTCATGGAAGCATACTCTCACAACAAAAGTACATTTTCAATTATTGTACACATTATATGTTGCTGTGATTTATTTGTCACTGTAATTTTTCTCTATAACATTGTGTTTTCTAAAAAGCAATTTATGTGTTTTATTGTGTCCCATGATCATGGGAGAAATTTATTTAATGTTCCAAACATGGTTATATAAATAAAGTAAATACAAAGAAAAAAATAATATAATATACTCAATATAAATATTAAGTATAGAAAAATATATTGATATATAGATATATACTAAATACAATGTATATCCTATCAATTCTAGGAATTCACATTTCCAAATGATGTGAAACAAGGTGTTTTCATATGTTGCATAATATTTTTCATTTCAAAGCCTATGAAAGCTCGAGAAAAAGAACACTAGCTTAAAAATTTTGGAAGCTGCATATCAGTCATCATAATATGTATTTTTGTGTTGCTAGATAAAACATAAGATGCCCAGTTTAATTTGAATTTCAGATAATCAAAAAGTGTTTTATTAGTATAGTATTTAGTAAAACTCTTCCACTGTAATGAAAGTTAAATGACTACTGCACATTCTGAGAAGTCCAGATTACATTGTTTATGGCTGCTAATAATTTCGAAAAATATACTTTAAAGGCATGATGTAATAGTATTATGACTTCAAGTAGGACAACTCCACAAAGTTTCAGGAACAGAAGCCACTCTGGAAAATAAGCATATTAATCATGCTGAAATTTTAGAAAGGTTTTACTTAAAACTATGTAATGAATATGTATTTATTTGAATGCTTTAAAAACAACCTAATGAAAGTGAAAGAAATTAAAGTTGTTAAACCTTTCCTCACTTATTTGCAATAAATTATTATGGAGGATAAGGCATATATAAAAGCTTATTGGATATTTTAGATTAAATGTTATCCAATCAAAATCATTAATTATAGATCAGCAGAATAGATGAAATTCACGGCACTGATAGATTTCAACACTTGGTCAAGATTTTCATTGCACTTTCAAATATATTGTGTTAATTGTGTGCATGCAAATAATAACATTTAATTTGCAATATGCTGCAGAAAATGCCTATTTATTTGTATTTTACAGGAGTCTGTGAGCTAAACATGAAAATACTATTTATTAAACATTTTTCGTAATAAGGTCCTTGTTTATAGTCAGCTTCTTTGACACTGTGATCAAAAAACCTGACAAGAAAATTTTAGAGAAGGAAAATCTTAATTGGGGGCTTACAGTTTCAGAGGTCTCAGTCTGTAGATGGTTGTCTCCATTGCTCTGGTTGCAAGTTGTGGCAGAACATTATGGGAGAAGAATATGGCAGAGGAAAGTGGCTCAGGATATTGTCATCAGGAAGCAGAAAGACAGCTCTACTCGCCAAGAACAAAATATATACCACAAAGTCACATTCCCCAGTGAACTACCTTCTCTGGTCACACCCTACCTACCTGTAGTCACCAACACCCAATTTGTTCCTATTAGGGGACTAACACACTGATTAGGCTCAGACTCTCATAACACAATTGTTTCACATCTAAACTTTCTTGTATTGTCTCACAAATGAACTTTTGGGGGATATCTAACCTATAAACCATAACAATCGTATGGAGTTAGTAGGAAATATTTGTAAATGTTAAATTGCCTTGAGTATGAATGCGTTTAGTAATTTTTTAAAAACAAGGACAGTAAAAGACTTTTTTCCACTTATTTGACATTTCAATAAATACTTTGATTTTCAAAGAAACTGCTATCTTAAAACTTCAAACCAAGGTGGACAAAAATTCAAATGCAATAATGTATATAAGGACAAGATATAGAAGCCAGGAAAAATACCATCTAAGCCTATCTGGGGACAACTTTACATTGTCCTAAACTTTACTAAGGTTAGGGGCTGAATACTATCAGAGGACACATGTGAAGTTAGGTTAAGCAGTATATAAAATCAGCCCAGTGAAGGATGTAGAAATGTTTTTTATGAAAATAACACTGTAATCAGACCACAAAAAAATCTCACTGTTTCAATGGGATTAATTTTCAGATGAAAGAAAATCACTGAAGGATGGCTGCATCTGTGAAAGGTAAGAATATTCTTTAAGGTTGATATAGAGGTATGTGTGTGTGTGTGTGTGTGTGTGTGTGTGTGTGTGTGTGTATGTGTGTATGTGTGTGTGTGTAGACAGAGAGAAAAAGAAAAAACAAAAGAAAGAGACAAAAAGAAATGTAGATATGTATTAATGATACATCATGTCATTGTTATTGCTTGGATATCAGATATTTCCCAGAAATTCTTGTGTTAGAAGAATTATCCAAAATACAGAAAGATTCAGAGGTAGAGCTTTTAGGCATGATTAGGGTTCTGAAATTGTCAGTGAACTAATGAATTTGTTGGATTGATCCATTGACAGCAGAATTGACTACTGCGTGGTAACCATAGGCAGGTGGGGTGTGGCTGTACAAAGTAGGTCACTGGAAGTATAGCCTTTGACTATATTTTTTTCCTGGCCCCATCTCCCCTCTCTCTTTTTTTCTGCTGTTTGTTCTGAGCTGTGCAGCTTTCTTCTGCTATGTCCTTCCATCTGATATTCTCCTTCAGTTTAAGCTCAGAGCAATGGAATTTGATGATCATGGAATGAAATTCCAAAACCATGAGCTCCAGATAAGCTTTTCTTCCTCAGACATGTTCTTGAGTGTATTGATCACATTACTGAAAAGCAGACTTACAAAATTATTGTAAAGACATTATTTAAAATCATTAGGTCTTTAGAGTATATAAAATGAGCTAGCAAATGGAGACAAGTAGCTTAAAACATGACATTTAAAAAATTCAGTATTCAAGAAAAATGAGTATTTTTAAAAAATTTGTGGAAATATATAAGCTGTGCCTTTATTGTATAATTAAAGTAAGTGAATTTTATTGACTATTATAGAAATTGGAAATAAATAAGCTTTTAAAATATTAATAAGTTCCTAAAACTATTTTAGATAGAATTAACACAACATCTGAAGTTGAATAGAAACACTACATTTGAAAAAAGAAAACTGCCTGCTAATATTCTTCAATGAATCAAACTTTAATTAAATTAATCAGACTTAATATAAATTTCTAACAGATACTTCTAATATGGGTGTTAACGCACTCTCTCAACTAAAGATCACTTCCCAATTATCAGATTTTAGTAGATGTATGTTAGGTAAAGTCGCTTATATATAATGCCCTCAGATCTGCAGGGGGCAGGTGAAAGGACTTTTAAAAAGAGCTGTTAAGATTGACTTCACTGCAATAATAGAATAATGTGCTTTTCTTCAACCTTTATTGGACATTCCAAGATTAATAAGATAAACTCTAAACATACTTGATAAACATTCCAAGTCAAGAAATGCTTCATACTTTCAGCAGTTTAAAAGAGAGGGGAGTTGTCTTTTGCAGTTGGCAATCTTATATTCTCATACTCAATTCAGGTGAAAATGTATGTTTGAAATGCTTAAATATTTCTCTACTCAGTCAAATACATCACTGTAAAATGTTTTAACTTACAGTTATAATTCTTTTGTGTTGATCTAGAAAATTACTGCTTTAACTTTAAAATGTTGAGAAATTTTTAGAACTCCTTTTCCCTATAGACTAGCTTCTTAATTAAAAGATCATAATGTTATCTCAATATATTTTTCACTTTGCAGGTTTTTATATATTAATCATATTAATTTTGTTTGTGTCCAAGTAACACTATTAAACAATATAATTTATATGATTCAATACGCTTTACTAATTGCTGCTGCAAACACTAACTGGGGGGAGGCACCACTCAGCATTGACTGTACACTGATGATGCTCTCTAGAGCCATCTTTACCTGTGGAAATCACTGTTAAAATGCATAATATTGAGACAGTTAATATTCGCAGTGAATACAAAAGAAATCAGAGTTTTAAATAAAATCATTAGTGCATCAGAATGGGAGATTAACCTCAGGAAATGATCATATTAAGGATTAGATACCCAAAGCAGTAGTTCATTTTAATGACTCCAGAAGGTAACTATTTTATAAAATCCCCTTCCATCTAGGTTTAAGTAGTTTAATTTTACTGCTCTAATATTGGTACATGGATTCTCTCCAGAGCAAACCCTGAGGCAGAGGACTTTTGAACTAATTAATTTACTAGAGAGGGTGATTTCAGTTGGTGAGACTGAGAAATAAGAGCAGTGAATCCAGGGAATGGTAAAGACAATGTGATGATATAATATTTAAATTAAGCATGACTACTGGATGTTGGAGATTGTGTTTCATGATCACTTAGGAAGAAAAGAAAGTGAAAAGTTTTCTTTACTTCACATTCCCATAAGGTCTAAAATATTCCTGGATGTAGCAATAACTGCTCACTTGAGAAAGAAAAATACTGCATTGAGTATTTTTCTCGATAGAGATTGAAAATATTGGAACCATGACCTGGACAGAAGGAAGAGGCTATCCAGTTGTGGCTTCATCAAGGTGATCAAGCTGTCTGGAGACAGGTCAAATCATGAAGATACACAATGAATAATGAGTTTCTGATTCAAAGAAACAACCTGATGGTAAATTATTAAGAAATGAAAAGAGACTGTGACATATTTACTTTTTTATTTTGAATGGTGCACGAAGAATAGTCATAACATGGCTAATACAATTGGAAGGAAGCTATGATCCTTTTTCTACCTCTAAATAGTGATCTTATCAGCACTGATGATCAGGAAAATATTTGTATCAATTAATCACACAGAATCTGTAAATAAAAGAATACACAAGACAGTTTATGGAGAACTCACTGAGAACCTTAACCAAAGTGGGAATTGTATAGGGGAAGATGAAGAAAAGCACATTGAGATCACAAGATACTTTCAGGCAGGGGGCTTCAGATTGCTATCTCAATCACAAAGGAAGCACTTCATCTTTGGACTCAGAGCCATCAAGACCTGTGGTAGGAATCTGGCTTTCAAGTTAACTGGTCAAAACTTTCTAGTGAAGCTTACACATCTTAATAGAAAGTCATGTCATATAACTGGCTAAATAAGAAATAAACTGCCAACTTAAAGCATATACGAATGCTGTACCACTTGAAATAAAATTTCTAACAGTACATTATGTGAATCAGCTAGTCTGTTTTGGCCTTTTCTTATGTAAGTGTCAATACCAGACTTTAAATTCCAAGTTATCAATGTTTGCCCAAATAAACTCACATCTATCTATCTATCTATCTATCTATCTATCTATCTATCTATCTATCTATCTATCTATCTATATTTGTATACACAGGTCTGTACCCATGCATCCAATGACTACTTAAGATATATAGTATTTGAGAGGATTAAACAGTACTATAGTCCCAAATAATATCAAAATAAATGCATCTCCATAAAATAAAATAAGAGGCAAAAGATGAAGGTAAAATACAGAGGGAGACAAGAAACCATAGAATTTTTTTGCATATGCAAAATTGCCTCAAGTGTAGTTTACTCAACTAGCATTTTCTCCAAGGAAATTACACTGATTTTATTTTCCAAATAAATATTTATTGAATGACTAAATAGCTTTCTTTTATTTAAGCTTGTTATTGAAAAACAGTGATGTAATTTCTCCTTGTAGAACCCCAAGGTAACAACCAAGGAAAAGTAAAAAACGAAGAAAAATTACATGACAGAAAAATAATGAAGAATGCCATTAACATGCCACAGAATTTAAATATTTTATAACAGAGATAGTGAAAACTTAACTGAAAGAAGATAGACCAGTTTTATTCTCTATGGATAAAGGTGGAGAGGAACATTTTTCTCTTATTTACGTCCATGTGATATATCTCATTTATAGAGCCCCATATGTTCAAGCACCTTTGCCTCCCTGGGATAAATTCCATTCATTGCTATGGATGGTTCTTTTAAAGGACTGTTGAATGTGGATTGTAAGTATTTTATTGAGGATTTTTACAGTATTGGCCTGTGGTTTCCTTCGCTTGTAATGTCCTCCTCTGGATTGGGTACGAGGGTGATGCTGCCCCATTAGCAGTTTGGACATATTCCTTTTTGGTTTTCAAAAGGAATTTAAGAAGAATTGGCACTTGTGTTTCTTTATAACTGTAGAATTCAGCAATGAATTCATCACATCTTACATTTTTTTCTTCGGTGGGAGATATTTTATTCAATCTCCTTAACTCATTATTGGTCTATTAAGAATTTTCTTTTTTTCAAAGTTCAGTCTCGTTAGGTTAATGGAAATTTAGTCACTTCTGTAATAAATAAATGAATACAACTTGTTGGAATATAATTTCTTATATCAATCATTTGTGATTCTTTGTAATGTCTCTTTTAGTTCTGATTTTTTAAATTTGAAATTTCTACCTATATTCTGAGTTACTCTAGCTAAAGTTTTGTCCATTTCTTTTAATCATCAAGAAAACATCCTCTGCTTCTGTTGATTATTTGTTATTGTTTTTCAAGTCTTTTACTTATTTCTGTTATGAACTTTATTTCCTCTCTTTTAAGTTAAGGCCTAGATTAATATTGTTTTCCAGTCATTTGAAGTGTAATGTCCAATTATTTATTTGGGATCTTTTTCTTTTTGACGTAAACGTTAATTTTTCTAAACGTTTTTCAGAGTACTTTTAGTACTTTACATTTACCATTTGCTTTATCCTGTAGGTTTTGCTAGTTGTCTTAAGTTTTATCAGTCTCAATATTTTTTTTAAGTTTTTCTTTTTAATTTTTCTTTGGCCTTTGCTTGTATAAGAACATGCTATTTAGTTTCCAAATATTTGTGATTTTTTCCAAGAAGCTTCCAGTTACAAATTTCTAGTTTCAAACCATCATTATCAGAATGTATACTTGATATGATTTTAATTTTCTTAAATCAACTTGGACCTGTTTTCTGGCCTAAGCTATATAATCTATCCTGGAGAAAGCTGTGTGTATTTGAGAAGACCATGTATTCTGTTGCTGTTGGATGGAATTTCTTTATACATCAGGTCCATTTGATCTAAAGTATAATTGAAGTTTTTCTAAAGAAGGGTTACAAATGATCAGTAGATATATGAAGAAATGATCAACATCATTTTAATATTAAGGGAACATAAATTAAAATCAAAATGAGATATCTCCCCACAGAATGACTATGTCAAAATGGTAAAAGAATAGCTACTGGTGAAAATGTGGAGGAAGGGAACATTTGTTCGTAGAAATACAAATTAGTACAGTCACTATTGATAATGATTGGAATTCCTCAGAAAACTAAGAATGAAATTATCATGTGATCTAGGAATCTCACTTTTGGATATACACACACACACATACACACAAAAGAAATGAATCAGTATGTTCAAGAAATATTCACATGCTTATGTTCCTTGTAGTATTGTTTATAATAGCCAAGTCATGGAATTAGCTTAAGTTTTCATCAATGGATGAATGAATAGGAAAATGTAATAGTGTGTGTGTGTGTGTGTGTGTGTGTGTATAACCCAATATTATTCATCCTTTAAAAGTAAAGACTAATTATGTCACTTGAGACAACATGGATAAACCTGGAGGGTATTTTGCTAAGTGAAATTAACCAGACACAGGAAGAAAAACACCACATCTTCTCATCTACACATGCAGACTAAAACAATCAAGCTCATAGGCCTAGGGAGTAGACTCAGGTTTACCACACTCTGGAGATGAGGAATTGGGGAAAGGTTAATCAATATATATCAAGTTTTAATTAGAATAAAGGAATAAATGGTAAGTACTTGAAAATAAATATATACTACATGGGTAAACTATTATGCAAAATAAGTTGAGAGGAACAAAAATGTATGTAAAGAAAGTCTTCAAATAATGCATCTGTATTATAAAGGTTAATGCTAACATAGAGATAAAATGTGTCTTTGTCCCTGCCTCTGTTTCTAACTCATTTTATACAAGCTGCCATATTATTAAAGTGTTATTGAAAATTCACATATACTCTAATATTTGAAGTGCTCTAGAGAAATCATGAATTTCTCCAAAGATGATCTCCATACTCTTTTTCTAAAAAAATTCTAGTCCCGGGCAGACTCCATGCCTGCAATTTTGATGCAAAAGTTCTAAAAATGTTCGTGAAACTTACAAAGGGAAGGGAGTATTTGAGAAATAAATGGAGACATCTGTGTTCTGGATGATGGTGATTGAGTCCCCAATTTGCCATTGTTGAGGTAGTAGAATGTTAAGGAGTTGGAGCCCATGGGATGTACCTTGGTCATTGGACACAAGAGGGATTAAATAGTTCTTATGGGACCAGAGAGATTTTCTACTCAGAGAGTTATTACAAATAAAAACAAACTTGGCTACTGCCCATTCTCTTCAGCTTCTATCTGATGATGTTTTTTCCACATGGACTCCTAATGTGGTGATGCCTTCTAATGTGAAATTGTATTCAGATCCCAAGTCAAAACTGTAACTGTAGCCTTGAACCACCAGAACTATGAGCAAAATAAGCCCCTTTTCATTATAAGTACCCAAACTCCCATATTTTATTATAGTTACAGAAAACATTAAAAATACAGAGATCATTATTTTGAAAGAAGAAAAGATGTTCTATAGTTAATAAATTCATATTTAAAAGAAGAGTTTATGTAAATACTGATAAAATTTTAGAAATCAATGGATTGACTGAAGGAGTGAAAGAATGTGTTCCTTAATAAATAGAATAGGATAAAAAGTCAACTATGTAAGATAAAGGCATATTTCTAAGTGAATCCAAAATCACAGTGAAATACAAAATCAAAAAACAAATAACAAACAAAAAGTCTCCAAAGTAAATGCTTGAAAATCAAATTAGAAAAGTAAATTGTTTTGTAAATGATTCAATAACCCTGAGGGTTGAAGAGGAGGTACCTAATATTGCTTAAGAAATCAGAACAGTTGGGACAAACATATCTGTAAAAATGCAACAAAATATTTTTAGAGCTGAAGATAAAACTGAATGTACTGAATTTATGTCTATCCTCAAATAATACAACATTTTAGAGAAAGAAAAATTCTTACAAATATCTAAGATCCAAATACTTATAGGGAAACCATAACACTTTCAAAGAATACAAAGTAGAACAGATTTTTATAATTTTTATTACATACATAGCAAACATATAGAAAAGTACATAATACATAAATGTTTGCATAAAAACAAACAACAACCAAAAACAAAACAAAACAAAACAAAAAAGCATTTACAAAAGTACCTCCATGAAATCAACACCTAGATCTGGAGATAAACATTTTCAGAACCCAAAAGCCCCATCCATCCCTTTATGATTATGTTTCCTGCTTACATTAACTTCTATCCTTTTATTCTTATGCTATCTTGATATTTATAATAGTGAACATGAAAACTTATTTTGCCTATTTCATATATATATTGAAGTTTATGTGTCTAACTTTCTTAACCAAGATATCATGTGATATTCATTCATGCCTTGAGTTTAGTGATCATTTTCTCTCAATCTGCTACACAGCATTCGACATTTGAAAATAACCATAATTTATAATGTCATCAATATTTATGATTTTATCAGTATTGGGGAATGTGGAAAAAGACAAAAACATGCAGTGAAAATTTGTATAGAAATTTGTTTTTGTAGGGCATGTGCCCAAGAATACCAATCCTGGCACCCATGGCATATATATATATATGTGTATATATATATCTATATATATACACATATATATATATAAATTGTTACTTAGTGCTAATCTATTTTCCAGATAGTTTTACAAATTTACACTATTCCAGAAGTATGTGAAAGTTCCAGTAGCTCCATACCTGCACCAACTCTTGTTCATTTTTTTTTCTTTTTTGTACCAAGTATAGAACCTAGTGATGTTTTACATTTGAGTCACATCCCCAGCCATTTCTTTTTCTGAGACAGTCTCTCATTAAGTTGCTTAGGCCCTCACTAAGCTGCTGAAATTGTCTTTGAACTTGGAATTCTCCTGCTTCAGCCTTCCGAATTTCTGAGATTACAGATGTGCGCTTTTTCACCAGCCCAACACTTATTCTTGTTGAGTTTTTGCACCTTAGCTATTGTAGTGGTGGCATAGTGAAGTGGCAAAAAACCAACCAGAGTGTCATTAAATTAAGATTTCATTCAAAGTGCTTGCATATGCTTGGTCCAATGGTCCACACCTGAGTATTCCACACCTGTAATACTCAGAAAGCTGAGGCAGGAGGATGGAAAGTTCCCTGGGAAACTCAGAGATAGATTGTCTCATAAATAAATTAGTAGATAGATAAATAAATAAATGACTGACTGAGGTTGTACTGTAGTGTGGAGCATTATCGCATGTGGGATCTTTGTCTTATGAATTCAAAGAATAAGATCCATGGACAAGAAAAAGGAAGAGTAGAAAGATTTATTTGAAGCAGAAAAATGTTTCCATGGTGAAGAAAGGCCCCAAGGGAGAATATCACCAGCTGTTCTTTATCTAGGGGGGTCTAAAGGCATTTCTGATGGCCCAGTGCAGGCAATCAGTGGAGACTTTGTTAAAGACTGATGCTACCAGGACCCAGTTAAGCCCTTCAAGTTCTGAGTTTATCTCAGATTAGAGGTGCACAAAAAATTTAATTCCTTATTTACATGATTAAGAGGATGGCCCCAGCCTTGGGATTACACACAATTGGTGAGAGGAAATGCTTTGGGCACTGGCAGATTTTGTGGTTGGCCATTGCTAAGAATAGTAAGGAAGAGCTTTTGTGGTTGAAACTATCTGGCAGCAACAGGATGTTCTCAAGGCCTGGTGACTCTTTTAAGATTGCATGATCTTCTTCCCTTCTCTTCTTCAGGACCCTTATGCCCATTTGTCTGTAGGTGGTCTATTTTTTCTGTCTCAATAGCTCAGTGATAGCATCCCAAGCTCATCTCCAGTGCCAACAAAACCAGAAACAAAACATACATGTGGTGCCGCCACATGAGAAACAGTCTGAAATAGAGTTCTGCCTTGGAGGAGAGGGTGAAGTTTGCATAGAACATTAATATAAGAGGGGTTAAACTAAATACTTCTAGTTCAGGAATAACTGGCTGTAAACTGTACTTCTTAGGGAGAAGAATTGTATGCCCATTTAATCTCCATTATGCAGAGACTACACAATGTTGGGTAGGAAGAAAAATTTGTGATGAATAAGGTCAGAAGAAGTCCACAGTGGAAAATTGTGTTTCTTAAAGTCGCTGTTTAAATAGCTTTCTTTGTGATGCACCTATTTAAGTCTTTGTCCTTGACACAGGGGTGGCAGGCATTCATTTCATTATGCGCTTTAGATACTCACTACAAATTTTCAATATATACTCTGTGTTGGCATTTGGAACCATCTAGTTACATTGCTTTATGCCTTATGAACAGCTTAAGTTTTATTTATTATACAACCTAATATATTTTTCCCTGTAATTATTTTTATATCTTATGAAGAAATAGTTCCCTACCAAAGTCGCATATATATTCTTGCATATTAATATTATTTTAAACAGCTTATTTTGCCTTTCAATAGACTTGAGGCAATTTATGTGTTTATTTGTATGAATTAGATAAGGTAAATTTAAGTTCCTTTTTATTGCATATAAACAGAAAGTTATCAAAAATGACATATGTAAGCAAAACATAATTTTGTTCGACTTTGAAATGCCATCTTTATTATTTGTTCATACATGGCAGCATTATAGGCACATCCTTTTCTAGACTATAACACTGCATTGACGTATATGTCTTACCTTGAGACAATATTACCATGTTTTTATTTCCATAACTTTAAAATAACCTAAGAATCTGGTAAAACAAGTCTTTATTATTTTCTAGTTCTGTGATTTGTTATTGATTTCTCTGTTTCTTTTGCATCTTCACGTAACTACTACACATAATTGCAAGTGGCAATAATCATTCATGTAGGTTTTTTTAAATATTTCTTGATCATTAAAGCTTATCAGTTTGTAAAACAAAGGGAAATAAAATTAGATCAAAATAAATGATATTTTTATCACAAATAATATAATTTTAAGGAAAAAATAATTGAACAATTCTAGAAGATTCTGCATATACTTAGAAAAATATTAAATAAATATAGAGAATAAATTTAAGAGAATTTAATAACATATTGAAAATATCTATTTTATGCTAATAAAAATAGAATTCTAGAACATAGATTTATAAAGTAGATTATCAACATAAACTCAATTGTGTAAATTTTTTAAATAAAATAAAGAATAGCATCTATTACTTTCTGTAAATGTTTTAAACATGGAAATAAACAAAAAATAGTTTAAGAGTATTTAAAAGACAGACCAATGATTGAATGTGAAATAGTGATGTCAGTACTCCTGTCACTGCAGTTTGAGATGGTGCAAGCCTGTAATCCCAGTGACTTGAAGGGCTGATTGGAAGTTCAAGACCATCTGCAGCAATTAGTAAGACTCTGTCTCAATGTAAAAAAATGAAATAATTTTTTAAAAATCTGGAAATGTTTTTCAGTATTAAAGTGCCCATAATTTCCATCTCTAGTACCACAAAAACCAGAAGGAAGGAAAAAAAAAAGAAAGAAAAGAAGGAAGAAAGGAAGAAAGGAAAGAAAGAAGGAGAGAGGGAGGGAAGGAGGACCAAAGACTTTGAGAATCTAAAGGTACAATCTTTTATATTATAAATAAATAAATATATATTTATATATATGTGTAAAAATATTATATATAAATTTATTTAATTTGTTTACCATGTATTACAGAAAAAAAGAGTGAAATGTTTTTCATTTTATTTAATAAACTTAAATAACTAAATGGGAAAATTTAGTGAAATTAATTCCAAATGAATACTCTAGCTCAAATTTCATTAGAAATATAGGCAATTATTCAAAATAAAAATCAATTGTTTTAAATTTTTCCATTAATTTAAAGAACTCAAATACTTTATCACTTTAAGTATTTTAGGAAATGCATAATCTCTTCTATTTTGTCATGACATTATATAACTTTGTGATTAAATATTTGGAAGGACAGTATTATGTTTTGGATATGAGGTGTTGCCCTAAAGCTCTTGTATTAATATAGGAATATTCAGAAGTGAAATAATTAGAATTTGAGAGCTGTAACCTAATTAATTCATCCTAGTTTGAATGGCCTAACTGGAAGGCAACTGTAGGCAAGGGGGATGGGGCTGTAGGAGGTGGATCACTGGGAGTATGCCAGGGAAGCGTTCATCTTCCCTGCAGTCCCTATCTATTCTCTTTCTACTTACCGGCTCCCTTCAACAGAGCAAAATTTCCTCTACCAGTCCCTTCAGCTATGATGTTCTGCTCACTTTGGGACCAGAACAATGGCGTTGGCAAACTATGCATCGGATCTCTGAAATTGTGAGCCAAAATAAATTTTTTCTCCTCTAAGTTTTGTTTGTCAGGTATATTGGTCACAGCAATGAAAAGCTAACTAACCCAGACAGAATCAATAGACAATATTTCTGGAATAGTGGAAATTATCAAAACCAGTAATGAAGAGTGGAGTCTATCAACCATTTCTCCTTGTCTTCTTTGCATGCTAATTCAATAAGAGCAAGGATTAAGTAAGATTTCAGTATGTGCATGCATCTTAAGCAAATGAATGAAGGAGTGAAATAACAGGAGAATCAATTACTGACAGTGTCACTAACATAACAAAAATATGTTTCTTTGAAATTAATTGTCCTTCAAACAAAAGCATTTTAAGTATTAATCTCTCAATTTTGCAATCATTTTTACTTTCTCCATCCTACAGTCGTTTTTTCCATCCACAGGTATAGCCATTATCTTGGTTAAATATTTTCTCTTTGTTAAACATTGGATATAAATCTCTAGTATAATGTCCTTTATTTCATCTCCATCTACAACATAACAGCTTGTAATTTTATGTGAATATTAACTTGTTAAAGGCATTTGTATTTCTATAAAATCAACTTAAAAACATAACATTGCTGTTCTGCCTTTTTAAAATACAAGTAGCATCTTCAAAAAAAAAGTAGCATGTTCTTTGTAAACACAAATAATACAGTTCCTAAGTAAATAAATATATTTTTAAGCATGAATTCAGCCACTGGCATTATTTCAATCAACTGTTTTTTCTTAGGATGTTCCTTCCGAGAAGAATGAGATACCTTATCTTTGTTGTAACTATTACTTTTAAAAGAACTCTGTAAAAATTCATCGAGTTTTCCAATGTTGTCTGCAGCTATGAATGCATACTGTTTTTTATCAAATAATGACAATTTATATGATTTTACTATATTCTGAATCCAAAATCATACTTATAGTGCTTTTTCTTAAAGAAAACAAAATTTCTTTCAGTAATTTATTATTTCTTTTCAAATGATCATTATTGATTGACTACTTGCTGCATCACATGAATTATGAAATGCTTGTAGTATGAATGATTTCATTGGTTAATTCACAATAAGCCTGAGAAATAAAAAGGACACTGCTACCTAAAAATTACAAAGGAAAAAGCTGAATCTTAGAGACATTGCTGGTCTTGCCCATACTTGATGATCTGAGCTGTAGAGGAGGGCTTTAAGGTCAACCTTCCTGACCTCAAAATCCCCTTGCTTAAATATTGCACAATGTTGCCTCAACTTTTGCAAAAAGCTTTTTCCTGAAAAAAATGGTGAAATTTTTATTTTTATATCACTATTTTATCTCAATAAAAGCATCAACCTTGCTTGACTCATGTGTTTGCAATTCTGAGCTTCTAGAACATCATTACTCAACATTCCCTTAGTCGTAAGTAGAGCATCATTTCAGTAGTTTTTATTATCTATTATCGAAAACTCAAGCCATTCCCAAGACATTTGATTTATATCTTCTGATATATTATACTAACTAGAATTCATTGAAAGCTTAAAGAGATATTGTTTTTTTAGTAATGACTAAAGTATACTGTCACAAGAGAGTGAAATCAGAAGAGCAAAATGCAAGGCAGTATAGGGTCATCACTAAAGTCTAGTAAACACTTAATACTCAAAAGAAGAAGTTTTATATTTAATCATCATTTGGACTGACTGGTTTGTACTATATTGGGATAAGAGGTAGTTTTCAACTTGGAGAATTTAAAACAAATGGCTCACTTATGGCAACTGACATTCCACTTATCTATGATGAGTAGAACTGTTTTGCACTACAAAGAGCAAAGATTCAGAGTTCTTAACGAAATTCTTAATGCATGACAATTTCCAGCTACACAGCAATATACAGAGAGCACATTGGAGATTAGCTCAATTTGTTTTCAGTTTTCAAAGAATAATTGACAACTGTGAAATATATCTTGAAACAGATTATTACCTCATACACATTTATAATATTTTCCCAGATTTTATTATGAAAGTTTAAAATGTATAAAAAAATTGA
>CM053405.1:15708943-15756455 GCA_028644305.1 Xerus rutilus | reverse complement strand
TTAATTTAATGCAGCATTCCTGGCATATTCCAACATTTGTGGGAATGACTACCATTTGCTGTTAACGTTTTTCTTCTGTTGGTTAATAAAGTACCATATTCCTCTGTAGAATTATTTCTTCCAGGGTTAAAATCCCAGTTACCTAAGAAAAAGGCTAATGTTTGCTGGTTTTTGGAATGGAGAGATGCTGTGATCCCTGAAGGATGTGACCACTCATGACTTGCACTCTATCTATATAGCTACCTTGCAGGACTTGTAATAATGAATGAAGACAAGGGCGCCTATCTGAAAACAAGCAATCAAAATGAAAACTCTTGTTAATAGGACAGGTCAATGAAAATATTGTTCAATACACATTTCCAATTTAAGAAGTTGTTTGAGACTTTGGACTTCCTAATTTACTGAGTTCATGTAAGATCACAAAGTTCTGATTCTTCATTTAAAACATAGCTATAAAGTATACAATGTTTCCCCAAATGCATTCATCAGTGTCTCATGATATCACACTGACTTTATCTTTGATTCTAAAATTCCAATAGCCCATGAGTAATTGTCCCTGTATCTTTAAAATCTGAATCCACTCATTAGGATAATACAATGAAAATTTACTCCCTGCTCATCTTAATGATGATTGTTTTTATCAAAGATTCAATGGGACATTCATAAGGTACGCATTAGAATCAAAATCTTACAAGTAGCCACAAAATACATTTCTTCCTTCATTTATTTTATTTTGGAGCAGTATAATTATACATAATATCAGGAATATTTATGCTTTATTTGTACATCCATACAACATACTTTTATCATTTTGATTTCTTGTGTCTTCCCTTTTCCTCCCTTCCTCCCTGTCCTTGATCCTTTGCTTTACTAATTCTCCTTCCATTTTAATTATTATTTTAATTAATGCATTATAATTATATATAAAACCTGTATGCATTGTGGTTTATTTTTACAGGTATGTGGCATAGTTTTGTGGATTTTGTTTCTCAGGACATCTGTTCCTTGCTCTCTAGATTCCCTTTTTCTACTCTATTGGTTTCCCTTCTATTTTCATAAGATCTTTTATGCCTTTTTTATTTTTACATGCTATCTTCCATGTATGAGAGAAAATATTTCACCAATGATTTTCTGAGAGTGGTTTATTTCACTTAGCATGATTTTCTCAAGTTCTCTCCATTTACCAGCAAATGACATGATTTCATTTTTCTTTGTGGCTGAGTAAAACTTCATTGCTTACTCATACCACATTTTTTTCACATAAACTTTCATTGAAATAGGTAGTCCAATCAAATAATTATGATTACAGGTTTTGTTTGCATCTTTCAGAGACGTTAAAAACCATCTGATTTTTAAGATATAACTTTTTAATATACCTACTGTGTTTTCATCTTTTTCTCCTCATCCACTCCCTTCTAGAGCACTGTCTTCTCAAACCTATCCTTGTCATTCTCCTTCATATTCTACAGGTTAAACAAAACAAAACAAAGAACATTATGCCTCATCCTCCTTAGCCATCCTCTGAGATTGGAAACACCAGCAGGTAGACAGATGGAAACTCTAGTGACACTTTCTTTGACATATACAGTACAATAAGATTTCTATACCCACGAGATCTCTAGTATCCAATCAACTGTGGATTGTGAAATGCCCAGAACACTAAGAAGGAGGGCATTCCTGTCTATAAACATGTACTCCATTTCTTGTCATTAGTCCCTAAATAGTGTAACAGCCACTTACACAGTGTTTACATTATATCAGGTATTATAAGTAATCTATAGAGAAGTTAAAGTATATGAGAGAATGTAGGTCAGTTATATGAAAATAGCATAACTTTTATAAAAGGTATTTGAGCATCTTTGAATTTTGGTATCTTCAGAGGATCTACAACCAATCCCCCTTGGGTAACAGGGACAATTGTAGCAACTCTGTGTGTGTGTTTATTCCATTTTAATTAGATTTTCTTGGACTCATGAAGATATACATGTGAGTATGATCATACCTAAATCTGTTATGTTAAAATTATCAAATGGTAGATACAAATGATTCTAGTTACATCTTAAAGTGATCTTGGCAGGATAACTAATGTCTGATTATGAGGTTGGTTTGATGTGAGAACATCTTCTAAGTGAGTTTATCACATCCAAAAAGAAAGAAAGAAAGATGGAAAAAGGAATATTTATATGAATGAATGTCTGGGCCTGGGCTAGGGAGAAAAAAAAAAGAGAAAGAGGCATTGTAATTGTGTGGATGATGTCAGCCATACTTACACATGGTAGAGAATGGTAGGGACTGACATTAGCTGATTAAATTGTACTACCTTGGTTGAGCCCTACTAAAAGATATGACAAGCAGAGGAAGGGCAATCAAAGGAACAATTCAACAATATTTTTTCAAATAAATAAAATATATGAAGAAGAATACAACAGGATAAAAATTTACTCAAAGAATGGAGCATTCAGATCTCTATTGAATTTATTTGAAGGATCACAAAGTGCTGCAACAAGTTCTCACCTTATCTAGAATCATCCCCCATATTGTCACATAATGAAAGCACTGAGAGTGTTTATCTAGTAGAAATAAAGTGAGAATAATGGAGGAAATGTCCTTAGGAGACATTATCACAGCAGAAGTAGAATTTTGTTATAGGACAAATTTAGTACTATTTAGTACTATTCTGTAACTAATATATTAGTTGCATATATTAGTGGTTTTCAGCATGATATTCCTATATGTGTGTACAGTATTCATTGATCTCATCCCACTACCCCTCTGTCAACTTCACCCATACCCTTCACCCTTCCCAATTTCTAGTAATCTCTATTCCACTTTCAAGACAACTATTTCTTTTAAAGTTTTCACTTATGAGAGAGTATATTCACTGTATCTGGCATATTTCCTTTAAAATTATATCCTCCAGTTCTGTCAATATTGCTTCAAATTATAGAGTTTTATTTTTTATGGCTGAATAATATTTCACTATGTGTATGTATCACACTGTCTTTATCCATTCATCCATTGATGTGTATTTGAGCTAATTTTATATGTTTAGTTACTGTAACTAATACCATAATAAACATGAATAAGAAGGTATTCTTATGGTATGCTGAATTTATCCATATATCTATATATGTATATATCTATATATACATATATATCTCTATCCAGTGCCATCCAGGAGTGAGATAGCACAATCATATGGTAGTACTATATGCAGATTTTTGAGGAAACATCATACTGTTATTCATAGTGGCTGAACTAATTTACATTCTTACCATGGGTGTTTAATAGTTCCTTTTTCTCCATATCCTTGCAGGTGTTTTTTTTTTATTATTATTTTTTGATTGTTTTTGATAATAGCCATTCTAACTGGGGTGGAAAATGAAATCAAAGCTATAAGATACATCCTACTCCACTGTGAGTGCCAAGGGTTTCATATAAGAAATACAGAAAGAAACTGGATAATAATGTTGAAGTATGTGTTATGGTTTAGGTAAAAGGTGTCTCTCAAAAGCTCACATGTGAGACAATTTTAGAATGTTTAGAGGTGAAATGATTGGATTATGAGAGTCTTAACTATCAGTGCATGAATTCTCTGATTGAGATTAACTGGGTGGTAATCATAGGCAGGTAGGGTGTAGACCTGTGTCTTTGGGGTGTATGGTTTTTGAGCTGAGCTTAGTCATCTTTTCTTCTTCCTGATGTGATGTCTTGAGTGGCTTTCCTTTGCAAAACACTTCTTTTTTGTTGTTTGTTTTTTTGGTTTTTGTACCAGGGATTGAACTCAGGGATACTTGACCACTGAGCCACATCCCCAGCCCCTTTTGTGTTTTATTCAGAGACAAGGTCTCACTACGTTGCTTAGTGCCTCTCCTTTGCTGAGGCTGGCTTTGAACTCGTGATTCTCCCATCTCAGCCTCCCAAAGTTCTGGGATTACAGGGGTGCGCCACTGTGCCTGGCTTGCAAAACACTTCTGCCATGATGTTCTGACTCAACTCAGGCCCCAAGGAATGGAATTGTCTGTCTATGGACTGAGACCTCCAAAACCATGAGCCCTCAAATAAATTCTTCCTCCATAAAATTATTCTTGTCAGGACTTTTGGTCACATCAGCAAAAAAGCTGTATGAAACAATATATACGAAGAAAATAAATCAATTTAAGTTCACTATCATAGTCCATTTTTTGACTTTGCAAGAAGGCAGATGTTTCTTAGACACCATTTCCTAGAAACCATCGTTAATCACACAGACTAGTTATGGTAGTCATAGATCTGTGTGCATGTAGAATATTTCCCCCTAGTTTCAAATAGTTGACTTTTGTTGTTGTTGTTGTTTTTTGTACGAGGATTGAACCCACAGTTGCTCAATCTCTGAACCACATCCCCATCCCTTTTTAATATCTTTTTTGCATCCAGGCTCTCACTGATTTGCGTAGAGTCTAAGTTGCTGAATCTGGCTTTGGACTCAGATTCCTCTGCCTTACCCTCCCAAGCCTCTGGGAGGCATGCACCACAATACTTGGCTCAAAATAGCAGACTTTTAACAACAGCAGAAATGGCATGTCATCTGGCAAATGTGCAGTCATGATTTTTACCAGAAATCCTTTGTCCCTGAGCCCTAATGAACCACTGATATCATTTTTAGTACTCTAGGTACTCATTATACTCATCTTGAGAGAGTTTGAAATCTTGGCTTCTTCTTTGCATTGGTTGGCTTCTAGATTTGGTAGATACCAGCACAGTGGCATGCTTACCTGTCTCGTTATGTCTTTGGATTTTTTAAACAAATTAGACATTGAAGAGCCTCTGTATATTGAAGTAATAAAAATCAGATTCAATGGTTGTTTCAAAAGAAACATAGCCCAAGCCATATGAAACAAACAAAACATGTACCAACCTGACCCTCTTCAGAGTTTTAATATGCTTTTTCTAAACAAGGAGGAGGAAATCAAATTAAAACTCTGAAGAGGGTCCAGCTTGGTACATTTTTTGTCCTTTAATTCAGAATGTGACATAATCTTATTTAATATTTTAACTTCTTTATATTTGTTTATAAGAATTTTGATCTTATTTTTTGTATTTTAATTCCCAAAGGAAATTTTGCATTTTATTTTTTCTTACAAATTTTGTAAAAGTAAGGAATTTGTAATCAAATACAGTATATATCAATGTTGGCTTTTTACTATGAAACTATTTAAATGTTGACATTTGATATTATTATAATCTTTAAGTTCTGTTGAACAATAAATCAGAGAATAATTCATAATAGTGATGAACTAAGCATATTTAACTTTGAGCACAGAGATGCACTGGAAATGAGGCTATCATTATTCTTTTCTTATGCATGTAGAATATTCTGGTATGAAACTTCCTCAGTATTTTTGGTGCTAGGAAGACTTGCAAATGAAAGGTGATTGGCAATAAAAGAGCAGAGCAGAAGATGTGTGTGGAGCACACCTGATATAGTGCACATTTCTCTCAAAGTACGGTCAGAGACTACTTGATCATGATCTGAAGGGTTACCTTTGGGTTGAAATTAACCCCTACATAAAAGTGGAGTTTTGGTTTATGCAGTTTGGAAAGATGCTTCTTATCCATCCTGGTTATATTTTTTACTCCCTGAAAGAGAGAATTCTGGATTATGTTCTGTATAAAATTGTGTGCTCTCAAATTTCATATATTAAAGCTCAAGGCTATTGTGATTATTTTGGGAGGTAATTAAGGTTATTTGAATTCTAAGAGTGAGATTCTAATTTCAAAGGGCTGGTGGTGTTATAGAAAGAATCACAGACGTTATAAAGCTCACACTCCCAGCTTCCACACAGAGAAAAGTTCATGTGAAGATCCAGTGAAGCAGCATCATCAGCAAGAACAGGAGGCTGACTCCACCTGAAGTCATCTTGATCTTAGATTTCTGGCCTCAAGAACCATCGGAGAATAAATTTCTGTTGTTTAAACCATTCTGGGTGTTCTGTTAGGACAGCTCAAGCAAACTAATGCAACTCCTGATCTATTTGTTATTTGCATCCTTTCAAAGACCTTCACATTGGACTACACAAATGTTAATATGATATTTGTAAAAAAAATCAGTCCTAACTAAACATTAAAATATGTGCATTAAAACTATAGAATTAACATCTTAATTATAAGAATGTATCAAGTTTATATTGACTAAAACTTGCCCTCCTGCCTCTGCTTAACCTCAATTTCAAAATCCCTCTGTGTGTGTGTGTGTGTGCATGCATGTGATGATGTGTGAACACGTGCTTGTTATTGTCTCAGACTTTTGTGGCATAAGACAATTTAGAGTAACGTGGTTTTAGAAGGAAGGTGAATGATATTTCCTATTTTGAGAGATACATGGAGACTTGCACCTAAAAGTTATTTTGAGTTTTTTTACAAACTATCCCCAAATCTCAAGAGCAACACATAATAGAATATTTCATGCTCAAAAATTTTGTTATCTCTCCAGGAGGACTATGCTCCATGCAGTGTCTTAGTGATCCATGCTTTTTTGATTCTGTAGAAGTATGTATTAAAATAAAAGAATCTTCTTCATTTTCCATAATATGGGAACAGAAATTTGTCCATCTTTCACCATAATTTAATATTTTGCTTCCCAGGTGAACCACAAGAGATAAGTAATTGGTGAGAGTTAGTCATATGACCCCACTTAGCCACAAGATAAAAGAAGGTGTTATTTCCTTGTATGCTCAGGAAAGGAGAATAAGATATAAAGAAGCAACTGAAGCCCTTTTCTAATACAGTTGATCAAAATGTGCATTTCCTTTTCCACATGAATGAGCACAGTGAAACTCTGTACATTAAACAACAGTTATATGACCTTGAACTTGCACCTGTCCAATGATTGCCACTTCAGCACTTTTCATCCAGACTGTGATAAAATTGACAATGGGAAGACATATGAATTCATATTGAAGACTGTAAATCTATATTTTTAAGTGTGGACACAACTTATCTTACTGCACTGTATTACAGGTCAAACAATGGCATGAATTCATAAACAATAAAAGGTAAATGTTTCTACCTGTGCTGACAGAGAGATTTCCTGGAGAATAATTGGGTCTAAAGCAGGCAACTATTTTTACATGCCTTTTACTCAATTAGAAACAAGTAGTCATTTGCTGACTGCCACTGGCGTCAACGGTATATCTGGCACTGCATAGTGTGGTAGGAAATTTTTGATTGCTATAATGCTTTTTTTCCATATGAACATTATTTTTGAGAATTTTACTAATTAAATCCACTACTTCTACTTTCTCCTGTGCAAAGTTCAAATCAATACCAGTGGTTTTGGTGGGTGCATTTAGTTCTGTGTATTTAATAGAGTAGTATGGTAGAGTTTTCTAGATTGACTTACTCCTTGAATACATGGGATGCTATTATGAAAGAATAGGCATGGGTTTTGGGTTTTTTTTGTTTTTGTTTTTGTTTTTCTTATACTAAGGATTGAACCCAGAATTCCTCTAACACTGAGTCACACACCAAGCCCTTTTCATTTAATTTTCAGACAGGGTCTCCCTAACTTGCCCAGGCTGGCCTTGAACTTGCCTCAGCCTCCCAGTCAACTAGGAATACAGGAATGTGCCACCATGCACATTTAAGATAGATTTTCTTAAAAAAAATTGTTTGAAGTGATTTTCTTGAACCTTATGAAAATTCTAAGACAGCTTGCTTTTCTTTTTCTACCATGTAAGGTCATAAGGGGAAAGTACCACCTTTTAACTGGAATGAAGCCCGTCACCAGTGTCCATATTTACTATCACTTTCATCTTGGTTGTTCTAGTCTCCCAAGTTATGTGATGTATGTGGGTGCTATTTAAGCCACTTAATTTTTGTTCTTACATTATAGGAGTGTAAGACACAAATGGATTAGATGTTCCATGAATTGGATGATGCACGGAATAGATGGCAGAAAACTTCACTTGCTGAACAGTTATTATGGCTTAATGGATCATAAGAAACCTTCGTGATGTGAGTTCTCTGCAGTTACACAGAGGCCCAAGCCTCCAAGCTTCCATAGCAATTCAATGCTCCATCCACAGCAAATTCGATTCACAAAAGGTTTTCTTGATTCTGCTCTAGCCAATCTGATAACGATTTGTGCATTTTCCTTTTTTACCAGAGTTTGGGCTGCAATGAGCTGTCATTTAGACCTGGTACCCATTAAATAATAAATAAGATTCTACTTATCTTTAAGTATTATATTGTCTGTTTAAAGATTTTATCTAAACTACAGATAAGTGTTACATGATCTGTATATATTTTCATATTACTTGGAAGAATTTTGAAATTCCTCTCTATTCTTTGTGCATCTTCTATTATTGCATTTTTTATGTCATATTATTTACTTACTTTTGACTCCACAGCTAGACTCAGTGTTCTTTGAAGTTTTTTCTTTTAATATTTGGTATTCCCTGTACCAAGTGGAGAGCCTTACACAAGGAAAATATTCTTTAAATATTTATGAAATGTTCAAAAGCTGCATCCATAAAAACTCCTCAGACCTCTCCTATGTTAATATCTAACAAATTTAAAATACAACTTGCAGATAATCCATGTAGCTCATTCTAGGTCAAGATCTTCATTGGTCCATTTAGCTGACTTATGTAACTCAAAAAATCATGCCAAGTAAGAACTGTAATGCTTTTATTTCCTTTAAACAAAATTACAATTCTTATGAAACTGTTTTAAGAAGGTAGAAATTTATTATTAATTCAGCATCGAATCATGGATTATGGCAGAACAGGAATAATTTTCTTAAGGAGGATGGTCAGAAGAATTAGAGCGACTGAAGAAAAGGAGGGATTTTTAGAAGTCACAACTTTTAAAAAATACTATTTTTATCTATTAAATTGTTGTATGTAGATGGGGAAGTTTTATTTCTACTCTTAGCATTTGTTTCTATAACCAGAAATAAAATTATATATTAAAGAAAAAAAAGACTATTTGCAAATTACCTACATATTCAACATAATGAGAGTTTATGAAAATCTTCCATAAACCCTAAATTTTGTTAAAATTTAGATCACAGTGGTATAGATAATCATGATCTTTAGTTTATAATGCATGCAATACAGAATAGATTTCCTTAATGCCTATTGATGAGAATATTTAAAACTAAATCATAAAATATAATAGATTAATTGGCAAAATATTAACAGATCATGTATTTAATAAAATTCTTATTTTATGTGGTTAACTAAAATCCTACTTCTTAAGATTTTTATTAAGAACATCCATTTCAGCCAGCGCAGTGGTGCATGCCTGTAATCCCATATGCTTGGGAGGCTGAGGCAGGAGGATCACAAGTTCAAATTCAGCCTCGGCAATGGCAAGGTGCTCAGCAACTCAGTGAGACCTAGTCTCAAAATAAAATACAAAAAAGGGCTCAGTGGTTGAGTGCCCCTGATGTCAATCCCCAATACTCCCCCACAAAAAAGAACATACATATCAAAAATGTTTTTAATTAAATTAATTAACAAAGTGTAAGTATTCCTTAGCATTTAATGAATATCTTTATATGACTATCTTACAAGGCATTTCATTTCTGCTCTTTTAATGATAATACAATAAATATTATTGCCAAAAATTTTAAAAATTGTGGGGTTGGGGCTGTAGCGCAGTGGTACAGCGATTGCCTGGCATGTGTGAGGCACTGGGTTGGATCCTCAGCAATACATATAAATAATAAATGAGTAAAATAAAGATTCATCAACAACTAAAAATATTTTAATAAATTAAAAAATTGAGTATGTATTTGTATGTGAACTCAACAAAATGATTTGAATAAATGCATGAATTTAACGATAAGATATTGTTTAAAACACACTAGTGTTAGCTAGCATAGTAGCATTAGCCCTCAGAGAGCCAATCAATTTATAGTAATCAGTTTGATTCATGTTCTTTCAATTATATGCTAAACATATGAACTGAATGGATTGTTATTACCAAACAAATGGCTCCTTGTTATTAAAGTTTCCTGGATTTTAGATGGTTGTAATGACACTTAATTCATTGTTCTTAAATAGTCAAATGGTAATTTTAAATATGCAGTATAAAAATCCAACGAAAAACATGCCATTCATCACTAACATTTGTGAAATGATCACATCAGAATATTATTATATTAGATTAAGTTTTTTTAATATTTGCTATAGAAAGTGGTTATGAACTCTAAAATAAATAGAATGCATTATATAAAAACATAAACTAGAAGGGTAAGTTAGGGTTGATTTTATAGTATAAATTTTAGTGTAAAATAACATTATTTCAAGTGGAGCTTTTGATGTACTTTATTCCATTTATTTTAACCTATACCAAAGGAAACATATCAGTAAGAAATATCTATTGATGACAAAGAAAACAGGTAACCAACATGCACAGAGCAGTTTCTCTGTGTCTGGATTTCAAAATAGCTTGAAATATTAAGTGTGGTTATGAAGATTGCCAGTTATAATAATGTCAAGACATGATAAGCATCGTTTTAAATACAGGTAGTAATTACACATGGAAGAAACATATCAAATTGTTAATACAGGTCATATTTGGAAAGATCTTGGGGTCTTTTCCATTGCCATTATGTTTGTCTTTAGTGTGAAGTTGATATGTGAAGGAGCAACAAACCACAGGTCAGCATCTTCACAGCAGTGAGGCTAGATTGGTGGAGGTTAAGTGTCATCTGCATTATGCTACAACAGTAAGTATTTATTGGAAGTCTCAATTATTTTGAAATAGAAAGTTAACATTTACCATTTTGATGCTTAATTATAATTAATAATTATCATTCTATGTCACTGAAATAGTTTGAGATCCTAAATTCTCCCAGACAGCATGTTTTCGTGAAGATCCAGCCCCAAATAGTGATGTTGATTATGTTAGAATGGGATAGTTATGCATCCTGTCCTACTTAGCATGATTTCTTTAGACATTGTTTAGAAAATATATTCTTCCTAAATACATAAATAAAGGGCTATGGTATATAGAAGTAACCATGATTTTTTGTTGAATATTGTTATACATACTGGATGAGTAACAGGTTTAATGAAATTCTTATTGAGTCATAGCCTGTGATTTTTATAACAAATCACTAACAATGTTTGTTTAGTTCTTTGTGTACTTTTCTTCCATTGATTTTCCACTTTCATTTTCTTCAGTATTGAAAATAAACACCTAATTTGACTAAGCGGGCTGCTGGATGATGAAGAATTTGGAGTATGATACTAAATGTGTGAGAGGCTTTGATCCTCTCACATGCACTATTTTCAGGGGATACATCCCAAGATCCCAGTGGATGCCTGGAACTGAAGATAGTACTGAAACCTCAATATACTGTTTTTTCCCCCCAGCACATACATACCCTTAATAAAGTTTAATTCATACATTCAGCAATGACAAGAATTGTGACATGGAGTTAGGAAAAATTTAGATCTTGAGTGGGATGGCATATTATACGACCTTACGAATGATGCAGAATGAAAACTTATGAATGATTTCTGAAAATTAAATGTAATATTTTCAGATTCCTGTTGATCATAATTAACTGAAACCAGGGAAATCAAAACTGCAAAATGAGGACACTATGGCAAAATCAGGTGAATCCTCACTAAGTGTAGGTTTTCCTGTTTATACACTGTCATTATTGCCTACTTTGTTTATCTAGACTCCACATATGCTCATATAAGCTCCATAAACCCAGTGGTGGCAAAATGTGTTTTTTTTCCCCATAACCCATTGTGAGCTACTTCTGGTTTACCTTGAATATAAATAATAAAAAGTAGACTGTGAGATTTTCTGGCATTGAAACAGGGAATATCCTTTTCTTTTTTGCTAGGGTTATCAAGGAAAATAAAAACTTAACCTGAAACCATCCAAAGAAATGAAGTCGATGTGAAATTACTATGAATGAACAAATAGATCATTCTCACATATAATCCTTTGTATATACCCAACTGCATATTGATATTTCTATTTTTCCACTTCTGTCTTAAATTTACTGCTTGCTCTTTTTTTTTTCTATCAGTAAATGGATGCCACATTATTCCAGTTACTCTATCCAAAATATTCATAAAGGAGCTTATAGTACATATTAAATATTATGAATGGATAAATACATGCAATATTAATTTAGCTTTAAGGTAAAGAGCAGAATGAAAAGGAAATTTTTAGAAATTAAATGTACATACTTTCTAAAATATGTAATTGTTTACATATTTACTATAATTTGTATGATTTTTCATGAAAATACATGATGTAAATTTACTTATCATTTATAAACTGATGAAAGTTGACTACTTTTCCCACATAGTTTGATACTTTTCTCATAATAAATTTTACAAATACAGTCAAACATTTAAGAAACTATGGGAACCATTTTAATAATTTTAAATAATCACAATTTGTAGTGTTGTTAATACAGATATGCATTTCTGATGTGTGAATTGCAATAGCCACTATACGAATTACACTTATTATAGTCATATAAGTTTCTACAGAATAAATGTTTATCTACTTTTATGTCAATAATCACAGAATTCAATAGAAAAAGTGCTTGATAATTACTATCAGCAGTACAGTTGATGATAAGCCACGATTATAAGGTTATGTTTTTGTGAATTTTGACTTTTTGCTATGCACAAAAATGAATGAATCTATAGATAATGTCGCTTTTCATATATGGGAAGGCCCGTCCGCTCAGGACAGAAGGTAAAAATAAGAATGTTTCATTGAGTTGTACTTTAACAATGAAAGGCAGCCGTGGAGGACAAGGCTAATTTTAGAGACACCAGAGTGTATTTTGTAGCCACAGACTCTTTATGCAGAGTCTATGTTGCCTTTCTTCACTTCCAAAATGCACTGAGGATGTTGAATCTAGTCAAAAAGATATATGGGCATTCAAAAAGAGATGAATAAGTGAGTTTAGAAGTGAAGTCAGAGGGATATATTTGACATGATTACAGATGGATTTAGTACTCTGAATGACAAGAAAAGGGATGAGCTAGCTATCAAAGAATGAAACCATGTTCATTAGAAATGTAAGCTCTGCTTAATGCCAAATTGCATTAATGACTCCTTGCAATCTAGAGTGTTTATCCAACCAGGAGTATAACATTTGCTTAGATATTAAACCTTATGTTTAATACATGATAATCATGGGTAATAAATTTTTCACATATTATATTTCATTTGACAGCAAGGATAATTTAGTAAGTTTGTGAATCCATTTAAAATTCAATACCTTTGGGTGCTGCATCACTGAACTTAATAAGCCATATTCTCCCACAGTATAATCAGCTTTTCAGGTTCCCAGGGTCCTATTAAATTAAGTTCTTCAGTATCTTAAATACTTCTCTAGAGTTTTAAAGAGTTAATACATCCTGCACTGGGAAAGTATCACATGAGCAATAAAAATTTTAAAAAAACCCAACAATTTACCATTCATTTTTATTGAAGTAGTACTCTTTATTTGCATGTAGTCTCATTTCCTGAGCTTTATAGTGTTCTGTACATAGACATAGTACAGAACATATACATATATTTTCAGAGAAGTAAAATAGATGACTTGATTCTTTTCTATCATTCATAGAAAAATTTTTGACAAACTTGATTTCCTTCTTCTCTATCAATACTTGCTATTATCAGGACAACTTTGCCTTTAGCAGTTGTAGATTCAAGTGAATGCAAAACTAAGTTCTTAGTTATATTTGTTTCCTGATAATGTACAGTAAGTTGTGTGGTAACTCCCATCTATTTTCTGTTTTCTTACACTTTATCAATTGCTGGGAGCTGATAGGTACTTGTCAATAAACCTATTTTTTGTTTGTTTTCATATGATTTTGCTCTTTTAGAATACAGAAGCAATAGAAGTTAATATTACTGTACTTTAAATCTTACAATGTTTAACTCATATATATGAAGGAAAAAATAATATAGTAGGTCTAGCTAATATATTTTAAGTAAAAAATATTTAATTCACACCATAGTTAAATAATTTAGAAAATAAGAGGTGAAGAAATGAATAAATAGGTTTTCCTATTTGTAACATATTCACACAAGCAGTTTAAAATACCTGTTTTAATAGTTAAATGCATATTGTGCCATACTTATGGCCATTAAGGAGGAAGTAGAAACATAACATGAAATTATTTACTATAAGAATAGGATTGTTATGTTATCTTTCAAAGGCATATTTTATATCACTAATATCCAAATATTTTTGGTATTAGTGGTATAAAATTAATGAATTAATTCTACATAAATTCTGAATTATGAGAAATATATACTTTTAATCATATTCTTCTGAACCTCTGTTTTAGCTGAACTTGTTTCTTATATATATTTATTTATGGAAAGGATATTTTCTAGTTTAGTATCCATTTTTAACAGCAAATGTAATAGCATCATTTTTATTTCCACCATACTCCTTATCACTTTAGTCTGAACTCTTCTTTTCATAGTTTATAATTGAGTTGAAAGTTTATTTTCCCAAGGAGGTCCTTCTATGCCCCTAATGTAATTAGGTGCTTCTTCCATTATCCCCTGAGGCCAGTGAATTTTAACACTGATCATACTTTATAGCATTTGTGAGTTTAGTAATATTTTTCTGCTCCTTGACCTACATGAAAAACAGAAGTTAACCAATAATTACTATTTATTATTAATATATAATGGGATACTTCAAATTTTATGCAAAGCCATGTCTTAGAAATAGCAGATTTATACAATGTCAAACAGTATGATTAGTGGATTGTTCAGTATTAAATGCTTATTATAAAAGATAACAAATTGTATGTACTCAGATTCCCTTGGACTACTTATCAATATCAGGATTTGGCAAGCACCATAGTTCTTTGGCTAATGTTCAGTAAAATAATGTAAACCTCCTTAAAAGCCACCATAATAGATGTAGAAGATAAGTTTTCCCATTAGATAAGTGGGAAAAAAGCCAAATTTTAATACTTCTTTTAATGTAACTTCATACTTGTCTGCAGACTAGGACATCTGCATTCCATATTACCACATTTTGCAATTACTGGAGATAGTTTCAATTTAAAATGGTTCAACTTAGTTTTTTAAGCTTTACAACGGTGTAAAAGTTCTAGGCTTTCAGGTGAAGTCCTATTTGAAATTTTGAATATTGATCTTTACCCAGGCTATTAATATTTTATGTGCTAATATTGCTTCTCTGGTGATATAGACAATGGCAGGAGGCACAGCTCCCAGTCAACCACACAATCATGACAGCAAATAATCGATAAGCCACAGTGCACTGTGTGGCTGAGTTATGAAGCTCAGTAGGTCTATTAAATACAATTTTAACTTAGAGTGTTTTTTTTTAAAATTTCTGTTAGGTTCACCAGTACCTATCCTCACTTTAAATAAAAAACTCACCAAGCCGGGCGCAGTGGCTCAAGCCTGTAATCCCAGAATTTAGGGAGGCTGAGACAGGAGAATCGCGAGTTCAAAGCCAGCCTCAGCAACAGCAAGGCGCTAAGCAACTCAGTGAGACCCTGTCTCTACATAAAACACAAAATAGGACTGGGGATGTGGTCCAGTGGTCGAGTGCCCCTGGGTTCAATCTCCAGTACCAAAAAACAAACGAACAAACAAAAAAAACTCACCAGTATTGTACAACCTACATTTGCTATTTTTCATTTTCCATGTCTATGTTTCCACCACATTATTGTTTCATTTGTAGTTTTAATATCTGAGTAGAATTTCAATATCAGTAGGCATTTTAAAGATATTTCTATGAGGCAGTTCTATACAAATTTTTAACTTGAAATGGTACAGCACTTAAGGGTTTTAATGTGACTGCAAATGTGCCCTGTTTTTCTTTAAGTACCATTAAATAGGTCCAGAGATCAGTCTTCTACTGTACATATTCTGTAGTCTAGATTTAACCTTGTAGAATTTTATTTAAATATAAGACTTTTTTTAAAAAATATTTATTTTTTAGTTGTAGGTGGACACAATATCTTTATTTTATTTTTATGTGGTGCTGAGGATCGAACCCAGTGTCTCCCGCGTGCTAGGCGAGCACGCTACCACTGCGCCATAACCCCAGCCCCTAAATATAATTTTTTAACCTTTGAAATAAAGAATTTGCCTTTTCAGAGAAAGTTGGCATTCCATTATATAATAAGAAAAAAATGGCCTGTGACATAATTATTAACTACAGTTGCAGGACTTTACTTGTGCATTATGTGTTGCATATAATAAAGATATAGATTCAATATGTTTTATATATAAAATATGCAAGACATTTAAGGGGGAAGCATGATTTGCTTCCATTTTAATAAGCAGTACACCTAGTATAAAAGATGCTTCATTCATTTCTACAAATAATGTTACAAAATTAAAAGTTACAAAAGTGACAACACAGATTTCCTAGTCAAAAGAAAGCTAATGTTTAAAGTATGTAGTATGAAAAGTTAAACAGAACAATATTCACATTATACTGCAATTATTTATTTGAAAGTCAATTTCCTAATACACTGACAGTAGTTGCCTAGAGTTTTACATTAGTAGGTGATGAATAGAGATGGTGTGTGATGTGCAGGAATATTTAATTAAAAAATATGAAAATAATGAATTGATTAGAGAATGGAAAATGTGAATACAGGGAAGAGGGAAGGAGTTCGTATTGTTCTAATCTTTATTTTGTTTTAAACTCTGAATAAACTTAGAAAGTTTTCCAGATGACTTTCCATAGAAGTTAATATTTTCTGTTTTTGAATTAAAATTTTAATTTTCATTACTTGTTCATTTTAATAATGCTGAATTTTGGAGAAATATTTTTCTCTGATAAGAATACATAGTTGAAATTTTGTTTTCATAACATTGACAAGTTTATTAAAATAATAGAATGATTCTTTTATATTAGCTTATATGGTGCTGGGATAGGTAAATCAAGATTGTAATTACTAATGTGAGTTTAAGTTTTTTAAATAAATTGTTAAGTGAAAGAATGGAAAAGGAAAAGAAGTGAACTTTTTATTTCATGTTTCAATTCATTCTATCTATAAAATAGAAATATTAAATTGTAATATGAATTTATCTGTAAATACTGAAAAACTTTGATGCCACATGAAGGTTTAGGAAAGGATTCATCTTAGGTTTAAATTTCTTCTATCACCAAATATATTCTCTCCAAATTCACATACAATGGCTGACAGTAGCAATAAATTTGAAACGCGGACCCTGAAGAGGTAAGGAATTCAATCAATTGTTGCTGTTAAGTTTCCATGGCTAATTCAATGAAAGACAGAAAACTCATGATCAGGAAAAAAATTTATTGATAAAATGAAATGTAGTTGATTTACTCATAAATATAATTATCTCAATGTCCAGTGCCTATTTCTTATTTTACCATAACATATTCTTTTATGCCATTCTGTGCCAAGTATGATTTATTAAATAGTCAAAAATCTATTGCTACACTTTTGACAATTTTGAGCAATGTCAACATTTTATAGATAATGTTTTACGTATTTTGGAATATGGCCCTCTCTAATCTTCATTGTATACTGTTTTCCTTAGTATCATTATTTCCAGGAAGATAGCATTTTTGACAATTTTTTTCTAGATTATCTGTGTGTCCTAATGAATTCTTTTCCCATAAATATCTCTGTGATATGAGAAATTCCCTAAGCTTGACTTTTTTACTCATGAGCAGGCTTGGCTCCCATAAGAAGTCAAGTTACTTGAGCATCACTGTGCAAAATTGTTTGCAACATCAAAGAATTCTCCTTTTGAGCCGGGCTCAGTGGCATATGCCTGTAATCCCAGCACTTCAGGAGGCTGAGACAGGAGAATCTCGAGTTCAAAGCCAGCCTCAGCAATGGATAGGCACTAAGCAACTCAGTGAGACCCTGTCTCTACATAAAATACAAAATAGGGCTGGGGTTGTGTCTCAGTGGTCTAGTACTGCCGAGTTCATTGCTGGTTCAAAAAAAAAAACAATCCTCGTTTTGGCAACACTTTCAGAACTACCTATACTTTCTAGCTCCCAATTGACATTGAAATTCCTAGGGAATCAGAAATAGGGGATAGAAAGGGAAAAAAACTTCTGAGGGGTCTCTGTCAATTAATATCCTGCTAACTTTATTTACTTGTAACTAAATGACTAAATGACTAATGTTTGGTCCAGGTTTGAGATGTCAAATATACCTAAGTTTGGCTCACCTCAAATAAACATAAAAGAGCCAATGTCTTTCTATCGAGATATCTGAGTGCAATCAGATTATGAATTTCTAATCCAAATATAAAGTAACTTCAGAAAAAAAGTAAAATCAGGAAAATCACAATTAAATTAAAAAAATAAAAATTAGAAAACCCTGAAAAACACTCATGGGATTTGGGAGCCTAGGACTTCCATCCCCAGTCCAGCTGTAACATTCATTAGGTTAGGTTACCTTATACAATGGAAGAAGGACTAAAAGATCTCCACATCAGTCACATTTTTCAAGCAAAGTCATTGCTTGGAATTAAAGTTTGACATTTATTTCCTTCCACTGAATGGAGAGGTGAGCGGAAGAGAATTCCTAAGGGTACAAAATGTGAGTTAAGGACCGTAGTCAATAACTTTCTTCTTATATATATAAACCAAGTGCAACCAAGTACAGACTCAATAAATGTATTTCTCAGACGACCAAAGGGGAGGAACTTTAAAATATGTGGTCTGACCTTATGATTTACTTATTTGGGGACATTTTATCATGGGTAACCTTCAAATAATTAAAAAAATAATAATACAAATAGATTGAAAAGAAAACACACACACACACACACAAGTCTCACTACAAATAAGCCTGCACTCAAATTCTTCCACCTGAAAACATACTATTCAAAATGAAAACCACAAAAATCAACAGGGGATTGTGGTTTTATAGAAGTTGAACTTATTTTATGAAATGATATGATATTTAAAATTATGCATATTTGAAATGTTGAAGGAAAAGAAATGTATTCATTACAGTTATGACAAAATTATGAAATATAAGCCCCTAAGATACAAGAAAGCAAAAAAATTTAAATTTAACTACAAAGATAAATTTAAGCTGACTTTAATTCTTTAGGACATTAGACATATTCTTTATTACATGCAATACAAAATGAATTAGTGAAAAGACAGAAATAGTACAGAATATCTCCAAAGGCAAACAGAATTAAAGGTACAAATATAAAACTAAGGAAATTCTGATACATATGTTATTCAACTTACTTGTTGATGGACAAAATACATGACAAAAACAACTTAGAAGAGGAAAAATTTATCTTGGTTCACAGCTTTAGAGGTCTCAGTTCTTGATCAGCAAACTCTATTGCTCTGGGCAAGCTCATGGCAGACAAGAAGAAAGGGGAGGAGGAAAGCAAGAAACAGAAGGAGAATGAGAGAAAGAGAGAGGAAAGAGCCAGGGAGAAGATAAACATTCTAGGACACATCCCCAATGACATACTTCCTCCAACAAGGTTCTAGGATATGGTAGTCTATCCAGCTCTGAACGTAGCCCAATGATCCAATCATTGCCTATGAGTCCTACCTCTGAACTTTGCAGCACTGGGTACCATGTTTTCAACACATGAGTTTAGAGAGGGCATTCCAGACCCAAGCCATAACAATATGTTAGAAATTTCAGAAGAAAAGAATAAAGAATTTATTTCTCCTTGGCATTTTCAGGTGTTTTGAATCAGCATTTGTTCCAGACAACATTTTGAAGAAAGTTGCATAGAAAATTGCCTTGGAGAGTAGAGTTATAGTCTCTTTCTTGGGAGGTGAACATATTTCCTTTCTGATGAGGATAGTAAAGATAATGATGGCTCTGGGATAAAAGCTGGCCAGATTTGGCAAGCACAGCACTGCTCAGCTGTGACACAAACCTACTCTGTTCACACTATCAATCAGGCTGTCTGCTTTACCATCGTGAGATTTGGGGGGCAAGGAGAAGTAATCTGAGCATGAGGTTCAGTTTGCCTGTTATTGGGCAAGTAATAAATTTCTTAGTTTTATGTTTTCTGCCACCATCTACAAAACTATTGCAGATTGTTTAGATCAAAAGTTAGCTAACCTCAGACTTTGCTGTCTTTTATTATAAGAAAACATTTGGATGGAATAAAATTTATATTTATTGCACAAATAATCATATCTGAATATTAAGAATTATATAGGAAGATTCTTTTGGGTAGTGATATGGAGGCAAAAATGCTATAAGCAGGTCTCAGGCAAAGTCATTAATTGAGGGAAGAATGTCTTTCCATTTCTTCTGTACTAAGGTTTATTTTAAGCGGATAATGTAGTCAATTTGAATTATCAAATATAAGTCATATTTTAGATGTCTTGTTAGAATTTAGAAGTCTTATATAATTTTACACAATTATACAAGAGGAAAAACTGGTCTCTGATGATTGGTGACTCTCATAAAAGTACATTCAGATTTTCTTTATAAACTGATTTCTCTCTTGGTTAAGCTACCATTATTAGTTTTTTATGTTATGTCTTATCTATAAGAGAATATAAGGAATAGAGATGTATTTCTTAAAAATTAACAGAATGCATATGTAGATTGCCAAAAATTAAATGACATTAAGAATATTAACACATATCATAAATAAATATCATAAAAATGGAGTAATAATTTCCAAAGAGATTGTGATGATTCAATCAAGAAAGTTAAAACAGCCAAACTATAATTTAAGAGAATGCTGAAGATATGCTCAGTCAGAATTTAACACATTAACACACAGAAGTCTTTGCTAAATGAATTTATTAGTTATTTCAGTCATAGAAAAAATATTAATCACTAGAAAATCATGTAAAAAAAGAAACAACAAAGATTTAAAATATCAATGAAATATTGTGTTGGTTTTCAAAATTATAAAATTACAATATTCTGTGTTTTAAATTTTAGAAATTGTAAAATGGTAATTCTAGATAATTTAAACAGATTGGGTGGTGATAAGAGACCTTCTAAAAGTCTATTTTTATGTTGTTGGAGAGAATAATTTTGATTTCTCTGTAAAAATATGTAATAGTGCATGTAAATTAAACGTTATGTGAATGAAAAGATGTTTATGAATTTTTAGAGATTATATGATTGGAGAAAGAACTCCAAGTAAATTAAATGTGGACATGTGAAAGATTGAACTTTATAAACATTTTGATAACGTAGTAGAGTGCCTTTCCAATCAATTGAAAGATATTTATTTAAAACTATTCAAGAATGCACTAACAGGAAAGTTTGGAAAATTTAACATGGTCCTGAAAATCTTTCATCTACAAACCATCACAAACTGATTTATAAAACAAGACAAAACAAAACAAGAAAACTACTGATCCCAGTACCAATGAATATATAAATGAATGAATGAATGAATGAATGAACGAACGAACAAACAAATAAACAAACAAATAATTGTGACTGACAGGGAGAAAACACGTTTTAAATGCTAGTTACATTTTTACTTTTCTATTTAGTAAACATTTCTGTTTTTCCTGCCAGATATCTAATAGGATGGACTTTCTTTTCCTAACTAGAAATTGTATGATTCTTAATGTGCTTTGATCAATGAATTCTGAATCAAAAGTGACATACATCAGAGTGTCATTCCTAGGCCAGAGTTTTAAAAGCCAGTCGTCTGTGTACTCCCTCCTGTCCCTACCCTTGAAGATTTCCAGTGTCCTAAAGCACAGAGCAGTTGCTGCAGCACTTGGGTCCCGAAGTGTGGAGTGTGGAGAATGGAAAGCATAGGTCCAGCTGCCTTACACTGAATGTGCATCATGGATCAGACAGAAACTTGTTAATTTATTCCTGCTGCTTCTTTTTTCTCATCACAGCATGATTTATCAATTCCAAGACTAAATAGAATCTGCACTACTATATAAAAATCATCTAAAACTTAAAAAAAAATTGCAGAAAGATGTGAACTAGTATAAACAAGCAATTTTTTAGAAGAGGAATCTCAAGGGCTTTATAAATATTTGAAACTAAAAGCAATATTTTATGCTTTCCTGGTAGATGTTCTCTGGTTTTAGTTTTCACTATCAAATTTCCTTTTTGCTTCTTAACAAAATATTTGAGGCAATATATATTTTAAATATTTATATTATCCATAAACTCAATAAAATCTGCAAATTATAACTATTTACAATTTATTGAGAATATTTTGTGTAAATTCTTGTAAGTAAATTAAATGCACCTACATAAAATTTTTATTTTCTGTTGGAAAACATAATTTGATACAATGCTATTGTAATTTGACTTCATAATTATTAATTTCTGAACATTTTATCAACCTTGAACTAAAGCAGTATGCTTCATTTTTCTTTTCATTTCTTGTAGTCTCTATTTTATGGAAGTTGTTGTTTTCCTCTCAGGTGCACAAATAAAATAGCTATTACATTTCCACTGTTTTCTTGTTTTTATGTGGTACTGGGGATGCACCTAGGACCTTGTGATGCTAAGCACATATTTTACCACAGAACTGCATCCTCAGTCCTTATATTTACATAATTTATTTTAGATTTTAGGATGGCACATTTTCTTACATATTTAGCTTATTGATTTTTGTTTCAAATTTATTTTATGAGATATTAAGGAGCAGACAGCTGATCCTAACAATTTCCCTAGCCCCCTGATATTAGGGTTTTGTGCTAGCCCACTTCACTTTCCACACATTCATCTGAGATTTCCTTTGTCCATTGTCCCTTTTATCCCAGCAGTTTGTCCCCTGTGATGGGCTGGGCTTTTCTTTTTTTTTTTTTTTAATAGAGTTAGTATTGTTTAACTTTAAGAAATTTATAGCAATCAGACCATTCTAGCATCTTTACATTTTATCAGTTTCTTTGCAAGTGCATGAGAATTGAAGTGTGAAAAAAAACTCCTTCCTAGTTTAGCTGGTGTTCCTTAGATTGTCTTGAGTTCATCAGGTAGGTGATGACAGGCTTCTGTCACACTCCTGATAGAACATTGAGATATATGCAGATACTTGAAAAATCGCATCGTATGCCCACTTAAGTCACTTTTGTCACAAATGCTGCATTCAAAGAAACCCCTAGGTAACCAGTATACATGTTTGTCATGTTTTAAAATGTCAGAGGATGCCAAATTCAATGTATGGTTGCATTAGAGATGTGATTAGTGTTATTACCATGACAAATGAGAGTTTGCCATTTTTGAAATAATAAGAGGTAAGACACTGGTTAGAAATTTTAAGGGAAATGTTTGATGTTTTACACTGCTTTGCTATCATAAATCAGGAAATTTAAACTTATTAATTACCAATAAAATCACATATATTAAAGAGAACAATGAAAAGAATATCAGCTTAGAAAAATCTAGTCAAATAGTACCAATTATTAGTGAGAGTATGTATGTATGGAAACATTATCCACTTGTTTTGGGGATTTTTTTTTTGAAGAATACATTGGTAATATCAATTTCAAGACACATGAACTGGTGTTCCATAAATTCCATTAGTAACTCAATAATGTATATATAATCTTAAAATTTTGCTAGAGAAAAAATTTCAAGAGTTTTGTAGGGCATGTACTATAACAGTGAAAATTGAAAAGAACTCTTGTTCTTCTTTACTTAAAAATGCAAATAAATTATGGTGTGCTCTAATACAATAAAAGGGTTAAAATTAATTATATAGACCTACATGTATCAACCAAAATAAACCTAAAAGAGAGAATATTAAGTGAAAAAAATCAATTTAGTGTAGGACATATACAATATGATCTATTTTATTTTACAACAAATGACTACAAAATGTACTAGCTTAATATAACAGTTGCTTTGATTATTTCTTATAGTTTCTTTTTTATTTTTATTTTATTTTTTTTATTAGTTTATTTAATTGCATTTCAAGTCATAGCACATATATAAAGATAAGTTTTTCCATTTCTCTGGTTGCAAACCAGATAAAGTTACTGTAGGCTAGAAACACATGGAAGTGTCTTAGCTGTGTTCTTCTTACTACAAGTCTGAATAAGATTGCAGTCAGGTGTTTCTTGAGGTACTGTAATCTACTGAATTTAAAAGATGGAACTTCTGTCAAGGTGGCTCACTCACAGGCTGGCAAGGTGCTACTTTGTGTTGATGGAGGAGGCCTCAGTTCCTCCTCATGTGATCTTCTCCAAAAGGATATTTCTGTGTCATCAGGGCATAGTAGGAGGCGCACCTAAAAGGAAAAGATCAAGACACCAAGGCAGGAACTTCAATGTCTTTATAACCAGAGAAGTCACTTTTATCAGAGTCTACTGATCATGTAGACTTGTTTTGATTGAGTAATGGAAGATATGACTCAAGGGCAAGAGTTTGATCAGGCAAGAATTACGGGGGTTCCTCTCTGAGGCAGGATACTAAAATTCTTTTCTATAAATGTAAAGAAAATTAAAAGCAAAGTATCTATTTTTAGATATAATAATATATATAACCATGAGTAAAATGAAAATTATGGAGATGGTAAACAGCATGTTTGGAGAGCAGTCACCTCATAGAAGAAATGAAGATAAGATTGGAGAGTGCTGGGCTGGGATTGTAGCTCAGTGGTAGAGCACTTGCCTCACATACGTGAGGCACTCGGTTCAATCCTCAGCACCACATAAAAATATAAATAAAGATATTGTGTCCATCTACAACTAAAAAAATATTAAAAAAAAAAAAGATTGGAGAGTGCTACAGGGGACCAATACTGGTGTCCATTCAATTTAATTGAAAGGCTATCTAAATTAATTATGGAAGAATGTGAGGATTTGCTTTGGACATTAAGAGCTTATGATCCAGTTTTCTATAAATTCCTGTAGATTGAAATGACTTCATATTTAATTGATAAATACACAAAAGCAGGCTTTAAAAATTGCATGAATGATAAATGAATCTTTCTACATGAATTTGGTAAAATGGTCCCTATGATATTGGCAAGTGTTGCCTGCCCAGCAAGAGTGATAACTTGATGCCTGAGGCTTGGTCTATCTTCATCCAGTTTCCCTCGTTAAAACATTGCACTTGACAGAGGCCTCAGTTGACAGGAGTAAATCTCTGAAATTTAAGATCTGGTTCTGGACATCCAGATTAGTGTCAATAATAAATGTGAAGAGGAATATTCTACTCATAATGGTGTGTGTGTGTGTGTGTTTGTATAAACACATATTTATATTTATATTACATATATATATATATTTGATACTGAGAATTGAAAACAAGGGTGCTTTATCATTGAGCTATAACCTCAGGCCTTTTTATTTATTTGTTCTTGAGAAAAGGTCATGCTAATTTGCTTAGAGTCTCCTGAGTTGGTGAGGTTTGGGTTGAACTTGCCATTCTCCTGCCTCTCCTCCACAGTCACTGGGATTTCTGGTGTGTGCCACACTCCTGGCCCAAAGTGGTCTATGTTTTGCTAGGGCATTTTATCCTCCTACATGGCAACACCTGATCTCCTCCACCTTAGAATCTACCTCTAAATCTCAAATCCATATTAATAGTCAACATTTCCATAGTAGTTCTACTGTTCCAGTCACTGTGCTAAGTACTTAATTGAAATACATACTGTCATTTATTCTTTAAAAAAATCAACCTTGGGGCTGGGGTTATGGCTCAGCGGTTGAGCGCTTGCCTCGCATACGTGAGGCACTGGGTTCGATCCTCAGCACCACATAAAAAAAATAATAAATAAAGATATAAAAAAAATAGCACATCATTAAAAAAATATCAACCTTATGAAATGCCCTATAAACAAGGAAGATTGTTAGGGCAGCAAAGTTAAGTAACTTGTTACACATCAAAGCTATGGCAAAGCAAAAATTTTACCTAGAAAATTTAGATGCAGTACTATGCTGCTTCCTTATAGCAATCCTTGTCACAGATTTTCCCATTAGTACCATAGCCTGCTTTCAGCTTTATATATGGCCTTGCTAACATTATAATTTTTCCAATGAGAACTCAAAAGTCTGTGCCTTTGTGGCTCGCCTAACACCTAGAAAATGATAAACATGTACCAATTTGAGTTCTTGGACGCTCAACATGCCAGAGACGTGGAGGCCACCAACAGTCTCTTCTGATTGGGTGCATGTAAAAGTTCAGGTAGGTGAAACAGACTTTTGCAGTGTGCTCTCTATCTGGAAACTATAGATGTTTCTGAGAACACTCCAATCCTGAAATTTTAGTGGTGGAAGATTCCTTGTAGTATTGTCCACCTATGACAGGTGACACATCAACTAGAAAAGTTAGCTTACCTCTGCCAGATTTTCCACCAGGTCATTATCCTGCAGTTCCGTCACAGGGCTCTCAGATCCACCCCTCAGGAATTGTAGTCATGGATTCAAGGAACTCCGCTTTGTTCATGACATAGCACAGGACTTACATTAGCTCCAAAAGAGTTATAAACCCTGAGTTTCAGTAATTTTTTTGTTCTTGGTAACTTAATGCCAGAAACTCTCAGAACTGTTCAAGCCATTCTTTTTTGCTAAGGTGTGTAGCCTCATGGACTGAAGTTTTCTCAAGTTTACCAGATGATATGACAGCTAATGCATTAAATGATTTACTTTAAATACACATTAGAAGTTTATGTAATATCTTTTCTATGTGAGAGGAAACATTATAGACTTATTTTTAAACAACATTAGATAAGAAGAAAAGCCTACCTCTATTCTACTTTTCTGAAGGTTTTGATTTATTATGGAGTTTGAAGCCCTCGGGCTTTATCCCATTGCTAGATCTTGGTCTGTGCTCTACAAATCGGGATATAATTTCATAAAAGAAAGCCCCTGGCTATTTTGCTTTGTTGTTTAGTAGCTTAGGAGATCTAAAACACCCAGAATAAGGGCTTTGCAGCTGCTAAGTTTTTTCTCGTTGGAAAGAATCTTGCAGACTTTTTTCCCCTACATAGGCTTCTTATTGTGTTTGACTTATCTTCTCAGACTGTCCAAATAGGGGCCTCAGATAAGGAGTAGTTCAATATGGTTTTATTGTCACAAAAATGTCTTCTCCTAGCCTGGCATGAAAACTTGTGAATGGTAAGCATTGTACAAGTTTTACTTTTCCCTATTTCTTAGATAATGAGTTTATGAGTGTTGTCTAATGTCAGGGAAAACAAAGTGAAGTGATAGCTGAAAGTATGTTTTAAACTATCAATTTATGAAGAGAAAATAAATTCAGCTTAGCCTATTTTCTACACTGTGCAAGTTTTCCTCCATAGGTTTCCATAAGCTAAGTAAAAGATTATGACAATAACCATATTGTCACAAGGTTATTGTGTTCTTCTTGTGATCCCTGTATGTAAAGCTCCACAAATAATTTGAGAGACATACTTAATATTTAGAAAATATCAACTTGGAATCACATTGCCCATACATAGATAGTATATTTTCAAAGGACACTTTTTTAAAAAAAAATTTAATTGTACTGTCAGCAAACACATGGCAATAATGTTTATGAAGTTCAGCTATGTGCATTTTGTGTGCATTATTAACTTTTCAATCCTTTGAGTTGGATTCAATTATTTTCCATATTAAATAATTATGGAAATTAAGATTTATCATTAAAGGAATTTGTCAAGATGAGGTAGTGACTAGGACGTGAAAAGTTGTAAGAAGTTTAAATGCAAAGACCCAACATCAAACCATTTGCCAATTTCTCAGTAGATCCATGTGGGAAAAGATGTTGAATGCACACATTCTTGATTACTCTCCTAGAATATTTGATTGCAGAATCTAATAATCTACAGTTCTTTAAGTTTCCCATGTGATTCTGCCGAGTGCAAGATATTAAACCTCTGATTTATGAGATTTAAACTTTTCAGTTGTGGTTCTCTGATGAGTGAGTTTCTAGGTTATTGAAAGCTCAGTCACATTGGAATTTATTATTTTTCACCATTCTCATTCATCATATTTTAATATTATAAATCTATTTCAGATATTGTGTGAAAACAATCCCCGTTCCCAAGCTTTGACAAAGACAATTCTTTTAAAAGCTAGTAAAATATTTGTGTTAGTGACACATTCATCATCCAAAGGTCAGAGCTCCAAAGTAGGGAAAAGTTAATCTGGGGAGCTTTGGCTGAAATACTGCTCTCTAGTTAATATATGCAGGGCTGTCACCATGAGGACAGTGAAACAGCTCTGCTATTCTATGACTCTGGTGGTGGCTACAAATGCCAAAATGAACATTTGCTCATAAATTGAAATACTTTCTGAAAATATATAAATAAAAATTAAAAATTTCTTTGACCTTTAGAATCTAGTATAAATATACAAGGTAAGGAATATTTAAAATATGACCTTGAGAATGTTAATAGAATTTCTTCAAAAGCATAATGGTCAAGCCATCTTTAGGCGTGGTGGGGTTGATTACCATGTTAAATCCTGAGCTTAACATGAAGTTAATTAAATGGGAATTGATTAGTTTTTTTGAATCAAGACAGTGGTAATAACAAACATATTTTTCAGGTTTCTGAATGTATATGGTAAAAAAACATAATAAATATAAAAATTTCTTTCATTTATTTTATATTTAATTTAAATGTGTTTTGAGGGAAATGATAACTGATTGGAGGACCAGATGTTTGAAAAATCAGGAAGCTCTAGGAGATGACTTAAAAAAAAGAATGAAAAGATATCACCACATACAGATCAATAAATACCCAAATTTTATATACTCCAGAGAGACACATTGTAGGAATGGAAAATGTTTAATAAATAACTGAACCATAAACCCTGTATAAAAGGACTGCCTGATGTAAATATAATTTTTCTCATTAACCAATTACTCTTCCCTCATTCACTTTGTTTCTCTCCATACTACCTTTCTTTATTTTGAATATATTTTGTTATACAAAACTTTTGTATATAGTTAGAACTCCAGATTGCATGGTTTAGTCTTATGGTTCATTATTTTTGTCCATTTGTTTGTTTTTATCAAAACTATAAGATGATGTTTTAGTCACTCTGATGTGAAGTGATTTATCTTTGTAATATATCTTTTAAAAAGTCATTTTAATAGAAAGTTTATATACACTAAGTAACTCAAAGTATTTCTTTTGCTAGTGTGTCTTATGCTGCTCTACATTGTCCACCTAAAAGATGGAGTTTAAAGTATTTATTCTTCAGCTCTTGCGCATCACTGAGGGGTTTCTCTGCGGATGAAAACTTCCCTATATTTAAGCTATGGTGGAATTAAGCTGAGTGGACTTCACTGGTGAGATAGAAGTCCTCCAGGTGAAAGTCCACAGATGGCTATGAAGGTGAAAAGGTATTCTTGGAAATGAATCTCAGGTTCCACACTATTGACTCTTGCCGCACTTTCAGTGCACATGGTATACTGCTAAGAAGTGCTGGGGGTAGAGGCATCTGCATTGAAAGGCTATTGCATAATCCACTTAGGCAGCTACATGTTTCTGTGAGGATGAACTTGATAGACAAAATGAACTTCTGAGGAAACTCCATACTGTTTTCTCTAATAGATGTGATAATTTGCATCCCCAACCCAGGGGTTCTTCACATTCTCACCAACACTTTTTGAAATATTAGCCTATCTAGTAGGTATGTGGTAGTTTTGATTAGCATTTCCATGTTGATAAGAGATACTAAGCATTAGTCTGAAATTCCTGTTAAACAAGATGAATAATTTCAAGAAGTGTATAGTACATCTTGGTAACTGCAGTTAATAATACATTGTATACTTGTAAGTTTCTAAGAGAGTAAATGTTCTCATCATAACAAATGATAAAGTATGTGAGATAATGGATGGGTTAAATAGCTTGATTTAGTATTTCATTGTATACCATAAACATATATAATTTTTACTTGTCACTAAAATAAAATAATAAAGAAAAATTTATCTTTCAAAAATTGTTTTATTGAATGGGTAAAGATTTTGAATGTTTTAGTGGAAAATATATATTAAAATAAAATTTAGTGTTGTTAATTTTGTTTCTGTCTCTTTGAAATATATATAAGTTTTTATGAAGGTCAAATAGACACTTGCCTGTTCACACCCCTTAGAAGCTCTCTCTTTAGGATCGAAATATCCAGGGAGATGAGACTCCTATTTCTCAGTTTCTTTGGGAGGAGAGGAACTTACTCTTCTGCCTTTTTTAATTGCAATATTGTCTCCTAAAATAGAGATGTGAGGTGTTCAATGTTTCTTTGAAATAATTACGTTAACACAGTCTGGGTTATCCCAATGGCCAGGGGCATTTGGATCAACTGTATATAACAAGTAGTGCTGCCAGTTCTCCTACTTGAAGACTGGTTATGGCCCATCTTAAGAAGATGCATGCATCTGCTTGGTTACAAGATAACCTGTTCTATATAATATATTTTCATTTAAGATTTATTTAATTCTTTTGTTGTTGTCGGTGGTAGTTTATATGTTTTGTTCTGTTTTTGTTTTTATTTTTCACCTTCATTGAGAGTTTTTGTTGGTTAGCAGGAGACATTATTTTTAATTATAGTTCCCCAAATATGTATAATATGCTAATAAATATTTATATACTATCCTCAGTGCATTCAAAATCAACTTTATTTCTCTCACATAGTAGACTGAGAACCACAGTGGTAAGGAATATTGGTTAGGGCATAAGCATATGTGGGTAGATACTGTTAGCTTACTTTTGTTTCAGAGAAAGTCATTGATAGATGCTGCAAATTGCATATTGGAAAACCTTCAATAGCAAAACAACTTCATTTGTTTTGTTCTTTGGTGTATTGAGCCTCCATGATTTCAAGTTAGTTAATTCTTTTTAATTTTGGGGAGGTACAGTTCTTCTTCCCTGTCAATTGCCAAGTGATAGTGGAGGAAGACAGAGAAAAAGCGTGTGTAGTATCTACCTAATTTGGAGTATTGTTTATTAACCTTAGGTTGGAAATAGAGACAGGTGGATGTGTTTTTGTTTGTTTGGTTTTGGTACTGGGGATCAGGGGCGCTCAACCACTGAGCAACTTCCCCAGCCTGGAGTCACTGGGATTATGGGCATGCATCACTGCACCTGGCAAGTGGATGCTCTGACACGGTCTTCAGAAGCAGTACTACCTTCTACAGGTGTCAGAGGTGAGTGGAGTTGGAGAAGTTGGGTAGTGGGAACACACTCTTAGGTTAATAAAGAGTTGTGTTTTACTCTCCTCAGCCAGGTCTATAGAACATGATAGTGAGAAGTAAAAAATCTGTCTCCTTTTCTTTGAACTCTCAGATTTAATCCTGTAATAGAAACAAAATTGTCACTTAGTATTATTGATCAGTAAATGTCACGGTAAAGGGAAAGAAGGAGTTTTTCTTTTATAATTTCTCCAGTGTTTTATATTGATCCTAAATTTGACTTTATTAGGCTCAAAAATAAACTAGGGAAGTACAGACGACTAAAAAAAAGTTTGAAAAATGCTAAGAATGTCTTCAGAGCAGAGGAAATATACAACGGATGAAGAAGAGTTTATGACTTGTGCTGAAATAACGGTTACTTACATGTCATACTATGATTTCCACAACACAAATACACCATTTTTAAAAGTGCCAAGTTCCCATAACTTTGTAAACTACAATGGAATTATGATGTTGCTTAGGAATACAGAAAGGCAGGAAGTTTAAGGAATACTGACCCAATTTTTCTTCAGTGATTATCTCAATTATGATAGCTGGCTACTTATTTTTGACTCACCTGATTGATTTTTAAATTCCTGAATACTTCAGTGTCTAAAACACTACTTTAGATACTCCTCCCTCTTTGTTTGTTCTTTATTCCTAACATTTTCTTTAAAAAATTTTTCTTCACTAAACTCTCCATAAAAATGCAAATTCCCTTGTTGAAGAGTTGGGTTGTAGTTAGGTAAAGCCATCTCATAGGAAGTTGCCATTTATCTGAAAAGCTAAGGAGCACCTAGCTTCATGAGAAAATAAACATTTTATAAGGGCTGATTCTGATTATGTCTCTGATCTAATTTGTAAACTTAAAGTACAACTCTGCTAAAATACCATCTTTGTTCCTTGAGAAAGCATTTATTTTCTTGGCACTGAATAATTTTCTCTCCAACTGTCCAATTACTTCATGAACAGATGATCCAGATGCTTTTTGTGTTTGTCCTCAGATATCTTTTATAGACCAACCATGTAAATGTGCATTTTTTCTTTCACTGACCAATATTATTCTCTTCCATATTTTTATCCCTCATACTCCGAACAGTGGCTTTTCCCAGCTATTTAACTTTTATTTCACATCTCTACCTGGCTACTCATAAAGTAAATCTTCACTTCACAATTTTCATTGTGCTTTCTGAAGTTATCATTTTAATTTTAGAGCATACCCTGAAACTGACCAAATTATGGTAAGTACTAAGTGCATAACACAATATATCAAAATGAATTCCACTTTTATCAGCAACTATAATCCACTATCCAGCAAAATTGAATAAATATAATGGAGACCAAAAGGGCAGAGGAAGTATGACAAGGGAAAGGAGGAGGGGAGGGGAAAAGAAAGCACTGGGGTATAAAAATGGAGCAAATTATGTTATGTATATGTATGAATATGGCATATTGAACCCCATCGTTATGCTCCATTATAATGCAGTAATAAAATAAAAACAAATATCTGAACATTTCCTAGGCTGTGAACCTCAGTTTCAGCATTTTATTTACATCCTGGGATTTATAGTGTTCTGACTCATAGATATCCATGGTTTAATGTGCCTCTGTGAAATTTAGAAAGAAAATTATTTCTATACCAATAATTAACTTCTTATAAATATGAATAAACATGCAAAGAAATAACTGATAGCAAAAGCAAACCTTGAAGGCCTGGTGCATTTAACTAGTTCATCCCCTTCTTTTTCCTTTCTGTAATCCAAAGAAATCTGAGTTAATTCTTCAGTTTCATATGAGACTTTGCCTCCTGTCTCTGGGAATTTATATTCTAATATTTTTCAGTATTATGATCATTCTCAGTGTCAATGAGAATGATCCATGCATCATCGTCATCTTTTAGGTTCTTCACTACCTCAAATCTATTGAGCTCCTCCTACATAAACTTTAGCCTACATAGCCATCCCTTCAGGATAGTCCTCCCAGTAGCATTAAACTGACCAAGTCTTCCCAATTTGTTGCTTGTAGTTCTAGAGGATAACTGTACAATCTGCTGTGCTTACAACTTCTTGAGATAAGTGGGGAGCAGAAGGGCACAGTTGGGCTCCCTGTTCCAGTCCTCATGAAAAAATAGGATGTCCTTTGCTGTTTCAGGCCAATGATTTTTGTTATAAAGATTTAGACCTTGGGCTGTGTGGTCTTTCAGGGTCCTTCATTTGTGGCATAAGTGGGGAGTAAGTACTTGAAACTCCATCTATTTTTGGCAGGTTTCTGCACCTGAAGGTCCTGGCTCATAATAAATGTTAAGCTTCTTCTGTTCCTTGCTGTCTATGTGTAAGCAATAAATATGCTTCATAAAAACTTGCTGTATATTCATGTGTCACTGGACTCACACAAGTTGGTCATCATTACACAATGAACCTGCTACACAACTCACCACCCTTTTCTTTTCAAGGGATTGTAGGCTAAATTTTCTCTTCTGGTTGCTAAAATATGTCATTATAGTGTGATATGTTGTTTTTCTGTTTCATTCCAACTTCAAAATCACATATACTTCTATTTTTCTCTAAACTGTCAGTCTTTTCCTACCTTTAGTTGTGTGTGTGTGTGTGTGTGTGTGTGTGTGTGTGTGTTTTACAGGAGACAAGTAGTCATTTGATCTTTTGGCATAATTTATTCATTATGAACACAAACTTCACCAAAAAATACGGTTTTCCCTTCTATTATGTCATCTTTATCTTATGTCCCTCTTAATTCTCAGATTATTCTGTGCCCTCTGTAGATTCAAGTACCTATACACAGTCAATGAGGGCTCAAATTCACTTCCTAGCCTTTTCTCCTTTCAATCCATGTGCTCAACAATGTCATTTACACTGAAAGCTGCAGTTTTAATTACACTATAAGACTCTAAATCCAACTTCCACTATAGCTCAGGCATCCCTTCTGAACCTCAGACCAACATACACAACTTCTTTTATTAGAGCTCCTTTTAGAACTCTCAAAGTCACCCTAAACCAAAAATTAGAAAATTAAATCCTTAATGTGCCTTTTGTAATAAAAACGTGTTTGATGTTTCTTGATTCTCCAAGTTGTACCATGTCTATCCCACTATGCATCCAGTATCTTAGGGATTATTCTTGATGTTTATCCTCTCCCTAGAATTTCATATTCTGTCTACTCTTGTTGCTAATTGCTCTTTCTAAATATTACAGTAACATGCTCACTCATCATCTTCTCTATTCACAATTCCAAAGCTGCATTTTTATATAGGCTACTTCATTAGGTTCAAGACTATTAAATAAATTATCTGTTGAACCTTTCTATTTTAAATCCCATGCTGTAGCCAGGTTAATAATTATGTAATTCAAATCTTCCACTCATGTTAAATATTAAAATATTATAATTAATTCTTTTGGTTCCAAGTAAAAGGTCACAATTCTTAAGACAGCTTGGTATAAACCTACCACTATAGGCTTAAATTGGGGTTAAGCTACCTAACATTTTGATAAAATTTTTATTTATATTCTTCCCACATGTAAGTTTGGGTATACCATGTAACAGTGGGTCCTACCACATATCCCAAGAAATAAAGAAAAATCTCACTGTGTGCTTGTTTTTTTTTCTACCACGGTCAGTTTTGTCCATAGGGACAGGAAGAAAAGTGAGGACTGGGATGTACAACTTCTTACTTATTTTTGCAATTGCTTTACTTTCTTTCCTACAATGCTATTTAATTGCCTCACTTTTCTGCAAGGAATTTACACTATAACAAATATTTCTTCATCTTCATTTGGCATTGTCTCCTATCCTCCTAAAAGTGATGATATAAAAGATAAAATGTTTGTTCAAGAAGAAAAATATTAACAAGTACCAACAATATTTTTAGTATGATTTTTAAATTACTTCATAGTGTTAGGGACTTTTAGATACTTATCTATGAATATAGTATCATATTCAGTAAGCACCTTGTTTGACTCAGGATTCAGGTAGTGAAATCAAATTAGATATATGTTTTGGACTAACAAACACTGGCCATTGCAACACCCAAGCATGGAAATAAGTGACTATTTTGATGAATGGATAAAGAAACTGTGGTACATATACACAATGGAATATTATTCAGCAATAAAAGAGAATAAAATTATGGCATTTGCAGGCAAATGGATGAAATTGGAAAGCATTATGCTAAGTGAAGTAAGCCAATCCCAAAAAACCAAATGCCAAATGGTCTCTCTGATTAGTGGATGCTGATGAATAAGGGAGGTGGGAATGGGAAACTTAAGAGAAATAGAGGAACACTGGACGCGACATGAGGGAGGCGGGGAGCAGGAAAGGGGAATGGGTATAGTAAAGATGGTTTATTGAGATCGTCATCACTAACCTTGGGGCATGTATGAAAACACAATTGGTGTAACTTTATCTGGTTTGCAACCAGAGAAATGGAAAAACTGAGCTCTATGTATGTGCTATGACTTGAAATGCAATTAAATAAACTAATAAAAAAAGAAAAAAAACATAAATAAGATCTTAAGTAAAATCAAAAAAATAAGTGACTATTTCATCTTAATATATCACTAGATTTATAGGAGAATGATAGAAATAACTTTAGTAGTTTTATAATCAATTAAAGCTAAATATTATTTCATTTGTATGTTCCCTAAGTTCAACTTTTATATATGATCATGTATTATTTGTTTTCATGTAACATATACTCTAAAACTTAATAGTTTTAAGTTGCAAATATTTACTGTACAATTTTAAAAGGTCAGAAACATTACCAATGTAGCACGTTCTGATTAACGTTCATTCATGAGTCAAGATTGCAGTCAAGTTTTTGGCTATGTTGCATACTCTAAAGGCTATCGTTAGTAGGTGTGTCACAGCCCATTTGGGCTCAACAACAGAATGCTGTATATTAAATAATTTACAAGTTACCAAAGTTTATTGCTCACAGTTCTAGAGTCGAGAAGGACAAAGATCATGACATCAGCAAGTTTGGTGCCTGGTCAGTTCCTGGTTCATAGATTGCTGTTCTCTTGGTTTGTCCTCACATGGTGGAAAGGGCAAAGAAGTTCTTCAGGGTTTCTTTTGTAAAGGCACCACTCTCACTCATGAGGACTGACCTAGTCAACTATCCAAGGCCCCACCTCCTATCACCACCACACAGGTGTTAGGATTCCAACATATGAAGTTAAGAAGGACATGAATTGTCAGTCCATAACACACTACTTCGAAATAGGCTCCATCAGTTAATTGACTGTCATTTAGAGTCCCTCTGCTCTTCCATGTGACCTGAAACTTTCAGGGCCTTTGTTTTTCCAGTGACTTTTCTAATAAGATAACCTGGAATCATTTACCTGGTGAGTGGACTCATAGACAGACAGAGATAGTGATATGAATAGAGAAAGTCAGAGACACAATGAGACAGACACATATGGAGTCAGAGAACAGCAAGGGTTCACTCAGGACTAAAGCCCTCCTCTTTTATGGGCTTGTTTTAGAAGCTACATTCCAATTCTGTGACAACTTTTTCCTTATAAAGGGGCCACTCAACCTAGCTTACACTAAAGGGGAAGAATATTAAACTACATCTTAATGTGAAAAAGATCAAAAATAATTCTGAACATGTTTTGAATAAGGTCATTTAAATCCATTTAAAATCATTTTAGCAATTTCAATAATTCTTCTTAGTTAAGCAGAATGAGATAAACATATTTGTTGCTGAAATAACACATAACACAAACACACATACATGCATGCAAACTCATACATAATCAAATACATAACCTTATTATATAAAGTTTTGTGCAGGAAAAATCCTTGACTTTTCAAATAGGCTCATTCATTAAAAATAAAATTACCTTTGTGCTCCTTTTAGCTGTAACCTTTAAGCAATCAATGACTATATACTTGCTGTAATCATTCTTTAAAATTAGAATTATTGAAAAGCTTTATGATCACTGATGAATAAAAGAAAGCAATATTGATTTGTGGCCAAGAGCAATGATCCCAGGCAGTAAACAGGTGCAGTCCTAGAAGAAATCCTTTCATTCTGCCACTTTCATTATTGAAGTGTGCCAATTTTATATAAATTAATCACATCTTTTACTTTAATCACAAATTGTCTTATATTATGTAAGGTGATATCTTAATTTAAATAATTCCCAGATGAAAACTAGAAACATACAATTAAGACCATATAATGATGCAATTATAAAATGGAAGAGGTGTACATTTTTCTTTGCTGTTTGTGTTTTATTTCATAATTTATTGTGTTTTGTTTGTTTTGGTAATAAAACTGATTTATAGAGTGTAGGTATGTAAGTGAGGAAGATATATTTACTTATTTATATAATCAATCTCATCACATAATGGACTCTTCCCTTTCACTGATGATAGTCAGGATCAATATGAAAGTGAGTTGACATATTCAGGTCTTGAGGTTAATTGTTTCAGGAATTCCAGTAATGTTTAAAAAGTCATAATGTAAGTGGTATTTTATTGCTTGATTAATAAGTATATCCCCCTACATCACAAATAATAAAACTATTTGGAAAAGTGATAAGCACTACTTTCATTTTTTATTTTTAAATATTTTTTAGTTGTTGATGGACACAATGTCTTTATTTTATTGCTTTGTATGTGGTGCTGAGGATCGAACCCAGGGCCTCACACATGTAAGGCAAGCGCTCTACCGCTGAGCTACAATCCCAGACCACATAAGCACTACTTATAAACCTGAAAATAAATGAAGTCATTGTACATTATTATGTTTAAACATATTCTCCATTTCCTAACTATTCCTATATTCTTTGAGCTAATAATATGCTATTTGTGTAACTTTCCTTCTCACTTTGATTATTGTCTGGGAAGATTTTCATTGTAAATCTACTAATTATGTTCTGGGGATGAAGTTCTGTGGTAGAGTCCCTGCTTATCATGTGCAAAGCTCTGAATTCAGTTCCTATTCCCGCCCCCCACACACACACAACCTTCTAAGGCTCAGAAATCAACCTAAATAGCTTTGAATATCTCCATATTGTTTTATCCTCTGATCACTTATTTCTTTTTTCTCTTTGTGGCCTATTTCCCCATGTTTTTCTAGTTCTTTCATTCCCATGATTTTCTCTTCTCTCTCTCTCTCTCTCTCTCTGTATGTATTTTTTTCAGTACCCTTTTCCAGACCCTTGTCTTTCCATGTCTGCCAATTAAATTTGAACTTCCTCTGCATTAAATATATTTCCTCTCCTCCTCCTTCTCCTCCCCTACCTTCTTCTCCTTCTCTTTCCTTCTCTTTCCTTTCCCTCTCCCTCCCCCTCCCTCTCCCTCTCCTTCCTTTTCTGTAAGGATTCTGACTGTAGAAATATACAGGACAATGGATTTTCTTTGGTGAGCAAACTCCTGGGGAGTAACAAGTGTTTTGTTTTCCACAGTTGGAATATTCTGCAGCTTCTCCCAGGAATTAATAAGATATCCATTACATGCCAAGATGCAGGAAGCCTAGCTGCTGTGGTAATGCCCTCCATAAGGAGGCTCTGCGTTAGAGTTTTATCAGCCTGGATCATGATCTCAGACAGTCAGCTACCGGGAATAAAGGAGCTCTCTTGTTAGACAACCACAATGTTTCACTAAGTTCCTCTGCTCCTAAACCTGTCCACATCATAATAACTTTAAACAATGGACTTCTTGAGAGCTACACAAAGCCCCTAACATTGCACATTGCAACTTAGTGTGTAACTGAGAAATAAGCTGCATAATGCTGCTGACTCTGTAAACTGCCTAATGATACAATGAACAATAATGTACTAATGATGTCAATGACCTAAGGTAACCTTTATGGCTATACATAAAGCTGGCAGCTCAAACTAACAGCCTTTTCTTTCTTTGCCTCTGCATCTTGCTTCTGTGTCTCCTTTGATCTCTATACACACTTCCTCTTTGTCTCCTTCTCCTTCTCCTTCTTCTCCTCTCTCCCAAAGCAAATATATACACTTCAATGGCTTTAAAACCCACTTATAAGCTGAGTGTGGTGGCTCACACCTGTAATTCCAGCACTTTGTGAGGCTGAGACAGGAGAATCACGAGTTCAAAGCCAGCCTCAGCATCAGCAGCGAGGTGCTACGCAATTCAGTGAGAACCTATCTCTAAATAAAGCACAAAATAGGGCTGGGGATGTGGCTCTCAGTTCAGTCCCTGGTACCATAAGTAAGTAAGTAAATAAATAAATAAATAAATGTAGTTCACTATTTGACTTTCAAAAATCTATTTTTTTTCTTATTCTGGAAATTTGTTTTGGCCTCCCCTTTCTGTAACTACCCATATCAAATCTACATTTTAACTTTGACAATTTATTCTCATCAATATGTAACTTCATTTTTCTTCTCATTTTCATTAATACTAGTTTGAACCACCATAAGTTGTTGAAAGATCTTAAGTTAGCCCCTTGGTGTACACTAAACATTTCCTTCCTCAGAAATTCCACTCAATTCATTCTCAAAATTGTAATGAACTACATTTTTCAAAAACCCTCTGATTACAGAGTTCCCATGCTTAGCACAGTGGTCAGAACCTAAGCACTATCGTAGCCTACAATTCTTGACTTGCCATTCTGGTTTCAGTTTGTTCACCCTCAGTCTCTTTTTTCTGACATAATTTGTCAATTTATCTGAAAGTTAGGCTCTGCTCTACTTGTGGTCTTTAGCAATTCCATTTTCTCAACCTGGACCTGTTTCCTCTATCTTAGATGGTTATTAAAGCATCATTAGTCAGTTCTAAGCTGAATTCTCTCTTCCTCAGGGATGTGATATCAGTGCTTAATTCTAAAACAAAATCAGATGAACAATATCAAAATGTCTCATTATGCTCCAACATTTCCTTATATGTAATTATATGGGATACAGTGTTTTAGAGCCCAAATTGTTATTCATTCATTTGGTAATACGTTATAAAACTCTTACATATAATCATCTATCTATGGCAGCTACTGCAGTGTCTGATATCCATGTAAACTCATTGCACGTTTTGGTAATTAAAAAACAATGAGCAGGTTTACATTTTATTTGCCTTTATTTTAAAATAAAATTTTATAATGTTAGAAATTTTATTACAGAGTTAGAGAAAGAAAAAAATTAGAAAAAAAATTTAGAGCATTGAAGAAGAAAAACAAAATTTGAGGACAAATGATACTATAAAAGCAGGCTCATCTGTATTTTCTAATTATTAATGTTTTTGTCATAGGTAAAAGTCATGTTTACAAAAATGCTTCTGATTTATCTATAACTTAATCCTCCCAAACTCTGATGGGGACACCATTTGGCATGAGGCTGATTGCTTACACATAAAATAAAAACTGCTTTCTATGAGACATAAAACTTTAGGACTTATGGTTACCACTTTGCTTTGCCACCACAGTGCTCTAAATAGGCTCATCTAACTGCTTTGTGTTCCCAACCTAAAAAACTCAGACTGTGATTAAAACTGCATGCTCATCATACTTCAGCTCCTACCCTTTGGTGGCAGAGACTGTTAACTTGTTCTTGTTTAGCTTTTTGGCCAAGTAAATTTCTTCAAAAACAATTTTTAAAGTACTATATTGTCCATAATTTTGAGAAAGAAATGGAAACCACAGCAGGCACCTCGAGCGGAAAGTATATTTAACACATGCACAATTGTAAAAGGCAGAACACCTGAAGTATGTTTGTGGCTGAAGTCATGGAGAGGTCCTGGATTATTGAATTGAAAGCCACATAGCCATTCTTGCATTCCTGGCTAGGGAGGATGTTTCTGCTGCAAAACTTAAAGCTTGTGATATCCACAGAACTGATGATTAGGCACAAGGACACTGAGTCTTGTCACATCCACAGCCTCTGATACTACTGTCTCCTTGACATTACCTGACAAAATCATCAACAGGGCGATGGGCTTTGACTTACTTCAGGTCCAACACTAGGCATACAATGGACATGTGGTATAAATAGTTTTCAGAACACTGACTCACATGAAGCTGCATTGCTTGTTTTGTTCTATTTTAATTTCTCAACTTCTTCAATTTTGAGAAGGGTACAGGTGTTGACAATACCTGTGTAGAAGGTCTATTTCACATCTGTCATAAAAGCTTCCCAAGCATCTCTAGAAAAACAATAGCAATGCTCTCTGGACACTGTGTCATTCCCCTCACTGTAACACTTACCTCGATACTACAGCACCTAAATGGATTATCATCCCAAATGTACCCTGAAATCTCTTGAGTGTCATTCATCTGTGCAATTCATTCATCCATCATACAGTTTTTCAATGGTTAGGTTCTTAATAAATATATTTTAAATTATTAAAATACTGAAAGAATGAAAATAAACTGTATAACCCAAATCTCTGATTGCTTATGGACAAAGTTTCCCCTCAAACTTTCTGTAATATATATACCACTTAGGCCAATGTTTCATTAATTGATACATATTGCTTTATGATTTTATTTTTAGTATATATTACTACAACTATGCTCATGTTAATAAATTCATTTTATATATGCATGTACAGCATACTGTGTTTTCTCAGCTACATTAACTAGAAAAATTTGCCTTTTGTGTCTCAAAACTAACCAATAACAGACACAGATTCTTTTTTTGTTTATTTTCTTTATTGCTTTATTTTATTTTTTTAAATTTACTTATTTATTTATTTATATATTTATTTATTCTACTTAGGTAGACATGATAGCAGAATCCATTTTGATTCATTATACACAGATGGAACATAATTTTCATTTCTCTGGTTGTACATAATGGAGAATCCCATCATATATGCAGGCATACATGAAGCTAGGGCTATGATGTCCATCTTATTCCACCATTTTTACTGTCCCCATGCACCCTCCCTCCTCCTTCCCCTTCGAACAAAGTTCCTCTATTCTTCCCATGTCCCCTCCCCCATTATGGATCAGCATTCACTTATCAGAGAGAACATTAAGCATCTGGTATTTTGGGATTGGCTTCGTTTAGCATGATATCCTCCAACTCCATCCATTTACCTGAAAATGCCATAATTTTATTCTCTTTCATTGCTGCGTAATATTCCATTTTGTATATATACCACAGTTTCTTTATCCATTCATTTATTGAAGAGCATCTAGGTTGGTTCCACAGTTTAGCTATGGTGACTTGAGCTGCTATGAATATTGAAGTGGTTGTGTCACTGAAGTATGCTGTTTTTAAGTCTTTTGGGTAGAGACCGAGAGGAGTAGGATAGCTGGGTCAAATGGTGGTTCCATTACAAGTTTTCTAAGGAATCTCCATACTGCTTTCCAGATTGGTTGTACCAATTTGCAGTTCCACCAGCAATGTATGAGCGTACCTTTTTCCTCACAACCTCGCCAACACTTATTGTTGTTTGTATTCTTGATAACTGCCATTCTGAATGGTGTGAGATGAAATCTTAGAGTAGTTTTGATTTGCATTTCTCTAATTGTTAGAGATGTTGAACATTTTTTCATATGTCTGTTAATGGTGTATCTTCTTCTGAGAAGTCCATTTATTGATTGGTTTTTTGTTGGTGGTGGTGGTGGTGTTGAGGTTTCTGAGTTCTTTACATATCCTGGAGATTAGTGCTCTATCTGATGTGCATGTGGCAAAAATTTGTTCCCAGTATGTAGGCTCTCTGTTCACTGCATTGATTGTTTCTTTTGCTGAGAAGAAGCTTTTTAGTTTGAGTCCATCCCATTTATTAATTCTTGATTTTACTTCTTGTGCTATAGGAGTCTTGTTATGAAAGTAAGGACCTAAGACGACATGATGAAGATTTGGGCCTATTTTTTCTTCTATGAGGTGCAGGGTCTCTGGTTTAATTCCCAGGTTCTTGATCCACTTTGAGTTGAATTTTGTGCATGGTGAGAGATAGGGGTTTATTTTCATTTTGCTGCATATGAATTTCCAGTTTTCCCAGCACCATTTGTTGAACAGGCTATCTTTTCTCCAAAGTATGTGTTTGGCACCTTTGTCTAGTATAAGATAACTGTATTTAAGTGGGTTTGTTTCTGTGTCTTCTATTCTGTACCATTAGTCTACGTGTCTGTTTTGGTGCCAGTACCATACCATTTTTGTTACTATAGCTTTGTAGTATAGTGTAAGGTCTATTACTGTTATGCCTCCTGCTTCACTCTTCTTACTAAGAATTGCTTTGGCTATTCTGAGTCTCTTAGTCTTCTAAATGAATTTCATGATTGCCTTTTCTGTTTCTATAAAGAATGACGTTGGGATTTTAATCGAAATCACATTGAATCTATATTGCACTTTGGGTAATATGGCCATTCTGACAATATTGATTGTGCCTATCCAAGAGCTTGGGAGATCTTTTGATCATCTAAGATCTTCAATTTCTTTCTTTAATGTCCTGTAGATTGCATTGTAGAGGTCTTTCACCTCTTTTGTTAAATTGATTCCCAAGTTTTTTTTTTTTTGAGGCTATTGTGAATGGGATAGTTTTCCTAATTTCTTTTTCAGAGGGTTTGTCACTATTGTATAGAAATGAAATTGATTTAAGGATATTGATTTTATATCCTGCTACTGTACTGAATTCATTTATTAATTCTAGAAGTTTTCTGGTAGAATTTTTTGGATCCTCTAAGTATAGAATCATGCCATCTGCAAATAATGATAGTTTGAGTTCTTCTTTTTTCTATTTGTATCCCTTTAATTTTTTTCTTCTAATTGCTCTGGCTAGTGTTTCAAGGACTATGTTGAAACACTAGCAGTGGTGAAAGATGGCATCCTTGTCTTGTTCCCATTTTTAGAGTGAAAAATGGGAATTTTTCCCAATTTTCTCCATTTAGGATCATATTGGCCTTGGGTTTAGCATAGTTAGCCTTTACAATGTTGAGGTATGTTCCTACTATCCCTAGTTTTTCTAGTGTTTTGAACATGAAAGAATGCTGTATTTTGTCAAATGCTTTCTGTGCATGAATTGATAAAATCATATGATTCTTATCTTTAAGTCTATTGATGTGATGGATTAGATTAATTGATTTCCATATGTTGAACCAAATTTGCATCCCTGAAATGAACCCCACTTGATCATGGCACACTATCTTTTTAATATTTTTGTATGCGATTTGTCAAAATTTTATTGAGAATTTTTGCATCTATGTTCATCAGGGATATTGGCCTGAAATTTTTTTTCTTTGATGTGTGTCTGTCTGATTTTGGTATCAGGGTGATACTAGCCCCATAGAATGAGTTTGGAAGTTTTCCCTCACTTTCTATTTCATGAAATAGTTTCAGGAATATTGATATTAATTCTTCTTTGAAGGTCTTATAGAACTCAGCTGAGAAATAATATGGTCCTGGGCTTTACTTGGTTGGCAGGCTCTTGATGGCATCTTCTATTTTCTTGATTGAAATTGATTTATTTAAGTTGTTTATAACCTCCTGGTTCAGTTTGAGTAGGTCATATGCCTCTAGAAATTTGTCAGTGTCTTCATGGTTTTCTAATTTACTAAAGTATACATTTTCAAAGTTGTTTCTAATTATCCTTTGTATTTCCATAGTGTCTTTCATGATATTTCCTCTTTCATCACAAATTTTAGTAATTTGGGTTTTCTCTATCCTCCTTTTCAATAAGGTGGCTAAGACTTTGTCAATTTTGTTTATTTTTTTCAAAGAACCAACTTTTTGTTTTGTCAATTTTTTGAATTATTTCTTTTGTTTCAATTTCATTGATTTCAACTCTGATTTTAATTATTTCCTGATTTCTACTTTTTTTTGGAGTTGGTTTGTTCTTCTTTTTGTAGGGCTTTGAGATGTAGAGTCAAGTCATTTATTTTCTGACTTTTACTTTGTTTAATAAATGAGCTTAATGCAATGAATTTTCCCCTTAGCACTGCCTTCATGATGTCCCAGAGATTTTAATATGTTGTATTGGAGTTTTTATTTACCTCTAAGAATTTTTTTTTATCTCTTCCCTGATGTCTTCTGTTATCCATGCATCATTCGATAGCATATTATTTAGTTTCCAGGTGTTTCTATTTTTTAATCTGTCATTGATTTCTAATTTTATTCCATTGTGGTCAGATAGCATGCAGGCTAGTATCCCTATTTTTTTTTTTGTATTTTATAAAATTTTCTATGTGACATAACATATGATCTATTTTGGAAAAGAATGCATGTGCTACTGAGAAAAAAGTGTATTCACTCATTGGTGGATGGAATGCTTTATATATGTCTGTTAAGTCTAAATTATTGATTGTTTTATTGAGTTCAATGGTTTCTTTGTTTAATTTTTTTTTGGAAGATCTATCCAGTTGTGAAGAGCTGTGTTAAAGTCATCAAGTAATATTGTGTTTTGTTCTATTTGATTCTTGTAGTTGAGAAGGATTTGTTTGATATACGTAGATGCCACATTGTTTGGGGCATAGATATTTATGATTGTTATGTCTTATTGATGTATGATTCCCTTAAGAAGTATGAAATGTCCTTCTTTATTCTTTTTCACTAACCTTGGTTTGAAATCCACCTCATCTTATATGAGGATTGAAACTCCTGCTTGTTTATGCAGTCCATGTGAGTGATATATTTTTTTCCACCCTTTCACTTTCAGTCTGCAGACATCTTTTTTTTTTTAATTTAATCTTTCAGTCTATGTCTTTTAATTTATGAGTTTTGGCCATTCACATTCAGAGTTATATGAAGTTATATGTCATTTTGGTTTATTTTTGGTTTTTACCTTGACTTGGATTCTCCTTTTTTGGATTTTTTTTTTTTTTTTTTTTTTTTAGTGTATTCCTCTCTTTGTGTATTTTCCTTGTTGGTTATTTTCTCCTCATGGAATATTTTGCTGAGAATGCTGTGTAATACAGGCTTTCTTGCTGTAAATTCTTTTAACTTTTGCTTATCATGGAAGGTTTTTATTTCATCATCAAATATGAAGCTCAATTTTGCTGGATATAAGACTCTAGGTTGACAATCATTTTCCTTCAGAGCTTGGTATATATTGATCCATGATCTCTTGGCTTTTAGGGTCTGGGTTGAAAAATCTACTGAGATCTGAATTGGTTTCCCCTTATATGTAATCTGATTCCTCTCTCTTGTGGCCTTTAAAATTCTGTCCTTATTCTGTATGCTGGGCATTTTCATTATAATATGCCTTGGTGTAGATCTATTGTGGTTTTGTACATTTGGTGTCCTGTAGCCTCTTGTATTTGATTTTCTAATTTGTTTTTCATTTTGGGGAAATTTTCTGATATTATTTCATTGAAGAGGTTGTGCATTCCATTGGTTTGAAATTCTGTGCCTTCTTCTATCCTGATAAATCTTAGATTTGATCTTTTGATGATATCCCATAATTTCTGTATATTTCTGCATACATGAGTTATTTAACAAGCTTGTTCCTGCAGTGTCATCCAGCCCCATCAAAAGCAGCTAGCTCAGAGGTGGAATCCCCACCTATCACATGCTTTGCCAAGAAATTCACACACAAACAACTCCCTAGATTTTTCTCAGAAAAATCTTCCAAGTGTACTCATTAATTTTGTGACAATGGAAGACTTTTGCTTCCCTGAAGGCATGCAGCTGCTTCACAAAAGGTGACCATGAAAATTCTGTTTTCTTTCTTTTGCATTTTTTTGTTTATCTAGTTAATATCCTTCATATTCTGAAATTTATCTATCATCATTCAAGTGGCTGTTGAATTCTCTTTCATCACCCTTTAAATATCAGTTCCTGTAACAGCATCAGTCTTTACAATTAATTTTTTAAAATTTTAGAACAGTGATAATTTCAATCCAATTTTATATCTCAGGCTGATGTGCCAAATTGATAAACACTTAATGAATTAACAAATGTATAATTGAGTTCAATGACTCAAAAATGCATTTGATTTCAAAATCCTGTAATGTTCCAAGATACTTTAATTAAACATTATTGTATAATATTGGAAATAATCATCTATTTTTAATATGAAGCAAGGAAGGATTGGATTCCAAACAGGATAATAAAATATTACCATAATATACATTATTTTAATTATGTAAATTAACACCAGTGTTTCACTTAGGTGTTTCATTACTGTGACCAAAAGACCTGACAAGAATAAAGTAGAGGAGGAAAAGTTTGGTGCTTACAGTTTTAGAGATCTCAGGTCATAGTTTGCCAACTCTATTGCTCTTGACCTGAAGTGAGGCAGAACATCATGACAGAAGGGTGTGGAAGAAGAAATTAACTGAGGACCTGAGGACCTGGCAACCAGGAATCACAGAGAGAGAGCTTTGTCCAAAAAGGAAAAAAAAATTAAGGTCCTCAAAGGCATACTCATGGTGACCAACGTCCCCCAGCCACAGACTATCTGCCTACGTTAACCACACAGTAAATCATTCAAGTGGGCTAATGCACTGATTAGGTTAAGACTCTCATAATCCACTCATTTCACCTCTGAAT
>CM053405.1:15690591-15708443 GCA_028644305.1 Xerus rutilus | reverse complement strand
ATTTTAAAGTGTATATTTAATGGATAAAGAAAATCACTTTTGTTCTCACATCTCATGTTAAAACAAATAAATTATTTTAATTATGTTATTTAAGTGTCATATTTTCTAATAATATGGGTAACACATGTATAAAATGAAACACAAACGTATTTGCAGCCCATATAGCACACCATTTTTAATTTTTTAAATAATAGAAGCATCATTTATAAAAAAAGTCACCATTTTGTCTTTTTGTCAAAAGGTTATATACTTTAAAATCATCATCCTAAGAAGCATATTTTATTTAAAAAGACCTTAGAATCTTTAATAATTGTTAATACACTATATTAAGAAACATAAAATTTTCACATGGAGATTAACAGGTTTATACATACTGATGCACTGACAACTATTACAGAAATCTTGGCAGACAAATTGTTGCATAAAATTAAGTGATTTACTACAAAAAAAAACACAACTTTTAGACTTTAGAAGCAGTCAACTAAACAAAACAGACAATTACTATCACAGCCCTAGGCATTTTTATAAGAAATTGCTCTTTGGCATCCTAATTTTATCTCTGAAGAGGCATTTCGTGGAAAAAAGAATGATGGATTCAGTAGTTCTCTTTTACCCATGAGAGATACATTATAAGGCCCTCAAGTGATGCTCAAAACTGCAGCTTGTACTCAATGTTATATTTACTATGTTTTCCTCTACATACATACCTGCAATAAAGTTTAATTTATAAATAGGAATAATGAGAAAAACAACAGCAAAGTAAAATAAAACATCTATAACAATCTACTGTAATAAAAGTTATGTAATAAAAGTTAAAATATCTTGTGTTTACCCTTCACTTAAAGGAGGCATTTTGTGGATTTCCTTTGGTAAATCTAAATATCAGCTTCACCACTCTGAAGGTTTGGGGACAGCATTAAGTAAAATGAGAGTTGTTTGGACATAGCTCTGTGATAGCATGACAGTTGATTAGACAGCTGAGAAGTCTGAGAAACTGATGCCTGGGGGAGTGTATGTAGCATATACAGCATATACAGCCGCACAAAGGGATGATAACTGTGCCAGTTGGGATGGAGCAGGATGGTGTGAGACTTCATCATGCTGCTCCAAAAGGCACATGCCTTTAGACATATGAATTGTTTGTTCCTGAAATTTTCCATTTAATATTTTCAGAAATTGACAGAAATTGACTATGAGAACTGAAACAGCAGAAAGAAAAACTAGATAAGGAGGCATTGCTATACAGGAAAACACATAATTTTAAGCAGAGTTTAGATTAAAATTTGGCTATGTTCAAAGCATGGTGGAAGTCAGGCTGGCAAAGGATATTGTGCATTCAGCTTTTCTGTAATGATTCAATTTGCAAATTTATACCACCTTAAATTTTAGTAAACCTCCTGCTAAGTTCTGATGACTATATAACTTTGTGTCTTTCATGAACCAGGGACAAGATACATCTATTAAAACTGTACAGACGGGCTGGGGTTGTAGCTCAGTGGTAGAGCGCTTGCCTCGCATGCGTGAGGCCCTGGGTTCGATCCTCAGCACCACATACAAAGCAATAAAATAAAGACATTGTGTCCATCTACAACTAAAAAAATATTTAAAAAAAAAATAAAACTGTACAGACAACACAAAATAGGGCTGGGAATGTGGCTCAGTGGTCGAGTGTCTCTGAGTTCAATCTCCAGTACCCATGACCAAAAAAAAAAACCAAAAAACCACAAAAAACAGTATAGAAACTCAAATGATGTCATAAGAAAAACAGTTTGGCAAAATTTTGATGTGGCACAATGTGAATTTCTCATATAACAATACAGCAGACACTTGAATATTGATGAATGCTTGCTTTCTACCTGTCAAAACAACATGAAAGGCCACAGCCTTGAGAACATGGAATTCAAGGAACTATTGATTTTTTGTTTGTTTGTTTTGTTTGTTTTTGCGACTACTGGAACCACCAAACATCAGCGAGGTCTTGAATGGCAAGGTTTCTGAATCTATTCAGGGCTGGTGTACTCTGTACTTGTCTTTCACATGGCCTAAATGCTGACCTACTTAAAATCAACATAAAGCAGTTTCAACACCTTAGAGATCCTATGCTCTTATGACTATAAACTTGAGCATTCTTTTGTGATGTGTTCAAACTCAGGATGCCAAAAAGCATGTCCATCCCTGATTTCTCCACACCAGTTCTGCTCTTTTCTATCTTTTGTGTCTCCTCTGTTCCTTCCCAGATTGTGTGGAGAGGAAACAAAACAAAATAAAACAAAAAAACCTCATGCATATAATGGTGATTTGCACACAGGTAGTCACAAAATGTTTCAGTGAGTAAACGCTTTGTGGGTGGTGCTTTCTCCCAGCATCAGTACCACATGCCATTTAAGCATCTCCACATTATTTTTTATAACAAAGGAAAATATCTTCATTACTTCTTTTGCTGTACACCAGAAGGAACACTCTAGTTGCTCTCTTGTTCAGAAAAGCACAGCATGATATTCTGCTTTTATCAGCAGGTGAGATCAGTGTGGACAAGTCCCTGTCAGTCTGTATGTGTGCTACCTATTGCAGTTATGAATTTTTATACAGTTTAAAGGACACCTATTAGTTTGAGTGCTGCTTATACTCATTTTGAAAGATTATTTTCCAGTATATGACATGTAAATTTGTCTTGAAAATTTTCGTTTGACTAGCTCTACTGCAGCTCTTGACTAGCTCTTCTAAATAAATATTTCCATATGGTAGAGTCACATCATCTCCATTGTACAGGTATTTAATGCATCAAATAAAAAGTTCTCCATCTGACATGTACAGTAGGTGCTCCTTGTCTACTTTTGATAACTACATTAAAGTACAGACCTAGAAAAGCTATTATTAAATTTTCTAATATTATCAAAATGTGTGTACACAAAAATCTGTAATATACATGTAAGATACATGTAATATACATGTAAATCATGTATATAAATGTAAGAGATTATTGTCATTTGATTATTGAAATAAACAATGTATCTAAGCAATAATGTACACAATGGGTAGGTCTTCTCATTCCAAAATTGCCAACAGAAGAGTAATGTATTACTCTTTGAAACGCATGCAACTTTGGTAATAAAATTAACAAAATCATTAAGTTAACAAAATCATCAGACAACAAAAAGAATTAAGATTTATCTTGTAGATTTAGTATCTGACTGTGCTTTGTGAAAGTGCTTTTATGCATAGAGCACAAGCTCTTAGAGTACAATTCCAGTAAATTAAAACATTAATGAACAAACATCTAAAACATTTTATTATGGACCTTTCTATCATTTAGAAACAGCATTAGAGATGAAACTATATAAGCTTAAAAATATAAAAATTTCTTTCATTTACATATAAGAAATCTATAGACTGGCAGTCTGTTGTTAGTGTGCAAGTTTCACACTGTCATCAGGAACATAAGCTAGTATATTTTTAGCTTTCCCTAACCTTATACATGACTTCCACTTCCAGAGTAACATCATACTGCCAGCCATCAATTCTGTATTCCAAGCCAGCAGCAGAAAGTATAGGAAAATGAATAGGCATACCCTCATGCTGAATCAACTACAATTAAGAAGCCATTCCAGGAGTTACATACAATTTGTCTTACTACACTTGAATTCAGTTGCAAGAGATGCTTGGAAATGAGGCTCAGCTAAAATTGGAATTATGTCATCAGATGGGACCGTGAACACTAGAAGAGTAATAGATGTCCTATGACATACCCATTGAGGACATTGAATTAATTATTTGAATAATTTGATATGCCAGAATCTGAACAGGCAAAAACAGCTGATTTATAGGAAAGAAATAAAAATATTGTTTGTTAGTATATGCTTAATATGATGGTGATACAGGCAAAAGTGACTAACTCTTTTTATAGTTACCAAATATATAAAATAAGTAGTAATATGTAACATGACTGTCAAAATTGTATTTAGGGATACTTACCATCTCTAAAATACTATGATAGGAACAATTATATATCTCTCTCTATATATATACCTATATATATGAATATATATATATTTACATAGATATGTAAATATCTATGTAAATATGTGTATTTTATAAGTGGCTCAAGATATCCTACCTGTTAGTATGAAAGATAAAAGCATAAAGATGAATTAACTAAAAGAAGTTTCAAAAGCAAAATAAAAAGTATTATCAGCCGGGTGCGGTGGCACATGCCCGTAATCCCAGCACTTAGGGAGGCGGAGACAGGAGAATCAAGAGTTCAAAGCCAGCCTCAGCAAGGGCGAAGCATTAAGTAACTCAGTGAGACCCTGTCTCTACATAAAACACAAAATAGGGCTGGGGCTGTGGCTCAGTGGTAGAGTGCCCCTGAGTTCAATCTCCAGTAGCAAAAAAAAAAAAAAAAAAGTATTATCTAGAACATAAGAATATGAGGCTTTATTTGATATGTGGCGTATTTACTGTGCTTTACAGTTTAATTATACATAGAAATTTAGTGGTTTGTATAATATTAGAATCAATAGAATATAGAGAGCAGTGATTAAGCAGGTAAAGATAAAATGTCAACTTTATTATCCACTGTTTATGAAATAGTCTAAGGCAAGTCATATGGTTTTGTTCTTACTTACCATGTTTTGTGAACTGTTTTAGGAAGCTTTAGGACTGTACCAAAGGAGAAGAAGCCTCCTCTGTATTTTTACTGTATTGTGAAGTTACAGACCACAGTAACTTTTCTGGACAAGAACATAAGAAAATATAGAATGATTGGTAAGCATGGGCCTAGACTTTCCAGGAAGCTAATTGTCAAGATATATAGCATCTCTTCTTGTATAGTAAATGAATGCACAGTGTGGGTAGAATCTATGAATTTTTCTTGGAAACGCCTTCTGGTGATAAAAAGGAGATTTGTTAAACAATTTTGTAGAGTTTACTATTAAACCATGAGCAACATATAAGATAATAATACATTAGATTTCCAAAATTTTCCCTGGAACCACAAGTGGGTGATATATTTCACTATATGTGTTGTGCAATCCTTAGATCTCTTTTACATGGATGTGCAATATTCTTTTTGAGTTAAGAAAAAAATAGTACACCATATTTACCTTAAGGAAAAATGTATCCTTTAATATGCCTGAAAAACTACCAATAATTACATTTTATTATATGTGTTCTAAAGAGAAAAGTAATTTTGTTCTGCAATGTAATTTTACACTGTACTATTCTAAATACTTTCATTTAAACAAGATCATTATGGAAATGCTTTGCATACAAAGATATTTTTGAATGTTTTTTAAATTATAACAAAGTATATAGGATCTGCATATGTTATTTTAATATTTTCAACTATAACTGAAATTCTTTCAGAGCAGATGCATTTGCATATTGCTGATAATCCTTTTTCATTTTCTCTTTATGCTTTAGCTGTTGCAATATCTACTGATAATGGTAATTATATGTGTTTAGTATCCATGATTATCTCCAGATATATGTACATTTTCTTTAATTAGACTGTAAACTCTAAATGGAAAATCAAAATGAAGTCACTGCTTGTCTCAGTGTAGGACATTAAATTCTCTTCCTTTTTCTCAGAGCTTCCTAGATGCAGGGTGCAAAATTCTACTTGTGGTGGGAGTGATGCTCAGAAAGTAGAAAATCTGTGTAGTAAATTATGTTGCAGGGAAGAAATACATAGATCAAGATCACAAATTTTCATTATTCTCTCTCCCACTCCTACATGCTTCACACTCACAAATTAGAACTCACAGGAACAAGTCGTTTTCACATACATAGAATAGCCTGATAAGAAAACTTTTGATTATTATCATTTTATACAGGTTATCAGAATATAACAATATACGCCACAAATATATACAATTAATAGGTGAGTTAACAACAATAATAAATTGTGAAGGGTTAAATTAATTAACAAATTCTAGAACAATTATTCTTTGATTTCATATCAGTAAAATTTCTTTTTGATATAAAATCAGTTTTAATAGTTTTCTCTATCATTTAACCATTATTTTGGTGCAGGGCCAAATATGGACATGAGGACTCTGTCAGAATCATCCCTTTCATGACCAAATTGGCTGCATGTCATATACTTTTCCATCAGCATTTGCATGTCAGGTGTTCCAGGAAATGCCTGCCTAACTTTGAGCTAGGCAGCTCTTACAGTTCAGGCAATCCTTGATGGGTGGACAGCTAAAGCCATTCTGTAACATTGCTTCCAGCAGCCAAGATAAAATTCCTTCCTTAAAGAGGAATCTGTATCCATCACAGAGGATTTTTTGCCTTTTAGCTCTTTAAAAAATCAAAATTTCTTCCTTATAATGTTTTTTTTTTCCTTTAAATGCTTCCTTCAAAACCTCTAATATCAAGATCACAAGGTACAGGAGTTTAAAAAAGAAATACTCATGTAATTTCATAAATTCCTTCATACATAAATCAGAACTAAAACATGCCTTTGATCCTAACAACTTGATTAGCTTGTGAACTAAATCTGTAGTGAAAATATATACTGCTGTAAACTTACAGTTAAGTTTTGAAGGATTATTGCCAAATCAATCAGTTTCATTGCTATCTCTATAGTCAGGTTGATTACTAATTTCAAATAGAGCAATTTATTTAACATTGAAATACTTTTTGTGAAGGGAGATAGGGTATGTTTTAAATGTCACACTTAACAACACACAGTTCTGAGTGATGTATTGGAGGTTTACCTTTCTCAAAAGAATTCTAGTTAATGTCACATGAGACACCATTCAGATAATGTGAGCTCTTCCAAGAAAGTACTTTCCCTATGAAAGCACAACTGAAGATCATGAAAGGAAAAGTGTGAGTATTTGTCTTAAGGGACAAAAGGCTTAATTTCAAAGGTTAAAATTATTTTAAAAAATCTGAAGTCTAGTATTTCAATACTATTATTCCCATAGATCTTTGTCCCAAGAAACAGTATTTCAATCTTGTAGAAAACGACTTCCCTAATCATGCTGAATTTCAAAATTCTTTTCATGAATTTATCCTTAAATCCCTGGAAGATCTTGGAAATTCGAGTAGAGCAGAACTTTAACAGGGGAAACAATATTTCTGACTTCTCTCATGACACTCCAAGCTACAGAAGGGCAGAGATCAGGCAGTAATGCTCAGTGCAGAGATGCCACTCATAAGAATGAAAGTTTCAAAGCTGCTTCCAGGGCTTATTCTGATTCATAGTAAATCAAAATATTCTTCCATCATTATCATAATTTAAATTTTGGTTATGTCTATTTTGGGCAACACTATTTTGTATTGTCAGTTATCTAAATAATGGCATAGTATTAGGATACTAATGGAAAACATAGAAATAAAAAATTAACTTTACACATTTATAAGCCAGTTAAAGTTATGATATTTTAGGGCTCATCTTGTAACTGTAATAGTAAAAGTTAATCACCAGCATTTTCTCCCATCATTGAATATTCAACTAAAGCATGCTTTTGTTGAATTTTTTAGATGTTTATAAATTTTAGTGTTGTAGACAATCATAATAAAAGTGTCAGTTAAAATAAATTTATTCAATGACCAAGTTCCATATGGGCATTGAAGAAAATTGGAAAACTCATAAGAAGAATTATAGTAGTATAATGTAAATAAAATATATTAAAGTATAAAATAAAACAAAATGAAATATCTTACATCAATCAAAATTGTTGGAATTTTAATTACATTCTTGCTTGATAGATTCTATGCAAATGGGTCGGGTCTAGATTCAATTTTATAAAATGAGAGATTCATAGGTGGTTTAGTTAGATTTTTCCATCATTGTGACCAATACGCCAGCAAGAATTGCTTAGAGGAGAAAAATTTATTTGGGTTTAGGGTTTCACTGAGACCAAAACACCCAAAAAGAACCACTTAGAGGAGGAAAACTTTATTTGGTTTCATAGGTCTTACTTTGTAGATGACCAATTGCATTGATCTGGGCTCAAGATTAGGAAGTACATCATTGGGAAAGACCCAATGGAGGAAAGTCGTTCAGTTCATGATGGAGTCAGGAAGCAGAGACAGAGCGAAGGGGCAAAGGGGCTAAGGGGAGAACAATTCTTCTGGTCACTCCCCCAGTGACCCACCTGCGTACAGTTACTACACAGTCAGTCCATTCAAGCTAGGTTGGACATATTCTGTTACAGTATAATCTAATTATTTCACCTCTGAATATTTCTGCATGAACAGGAGAATTTGAGACACCTCACATCCAAACTATAACAATAGCATATATAAATTTAATATCTACTTTTTCCCTTAAAGTGAATTCAATGAGAAGCATTCATATATAAACTTTATCTGCCTAGAAAAAAATATTTCTGATCATAAACTACAAATTTAACAATTTTCTTGTCATTTAATTCAAAAGAACTTTCAAAAAGTGTTTATTTTTTAAAAATGTTGTTCACTGTCTTATAGCATGATAGTGAATATTTTTCACTGAAAATTGGTTAACACTGTAGGGCGTTAATAGGGGAGATTTCATTAAAGGAAATGAAAGTATAAGCCAACTCCCGAGAAAAGGAAACCTATCTCATTGGTTACCTCCCGCTTCTGTGCTTGTGGCCAAGGCATGACTGCTTATATTTGGTATAGGGTACTCACTTGCATGAACAGGCCATAGCAGATTGACCTTTAAGCTGATTGTTCGAAAGGGACTATATATTCCTCCCCATTTCCGCAATAATCAAGTTCCCCCGCACTGACTGGTCTCCCTGATGCGTCTGATTGTCCTCTGGCGGGAGGGCTGGGTGCGGTTTGTCAGTGGGCTCCTGCCTTTCCTGGTTCGACCTCGCTGGGGTAAGGCCCTCTCCTTCCCCTGCAGGCGGCGAGGGGAGGGGATACAGGGCTAAAAACCTCCGCATAACACAAACTTTTTAGTTTTAGTTTTTAATTGTGTTAAACTTGGGAAAATGAATCTCAATCTTTAAGAGGTAATTTAAATGCCAATTAGATCAATATCCCCTTTATTAATAACATTGTAAGTATTTTACTCAGTGAGTCACTGTATTGTGTAATGCAATGGGTAAAGTCAATATTTTGAAGCCAGATTACCTGCTTTCCAATTCCAAATCCATCACTATGTAGTTAAGTGGCATCCAGCAAATTTCACCATCTCTTATTGCCTCAATTTATTGGGATCCTGGTTAGGAGGATATTACAATAATGCATGAAAATTAATAAAATTTTGCTTAACACAGAGAAGTTGCTGGTAAGATTAACAAGTCACTAAATGTAAAACAATTAGGGAACTGCCTTAGACAGAATGTTTATTTTCATTGTTTTTGTAATTAAATTTTCTATATGAAAGCCTTGTATTCATTTGAAATCAGTTTTAGCATATAGCATTAATAAAGTTTATTTTTTAATTTTCCTCCAAAATCTTCTTAATAAAACATTTTGAATAATTCATTTCTTTTGTTTGTAATGTGTTTTTAATAGAATGACTTCATTTTCTGGGAAATATTTATATGAACTATTATTGTTGGCTACTAATATCAGTCTCTGCGGGGTAAAATTTAGCCATTGACTCCAGAAAAAACTGGAGTTTGAATACTTGAGAGTTTTCCAGAGTTTTGAAAAAACTGATCTACTTCTGTGTCATAACATTCTCTTGGTAAATCCCATGTCATCTACCAATGATTCTTTACTCATCTCTAAACTTTATATTTTGGGAATGTATCAAATCCTGATCTTAAGCCTTCTCTCAACTATATCTTTCTTTTCATCTGATATTCTTTATTTACATAATATTATAGACAATTATTATGCTAAAAAATCTCATTATTACTTCTCTGTGCTGATCACAATTATTTTTCTACTATACCCACTCCCATTGATGGGCATTGAAACCCAGACATTACACAGGCTAAGCACATGCTTTACTACTGATCTATCTGCACCCTAGTCCCTTAATTATCAATATTTTTTGAGCTTCATATCCATCTCAAAATTACTATGTTAAGTACCAAGCAGACTAAGTAGGTGAGAATATGGCCTTTAAGGTTTAATAAAGGATTAAATCTATAGCCTGAGCCTATGTTCTGACTCTCCCCAGGTCTTCCTTTGAAGCAATTTGTACAAGCCATTCTGACCCAGTAGTGGTTTCAAAAGATGACAATATATTACAATCCTTGACCAAGAAGCTTGCTATTTTCAGGGTTGTTCTTCCTTCTCAAAGCTGAGGGATAGATATCTAAAACTTCTTCCCCATGAAAAGAACACGTTACCCTGATGCAAGGCAGGTCTTGCTAAAAGAGGGCATGACCTTTGCACAAACCAAAATGATCAAAAGTTACCTTTAGGTAAAAAAAAATGCACATTAGGGACCTAAAAATATGATGCAGTTCTACTGTCAGTCAAAAGTTCAGAGGCAGTAGTTGAGCAGGATTCTCCAGAAACCTCCCCTTCTACCCCAGCAAAAACCAGCACACAAAGAGTATTGTCACTCTCCTCTCTGATGGGACCCACTTTCCTCATTGAGAGTATCTTCCTCTTCCTTTCCCTTCTAAAAAATATATTAGACTTCTAATAAGCCTGGTGTCTTGCTTGAAATCCTCTCCAGTGTAATCTCTGGTAAGATCTTCCTTAGCCAAATTACCACCTAGGCCTAAAACATTTTCCTGTCCATACCCTAACCCACTTGTGCCTTCCTTACCTTCCATCCACAGCACACTTGGCATTACTAATCTCTAGATCCTGAAATGTAGGATTCATCTATCATTTTTCCTTTGTATTTCTGTCCATATATGTATGCAATTAGTTCATTTTTATAATTCAATGGCAGGATGGTTATGTTTGTAGTCACACAAAACTGACGTAATTCTTGTGGTCTCTACTTATGTAATACACCATAGATTACTTAATCTTCCTGGCCATGATTTTTTCTATCTGTAAAAGTAATGGTTAAGTTGTAATTTAACTTTAGGATTACACTGAAGCCACTATTGTCATCGTGGTAGCTCCCACCCAGAATTGCTAGTGTATCTACCTGATACCTGGGTGTTTGATTTTCTCTTTAAAGAAAACATTTGGATTCATTCTTACTATATTAAAAAAAAGGGTAAAGACCATACTTGTATTATTACTGACAGATGTGAAAATACCTGCCCATTAAAGGATATTGGCTTGTTTCCTAAAGACATTGGAACAACTTAGTCAGACTATACATTCAGTATAATACATTCATTGATTTTTTGCTATGTTGATAAAAATAAATGCAAATTTTATTTTAAGAGAAGAAAATAAAATCTTTCCTTTTATCCAATGTTACATAATTCTAACAAAATAACAATAGTTATGTTAATTGTATCTGGTTTTTGCAATGTTATCTTTTAGTGAGTATTTTGACTTTGACAAATGAAGATCTACACTCCTACCTGGTCTTTTTGATCATATTTGGTGTTGCTTTGTTCAAATTTAGTCCCTCAATTCAGATTATACACTGTTAATGCATATTTGGTGAATAAACTGTCTTTTAAATTCTTGAAAGTTACCTTAGGTGACACAAAGCTTTGCTCCTTCACCCTATAAAAGGAAAAAAAAATAGAAATAATTCTATTTTTCTTGACATGTTCCAAATGGTAATTAACCTGAAAGTATTTTAAAGATACTTTACCAAATTAATGAAATAACATCTCAGATTTATATATAAAGAAAATACATTCACACAAAACCTTTAAACAATGTATAGTTTTTATTTAAAAATAAACACATTCATGTTTAAGAAAAAGGAAAATGATTGCCAAAATCACTACATAAACAACACATTTGTTCCTCGATTTTAATATTTCCATCAGATACAATCAAAGTACATAATATCAATTGACCTAGTGATTGTTAGTATTCATCTTTTTCTTAATTTGTTCTTAAACTCAGGAAATGCTTAATTGTGTTCCCATAAATTATGTTAAAACTTTAAGAAAGCATTTCATTCTAATCCATTCTATTCATATGGATTAACATAAAACTCAGTCTAAATTGCCCACTTCAGCCAATTAAAGACATATTGACTAATGTATACACTGAACACTGGGGAAAAAATTTTGCTAATCCTTCTTAATAGACTTTTAGAGCTTCTATCAACCATTGGCCAGGTGAGTCTTAGCAAAAGTATACTATGTTCCTTTGCAAAATCTAAATGAATTCACAACTAATGTTGGCAATGGACTCTACTTGCGTCCTGATCACTGCTTCTTTTTGTCATAAAAAAAAATATTTTTTAGTCTGAGGAATTCTTATCTAGCTCCCTACTAGTATAGAAAATATTCTTTTGGTTTTTGTTTTATTTTGTTTGTTTGTTTGTTTTTATGGTACTTGGAACTGACCCCAGGGCTGTTCACATTTCAAACTCTTTATTTTTTATTTTGAGACAGATAGTTTCTGAAGCTGACCTTGAACTTGAAATCCTTCTATCTCAGTCTCTGGAGTCCCTGGGATTATAGACATGCACCACGGTACCCAGAAGGGGAAATCTCTTTTACCAGATTTTTTTATTAATGAGTTTGGCAAAGTTTTGTTACTGAATTATACTTCCCTGTTTTTTCTTATTTAGAGAAATGAAAAGAACCCAAGGGATTCTGAAACTAAAATTGATAAAATTCATGGAGATCTTTATCATCTATGCTATTTTTTCTTTCTTCAGTTAATCTGTGAGCTGAGTTAGTAACAGGCCATTTCGGTGTCTAGCAATATTACCACTGATGCTAAAATGTCCTTGCTTAAGTAAATTCTGTAAGAACTAGAAAGGTCTATTCTTATCAACAATGGGACCTGAATCCTTATCTCAATACTCTCCTAAACAATGTGTGTAGAATTGCTTTTCAAATCTGATACCTGGTCTTCTGGAAGGGACATAAGATAAAGACCCCAATGGAAAGGTTGATATCAGGCAGTATGGACAACTAGCAAAACCAAAAAGCTCTTCAAGAGATTTATCCTGGAGGCATAGGTCTTAAAATCATGGAAAGGCTATGCCAACTACAAACTCATTGATGATTCTTAGGATTCTCAGCAAATAACAAATAGTATTTGCAAGGATACAACTTCTATTGGTGACCCCTATATCATGCAGATCTTTGGTCAAGATTTCTATCTACCAGTTGAAGTCTATAAGAAAAACCTACAGAAGCCGGGCGCGGTGGCTCAAGCCTGTAATCCCAGCACTTAGGGAGGCTGAGACAGGAGAATAGCGAGTTCAAAGCCAGCCTCAGCAATGGCGAGGCACTAAGCAACTCAGAGACCCTGGCTCTACATAAAACACAAAATAGGGCTGGGGATGTGGCTCAGTGGTCGAGTACCCCTGAGTTCAATCCCCAGTACCAAAAAAAAAAAAAAAAAAAGAAAAACCTACAGATTGTCACATTTAATCTGAGCATTTTTATTCTTTATTTTTCTCACTGCTCGATATTCTTTTTTTTCTTCCTCCTCCCCCTTCTTCTCCTCCTCCTCTTCTTCTTCTTCTCCTCCTCCTTTTTCTCCTCCTCCTCCTCCTTTTTTATTAAACCAAACCATTTACTTGGGTCTTTGAAGGTAGACAATACATGAAGCTGGACCTCAAGTCCTGGGAATGCCAGAGCTGTGGGTCCAAAATATAGTGTGGTTCTCAAGAATTCAGAAGTGTCAGAACTCAAGGTTTACAAGCCAGAAAATGTACAAGATCCATGCATTCTGTTTAGCAATTTTGCCAATTATCAGAAAGAGACTCCAAGAATCTCTCAAGATGAGGAAAATTCAATTCCTATTAATAAAGAATGAAGAATTCCAAAAATGCTATGTTGTTGTCTCTTTAGTTTTCTCACACAATCTGAAGCCTTCTTAATCCAAACACATAGAAGTTGAAGCTTCAGTTTGAGTTGGAGATCAGGCCCTGTGTCATTTACATCAGGTAATGCCACAGTGATTGAAAGTAGAGAGCTCTCATCAGGACAGCTTTTCAATCAAGCACTGAATGAAAGAGAACTCTCTAGTGGCACACTGATTCAGTTTATAAGATTTTAATTTACAAATTAGAAAAGATACATGTTTTTTTTTCTCCTTTTCCTCTTCTTTCTTCACATCACTCTTTACCTTATGTTTGTCTTTGTCTGTCATCTTTCCTATCCTTTTTGCTCTCTTCTTTTCCTATTCTTCTTTCTTCTTCAACATCCCAGTTGGTGATCTCGTTGTTGATTAAATTGTGCAGCAAAACTATGAATAGATCAACGAGGCCAAGTACACCACCATCATTGGGTCCTTAGTCTTCAGTGAAAAGCCTTGACACACTCCTGCAGGCTGACATCAGGCAGCAGGGTGAAGACATACTGCAACTGGTACATGATCTGATGGTTGATGGGCAGCTTGCTTGTAGCTAGTTTTTCCAGAGAGCTCTTGATATTGAGACGTTTAGAGGTCCCTTCAAACAATGGACCTGATTTGTGATCCAATGGGAAAGAGTGCACACTGTAGTGTCTTTGATGTCCCATAAAAAGTGTTGGACCCCAAATTTCTCACATTCTTGTGCTTAAATTTCCCCTGGCTACATGCTTAAATATTGGTGTTCCATCATCATGAACCTCTTCCCTTGAAATATATGCTTTTGTGGACAGCCTCAGGTCCTTTGGTTTCACATAAGTAGTTACCAATACTGAGTTAGGGCAGTATGTTTTCATGAGTTCATTGATGGCAATGTCCTTCTTATATAATGTAGGCCTGTGTGGTACCAGACAACTATTCTTTCTCTGGCATTGACTTTCTTAAACATCCCTTACATATCTTCCAAATCATCATGATCTAAGAACCAGACAGAACAATCTTCATCATTTTCATCAAAAGGGAATGAAAACCTACTGGACACAGCAAGTACTTTCTTTTGCCATCACTCTAAAAGGCACACCAACAATACATTCCTGGTTTCCAAACTTGTAGACTCATTGACTGCAAAGTAATTCATGCTTGGAAAAAATTCAAACTTGATTTTTTTTTATTTGAAGTTCTTCTCTTCTTTAAACTTTCCTCATCTTCTATGTGCTCAAATCTCTTCAGGGATAAAGATGCTGAGGTAGTACCAGTATTATGGCCTGGATTCTTTTTTTTTGGTAGCAGGGATTGAACTCAGGGACACTCGACCACTGAGGCCCATCCCCAGCCCTATTTTGTGTTTTATGTAGAGACAGGGTCTCACTGAGTTGTTTAGCACCTCGCTTTTGCTGAGGCTGGCTTTGAACTTGCGATTCTCCTGTCTCAGCCTTCCAAAGTGCTGGGATTACAAGCATGATCCACCATGCCCAGTTTATGACCTGTGTTCTATGTTACTAATATTCTAGGACTTACGATCCACGCCTTATGTATTAATGTCCCAATCTGCAACTGGTCTCTTTGTTTAAAGAGATACTAACACTTTGTCTACATTTTAAGATACTCTCAAACCAGATTCTCAATTAGAAAATATCAGGAGTTACCACCACTGCCCATTAGGACCAGAGAACAGAATTTCGGTGACAACTTTCAGAGGCAAAGAAGCGAGGGGCTGAAGCATTTTCCTAAGATACCAACCAAGTCTTTCTGTTGAAAAAGGATAGGCAAGGGGATGGATAAGCAGGAGCCTGAAGGTAGGGGGTCAGTGCCAACCAAAGCCTGCCCTTTGTTCCACACTCTGGCACCACCATCTCCCATAGAAAGGAACAGGCAGCTCAGGCCTCCGAATGGCAATAAGGGCAAGATGAGAGATCATTTTGGCTTCATGAAACCAGGCTGGTTTGAGCTAGTGGACGAGCCAGGGCAGCTCGCCTTCTGACCTGCGTCCCCATCTGTCCCATGGCCGCTGCATTGTCTCCAGAGTGCTGTTGACCCCTGATATTCTCTTGTGCTTTCAGGTTACTTTCAACTACTTTTATTATAAAGTTGTTATTCTTAATATTTCTATTGACATATTTTGTCATTGCCTACAAGAGTTTAAGAATTGGCTGCACTTTGTCCAAATTTTGCTAAAAGCGTGCATTTGTGCCAGTGGTATTTTTGCAAATATTTTCCTTAGGATGCAATCTCTTTTTTATCATTGAATCCTTATGATGAAACATTTAGGTTCATCAAAATTAGACTCATTATTCATGGACATTTTTGTCTGGCAGACAGCCAAGAATTAGATAACTAAAATCAAAAACAAAACAAAACAGAAAACTAATCATGCCATACGTAGGAGGTAAACAACAATGAGACATCACTCATAAGCCATTTATAGAAGACTACTTCTGCAACTAAATCTTCCAAAAGAGCACCCTTGGAAAGATGATAGAAAGTAAGTGGAATGTACTTAATACATTTCTTACATTTGCAGACCTTAGAAATAGCCTATTTTAACTACCTCTTCTCTGTGTGATGAGGTTTCTCCTTTATATTCGCCTACTTGCTTAACATTAGAATGGTTTATTAACCCAAACAGATGCTCCTAGTTTTGTTATAATAAAACCTAGTGACTATTAGAGCTGACTTCACATAATCTAAATGATTCAGTAAGAAGAATGATGACCCTTCAAAGATGTCCAAGGTCTTTATGCCAACATTTATGAATATGTTAACTTGTGTGGCAAAATAGGTGTGGCAAATGTGATTCATATTAATGACCATGAGGTAAGGACACTATACTGGATTTTTCAGTGGTTCAAATGTAATCACAACAGTCTTCCTAAGTGAAAGAAGAAGACAAAAATGAGGTCAGATTACTATGAAAATCTTGACTTTGTTTCTGCCTTTGAGGATGGAGCAGCAAATTGTTACAATGGTATGTTGGAGCTCTAATTCCTAGTTTGTATGATCACAGATTAGGACCTTTGAGAGGTAATTAGGTAATTAATATCATGAGTCTGGGGCCCTTGTGATGGGATTCATGTCTTCAAGAGAGCATGGAGTTATAAGATCTCTCTCTCTCCCCCCCCCTTTCTCTCTGTATGTGTGTGTATGTATATGTATTTATCTTTCTCTCTTCTTCCCCACCTACCTCTCTCCTCTTTCTCCATGAATATGCAACTAAGAATGATCAAATGAGTAGAGAAGTTAGCTCTTTACCAACCACAAAGTGGGTCCTCAACAAAAACAGATCTGCCAGCATCTGGATCTTAGACTTCCCAGCCTTCAGAATGATGAGAAATAAATATCTATTGTCTATTGTAGTTTTTCATTCACCAATGACTAAGACAAGATCCTTAAGTCAAAAAATATGGTTGAACTCTAGAATCTGGAGAATGACCTGTGTTGAACTTCTAATCTGGAGAAATGGTAAACAATTAGTCTATGTCATTTTAAACCACTGTATGACCATAGGAAGCCAGCACACTTGGAAAATTAGTGCAGGTTTCACAATGTCAATACTATCATTCAGTGTCTATTTTGGACCTTATTTCCATTCCTTCCAACAATGAAACAAAATACAACAAACAAATGATGAAAAAAATTCTTACTAAGTAATTCAATTTTTAAAAGAAGAAAAACAGCCTCAAATCCAGATTTGAAATCTTAACCACTCAAGGAAAATTTTTCAAAGTTTTCCTCTGTCATTCAACCTTTAACAGTAGACTTTATACAATGCATGAAAGTTGAGAGATTTCATACTATAATTTAGTGATAATAGGATAAATATGGTCAAAGAACTCAAGATGTTAATGAAAATGCAGAGCTGATGATTTTAAACAGAGAAGTTCTAGATTTCACATTCACCATTCTGTATTGAAGTGGCTATTTCAGAAGAAAGAATATCTATAGAACATTATGAGATCTATAATACAAAAAGTCCCAGAGAACAACCACATATATCATAAAACTATATGATTTGACAAATTATCCCATGGTAGACA
>CM053405.1:15664746-15690091 GCA_028644305.1 Xerus rutilus | reverse complement strand
TGTATATTATGTATACATTCACATTATGCTAAAGTTCAGATAATGTGTCAAGCCAAATCTGTCCTTCCTTCCTCTCTCTCTGCCTTCTTCTCTCCTGGCATTCCTTCCTTCTTCCCTCCTTCTTTCCACTTACTTTTGCACACATTTCTCTCACCTTCTGTCACTACCATTAACTCTTGTTTTCCTTGGTTTGCTGATCTGTACATGTATCTCTCGAACCTCAGCTCTTGCCCCATGTCCTTGTGTGTCTGCACATTTCACATATTTTGGCTTCCTCAATCCTGCTATAACTCACTGACAATATTGCATTAAATCACACCCTAGTGACCTCGTCTTCACTGGTTCACATGTGCAGAGCTCCTATGGGGTCATTTTCACAGTAACTGAGGGTTAGGACTTGAGCATATATGTATTTTGGGGAAGGAAAACTGAAAACAAAACATCTTTTTATTTTACTCATTAATGAATGAATAAATCTTTGAGGTGCAAGCCTTTTTACATTTCTTTTTTTTTTTTTGTACTGGGGATTGAACTCAGGGGCACTCGACCACTGAGCCACATCCCCAGCTCCATTTTGTGTTTTATGTAGAGACCGAGTCTCACTGAGTTGCTTAGCGCCTCGCCCTTGCTGAGGCTGGCTTTGAAATCGCATTTCTCCTGTCTCAGCCTCCCAAAGTGCTGGGATTACAGGATTGAGCCACCGCGCCCAGCCTTTTTACATTTCACTCAGTCTTTGCTAAACGTATAATTTGTTGTGATGTTTGTTTCATCCAGATGGCCAAGTAGAGTCCCCAGTCTCAGCAGATTAAAGCATGTGCCTCACAGTGTATTTCACTGATATGTAGTCACAAGAACACCTATTTGTACACTATAAAAAGAGAAATTGAAGAGCACTCTGATATGCAGATGTTAATTCACAATAAGTGGGGGCACTAGGGAAGAATAGAGTTACTTTAGATTAAGTAGAGGGGAGTGAAGGGAGGAGAAGGGATTTGGGGAAGGACAGTAGAATGAAACAGACATTATTACCTTATGTACATATATGACTGCATGACCAATGTGATTCTACAACATGTACAATCATAAAAATGAGAAATTATACCCCATTTATGTATGATATATCAAAATGCATAAATGCATTCTACTGTCATGCATAACTAATTAAAAAATTTTTTAAAAATATAAAGTTAAAAAAAGAGAGAAATTGAACCTCTTTCATGGTTGCCCCTCTTTCTCCTTTTACATTTTTTTTTTTTTTTTTTTTGCTGTCACTGTCATTTCTGCCTTTTGGTCAATTTTGACTTCTTTACTTAATTTGCTGAGAATTCTTACCCAAGATCTTACTGGATTTTGTCAGATTATTATTATTATTATTTTGGGGGGAGGATCTGTGGTTTAGAATAAAGAATCAAGTGGAGTTCCTGGATTAATGATTGTTGTAAAAATAAAGTATTAAATCCAATACTATTATTCTTAATTTGATATAGCAAAATAAATTTTCTTCTCTTAGCAGTAGCTAAACAATAAACTGAAATTAAATTTAATTCAGTTATGCACCATAGATTGCAGGTTATTTTGAAAGTTCAAGGAAGTCACTGAGAAGTTTTAATAAAGAAGTAAACAGGGGCAAATTTGTTTCTTAGACTGGAATTAAAACATGCTTCTCCAGTTTTAATAGTATTATGTGGGAATCTTATTAAAATTCAGATTCAGTAAAACTGGCTTGCCATCTACCATTCCAAATTTCCAGTGAATTAAATTAACACAAAGAGGATAAAAATTTCCTGGGAACTTTACTACACGTATATTCATAAACACAGACAGCTCTTATATTTGTTTAAAATATTTCCCTTGTACAAGTGAAACTAATGTATTTCATAGGTGATATTTTTAAGGTTCATATTTTATCTACTTTTAGAATAATGGTGAACTCTTGACTCTATGCAACTCTATACTGCAAAGACCTAGAAACTTCTGAGTAGCAATTGCTCATCATTTAATAACATTTTCCCAAGATATCTAATGTACCTGAGAACAAAATAGCTGCCCTCCAGTTATTTCCAATTCATCCAACTTTCCACCAACTTGTCTGCCCACACAATGACAGATGGACTTGCATTTTCATCACGTTCTGAAGTGCTAAGTCAATTGTTTTCAGTTCTTATCCTTCAGCTTCTCTATCTCTTAAAGCACCTTAGAATGCTTCCTAAGGGAACTCCTCTTTAGTTATATAGTTACTCGCCTCTTCCATCATCTCAAGTCATCAGTGGAGAGAGAGAGCAGTATTTTTCTTTACATTAGGGCAACTGTCCTTCTTTCTTTCCTACTAAAACACTACTATAGATATGATTTGTTAGTTCAGAGTTTTAAGGACCCAGAACATCCATGTCTATTCGATACATAGTTATTACTGAAAAATCCTGTGAAGTGTTGTGATCTACTTAAAATATCAACATAGAGATATTGAAAGCTCTGTGCAAAGAAGGATTTGTGTAAGTGGAGCTCTGTTGTGCTCTCATGTCTGCCAATGCAAATTCCTAACTAGACCCAGAAGTCATTTAGGGATGAGTGAAAGCAGCAAGATTATTAAGTGAGAGTGCTCCCCACAGAACATAATCCATCAGTTGCTGATTTGTCGTCATCCAGATTTGGTGTAGCTCCAACACTATACCATTTATATCCAACTCCTTTTATGACTAAGTTGAGAAGAACTATGTGATCCATTTCTCCTGTGGAATTTTACAGACATCCTATAAAAATAGACTCACACTAAAGTTTCATGATGTCAAATAGTAGTTGTGATTTTCTCAATGATAGATTCTCAGAAAAAAATTTGATCATATTTCCCATTAATTTATTGCATGGATGGAATTATCAACTTTTCAATCAATGCATCTTTTGAATATTTGATTAATTAAATACAAGTAACAACCTAATTTGATAGTCATTTGAATTTAAACACTAGCATGTTTTGGTTTCATATTGGTTTATATTATGAGTAGCTTACTTGAAGTCAGGGTTAAGATTTACTTTTTTTTTTGTGATACAGAGTCTCAATATATTTTCCATTAAGCTTTGAATTTGTGAGCTTAAGTGATCCTTCTGTTTCAGCCTCTGAGTTAATGGAATTACAGACATCAGCCAAAATGGCAAGCTAAGATTAACTTCCTGACTCTTGATCCATTTCATATTTGATAATTTTATTAGAGATTATCTTTACAATAGGAAAAAGAAATATTAAAATATCAGATATGAAGACTCACCAGAACATACAATTTAAATTCTTCTTTGGCTACTATAAAATGTCTATTCAGATTACCTTGAAACCATCCACTAATAAGATGTGTGTACGTGTGTAAGCATGTGTGTGCATGATTTAAATTGCTCTGTCTTCCTTTTATTACTTAGCAATGGAAATTAATACATCTATATATGACAGATGTAAATAGATGCTTTACTGTAAGCTTATTAAAGTTATATAATAAATGATTTCTTGGTAAAACTTAACATAGATTTGTCTAAATATTCAGTTTTACTTTTCTATCCCTTCAGAAAATAACTCCATGAGGACAAGCTCTTTGTTTCATAGTTTAGTTTTAGATTCAATACTTAGTATCTCATAAAGAAGTGGCACAGACTGGACATGGTGTGCCTATAATTCTGAGTGTGAAGCAGGAAGATCATAATTTTAAGGCCAGCCTAGGAGATATATCAAGACCTTATTTCTTTTCTTTTCTTTCTTTCTTTTTTTTTTTTTTTTTTTTTTGGTACCGGAGATTGAACTGAGAGGTACTGGACCACTGAGCCACATCCCCAGCCCTATTTTGTGTTTTACATAGAGACAGGGTCTCACTGAGTTGCTTAGCTCCTCACCCTTGCTGAGGATGGCTTTAAACTTGGGATTCTCTTGTCTCAGCCTCCCTAAGTGCTAGGATTACAGGCTGCGCCCTTATACCTGGCTAAGACCTTATTTCAATAACAACAACAACAACAAAAAGCATTTTCCTGACTTAGCATATGAAAGGCCCTGGGCTCTTTTCCCAGAATCACAGCTAAAGAAAAAAAAAAATCTCGAAAACGTATGACTGAATTATGAAATAAGTTTATTTCATGATCGTAACCATGTTAAATATTTGGTAATGTTTAAAAATTAGAGATAACTAGGGAAGACTATTAACACAAGCATAATGAATGTTGATTATCTTCCTTTGCTGTCTCTTTTATATTATTTTATTTCTTTTCAGGTTTCTATCTGCCCTGTTTAACTCACTGTAGGAACTTCAGCAAGCCCAAGCCTGATCTTATTTTGTTTGAGAACCAGTGGGAATTCACGTTTGTTCTGATGCTCATTATCTGAGAAAAGCCTTTGATAATCCTTGTTGTCTTACAAACTATTTTCTTGTGACAACCTGCATACTAACTTTTACGCTTTGATTCATCATAGTTATTGTCAACAGTCATATTTTCTTCTATTTATTTTGCTTTTCATTTTGCTCTCTCTCTCTCTCTTACTGCCTTTCTCTATCCCTCTTTTTTCAGTCTTGACTTTCTTCCCATATATTTGGCATTTTTTCTTAATTATTCTCTTTTATTTCAAAATTATGTACATTTTTTCTACCAGTAAGCAATTTTTTTGTAATTTATAAACATTTTAACAAAAATTTAAAGCTTATGACAATTACTCCCCTAATAAATTTGTTACTAATTTCTTCATTATTTTATGTTTATCCTTTCTTCAACCCACAGATTCAATGTTGCTAGCAATGTTGCTAGTTTGATCCTTATGTTTATTATTGAATAAAATGGATGACTGTTTATATGAGACAGATTATTCCTAATCTGAAAATTCAAAGTTTAAAATCCTCCGAAACCAAAAACATTTTGAGTGTCAATATGACAAAACAATTGAAAAATTACACACTTGACCTCCTGTGATGTGAAGCTGTCAAAACACAGGTGCACTTTAAATTTTGTGTAAAATTGCCTTCAGGCTATATTTGTAAGGAGGCTATGAAGCATAAGCAATTTCAGTTTTAGACAAGGCTCCAATCTCCAAGATATTTCAGTATCTATGCAAACGTTCCAAAAAAATCCTAAATCCAAAACACTTCTGGGCTTAAGTATTTCATATAAGTGATATCCTACTTTAATACGTTTTCACATCATTTTTATCAGTATTGTGAAATTTCCATTTAATTAATTAATCTTCATCCTATATTTATATAGCACTTAAGAAATGATTTCAAGCAGTTCTTTAGTCAATTGCCTGAAAATGTGTCTTTACCTATTCTTTTTGTTTTAATTTATTTTTAGTTGTAGGTGGACAGAATATCTTTATTTTTTATGTGGTGCTAAGGATCGAACCCAGTGCCTCATGCGTGCTAGGCGAGCACGCTACCACTGCGCCATAACCCCAGCCCCTACCTATTCTTTAATTATAAATCTCCCTGACATAAAATGAATTTGTGAGCTTAAGTGATCCTTAAGGTTTGCCTTCACATTTTTTGACCTTTCAAATATATTCCACAAATTTTCTGCTTTGTGATTTTTCTTTGTGTAATTCAGGTGAGAGTTCGCATTTTCTATTTTTTGTATGTTCTATATTTTTATAATAGAATCTGTCTTTTTTAACATTTGTGATCTTCTTAACTGCTGTGTGTTAGAATATTTCTTAACCTTTTATTATTCATATCAGAATGTCTGCTTGCTACAGTTTGCTAAGAAGTCAATGTGTTGGAGATATGAATTTTTAGCATACCATTTAATAAAGTGCACAATATACATGTATTTTCATTTCAGACAACATGGCTGCTGTTTATAGAAAAGTTTTATATACATAGACTTTATTTACTAAATGCAGACATGGTGTTAGACAAATTTATGTGTGTAAAAGTCATGAACAGATGATATAGAAGCATTCCATCTTTGCTACTTATTTTGAATAAAAAGAAAGCTATCCAATTATTTTACAAGCCTCAATTACACATCTTACTAAGTGATTTTTGTCTCTCATTCTGAGTCTGCACTAATGCAAAATTAAGAGAAAATCATAGAAACAAACACAGAACATTCAAGAATTATAATACATCAATTTTCTTACATGTCTATAGTTTTAGAACTTTTAGCACATCTTTACAACCAATATCTCCAAACATTAATGGCATTATATGTACAATTGGGATACAAAAATGCAAGGACAATATTTATGTTTCCTTAATCATAGTTTGAAAATATGTTAGGTATAGTTTTGTTCTATAAGAACTTTTAGTGTTAAATTTATTTCCCATTATTATGCTGTTTTTAATGTAACTAAAGAATTTTAAACACCTTCTAGAAAACCCAGAGGAGAAAATGCAAATGGAGGCTGTATCTGTCATTTCTGGTGGAAAAGTTAATCTGGTGAAAGGCAAATGTGAACCATTATAAAATTTAAGCCTATGAAAATGCTTCCTTTACAAAGACATTTTTATTAGTTGAAAGGAAGTTTTATTGTGATACATCAATTCTGAGAGAGTTTATTTATTTTTTAGCAATCAAGTAGAATTAAATGAATTAACTAATGTGTCAAATCATTTCCTCTTGGAATCACATTAACTGAGAAACATACATTTTCATATGATTTTGACGTTTGAGGCCTATTTAAACTCAGAAAAGAAAAAAAGAGATGTAAAATTTTGTTTCCATTGCGACACATTTCTCTATAAACTTTTCAAAAATCTTTTCACAACATTTATACATTTTATGATTCAATTAATAACTTTATCGAAAGACTTTAAATGCTGAGGAGAAGGTAAGCTAAAACTCCTGACAAATATATTATCTTTGAAATGTTTGCTGATACATTAATGCATTCCTACACCAGACAAGATTTTAAATGCTAAACAATGTGAGTTTTGTGCCACATGGGGAATTTTGAAGGCCCTTGGGTGCTTGGGAAAAATAATTTGAGGTAAAACTGTGTATTTTGTATGAAAAATTATGATGACCAGAAGTTCACAACTTTGTTAATGTGCCATTAGAAAAATTACCAGTTTTTTCTGAAATCTTTCAGTCATAGAATGTAAATAAAAGAAAAAAGAATAAATGTTTGGTTAATTTTTTGATAATGTTGGTCTTTTCAAAATTGCAGTTTACTTAAGAATTAGTTTTACTTTGTAGTGGTATACTAATATACTTATTGCCAGAGTCTGCTGAAATTAAAGGAAACAATCCAAAGAACAATAATTTTTGATATTTGAAAGATTTAAATCATGATAAAGTTCTTGTTCTCTCTCGCATATGTTTGGTTCTTTCCCTTTCTTTTTTTTTCCTTCTCTTTTTCTTTTCTTTTTTTTTTTTTGTCTTGCTTTGTTTTGAATTTCTTTTCTTTTTGTTCTTTCTTCTGACTCATTCCAAATCCAGATGAATTTACTTGAAGTGATTGTTTTGTGACCTAATCAGTACACACAGAGCAAATAGTAGGGGATCCTCAATTCTTATAAATATTTTTAAGAGAAATCTACCTAGTAACCCCAAACCATCATTATAATTTTTTTTTTTAAATTTCAATGGTCTTCACATTTGTGTAGCTATTAAGTATCATGCATTACTAACACTTTACTTGGTCAGGGGGCCCACTGATTGCTCACATACTAAAGGTAGAGACAGAATCCAGCTGACTGTTCACTTTCCTGTGTGCTATGTCTACAGTATTCCAAGTGTATTGATTTTACCTTTACCATACAGCATGACTGCTTTCTCTATCTCTGCTACTGCTGCCTAAATGAATAAGAGAGACAGACAATGTCTATTTTCCTGGCTTCAGTAAGAGGAATGATGACATCACTACTGAAATGAGAGAACCTGGGAACAGGTAGGAAGGGATGTCTGAGGAAAATCAATGTGCAAAAAATATTGTTGCTAAATTAATTTCCCTCATCCCTCATTAATTCTCCCTCTAATAATTCTTGCTATGGAAGAAATTTGGTCTTGTCTTTTCACTTTGCATGCCATTCAGTGGATTTTTATGTCTCTGAGAATACAACCAAATTCTTCATCTCAGTCCACTAGACCCTGTATAGTTTTAGCTATTTGTGTCTTAGTTTTCTAGAATCACTAATGTGTTATGTTGGGGCAAAAATTCTTAATTCCATAAGTGTGTCAAGCTTTATCCTGTTTCAGAAATTGCTTGCAAGTTCCTCAAAATCCTTTCTCTGCCTTTTCTTTGCTAACATCTCAAAATTCAGGTTTTCTTTAAATGGCCCTCCCTCAAGAACTCCTTTCCCTTTCTAAGAGTCTTCTCTACTTATTTCCTCTACTTATTTTCTTCTCCAATTATTTTCTAAAGCTGGACTTTTTTGTTATTTTTGTGGTTTGTTTATTGTGCACTACTTTTAAAATTGGAAACGATTTTATGGGTGTGTGTATTTTCTCACTTAAATTCAAATGGTGGTACTGTTTCTCTTTCCCCACAATTGTACATCTTATGCCAGCTTAGTGTCTGGTAGAAAAAAGACATTTAATAAATATTTGTAGAGTGAATAAAGATACTTAATGAATTAACCTATCACATTTTGACTGAAATTGCAATCTACTTAATTGCAATCTACTCCAGAACTGTACCCTTCTGTAAATTTTAAATGCACCTCTCGTTATTCCTGCTGTTATTGTTTTCTTGCAAGAAAGAATCTTCATAAATTGCTCAACACACGACTGTGGAGTCTTAGCTTACAGAATTCTGTATAAAAAGTGATTTTATATATCAAAAGATAAATTCTAACATTGCGAAACTTCATGGTAATATAAGAAATATTTTTATGAGTTTCAAAACATAGAACAATAGTTAACTTGTTCTGTTTGGGAAAGGTAAGGATTTTTATCTTTTGAATTTTAATGTTTTCTGCAAATAATATTTTCTCTAGATTTCCAGTTCATGATTCATTTTATAAGACTTTCCTTTCCTGTTATTTTTCTCTGGCTTATCTGTGCACAACCACATTTTCCCCATAATATCAATTTTTTTTCTAGAATTCATCAATCAATATGCATCTTAGAATATTGCAAATTTTCTTTTCTAAGAATTACTTTAACATTATTATATGTTCATTTATGCAACATAAAAATTAGTATTAAATCAAATGTATTACTAAAAGTGCTCAGGAGAAAGATATTTAGATATCTACATATTAACTTTATAGGAAATATTGCTAATGAGTGAGATAGAGTTATTTTACCTCTGGACTGAAACAGTTTTGTGATTTTATCCTGGAACATCTGGAAGATATGTACTGATTCTTGACCAAGATAAAGGAAGATTTAAAATATGCCATTTAAAGTTTGAAATTCCTGTAGTGACATCCTGGCATTTTACTTATTGATGGGCTACATCTGGAATAAACAATAAGGCAGCCTGCAAAAAAGATTCACTTGGAAATGTTTGGAACATTCTTCCTAAACCAAGAATCTTTTCAAAAATTTGGCTATTCCTACAGAGAAATAAAATGTGACTATTGCAGGGGGGTGGGTGTGAAATAAAAATAGCCTTAGAAAGAAGCACCTGGAAGTCTGGACATCTGTTAGGTTCTCGGGTGTCTCCTCACACTTGCTTTCTCTTGTACTATTATACACAATTGTTTTATTAAGAGCCCAATGTGAGCATGGTTTGTGAGGTCTGGTCAGTTCTTTCAATAACCAATGATATGACAACATTAACAGTAATTTATAGAATCTAGATAATTAGTAGTTATTCTACAGCATTATAATAACATTTATAATCATCATTCTATAACATTATCTAATATAAGGCCATATCTATCTTTTCCAGGTTATTTAAAATTTTACTGTATAGATTTTTAAAATGAATAATAAGTAATCAATTTCATACTTCATATTGTTGTTAGGTCATCATATTTTTTTGTCTGTTTATCTATAACAATCTCACCACCGCTTAAACTGATATTGATATTTTGAGACACCAAATCAATTATTATTGTGTACACTATTCTACATCTTGAATTTGTTCAATTGCTTCCTTTTGGTGTCAAATAACATGCCCTTAGTGCCTACATTTCTTGCATAGTGGGTATTATATTTTGTCTTGACTACTTGAGGCAAAACATTTTTGCTAGAACATTTCCTGACTTATATATTCTTTTTTTTTTTTTCAGAAGTTATCTGTTGAGGTCCTTTGCCTTTTTTTAAAAAAATATTTATTTATTTATTCTACTTAGGTATACATTATAGCAGTGTGAATTTTGATTCATTGTACACAGATGGACCACAACTTTTCATTTATCTGGTTGCATGTGATGTAGAATCACAACATACATGCAGTCATACATAAAGCTAGGACTATGATGTCCATCATATTCCACATCTTTACTGTCCCCTTGTCCTCTCCTCCCTCCCATACCTGGGACCAAAGTTCCTCCATTCTTCCCATGTCCTCCCCTACATTATGGATCAACATCCACTTATCAGAAAGAACATTCAGCATTTGGTTTTTTGGGATTGGCTTACTTCATTTAGATTGATATTCTCCAACTCAGTCATTTACCTGCAACAGCTACAATTTTATTCTCTTTTATTGCTGAGTAATATTCCATTGTGTATATATACCGCAGTTTCTTTATCCATTCATCTATCAAAGGGCATCTAGGTTGTTTCCACAGTTTAGCTATTGTGAATTGAGCTGCTATAAATATTGAAGGGGCTGTGTCACTGTAGTATGCTGTTTTTAACTCTTCTGGGTATAGACCAATGAGTGTGATAGCTGGGTCAAATTGTGGTTCCATTCCAAGTTTTCTAAAGAATCTCCATACTGCTGTCCAGATTGGTTGTACCAATTTGCAGTCCCACCAGCAATGTATGAGTGTGCCTTTTTCCCGCAACCTCGCCAACACTTACTGTTGTTTTTATTCTTGATAATTGCCATTCTGACTGGTGTGAGATGAAATCTTAGGGTAGTTTTGATTTGCATTTCTCTAATTGCTGGAGATGTTGAACATTTTTTCATATGTCTGTTGATCGATCGTATATCTTCTTTTGTAAAGTTTCTGTTCAGCTCCTTGGCCCATTTATTGATTGGGTTGTTTGTTTGTTTTTGGTGTTGTTTTCTGAGTTCTATATATCCTGGACATTAGTTCTCTATCAGATGTATGTGTGACAAAGATTTGTTCCCAGAATGTCAGCTCTCTGTTCACTTCATTGATAGTTTCTTTTCCTGAGAAGAAACTTTTTTAGTTTGAATCCATCCCATTTATTGATTCTTGATTTTACTTCTTGTGCTATAGGAGTCTTTTTAAGGAGTAAGGTCCTAATCCAACATGATGACAATTTGGGCCTATATTTTCTTCTATTAGGCATTGGGTCTCTGGTCTAATTCCCAGGTTCTTGATCCACTTTGAGTTGAATTTTGTGCATGGTGAGAAATAGGGATTTAGTTTCATTCTGCTGCATATGGATTTCCAGTTTTCCCAGCACCATTTGTTGAAGAGGCTATCTTTTCTCCAGTGTACATGTTTGGCTCCTTTGTCTAGTATAAGATAACTGTATTTAAGTGAGTTGGACACTGTATCTTCTATTCTATACCATTGGTTTACATGTCTGTTTTGGTGCCAGTACCATGCCATTTTTCTAGCTTTGTAGTATAATTTTAAGGTCTGGTATTGTGATGCCTCCTGCTTCACTCTTCTTGCTAAGGATTGCTTTGGCTGTTCTGGGTCTCTTATTCCTCCAAATGAATTTCATGATTGCCTTTTCTATTTCTATAAGGAATGATATTGAAATTTTAATTGGAATCACATTGAATCTATATAACGCTTTGGGTACTATGACCATTTTGAAAATATTTATTCTGCCTATCCAGGAGCATGGGAGATTTTTCCATTTTCTAAGGTCTTCTTCAATTTCTTTCTTCAGTGTCTCATAGTTTGCATTTTAGAGGTCTTTCACTTCTTTTGTTAGATTGATTCTCAAGTATTTTATTTTTTGAGGCTATTGTGAATGGGATAGTTTTCCTAATTTCTTTTTCAGAGGGTTCATCATTGATGTATAAAAATGCAATTGATTCATGGGTGTTGATTTTATATCCTGCTACTTTGCTGAATTCATTCATTAATTCTAGAAGTTTTCTGGTAGAATTTTTGGATCCTCTAAGTGTAGAATCAAGTCATCTGCAAATAATGATAGTTTGTGCAAATAATGATAGTTTGAGTTCTTCTTTTCCTATTTGTATCTTTTCCTTTAATTTATTTCATCTAATTGCTCTGGCTAGTATTTCAAGGACTATGTGGCATCCCTGTCTTGTTCCCATTTTTAGAGGGAATGCTTACAATTTTTGTCCATTTAGGATGATGTTGGCCTTAGGTTTAGTATATATAGCTTTTACAATGTTGAGGTATGTTCCTACTATCCCTAGTCTTTCCAGTGTTTTGAACATAAAAAGGGTGCTGTATTTTGTAAAATGCTTTCTCTGCATCAACTGATAAAATCATATGACTCATCTTTAAGTCTGTTGATGTGATGGATTACATTAATTGATTTCCATATGTTGAACCAAACTTGCATCCCTGGAATGAACCCTGCTTGATCATGGTGCACTATTTTTTTTATATGTTTTTGTATGTGATTTACCAGACTTTTATTGATAATTTTTGCATCTATGTTTATCAGGGATGTTGGTCTGAAGTTTTCTTTTTTTGATGTGTCTCTGTCTGGTTTTGGAATCAGGGTGATACTTGCCTCATAGAATGAGTTTGGGAGGGTTCCCCCCTTTACTGTTTCATGAAATAGCTTGAGGAGTATTGGTATTAATTCTTCTTTGAAGGTCTTGTAGAGCTTGGCTGAGAATCCCTCTGGACCTGTGCTTTCCTTGGTTGGCAGGCTTTTGATGGCATCTTTTATTTCCTTACTTGAAATTGATCTGTTTAAGTTACGTATGATCTCTTGGTTAAGCTTGGGTAGGTTGTATGCCTGTAGAAATTTGTCAATATCTTCTGGGTTTTCTATTCTACTGGAGTATAAATTTTCAAAATAGTTTCTAATTATTTTCTGTATTTTAGTAGTGTCTATTGTGATATTTCCTTTTTCATCACAAATTTTAGTAATTTGGATTTTCTCTCTCCTTCTTTTCATTAGGGTTTGTCAATTTTGTTTATTTTTTCAAAGAATCAGCTTTTTGTTTTGTCAATTTTTTGAATTGTTTCTTTTGTTTCAATTTCATTGATTTCAACCCAGATTTTAATTATTTCCTGTCTTCTACTTCTTTTTATGTTGGTTTGTTCTTCTTTTTCTAGGGCTTTGAGATGAGGATCAAGTTGTTTATTTGTTGACTTTTTCTTCTTTTAATAAATGAGCTTAATGCAATGAACTTTCCTCTTAGTACTGCCTTCATGGTATACCAGAGATTTTGATATGCTGTATTGGAGTTTTCGTTTACCTCTAAAAATTTTTTTTTATCTCTTCACTGATGTCTTCCATTATCCATACATCATTCCATAGCATATTATTTAGTTTCCAGGTGTTGGAGTAGTTTCTATTTTTTGATAAAATCGATTCCTAATTTTATTCCATTGTGGTCATACAGGATGCAGAGTAGTGTCTCTATGTTTTTGTATTTGCTGAGACTGGCTTTGTGGCATAACATATAATCTATTTTGGAAAAGGATCCATGTGCTGCTGAGAAAAAAGTGTATTTGCTCGTTGATGGATGGAACACTCTATATATGTCAGTTAAGTCTAAATTATTTCTAGTTATGTTGAGTTCTATGGTTTCTTTATTTAGTTTTTGTTTGAAAATTGTGTCTAGTGGTGAGAGAGCTGTGTTAAAGTCATTAAATATTATTATGTTGTTGTCTATTTGATTCTTGTAGTTGAGAAGGATTAGTTTGATATACTCAAAAGCCCCACTTTTTGGCACATATATATTTATGATTGTTATGTCTTGTTGATGTATGATTCCCTTAAGAAGTATGAAATGTCCTTTATCCTTTTTCTCCAACTTTGGTCTGAAGTCCATTTTATCTGATATAAGGATAGAAAATCCTGTTTGTTTACGGGGTCCATGCGAGTAATATGTTTTTTACTACTGTTTCACTTTCAGTCTGTGAATGTCTTTTCCTATGAGATGAGTCTTTTGAAGGCAGCATATTGTCAGGTCTTTTTTTTTTTTTAATTCAGTCTGTCAGTCTATGTCTTTTAATTAGTGCATTTAGGTCATCCACATTCAGGGTTATTATTTAAATATGGTTTGTAGTACTGGTCATTTTGGTTTATTTTTGGTTTTTACCTTAACTTGGATTCTCCTTTGATTGCCCCTCCCCTTTTTTTAGTATAGTTCTTTTTTTTGTATATTTTCATTGTTGGTTGTCATATCCTTTCATGGAATATTTTGCTGAGAATGTTGTGTAGTGCAGGTTTTCTTGCTGTAAATTCTTTTAAGTTTTGTTTATTGTGGAAGGTTTTTATTTGATCATCAAATCTGAAGCACAGTTTTGCTGGATATAAGATTCTTGGTTGGCATCCATTTTCTTTCAGAGTTTGGTATATGTTGTTATATGATCTCTTGGCTTTTAGGGTCTTGGTTATAAAATCTGCTGTGATCCAAATTGGTCTCCCCTTATATGTAATCTGATTTCTCTCTCTTGTGGACTTTAAAATTCTGTCCTTATTCTGTGTGCTGGGCATTTTCATTATAATATGCCTTGGTGTAGATCTGTTGTGATTTTTGTACATTTGTGTCCTATAAGCCTCTTTTATTTGATTTTTTAATTCATTTTTCATGTTTGGAATTTTTTCTGATATAATTTTATTGAAGAGATTGTGCATTCCTTTGGTTTGAAATTCTGTGCCTTCTTCTATCCCAATAGATCTTAGATTTGGTCTTTTGATGCTGTCCCATAATTCTTGTATGTTCTGTTCATGATTTCTTACCATCTTCACTGTATGGTCAAGTTTATTTTCAAGATTGTATATTTTGTCTTCATTATTGGAGGTTCTGTCTTCCAGGTGATCTAGTCTGCTGGTGATGCTTTCTATTGAGTTTTTTTATGTGGTTTATTGTTTCTTTCATTTCAAGAATTTCTGATTGGTTTTTTCCCTCAATCTCTAGCTCTTTCTTAAAGTAATATTTTGCTACTTGTATTTGCTCTCTTATCTCTTTGCTAGAGTGATCAATGGTTGCCTTTATTTCTTCTCCTATTTCTTTGTTGGGTTGATCAATTTTTGCCTGTATTTGCTAACTATGTCATTCTTTAATTTGCAGATAATTTTAATTATGCATATTATGAATTCTTTCTCTAACATTTTGTTAACTGTGCTGTCAATGGATTCTATTACTGTGGTATCAAGGTTTATTTGGGGCACTTTCTTCCCTTTTTTTTTTTCATGTTGATTGTGTATCTTCCTTTCTTGCAAAACCTATATGAGATATTGTGGCTTCTATCCTATAATCTTGTGTTGACACTACAGATTACCTGTATCTCACCTTGGAGTTACTTCCATACCCCAGCAGGTGTCCCTAGATGGACACTACTGCCACTAAAGTTGGTGGGGGTGGTAATGGAAGTACCTCAGGAGGGTAGTGGAAATGGCCTTGGCAGGGCACCCGTGGAGTTCCTTGAGGGCAGTTTTGGGTACTCTCTTTCACTTCTGCTGGGTCCATAGGACCTCTGGAGTAGAACTGAGGGCAGAACCAGGCTTCACTTGGGCAAGGTCTCATGCAAGGGTCTCTACTGTTGACCCTTACCATGGGTATGGGCTCCCTTGTGACTGGAAGCTAGCAGTCTCCAGTCTGCCCTTGCCTGGGCTGCCGTGGTGTTCCCTGAGGGTGGTTTTGGGCCCTCTGTTGCTGTGTCCTGTGTCTGCAGGAACTCTGGAGTAGAACCTGAGTGATATATTCTTTACCACATCGGAAGACTCATGTCAGCATGTCTCATTATTATTGATGCCAAGTTACATGTTTGGTATAAATGTTGCCAATTTAACAATATTCTTTTGCAATTTATACATAACCTGCAGAAACATGGATTGACAATTAGTGCATATTTACTACATTTTAGTCACTAAATTTTCTACCTAATTGTGCCACCAGAATTAAAATTAAAATATCTGATGCAGCAGGGCTACATTTTTAGTCTAAACTCTTTCACTTGAAAACATCAAATCAAGGTATACTTTTGGCTGAGAACTCATGTGGAAGATACTGGATATATCTAATACTCAAAATATGATTTCTAGGAGGTGGAGCAGGTCAGTGGTCCTAGCATCTGAAATTGGGAATAGAACATTACTGTGACTGTGGGTCTACTTCTCATCTTCTCTGTGTAGGTGCAACATCATGTTCTATTGAAGATTAGTTCATTTTCCCTCTTTGAGAAGTGGGAAACTCAACCTGTAACCCAATAGGAGTGAGAAGGGAACGGTGTTCCTTTAGTTTCTCAGACTTGCAATAAAACCATAAAGAACTAAAAAAAAATGAATCTGATTGACCATGGTGTGTAATGAGGCTACAGAGATGTGTTCAGCTTTGGTAGAGACAGGTGGAAGTGGAGCTGGTCAGACGAAGAATAATGGGTCTCTGGTCCATGTCAGAAACTGTACAGTCGTAAGCTAGAAATTTACCTCCATTTAAGTCTACCAGAAGTTTCTAAGAATTATATTTTATCTGGCTTTAAAGCTCAAAAAGAGAAGAAAGTTTAATAATGGAGACAATGATTATTTGAGAGAATTTTAACACAGTTTATGCCTTTTCAATTATTTAATAAATTTTTCCTCAAGTAATAATTGACTAAGGATTCATTAACCACTACTAAGTCTTCACTGACTGGTTTGATAAATAAATGGAATAGGTACCCATTAAATAAAAGTTATTTTGGTATTAGAACTAACTATTTTTAAGTATTGTTAGGTGTCTCATTACCTTTTAAAATAAAATTTAAGATATAATTTTATAGACTTACTAATTCCTATTCTTACCTCATTAATGCATTGAATGACCTACTTATACATATAGTAGAGTGACTGAATTAGTTGTATACAAAAGAGTATTTAGACATTTGCTCAATGACAACTGACAAGAAAAAATTCCAACATATTTCTGAAATTACCAAAATAAAGAATTTCCTAAAAATAACATGGAAATAAATTGAGGATTAAAAAATATGATATATATAATTCTTTTTAAAAAGTTTCATGTCAAAAATTGTAAAAACATATCACATCTTCCATTATGAGAGGTTTTGATAGAGTTAATAAGCTCCTCACAAACTCATAATTTTCATTGAAAATACAGATCATAAAATTTTTAATAAGCATTTAATGTGAAAACTTCTATTAAATAGAGCTAAAATATTTACAGCAAAACATAGAAACAAACTATGTTATTTTCCCCTCCCTCTTTCTCATTTTAAATATCACATTTTATGAGACATTCAGCAAGAATCTATCATAAATTCTATAAGATAACATGAAGGTGTGAAAGACTCATTCAGAAAGAATATGGAATTAAGCCGGGCGCAGTGACTCAAGCCTGTAGTCTCAGCACTTAGGGAGGCTGAGACAGGAGAATCGCGAGTTCAAAGCCAGCCTCAGCAATGGCGAGGCGCTAAGCAACTCAGTGAGACCCTGTCTCTACATAAAACACAAAATAGGGCTGGGGATGTGGCTCAGTGGTCGAGTACCCCTGAGTTCAATCCCCAGTACCAAAAAAAAAAAAAAAAAAAAGAATATGGAAGTAAATAAACATCTAATAGGAAATGAAAATATTAACAGAATGTTTAAATATTATGCTATGTATCTGCAGACATAATGTAGTTTATATTTAGGTCATAGTACAAGCAAATAATACTTGGATTTATTTTAATGATCTTTTTCAGTTATCTGACATCTAATAGCATCTTTAATGTGCCCCCCAGATATCCTAGATATCATGTATAGAAGTACCAGCTTCTCTTTGAAAATCCCTGGGCATTTCAGTCATCCAGATTATGGAAGGTGACTAATAGCATTCCAAGGAGGAGGATCAGCAATACTAGATATCCCACAGTCTTCCATGATAGCAGTGTTCCCTTTTACATGCTATGCACAGTGACAATCATTTGTAATTATTTAGTCAAAAAATTAAATATTTTATATAATTCTTTGGATAATTTAATATAAAATAAAATTTTCAAGACTGCAACCATTGTGTAAATTGAAGACAAGAAATACACTCTTTAATTATAGAAATCTTCAAAAATCTTAGAACACTTAGAAATCATGTGTTGCTAATGGTAATATTACTATAGTTATTTTATTTGACTCACCATTAGGACATACTATAGCAACCTGCATTGCCATACCCCTACTGTTATATCCAGTATAGTTGGAATATCTAAATGTACAACTGTTTATACTTTATTTAAAATAATTAGATAAACATCAACAGTATTAATCAATTTCAATTGAATATTTAAAATTCAGCATGTCAGCACAAACAGAAATGTATAGTTACCAAAGTCTTCCCCATTGTCTTCTCTAATGAAACAATAAAACTCAGAATAGAGACCATGTCATGAAGTTATCTGTGTATATATTATTTAAAATCATACAAAATGTAATTGTTATAAATTTCGTTTTTGAAATTAGAGGCATAGTTTGAAAATGAATATATTGTCATCAGAATGTTACAACATGTTTCACAATTTTAAGAATCAGAAGAGATATACTAGACAATTTATTTTCCCTTTTGTGATTAAAGATGAAGAAGCCAACCACCTTGCATTAGAAGAGGCAAAGAAAACACAACTTTTTCTTTGGGTAAACTATCTTGGGAAGCTCCTCAATATTAGTAGAGTTTTTTGCCAGCATTATACAGTACCTTTTAACCAGCTTTCCAGCTTTTTGTCCACTTAAAGTAGAGAACACTTGCTCCTTGACCTAAATTTAGTCAGGCTTCCCGGTCCCTTTTATAGCAAAACATGATAAGCCAGTTTATTGAAAATGTCCTTGCCTTTAGTGTCTGGTTACCTTGCTCTGCCTTTAACAAGAATTCTGTTTAAAGAAATTCCCCACTTTTAATAATTGAATCTGATTTCATCCACTAACCCCAGTTTGTTGACTATATATAAATTTCCTTTTTCTTTACCAGGTTAGAAGTTGAGTTCAGTCTCCCCTCCTTTTTTTATTTCTTTTTAGTTTTTCTTTTTCTGTGTGTGTGTGATGATGAGGATTGAACCCAGGGACATAGGCACTCTAGGCAAATGCTTTGCCAACTAAGCTATATCCTCAGTCCCAATCTCCACTCCTTATGGCAACATTCTCCATTATATCGCAAGAGTCCTAAATAAATTTTTAACAGGCATCAGGTATAAATACTACTCTTTAACAAAATTCGTTGTGTGTGGGGAAAAGAGGAATGACAACAAAATTTCCAAACACACACACAAAAATCCTATTCAAACCACTGAAAACCATCAAAACCACAAAATAAGGTATAAATGCTGAAGGTGAGGGTTAGCATGTAAGTAAAATGTTCAGTTTCAGATGGTATCAAGAGTTCTGCCAGAGAGTCATGTAGGGGAAAGAGATACCTCTACATACCTTAGTCACGTGTATTCTTTGGCTGGATCTGGGAACTCAATTTGTAAAAGAACTGACTTCCTAAGCAAGTCAAGTACTTTGGCTTCTTCACACCAAAAAATGCACTTTACATCTTGTCTTTGGCATGTCTGAGTCGCCAGCATCACTACTCTTGTACTTTGGGGACATTACTAAGTCAAATCATGTTCTCTTGAACCTGAGCACTGGGGTAATGTGCCAGAAAAATCTGACAATGAAGATTTCTAAGTGATAATGAATGAGTGGGTAGCATATGCAACCTGAGCATACCAGACACAGGGATTTTTATTGCCACTCAGAATGGTGCATAATTGAAAACTTTTAAAGTGTTTATGAAATTTTTCATTTACTATTTTTGGACTATGAGTGAGTAAATAAAATCATACAAAATGAAAATACAGAAAAAGGGATTACTGTGTAAATTTTGGAGGTTTGAAGAGCAGTCTCTAAAATTGTACCATATGATTCCTACCTCTTAGTATTCATGCCATTAAGGAACACCCAATCTTGAGTCCTTGCTGAATCTATTAACTTACTTCTATCAGACAGAATATGTTAGAAGTGATGAATGATATTTCTGAGATTAAGTTGTTCAAAGACCATGGCTTCCATTTTGGGATCCTTCTGCTATTATCTCATTTTAAGGGAAGCCAACTGCCATTCTGTGAGTTGTTTCTTGGGGAAACTCAGATAGCAAAGAAACAGTGTCACCAGTCAACATTCAGCAGGGTCTGAGACTTCTAACAGTCACATGAGTGACCTTGGAATTTCATCTTCCATGGGTTGTGTTTTTAGATGACTTCTTTTTTTTTTTGGTACTGGGGATTGAACTCAAGCACACTAGACCACTGAGCCACATTCCCAGCCCTATTTTGTGTTTTATGTAGAGACAGGGTCTCACTGAGTTGCTTAGCACCTTGCATTGCTGAGGCTGGCTTTGAACTCGTGATTCTCCTGTCTCAGCCTCCCTAAGTGCTGGGATTACAGGCTTGAGCCACCGCGCCCGGCTTTAGATGACTTCTTGAATGCAGAGTTATGAGTGATCCTGAGCTACAAGACATAGGTAATTCTTTTCTGAAATTCCTGGTCAAAAGAAGGTGATATAATAAAGGTTTATTATTTTGTTGTATATTTTTGATATAGTAATGTTAGGGGTAATATTTGAAGTAATGAGAAATAGCTAATGAAAGAGATGATCCTGAGAAAGTAAGACTTATCCAAAAGGGGAAATAACAGTCATATAGTTTGAAAATGTTATCATGTATAACTTTGAGTCCTGGAGATTTAGAGGTGGCCTCAGAAAAAATAATATGTAAGCTTCTTACTAAATATAACTAGTAAACTCATCATTCAAGAGCACAAATAGCTTCATATGTTTAAGGGAAAGGGTGTTTTGACTCTTGAGTGGAGAAAAACAACTTCTTCAAGAGTGTCAAATAAGATGAAATTTCTACCTCTGGAATATGAAATGCAGGATATCAGGAAGATAAGGAGCCTCTTAAAGAACTGAACTTAGAAAGTGATCAAATTCACGATAGTGAAGAATTTAAAGGTTAAAGAGGGAGCATATAGTTACTTTATTATTGATGATTGACTGATTGAGTTGGAGGGACACAGGTGTTATTTTTGTCTTGTTAGAATGAATACCTTAGAAATGCTTTGTACTGTACCTTACAGATTTCCTATAGCATACTTATGGCAAAAGTACAGTTTTGCTCTTTTTAGAAAGTATATTGAGAAAGTTTTAGTGATAATATTAAATTTATAAAGAAAATAATCAATGCTCTAAACCCTGGTTTTCAGCATATTTTTAAAACCTTCAAAGTGATTCTAGAAGAACCTTGGAAAAATTGGATGTTTGTATTCATTTTATGTGCTTTTATTGTGACTTTATAATAAATGAGATTTTGGTAAATATTGGAAGTTAATATTCTGTAGTTTGGAAAAGCAATTTTGAATATTCCAGTAGCAAGCCCATCTAAAACTGCATAACACCACAGAATATAGTAAAATTGTAATTTAATGAACTTGGGAGACAAACTATGTGCTTTGTGCCAAGCTTATCAAGGAAGATACAATTTCAATACCAATGAAATAAACTCCCACAAATTGATTTTCCTTTGTGTGCACTCATCAGTGTAAATACAATTAAATTATAAAGCCTGCACTTGTTCAGGAAAGATATTTTCTGTTCATATTCATGCTTCGTGGGTGCTTTACTTTCTGATACTTTGTTATGTGAAAGGCTTACAAAGTGAAAAGAAAATCAACAACTCTGAAGTCCATGGGTCATTATCATAGAGAATTGAATCCTGTGCATTTACCTTTGCTCTATTTTATTTACTTATTTATTTATTTATCTATCTATTTATTTATTTAGGTTCAGGGGATTGAACTCTAAGAGAGTCTACCATGGAACTGTAGCCCTTTTCTCTTTTTTCTCTCTCTCTCTCTCTTTTTTAAATTTTCACACATTTCTCACTTATTTGCCCAGGGTAGCCACAAACTTACAATCCTCCTACCTTGGCCTCTTGAGTCACTGGGCTTTCAAGCGAGTGCCACTATATCAAAACCATTTACTTTAAATTAAGAATATTATTATTTTCCATGTAACTGTAGCATCATTAATATTTTTGAAATAATTTACAATAAGACCATATGACCCAGCTATTCTATTCCTCAGTATTTATTCAAAACAAGTAAAGTTAGCATATTATAGTGATAAAGCCACAGGAACATTTATAGCAGTGCAATTCACAATAACCAAATTATAGAAGTAGTTAAGAAGCCCTCCAACATATAAATGGACTAAGAAAATATGGTGTATGTACACAATGAAATTTTAGTCAGCCATAAAGTAGAATAAAATTATGGCATTTTCCATTAAATGAATGGAAAGGGAGCACGTGGAAATGCTAAATGAAATGAGCCAAACTCGGAAAATCAAGGGTCAAATGCTTTTCCTTATACGCAGAATCTGTAGCACAGTATGAGGTTGGGGCAGGAAGGGGTTTCATAAGGGTAGAGGAAAGAAGTAGAGGAGTAGAAGGAGGAGAGAGAGGAGGAATGGGAAGGAAAGGAAGTGTGAAATAAATTTGACAAAATTATGTTTTATATATATATTTATATATATATACACACACATACACACGCACAAACACTACAGTGAATTCCACTTTAATGTATATCTATAAAGCACCTACTAAAATAAATCAACAAATAAAATGATGGACAACCATGAAGAAGAACACAGGGAATGAGAGGAAGGAAAGAGGAGGCTCTGGGGATTGAAATGGAACAAATTAAATTTTATACATGTATGATTATGTCAGAATGAACCCAACTATTATGTATAACAATAATTCACTAATAATATTTTCAATTTAGATTTTTTATTAATGTATAGTGATATTACAATAATTTTATATCCATAGATACTGGTATTAAACAATTTTCAAAAGCATATGTACTTTTCACATTATTTTGTAAAGTGTCTGTTTCAAATACTTTGTTTAAATAGTTTCTTTATGATATGCTTTTATCATTTAAAAATATTTAAAAAATCTTATTGATTATATATTTTGGATGTGTACTATTTTCAGTCAGTAGTTTACTCTGGCTCTCTGTGGCACTGGCTATGCACAATTATAAAGCCATTGAAGACTACTTTCTTCTTAAACAACTTCACTGGTTTCTTTTATATCATAATTGCCGGAAATCCACTGGAGAACACTGAACTTTAATACCATTGCTCTGCTAATTTCTTATATAGGCATAATCCTCAGTGACAAATGGAAGCAAGCCATCACCCTTACTTGTATAGCAAAAAAGTCGGAAAGCATGGACTTTCCAGATAACAAATACTCACAAGATTCCTTTTCCCCTGTGGAAATGGACTGCAAAAGTGGTGATTCATGAGGGAAGCTACTGAGTCCTTGATGGCTGCTGAGGGATTTGGGCTAAATATTTTTATTTTATATTGTGTTTTTAGTTTTGGAAACTTTTTTTATGTTTCTTTTCCTAAAATTTTGTAGCTTTAAATTTTGTATTTCACTTCAAATTTTCTTTCTGAAGTTTCTACTTTTAAGTCTTCTAAAACAAAATAACAATAGCCAGATTAATAGGAGAAAACTGAATTCAATTTATTTATTATACAGTCATACAAAATATAAATCTCAAAGACCATGTGTTTGAGGCTTAAACATGCTCTTTATAGGTTTTTAAGTTACTTATGTTATCAAATATTTATATTTCCTTTTTCTTTCTGTTTTTGAGCATTTCAATTACTTATATATTAAACATTTAGAGCTGTCTCCACAGCTCTTAGATTCCATCTTCAACCATTTATCATTTTCTGTTTCTTATTTGAGAATGTCCTATTTCTATTGTTTAATCTTTTACCTTTCTGCTGCCTCTTGGTTACAACAGTGTTTTAACAAAGTCATTGATATTGTCACTTTGTGACAGATGCAAAAGATAATCCATAGTAATATTCATCTGTGCAAGTAAACTAAAATTTAACAAATTTGAAACAAAATTTGTAAAACATAAGTTATCAGAACTAATACTGACTGTCACTATTGGCACTTTAGGAAGCATAAAATGAAATTAATTTTTATTCTTTTCTTTAATAGTTGTGCATTCAATTTAATTGACGAAAAGTTTAGCATATACATCACTGTATACTTAAAATGTCTCAATTCTATAAAGTATAAAATGTATATACTTTATGTATATGCATAAAACTATATACAAATATATATTATGAGTTAATTTAGCTATAGAAAAAATAAAATATAAAAGTATTTCACAGTTTAATATCAATGTCCCATTTCTTCAAAAACTAATATTCAGAATATATTAATTTTTGAATCCATACTAACATTTATTTAATAAGCAAGAGCATAAATAAAAACAATAAAACTTTCAAAGAGATAATTTCCTTTGAAGGATTATATAGCTTTAATATAAAACCATTTATAAAATTTTACAAAGCATAATATTCTTCAAAGAAGTTGATAAATTTAAATGTTTTTAAAATTTTTTTAGAATGTTTATCATAATTTTTAAATGTAAGTCGCTTCACTGAAACTTATAAAAATCAAATCCAAACATAATTTTTAAATTTATCAATAGAGATGTTTCATTCCACCATTTTGAAGTTTGTGTCTAAATAACTCATTTAAAGAAATTACTGTCATATTGAGTTCAAAAGATAAATAAATGAAAATACACATAGTCCTTTTTCTCTTCTTTAACCCCATTTGTGAAAATGTGAAGATAGAGTTGTAGAGATTACTATCATTGCTTCTAACATAAAGTTGATTCTTTTAATGTGAAAATATGAATTTTTGTGTAACAATATTTTGTGTAACAATGTTTATATTTAATTTGATCCTGTGTAGAAGGAAAACTCATATATTCAGTCAACATATATACCACAAACATTTCTATTCACAATTCTAACAAATAAGCATAATTTTCTTTATTTTTTTAGTGACAACATTTATTATTTTATTGATTAAATTATTAATTGGGGCAAATGTTTTATTGTCATCTGATAGAGATAGTTATCTGGGAAATGTTCATTTATGCTTGAATAATAAAACTATAAGAAGGACCAGAGACACTGGATTCTACAGGATTGAGAAGCTGAATAGCGCTGGGCGTGGTGGCGCAAGCCTGTAATTCCTGCACTTAGGGAGGCTGAGACAGGAGAATTGCGAGTTCAAAGCCAACCTCAGCAATGGCAAGGCACTAAGCAAGTGAG
>CM053405.1:15646305-15664246 GCA_028644305.1 Xerus rutilus | reverse complement strand
CCTGGCCAAATGAATACAAAACGTTCATTTTTAGTGCAGTACAACTAACAATGAAGTAGTACAGAATTTACCCTCTCTTTTTGATTTTCTTGTTACAATTATGTGTTTGCTATAATTAGCATTTTAAAAATGTGTAGTTATAATCTTTATTTTTAATAATTTCATTTACAAGTCACTGATAAAGCAAATTTTCAAAGTAGTACCAAATAAATTCTCCTTATTCACTTATGAAAAACCTCCTCTAATTTTGTGCTTGGTTTCTCACCAGATTATTCTTCATTATTTTGAAAAAAATTAAACTTTTATGTTCCTGTACATTAAAAATATCAACAATGATTAACCTCTTTTAATATCCTATGCATTGTTTTAATGTTGTATTCTCTTTTATTGATAGACACAGAAGAAGAAAAGTAATGTGCAGTATTTGGGTTCCATTTTCTTTCATCTGGGTGAAAATTTCACCCAGAAAATTACCTTGGGTATAGAAATTCTCTGGACATGACATATCTCCTTGTGCATATCTATAGATAAGACTAACTAGGATAATAGTTTTTACTTGTTTGTTTTTCTGTTGTTATACAAAATAAATCTGGAACACTTGGCCAATAGAGTTAATACGGGTTTTTTCTTCTGTACATTAAAAATACTTATTGTTAGACAATAAATATATATTTCATCAATGTATAATCATGTGCTTCCCAGTTTGTTTGTTTGTTTGTTTGTTTGCAGTACTAGGAATTGAACCCAGGACTTCACATATGATAGGCAATTACTCCACAACTGAGCTATATCCCCAGCACTTACCAGATATTTTAAAGTAGTTAAGCCACAATGGTTTTTGTATTCTAAGGAAAGAAATTGAGAGAAAAATAAGTGAGTAATTGCAAGCGATAATATATGGAGAATGAATTGTGTAAAGTCTGAAAGATTTTACCAGTTGATTTTAAAGGACTTAAGTCATAACACTTTTGTATTCTAAGGGAAGAAATGCAGAGAAAAATAAGTGAGTCTTTGTAGGGGATAATGTATGGAGACTGAATTATGTGAAATCTGAAAGACTGAATATCATGTTGTTTTTTTCAAAGCTTTTAATGATAATACTTAGATCTTACAGACAAAATGCATAGCAACTTAGTTAATTCTTATAAAATGACTTTGAAATCCCAAAACTCAAACACAATCTCATGGAATAATTATTTGTAAAAGAACATAACTCTGTTTCATACATTGATTATTAACAATAATAAACGAGAGAAAAGAACAAGAGTTTATTGTGAGTTTAAAATTCTGAATCCTATAAAGATCATTTTTATTATTTCCAGGGATGTTTCCCTAGGGCTGTTTTAGTAGCAAAATCAAAGTTAGAAGCCTAGGCTCTTGTAAACACAATTTAATTGTCTCTTCCTCCCTCTCTTCTTTTTGTCTCAATTTTCTCATTGTTTTCTAAAGAGAATCATTACTCACAGGCAGTAGGTGGCTATGGAGTTGTCCTGGTTCTGAATCAGAGGATCTGATGATGATGATGATTCTCATTTAACTCTAAGGTGAAAATTGTCTATGAAGCTTTACTATATTGGGTTGTCTGTAGAAAACTATGCTCTGTGTCATATCTCCTGAAGGTAGCAAATATCTTTATTTCAGCTGGAAGTTCTACATACATCTACATACATCTACATACAGGCATACATCTGTGGGGTTTTTGGAAGCATTGTTTCTCTGGGATTCTCGTAATGACTTTTTTTTTTTTTTCCTTTTGGACATTTTCCTCTCATTTTTAAAGCTGTCAATGCAGCCTTTCTTGTACAGTTAATGACAAGATCAGAGCCCTCAAGTGTGAAATTGATGTGTATCTCATCAATACTACCCAGATTTTCCATTAAACACATATTTTTTGACTCATTTCTTCTAAGAAAATTTATTTCTGAGAAGTAGTTATTAAACTATAAATAATTTTACTTTTGTACCACGAGGAAAATGACAATCCCAATGCAGCAAACATGTTTAGGCCACATTGTGTATAATCTACATAATGACTACTAAGCCTCAGGTTCTTGCATATAGTTTTCATACACCAAACACTAATTTCCACTCTTGCCTGGCAAAAAGCACAAGCTGTAGATTTTATATAGACATATTAGAAAAAAACATGAATCTAGAAACGCTTTAGAGAACACAGGTACTATGACTGGGATATAAGACATCTCCTTCAAGCTCCTGTGTTAATGCAGTAATGTTCAGAAGTGGAATAATTGCACTGTGAGAACTGTAACAAATCAGTCCATCCTAGTTTGTATGTGCTGAGTGACGTCTCACCTTTTGGCCCAGAGCAATGGAGTTGGCCATCAGTTAACAAAAATTTCCAAAACTAACAACTGTAAATAATTTTTTCCTCCTGTTGATTGAATCTGATAAGCTATTCTTATCAGATATTTTTGTCACAGTGATGAAAAGCTGCCTAACAAATAGGACATGATGAAATATTACCTGATAACATAAGCTAACATGTTATTTGGTAAATATTACAATTTTCTAGGTTAGCACAGAAGTACCCAGATCTTATACAATTAGTTGGCTTTGCCTTGATAATTAGTCATGCAGAAATTATCCTGGGACAGGGGAAAAGATGATAGTGTATAATGAAACTCTCATTTCAGTACTTTTATTTTCTTCAGTGTAGATTTGTTGTCAGAAACAAAATTACTGCAAATGTCTGGTCATTCAGATGAAGCAGTACTCTAAGCATCACTGAGGAAGAAGATGGAATGTATTTTTACAGTTAGATACCCATGCAAGTGGATTTTTTATATTTTGTCTATTAAAGAGAAATTAAATATTTTAATCAAGCTACTGCATTTTAAAGTATTTTTGTTATAGGGACTTTGAAGTGTCTCACATTGCTTTACTTCAGGGGCCACTATTTTCATATAATTCATTCCCTATTGAATATACAAGAATGTACTCCCACTAACAAATGATATATAACAGTGTGGAAAGACAAATGAGAGTCATAAGATAGTTTTGGAAATGTTAATCTATACTTCCATGATGTGTGTGTTATAGTTCAATTTTAACAAACTAGCAAAAATGAGTAGGTTGTAGCTATAGGGATATAATTTACATTATACACGAAGAAGTCATAGAATAATGCTAAATAGTGTATATATTGGATTAGTGAATTCCAGCTATCAGACAATCTGTATGACAAAAATTACCAGTAACACAGAAAGGGAAAAAATAGATTCAACACTGATTCAATCAACAGAAATGGATAAAAGTAATACATTAAAATTTTAAAATGCATGTGATTACAACCATCATACATAAATTACATATTTATAAACATTAAAGTTTTCATAATTTCTTTTGAATGGTTGAAATATTTTATTGTGGCTTTTGCTTATAAGAAATTGTAATATTTTATAAAATAATATCTACCTAGAGAGAATAAGGCTGCATGGAGAGTGAGCCCTTATCAGGAGATGGATTATAGAAAGAGACTTACGCTGGTATAAGGGCTCGTTTCTACATCTATTCCATATTCATGTAAACCATAACTTAAGTCTTTTATTTCTTGGACATAAATGTAATCACCACTACCAACATTCAGTTTAAAGGCCATTGGTTCAGGAAACCTAAAAGCTCATAGCACATGTTAGTAGATAAGTTCAAGTATGTTACTAACAAGAGAAAATGAGTTTTGAATGCCTTTGTGTAATATAAGGTTTGTATGGTCTCCCTGTTACAGTGTTACTTTTGGGAAGCTGCAGCATAGCTTGGTAGTTCTTCACAGAATTCCTCTTCTTCCTGGATGCAAATCTTGACTGCATTTCCAAATGCCTGAGTCCTAATTCATGTACTCCATTTCCAGGGCTGGTAGATACAAATTTCTCAGTGCTCCTCCAGATCTTCCTACATTTGCCAGTAGAAGATGGAAAACTCTCCGGCACTACAGAGAAGTTGCAACTACAAATATGAAGGCCAGCTTCCTCAGTTACCACATGGAAAAAATTACCAACTGACTAGAGATGCCCTACATGAATGTTGTTAATTAGAAATAAGTGATAGCCTTTTAGCCACTTAAGCATTATTTGTTAAACCAGGTAGTGTTATCCAAACTGTTACAAGAGTAAAGAATCCGTTTCTCAAATTTAGATTGAACTGACATACAGGCATGGGAACTACAGCTATTTTAAGGAGTGCATCCTAGCACTCACAGCTGATCTCATGAGCTTCTATAGACAAAGGAGTAATGATCCTTATTCTAGTTCCAAAGCTCTGTTCCAGTTCTGAGCACACAGATAAGCTTCCAGACAGATCTTCTACCCTGCACTGGCTGAGGATGATTGATATGACTTTCTGTTATGCCTGAAATGCCGACATTTACTGTGCCCTGCAGGCACATTGCATATTATATAATTATCATAACTGAAGTACACTAAGCAAGTCTCTGGCATCTATCCGAACAAGCCTAAAACAAGAGTGGCTCTAGCTAAATTGCAAAGGGCCTTTCACCAGGGTCTATGCAGGTGTGATATAACCCTTTTTTTTCTCAGAAGTTATTATCTACAGTGATGGTCTCCCCTGAGAAGGATACTGCTGTCCATCCCCTTAAAATATGTTTTACAGAGTAACATTCATCCCTGTGAAATTGACCATGTTTCTTTTCTTATATAAATTGTGGATAAGTAAGCTTTGATTTATACAAGTGGTGTCAGTACCTGGTCTTTAGGAGTTTAAAATTACTATTGACATTTAAAGGAAAAGAAGGCACTCACAGGCAAAGAGATTGTGATGTCTTACGTTAGAAACGAATGGACTTAGTGTTCTTTTGTAAATAACTTACAAAGTTATTTATTTGGTTTATTTTTTGATGAGTTTCTTAAGTGCTATGATAATGAAGAGTGGTGATTTCAAAATTTCTGGGGTATTTGTTAGTGCAAATTTGTTAATGTTATTTGTAGTCCAAGAAAAATAATTCTTAGGAAACTGATAGCAATAATGTGGATAATAATGACACAGTTAAATTGATAACACAGTTACTGCTGTGTCAGATCTTGGGACCAGGGAAAGGGAGTCAATTTTTTAGAACATTTTCATTATATAAAATCATATTATATTTATTATATAAAAACATAATTTACTTGAACTTTCTACTTAAAGAAAAACTGGTTGACACTGTGTGCAAAATATTCTTGCATTTTCCTTGGAACAGGAAGAGTAAGGTTAAGACACACACACACACAAATCTTTAAACAAAACAACAGCAACAACAACAACAAACTAGTAGGATTAACTGTGGGATAAAAACTCTAAATGACACTGCATATAGATTATCTACATACTATGCAGATTTTTATGTACTAGTCAATTCATTAAAAATCACCTTTGAATAAAAGCAAAAATAGAAACTAAATGAGATAATCACAGATAACATCAAAAATAGTAATTTAAGCTACCATAAAATACAAGTTTATTCAGTCTATTTTTAGCTCTTCAAATTCTCTTTAGATTTGACTTGAGTTCATATACACATTTGTATGTAGGAGTGAGGTATAGAATTAATTATTCCAAACACTAGGCACTCACTCCTTTAATTTTTTTATGTTAACATGAAAATCTGTTATATTCATTACTGATATAGCATTCAAATTACAACACATTCGAGACCATTAACTCTCTGCTTTATAATCAACAAATTTTCATAGGCCTCAGATATATATGCAACTATAATATATCCCTATTTCACACTTCCATTTAACAGTGTCGAAAGAATTTTTATATCATTTTTAATTTGTGTTAGTTTCCACAAGATAACTGATAGACAACAATTTTTCTTCTACATTGTCTTTTCCTTTCATCTTCTTATTTTTTTTAGAAAATTAAATAAAACACTATTAAGAATCAGAAGATTCAGTTTTGTGTCTTTTTGCACACACACACAAAACTTATTTATGCAGGCTAAATCACTCTGAAAGACAAAGGAGATGAAACCTCATTATTTCTTTTGCATTTATACAGCACATGAGTAGAGAACAGTTCTCTTCCAAGGCATTATGCTCATTTGCTTTAATGATTAAGGATGCTCAATGTACGCGCATGCGTCCACACACACAAACACACACAAACATGTCTTATTAGTTTACTAAAACCCAGCTTCCTTCAACCTGATATTTTGTGGATGTAAAATTGCATATTTTACATTTTGTAGTAATGTCTTAAGTGTAATGCTACAATTGTAATGAAAGATAGCTTTATTCTATTTGAATTTCTTCATTTGTATATTGGTAGAACTGCTCATAGAAGGCACTCTAAGGCATAAATATAGAATAGTAGGCAGACTGGCATATAGCTATTTTAAACTTTATGAGTTTAGGGATTTGTGTTCTTGAATAAGTTGGTTCTCTTTTACTAGTTGACCTTTAGGAACCCAAAGAATGTTACTATTCATCCAGTACTATACAGTTAAGGGAAGTATAGATACATGTTATGGTTTGGATAAAAGTCTCCCCAAAAGCTCATGTCTGAGACAATGCAGATATTTTCAGAGATGGAATTATTAGATTATGAGAGGTGTGACCTGATTGGTGGATTAATCTACCAATAAGAATGAACTAGGTGGTAACAGGAGGCAGATAGGGTGTGGCTGGAGGAAGTAAGTCCCTGGGGCATCCTTTGGAATTTATGTTTTTGTCTTGGTAAGCAAAACTCTGTTTGTTGGTGTCACTTCCTGAGCAGCTTTTCTGTACCCTGTCCTTCCACCATGATGCTCTGCCTCATCTGGGGTCCAGAACTATATAGTTAGGACTATGGACCATACCTCTGAATCTCTTGGCCAAAATATATGTTTCCTTTTCTGTATTGTTCTTGTCAGGTCTTTTGGTCACAGTGACATTAAAGCTGAATAAAAAATACACAACTTTTGTTCTATGCAAAGGAAAATCCCTTGGATAGGTCTCTGACCTTCTTCCTCCTCCCCAATCCATTTTTCATTAAAGCAGCCACTATGACCATTCACAAACACATATTTCACCATGTAACCCTTGACAGGCTCCTGTGGGTTGTTAGTTTTAATCCAAAATCTGCTAACTCTTTAGAGAACAAGAAAACCTGAGAAATTATTGCAGGTAGTCTGATACTTTTAACAGAAATGAGGTAGGAGAGAGGATACAAAGATGAGTAGAAAGGAGAGCAAAGGAATAAGGAACGACATTACTCCTCCATGCCAATAACTCCCAAATTTCTCACAAATATACATAAATTAGAGTTATTATCAATTCACTCATTTCTGAAAATTGCTTTATTTTGATTAAAGTTTAGTGGCACTGCTTTCCTACACAATGTATCATCAGATTAGTAGATACAAATGAGATATGAATTAAGAAACTTATAGGCCCATTCCAAAGGCTAAGTAGATAGTGAAGACAATGTCAGCTTGAGGAACCTGGAGAAAACAAAACCACCATAAATGAATGTTTTGTGATCTGTGATGAAAGAACTGAATTGACCAGCCAGGCATCCTTCCCATACATCTTCCCATGCCCATCTCTCATAAAGTTCCCTTTAAAAGAAGAGCCCAAGACCCAGGAAGTCACATTTGATTCTCAAGATTGTCCCCAGTATGCTTTCAAAATGCACATCTTCTCGTTTCTCCTCCAAATAAAATTGTTCTCTGTGCTAAAACTTGATGCACCTTTAAATTTGTTTCTGTGACACATTAAAAAGGGTCTGATTAGTGGGCTCCACCTCTGGAAAGGCCTCCTCGTGCCTCTTTATTGTGACAGTACAGTTTTCCATAATCAAATTCGAATTGACTCTTTTCTAATTATTGGTATTCTACTTTGAATTTTTTCCTTTTCAAAAGCATCTTTCACCAATACTGTTTCTTTTTTAGAAGAAAAATAACACTTCTCAACCATCTTTAATTTTCCTTTGGTACTTAGTCCTTGGGTATTGAAATCTCCAGGATAAAAAAAAAAGGCAATTCAAAACGTTAATTTTCATTTTCAAGAAGTAAGTGACTCTTATTACTCTGTAAAAAAACCTTTTGCAAGTGACTATGTTTTTAGGATATTACATTTATGTCTTTCAAAAATTTGTAGGAATATCTAATTGAGTTGTCAGGGGCACCTGGGTATAAATGAGCTTTTAAAGTATATCACTCTGTGATTTTTGTTATAATTCTCTAAATGATTCAAAGAAATGAGTGACATTGTTATAATAAAAATCATTCAATTCCCAATTACTCATTTCTGAGAACAAAATTTCTTGGTGTCTTGATCTATGAAAATACAGGAATGACGTGTGTTCTACCACATTCTCACAATATGCAAGATTTCAATGTGGGGACATCGACTAGAAGGGAAAACAACATTAGAGGATGAATTTTCAAAATAGGGTTTCTTAAGTAGTTACATTTAAAAGATATACTATGTTTATTCTTTGCTTCAGAATTTAACTCGTAATTTAAAAACTCATTTCAGGACAGAGGCTGTAGCTCAGTGGTAGAGTGCTTGCTTGCCTGTCACATGTGAAACACTGGGTTCGATCTTTAGCACCAGAATAAAATAAAGCATGTTATAACTATATATAAGTATAAAAAATTAAATAAAAATTAATAAAAACTCAATTCAAAGAAAAAATACTCCATACTAAAAAAAATTTATGTTACAAAATTTAGTCCATATAATATATAAATGACTCTTTTGTAGTCTTTGTTACTGAGAATTGAATCCAGGTGCACTATAGCAGTCTACCACTGAACTACATTCTCAGACCTTTATTGTTGTTGTTGTTATTATTATTTTGAAACAGGGTCTTGCTAAACAGTAAAGGCTGGCCTCAGACTTACAATTTTCCTGTCTGAGCCTCCTGAGGTTTTTGGATTGCAGAGACATGTGCCACTGTATTCTGCTAATAAATTACATTTGTTTTGTTGGTAAACACTATGCAGAGAAAGTAGAAATGAAATTCAAATAAAAATAGCAAAATATATATATATATATGTACATGTATATATGAATATCATGTATGTATAATGTTAAATAAGAATTAGCAATGATACCTAGATTCTTTTGGAAATATTTCAAGGTACTGTAACAATTATTTTAAATTTTCATCACTTTAAATATGTTGTGAATTATATACATTTGCATCTATTTAAACTCATTATGAAAAATGTTAGCTACAATGAGAACATATGTGAGGGCTGGGAATGTATTTCAGTGGTAGAGTGCTTGCCTAGCATGCATGAGACCCCGAGTTTAATCCCCAGCATGAAAAAACAAAACAATGTGAAAGTCTCATATGTATTATAAAGTATCTTACTGGTCGAGGGGACTGGTCTTCATTGTTAACAAAAGACACCCTTCTTGCTTTGCTCTTCTGAGCCAACTTCCTCAAGGGAATTTGCATTGTATATCCTGCCTAGGTCCCTATGCCATGCATGTGAAACTTATTAAAAGTTAAGTGAAGCCGGGCGCGGTGGCGCAAGCCTGTAATCCCTGCACTTTGGGAGGCTGAGACAGGAGAATGGTGAGTTCAAGGCCAGCCTCAGCAATAGCGCGGTGCTAAGCAACTCAGTGAGACTCTATCTCTACATAAAACACAAAATAGAGCTGGGGATGTGGCTCAGTGGTCGAATGCCCCTGAGTTCAATCTCCATTACCAAAAAAAAAAAAAAAAAAAGCTAAGTGACCCTACTTTCCAAGTTACATAGAACCCAGTAAGATCAGAAAAGACAACACTTGCATTTTGCTGTCTCTGTAAGAGTTTAGCTTTTCCACCTTTCTAGATATTTTACTTTTTCCTTGAATAAAGACAAATAGCTAGAACTGATAGCTACTCCAAATACCATATGAATTTAGAATGAATTAAGAAAGAATTTATAGCAAATGAAAGTGTCAAATCCTTTTATATGAAGACAAGTCATCACTTATTCTGAGAATGTGCACATAATATATCTGCTTGCCTGTATCAAAAGTGAGGATTCTTTATGTCTATGTTATGTTTAGTGCATTGCCTGTGATGCACACTACAATTTATTTAAGTAATTACTCAAAAATGAAATTGTTTCTGTCTTGTAAGTTTGATGAGATTTTCTGGATTGGTAGGGGAGATCATTTTTAATTTTTCCCTCAATACATAGAGAATGTGGAAAGATTTTTGGATAGGTATAAAATGGAGCACAGGAGGATTCATAAGGGAAATAGAAAAACGATTGTCTTATTATAGCTAGTTAAAGACTTTGATTTATTTGAAACTTCTAAAATAATGCCCTGAAAGTGAGAGTTTCAGAAAGGTAATTTTTTAACCTCTCCAATCTCAGTCTCTGAATGTCTAAAATATTGAAATATGCCCTGAAGGATGAGAAAGAGTAGTCTACATTGCTAAATGTAGAGGCCCTGAGTTTAATCTTCTGAGGTGAAGAACTGCCTCCCATCTCCTCATATCTAGATATGCCTCCTGAAATGTCAATGAATATATCCATGTCTCTTTATCTATCTACGTAAATAATAAATAAGCAATGAGGTAAGAATTTATGAATTATAAGAAACTTGGATAATTTTTAAAGTGATGCTCTAATATGCTCTAATATTCTAAATATGAAATTTGTTTAGAGAATACAATTAATAACAGACATTGACATTGTCATAACTTCTATGAGTTAAAAAACACATCATTTATGTGAAATGCTGCAGCTTGATGTCTAAATACTTCATAAGAAGGTTTACACAAACCAACCCAATAATAGTGAAGGTCAGATTGCTGAATAACCAAGAAAAATTTGGAGAAAATATCCATTTGCTTACATACAGATTAGATGAGGCTGTGTAGGGAAGATGCAGATCAGTAACCATGTAAACACTGTCCTAGTCCATCTCTCAAGGGATACTGAGATGAAGAGCAGTGTTTTAACAAGGAATACACACTAGAGAGAGAATATGGCAATATAATTGATTGAGTCAATAACCATGGCTGTTTTCTCCAGCTGCTGAAAATGAGAGGTGATATTTACCAAAGAATGAGAAGTGATATTTTCTCCTCCTTCCAAAAAAGGTGGTTAGGGATTTGTGTCTTGGATATCGGAGCCTGATTTGCATTAGGAAGAGAAAATCAAAAGACTCTTGCAAACACAATAATGTAGTTTTAGAGCTAAAATCGGAGGAGGAGTGGTGGGCTTAATGAGCGTAAGGAGCAGAGGGGCTGACTTTGAAGAATGGGAAATGGCTGGTCACAGAGGTGTGATTCTTTTTTCACTTCTCTGCATGCTAAAGGGAGCAAGACCTCTGGAAGAGTTGGCTGTGGAAGCTCTCCAGCAGAAAATTAAATGGTGACATCATGAGCTCTACAAAAATGTCTGGTGACTATAGCAATAAGAGAGTATATGCTTTGAATTCTGAATCTACTTTCAAATGGCACACAAAGGCAGGATGGGTATAGTGGTAATCCTAGGAATAACAGCAATAGATTACAAAGGAAAGGCTCTTGTTCCCTTTGCCTTAATTGCCAGTCTTCTGGGTTTTTAGAATATAGAAAGAAAAAGAGATGCTTTAAAATATAAATCTAATTCCTTTAAAAATAATTAAGACAGGGACAGAGACAAATTCAATGTTATTTATAAGTAAATATGCACTTTATTTTTTTGCAGTTGAGCATTGTGAAGAAAATGCTTAACTCTTAATGGCATTGCCAGCTTTTTCATATACTGAGAATCCTGACAAACTTCCTCAGAGATGATGGCTATGTCTTGTTGTTATAACAAAATACCACAAAAAATATAATTTATAATGAACAGAATTTGGTTTCACAGTCTTGAAAGCTAGAAGGAAGTCAAAGATCAAAGGGCTACATCTGGAGGGGACCTTCTTGCTTCACAGTAACAAGTAGAATGCTTCCCATAGGGTGAGAAATGGGGGAAGGCAATGATAAGGAACCCACTCCTATGAAACGTTATTAGTCCATTCATGAGGGCAGAGAACTTATGACCTAGTCACCTCTTAAAGGTCTACACTCTTCACACCAGTTCCTTAGAGACTCAAGTTTCCAACATGTGAATTCTGGGGAACACGTTGAAATCATAACACATATGAATTTCAAGAATCATTCTGATGCCTGTCAAATGATGGGAACCACCAAATGGAGACATAGGCAAGATACACACAAGTGTGATCCTTGCAGATACAGCCTTACAGGTATTGTTTCCAAGGGCCCCCTACCCCTCTGAAAACCTCACTTGATTTCACAGGAGGTTAAATGAGAGTTCTTATTTCGAAATGGCTTCTTTCTTGTCATTTTCAGTGAAACCTTTTGAAAGATGTCTGAGTTGATATTGCCAGAGTTGTATTTTCTTAGTAGACATATGTCCCTTTATATGATTTGCAGTGCCTTTTTAAACAACTAAGAAGTATTTTCTGTATTTCTATATTTTTCACAATTATCTCATTGAGAACATTTGAATGTAGTCTACTCTTCCTGTGTCTGTTCTTAGTTAATATAGCTGTATAAAAGCAAAATGGTGATTTTCAGAATGTGAAAAATTGTGTACTGATTTATGTCACTATTGTGTCCACACTAGTTAGTGGAGAAAGCAATGTAGCATGCTACAGAGAGCATGGACTTTGGATATAAGCAGTACCAGGATTTGAATCCTGATCATATCACTTCCTTTTAACCCTTTTTCTCAGATTAGTTAGCTAATTCCTATGTAATTAAAACTTCACATTTCTAAGGAAGATATTAAATATGGATAATTTTGATATTAGAAAAAATTATATATATATGTGTACATTCTGGCAATAGGTCATCTGAGAGTGGAGTTTTAATCCCCAGCACATACAAAGGAAAGTTTTAAAAAAGTGGATAACTTTACAATAATAATAGAAAATAAATTCTCCTAAATTATAAGACATATCACTATGGAAAATAGCTTAGAAAATTCCCAAAGTTCTCATTCACCTTTCTTTCTATATTTCTTTGTCTATTTTAAATAACTATGTTGGATCTCTTTGGATTTTTTTAAGCTTAATATTTTGGTATTCCTTATCACAGAAATTAATGTATTCTGATCCTTACAAAATTCATTTTTGTGAGAATTCCATGAAAACAGATTGGATTTCTAATTGTATTTTATGGTCTAGGTCTCCTTCATATTAGGAGTCATGTTTACAAAACTTTTGGGGGTGTTGTATTCTTTTTGTTTGTTTGTTGAATTTGTGTACGTTAAATAGGCATTAGAGATAAGTGGAATAATACAACAAAAAAGGTACTGCTATATTACACTACACTTTTTTTAGTTGTAACCTTCAAAATGAGAAAGCCATTTCTCCCCTTATATTGAATGTACACTTTCCATCATTCATTCCTTCCTTCCTTTCTTCCTTCCTTCCCTTTCTCTCTTTTTTTTTCTTTCTTTCTTTCTTTCTTTCTTTCTTTCTTTCTTTATCTCTCTCTCTTTCTTTCTTTTCTTTTCCTTCCTTCCTTCCTTCCTTCCTTCCTTCCTTCCTTCCTTCCTTCCTTCCTTCCTTCCTTCCTTCCTTCCTTCTGTGTGTTTGTGTGTATATGTGCTAAGGATTGAAACCAGAGCCTTACATATGCTAGGAAAATGCTCTAACACTGTAACACTGAGCTACACTCTAGTCCTCTGCCCTGACAATTTTGATATTCACTCCTTTTGAGTCAATTGATTACAAGAAGAACTGTTAGTCTGGAAAATTGACATCCTTATTGCTCCATGTTAGCAATTTGTCCTCCTTGGGGAATAAGCAATTTTCAAATTGCAGAGAGAGTGCATTTGAATTGTGTACTCCTTTCCAGTATCCCTTGAACCTGATGACCCTTCTCAATGTGAAACAGTCAATGCTTTTGCAGATGCTACTTAAGTGTCATTCCAAACTGGGATAGAAACTGATGTATTATTGTTAAGATGTGACCCCAAATGTTGACTTTTGGTCAACATTAAAATCCAAGTTATAAATATTCCAGATTGCATTGTTCTAATAGAATAAGTGACATTTTAAAAATCTAGATATATAGAGCACAATCTTACAAAACACATGCTATTAATTAATGTGCTTGTCATTACATTGTGCTAATTATGTTTCATAAGTCATCATGGTAAACATTACTGTTATCATTTACATATTCCTTCTTGAAACACACACAATGCATACCTGCATTCACGCCTGATCACACACACACACACACACACACACACACACACACAATGATATTATTGCTACAGTAAAATGATTTCCCTGAAAATAATTTTGTCCTCAAGTGGGTACAATTTTATTTTATTGTATTCTCAAAAAGTTTTGTCTTTAAATAGATAATTTTCAACTTGTTGGCAGATGATTGCTTTTCCATCAATGCACACAATCTCCAAGGTAGAGTTCTTTTGGAATTTTTGTATTTCTCAGTGACAACGATGAGATCATTGTCAAATGTGAAAGCATCTTCATTGTTTGTAAAGGTTGTGAAACTTGGAGCTATTAACTAAGCATCTATATAATTTACTAAAATTGTTTATAATTAGCAAATGTTCTTCTCCTACTTGGCTAATATTCCTGTTCTAGCTTAACCTATTATTTAATTTAAAACTTAAATAAAAATCTCCTTTTTTAATATACAGCTGTTAAAACATACATAATCACATAGTTCCTTATGATTTGAAGAATGTATTTTAAAAACATCTATCTGTGCAATTAAACCTATAAATTCCTTTGGTTGTCCATATGGGTTCCATACTATGAATTCTTTTAAAGAAATATTTGTAGAATAAGCAAGACTTTAAGGCTTTTTAAATAAACATAGAGAAAAGAATGGTAATAAAATTGTAGTTAACTCTTTGGAAGTATGAAATCAACTTTTATCTTGTAAAATTAATTAAATTTTGGATGATTCTGTGACATAACCAGGAAATAAAGCTCTATTTTTCCAAGTGAATGTATTCCTTATACCATTTCAAATACATCCAGTATTTAAACCAGTTTCATTATTATTTAATGTTTTAACATGTCATTAGAAGCTAGTTTTTAGTTAATGATAAAATGAAGTAAGAGAAAAGATAGTGTCTGACTTATTAATTTGAGAAAGCTTAAAATAATGTGAGGTTATGTTTAATTTACAAATGCACAGTTAATTGAAGTTCTGTAGAGTCACATCACATATGGGAGCTTGTTTCTAAATTAAGCTAGTAAATAAACAATCTATTTGATAAAAGGCATGTTTTAGTTAGCTTTTTCTCTGCTGTGACTAAAAGACCCAACCAGAACAATTATAGAGAAGGAAAAATTTATTTGAGGGCTCAAGGTTTCAGAGGTTTTAGTTCACAGAAGACCAGGTCCATTAATCAGGGCATGGGGTGAGGTAGAACAACATGGCGGAAGAGCGTGGTAGAGGGACACAGCTCACATGATGATCAAGAAGCAGAGAGAGAGGTCTCCACTTGTCATATACAAATATATACCCAAAACCATGCCCGAATTCCCATCTCCTCCAATCACATCTTACCATTTCAGTTAAGACTCAGTTAATCCCTATGAGGGGATTAATTCACTGATTGGGTTAAGACTCTTATAACCCAGGCCGGGGTTGTGGCTCAGTGATAGAATTCTTGTCTACCACATGTAAGGCCCTGGGTTCGATTGTTAGCACTGCATATAAATAAATGATTAAAATTAAAGGTCTATTAACAACAAAAAAAATATTTAAAAAAAAAAACAACACTTATAACCCAATCATTTCTCCTGTGAACCTTCTTGTAGTGTCTCACACGTGAGCTTTTGGGGGACACTTTACATCTAAGCTATAACAAGTCATTCTTAAAATCTCTGTGAAATATGCTGTGTAGGAAATTGATATACTGATCTTAGGAAGTATTAAATTTATTTTCTTCCTATGCTATAATAGTTTTGTTTTATTTTTAGATAATCATTATGGAAGAAGTTTCCTTGATTTTAGAATCATATTCCACTAATTTTTATTCAAGGATACAGTTAATTCAGATGTATGAGATATAGAACAAAAGTCAGATTGGATTTTAATCCATCAGAGAGACCCTCAGGTGCTCATATCATCCATTTTATTTATTATTGGGATCATTAAATTATTTATGTCTTCCTGCCCTCCTCTTTTTATTCTTTTTCTTTTCTTTTTTGGTTTTGAATAACTGTATTGCCTCTTTTAAAAAATATTTTTATTTTTAGATGAACACAATACTTTTATCTTATTTTTATGTGGTGCTGAGGATCAAACCCAGTGCTTCACATGTGCTAGGCAAGAGCTCTACCACTGAGTTATAACCCCAGCCCCTTTGCATATTGCTAAGTTAAATATATATATATATATAAAATAAGACTTCATTACATAATGAATTGTATTATTCAATTTACAAGACTTATAATTGTATATACACTATATATATTTTCTTAATAAGGAAATCAAACATATTATTAATTAGTATTAAGGGATATTTGAGACATTTTAGTTTAACACAAGTACACGGTTTTATAAATATTTAAAACATTTGTATTATTTTATATGACACTTCTATACGTATATAGTTAAGATAAAAATACACAATCCAACTGAGTACACAATTGAGGTTTTATTTCTAAATGAAATGCATTATATAAGTTTCGTACAAAAAGTTTTCTGTGGAGAAACATTTTACATTGAATTTGCTTAATGTGTACTGATTGTTTTACACTCCTTACTACCTGCTATGTGATGCAAAATACCATCTTTACTCATCACTGCTATTTCTTTTGGAAAAAATAAATATCTCATTACTTCTACGATTTTTCTTTGTAAATTATGACAACATGATGGTGACATTTACATGGGTCAATTATTGTTTTTAGATAATAAAAATGATTTTGTTTTTTTATCAGATGCTGAGCAAACAAGTACATTTCGAAGGGTAGGAGATAAATTCTAAAGACAGCCACAGTCAATCCCTTCTCATTATACATTTACCTTTAATTTTATCCATTAAAAAATTGTCTGTTATTCTTCTAAATCCAGGCTACACTTGTAACTTTCTTTATTCAACAGAACACGATGATAAGGATATGGTACATGCCTCATCTCTGTCAAGTTAAGGCTAAGAGGCTTGGCAGATTCTACATTATTTCGGGGGAAATCCATTCATTGTAAAGGAAATCTCACATTCACAACACTGCAATGTTTTAGGAAGTCCTATTAGTACATAACCAAAGTTTACATAATCACTAATTTATTATCTATAATTGTATTGTTTTGTAGTACTGCAGGATCTACAATCATGATGGTTGGCCATGATTGTTTCTCTGGAGCCTTGGAAGAAGAGCCTTCCAAATTAATGCAAATTGTTGAAAACTTTAATTTCCTTCCCATAGTATCTGCATGGTCCCTATATTTAAAATCCAGCAAGCTAGTAGAACTCTTTTCATATTTCTCATCTCCAGCATCATCATCTTTCTTTCTTCTCTGATATCTGCTTCTACTTTCTCTTTTGTTTTTAAGAGCAAATGGGATTACAAAACTAAAAGGAATACCAATAGAGTCAAAGAAAGGATCTAGAGGGAGGGAGAAGGGAAGGACATGGGCAAGTACTGGGGGATTAAATCTATACTATCTTCATGTATGAATATACTACAATGACTCCTGCATTTGTGTATATGTATACACACACACACATACACACTCCTATGTAATTGTGACAAACTATTTAAAGTAAGAATAACAATACAAGGAAGGGAGGAGGGAAAAGAGAAAGTAATGGGGAGTGAGATGATCAAATTATGCTATGTGCACATATGAATATGGTATAATGAATCCTACTATTAGGCATAATTATAATAGACCAATATAGAATTTTTTAAAGGAACTCATATGATTATATTAGGACTATTTGGATTATTCAAAATAATCTTCCTACTGTAATGACATTTGTAAAATT
>CM053405.1:15557373-15645805 GCA_028644305.1 Xerus rutilus | reverse complement strand
CCCATTTATTGATTGGATTATTTGTTTTTTTGGTGTTAAGTTTTTTGAGCTCTTTATATATCCTGGAGATCAGTGCTCTGTCTGATGTGCGTGTGGCAAAAATTTGCTCCCAGAATGTAGGATCTCTGTTCACTTCATTGATAGTTTCTAAGAGGCTCATTTTAAATTTGACTTGTTTGCTTTATATTATAAGTTATGTTATTTGTATATATGGATAACAGTCTCTTATCAGATAAATGTTTTGCTCAGTTTGTGGTGTTTTTTCCTTTCTATTAACAGTATCATTTTGCAGAGATGGGGAAAAAAGGAATTTTCCTGAGCCCCAAATTACTATTTACTTTTCCTTTCATGGTCATTCCTTTTTATATTACCTAAAAATTAATTCGTCACTGAACCCTAGGTCTGTTAGATTTTTGTTTTTCTGTGTTTGCTTTTAAAAGTCTTGTAGATTTGCAGTTCATATTTGAATTTGGGACCCACTTTGTGTTAAGTATTGCAAACAACATAATGACTGTGCCTAGACTGCTTACTTATCTAGATAGGCAGTTGTTCCAGCACCTGTTAAAACAAAACAAAATAAAACAACAACAAAAAAATAACATGATTTCTCTATTGAGTTGGCTTAGCTTCTTTGTCTTGACTATATATACATTTCTGTGAGTTTATTTTTAGATATTCTGCTTTGCTTACTGATCTGCTTATTTTTTGCAAATAGCATCCTGTCTTGAATAATGTAGTTTTAAAATAAGCATTTTTTTGATTATTTGGTACTCTCTACATAAATAATTACGACATTTGTGAACAACATATTGTTGTTCTTGTTGTTTTCATCCATTCAATCTGTGTACTTCTAAATTTCCTTTTCTTTCTTTATTATATTTGCTTGGTCTTTAAGTTTAATGTTGACAGGATTGATAAGAGGAAAGGGAAAACAAAAGGTGTTTGTTTGGTTTTTTTTGTCCACTGAGGATGATATTACATACAAATTTCTGATGATATTATTTATCAAGTTGGAAAGTATCCTTTGAACCTCAGGTCACTGAGAGTTTTTATTATGATAGGTATTATTTTTTTCTGTTTTTATTCATGTAATCATATGCTTTTGCTTCTTTAGTCTGTTGATATGATAGATTTCATCAATTAAATTTTGCACTTGAATGAGTTTCAAATAGATGTAATAAATCCTACTTGTTTGTGGTGTATAGCCCTTTTAAAAATTTTTGAAATTTATTTCCTAAGGGATTTTTCTGGATTTTTGCACCTATGTTTATGAGGATACTGGGCCATAATTTTTATTTGGTATTTATTTTAGAGTGACAATAGATTCATAGAGTGACTTAGGAAGTGCCTCCTTCTGTTGTTATTTTCTGAAAGATACTGTTGGAGATTATAAATGTAATTCATTATATATAATATTCACCAATGAAATCATCTGGAATTGGTGATTTTAGATTGGAAAGCCATTTCAGTATCTTTAGTAGCACATATAAGAATATGCAAATTGATTCTTATAATGACATAATTTTTAAAGAATATTGGCATTTTACTTTTCCAGACCTGTTTATCTGATGTCCCATTCCACATTCTCTTTGGTTATGTGGAACTGGAGGGGATTGTGAAATTTTAAATCTTAATAAAGACAAATTGAACTTGATAGTATGGGTACAATGGAGTGTGGCTATTGGTTAACTTATCATTCAGTGAAGTAATTGTTGGCTATCTATGGTGTGGATACTTTCTCTGATTACTCAGCTCCCCTGTATGTTAACACCCTTGGTCTCTTGATGCCAGTGGTGTGTGGGTAGTGAAGAAAAACAAGATTTTATATAAAACCTATAGGAAATACTTCTCATATTGAGCTATGCAATATGAAAGGGAAGGATTAAGTCATCACTGAAGACATATAAAAGCTGAAGGTCTACTAATTTGAATGATGCAGCACTATAATATATAAAGTAATTCTGACACTATTTTTAAGGGAAAAATATAGAATTGAATTTATCTGAATTCTCATGATTGGAGCATACATTTGTAGCAATACTGCAGCAACTATATAATTGCACCTAATCATAAATATATCATCAAAACTAACAATTCTAAACAAACATTGAACAATTATGTCAATTGAAAGGTTGAATTATAGAAACAATGTTATATAATTGCCTTAATATAGAGAGACTAAACAAGTGTAAAGGAATGATATAGCAAAAGGATGTTTATAAAGGTATAAGATGCACAAAACATTAATAACTAATGTTGGAGTATATGATATTTTAAATTTTATTATAACTAAAATTTTTCTCTCCATAAAATAATATTGTACAGAATTTCATACTGATGCCTTTGTAGCTTTTATTCTTTTAGAGGAAAAGCTTAATAATTTTAATACAAGATCTGATAACACTTGGACCTGTGGCTGATTTTGAGGCTGTTTATGAGATTCGCACATACTGAAAATTATGTCTTATTTGTGAATAGAACTTTATTTCACTGAGATTTTTCCAGCTATAGTAATAATTTTTGCCTTTGATCCTCCTTTAACTAAGAGTAATTATAGCTATCTAAAGTTAATTTTTATTTCAACCATGTGCTCTATTTTCTATCTTTTGACTTTAAATCTCTCCAGTCATTTTTTAGTGTCTTGTAAGCAATATATTCTTCATCATACTTTTTTTTTCATTCATTTTCAAGCTCCCTAACTTTATATTATTTATTTATTTTTTGCAATACTAGGGACTGAATTCAAGACTTTGCATTGTGCTAGACAAACATTCTCTCATATTTTCTGGCTGATGTCATTATTCTGTAGCAGTTTGGTTTATAACTCCCCTCTATGCTCTTTTGTTGACTACATTTTAAATTCCTTTTTTTGTTCCATATCAGTATGTATCATTATTATTACTAAAAAAAGATTCTTCTGCTTTACTTCAGTGTTTCTCTTTCACATTCTTTTAATTGACTGATACAACAGTGATGATAAACTCAGATATATCCTTCAGTTTACCTAGCCTAGTGCCTTGAATGTAAAAAGTGTTTAAACATTACTGAAATACATTATTTTTGGAATATGAAAATTCTAGTTCTATGAGGGTCACAATATTATATAATTTTACATTACCTAATATGAACCCATAGGTACCTCCATCTTATTCCACAATTCCATTGTGACTTCTAGCAACAGTTTTTCATTAACAGCAGTAGTCCTTTTGACTTATGTCATTTTGGTACTTTGTTCATTTTCCTCTAGAGACAGAAATCCAGATGTTAACGAGGATTCTGCTTCTCTTGAAAAATTTTGATGAATTAGAACAGTTTTTTCACATTAATTTCTCCTACCAAAAAACCTGGAAGAGAGCTTCTCAGTTCTTCTCATTGATACTTTTAGTGGAATATCCTCATTCATAAAATCTAATCTACATCTATTTTACCCATGACATAATATAGTTAAGATTCTTAATTCCTTAAGGATTTTAGCATCTGGATAACTGGCAATTTGTTGAATATTTTACAAATATAACACTTTTTGGTTTTTCTTTTTTATTGTGAAAATTGTATACATGCTATGTCTTATATATAGGGGTAAATTTTATATCATTGTATATTCCCAGAAGTACATTACAAGCCAATATGGTACTGTATTTTTATTATAAATGTTGGTAAATTGCTTCATGATTTGATTGCATTAGTAATTTGTAGTTGTATATAAAGTGTATGAATCCCTATTTTTGTTCATGCTTAGAAATCTTGTTGATCTTTATACCTGTACAGATTATCATTCCAATCATTTGGCCACTTATTTTATGGGATTTTTCTCCTTTAACAATTGTGTGCTTTATTTTAACTTATCATGATTGGTGCAACCATAGAGATTTCAAATTATTAACAGAAACAACCTGTTAGTATCTTAAGATTTTTCACTTCCAAGAAGACCATTTTAAATTTTCTTTTTGAAACACACAACTCAAACACTATTGAATTCCTCTGATATCAGTAATCCTTCAAACCTATGATCCTTTATCTTACTTCATTGCTTACAATGCCCCAGTTTTCTTTTTTACATAGGTCCAATTATATGCTTCAATATTATAATCACTTCCTATACACATCATGTTTCCTGTCTTCTCCTACTGAAGGGCACCCACACCTGATTATTTTCAACTTTTCACCTGCTCTACCTGTTTCTAGGAAGCTTTATGATTGATCATGATGATGATTATGAGGATAATTGTTCTCATTCTAAGTTTATAATCACTCAACTTAGGCTTAATCCAGAAACCCTCCATCTTTCTTTGGTTCAGTTACTGTATAACTACAGAAAGGATTATTTAAGGATGTAATGAATCCAAATTTGTCTTTATATCTTTTGCATTTTACAAACTATTGCAACAAATATATTTTATGATATAACACTTCCATAATATTAGTTGCTTAAAACCATGAGTTTCTCTCAGTTCAAGATTCTTGGGGTTGAATGAGAAATAACTTTAGGTTTGGGTTCTCTCACTTCCCCTTTATCCAGACATTCTATACATCATTCCATAGTTTGGATGGATGATCAAAGTGGCCTCACTCACATTCCCAGTCATCAGAAAGCTGAGTAAAGCCAGAATATTTTATTTCTCTCCTCATAGCCTCTTATCCTTCAGCAGCATAACTAGGATTGATTTATTATGACCTTAGGGTTTCATGTTGTTCAGGGATAAGCCTCAATAATCTAGCTCTTTTCAGCTCTCATCTTGCATTGTATTTACATATTTTCAAAAAAGTCATATACCCACCTATATTCAAGAGGTGAGAAAATAAACTCATCTCTTGGTTGGAAAATAATATATACCACTTTAAAAGGGTAGTGATTCAGAGAAAAGGCTTATTTATTTTTCAGTTTTCAGGAGATGTATATTTGTTCTTCATTTGGTCCTGCACCATTTTATGAATGCATAGCTCAAATATGGATAATTTTTAAAATAATCATTATTCTGAACTATCTAACTGGTATATATTTTATGTATTTATGTATTTAAAAATTACTCAAGCATTTTAATATATTTATTATAAAAGTCTTGCACATTATTTCTTGGATTTATATTGAAATATGTGTTATTTTAATTCTTTGTAAAAATACAGTGGAAAAATTAAGTGCCAACCTAGATTTCTATATAGGAATATATGTTCAGTAGGTATAGAAATCTAGGTTGATAGTTTGCATTTTTCATTGTATTTTTTGAAATACTTTAAACACTAATTTTAGAAGCAAGGTGAGATTTTAGACAATGTGCTATGACCACAGAACAGACTTCAACACTAGATGGTTGAATGAAGCCCTCCCACATTACAAGAGTGATTTCCTGTACTTAATGTCAGTTAACAGTAAATGATGATCTATCTTGAAAATACAGAAACTAGTATTTACCAAAGAATAGGACACCATGTCCAATCAACTAACATATAAAAGTGACTATCACAATAAGATAACTAGGTAAAAGAAATCTTACATACATTTAGTAGTAGACTTCATTTTCAAAGGTGTATCCTTATTGATCTTGTTGGATCTCAACTACAGAATGACATATTTTAATAAAACTTGAAGTAAATTTTATTTGTATGCTTCATTTTAGAACAATATTCTGTTATATAGGACATTCACTCTATTCTTTAAATATAAAAGTTTTATCTAATATGGACATACATACCTTTTGAACGAAGTTTTAAAATCTTAGATACACATTAATGGTGGCTATAGAACTAGCAAACACTGAAATCCCAAAGCACCAAAGAGTGATGATGGTGAAGCTTGATTAATATAATTTTGTTGGAATCATCTATACCCCAAATGCAGAAAAGATAATCTAGATATTAAGGCATTCAATCATGTTTATTTAAAATGAATGAATGGCTCAATTTTAAATTCATATGTCACTCATCTCCACTTTGGAAATCTCAGGTCAAAAATTACAATATTTTATGAAGAATCTGAGGGATAAATGAGATACAGGAATTAACTAATCATGAAGAATGTAATAGGCTACACAAGTTTTTATTGCTATATCATCTTTACTTGCTCTTCTTAGTCTGCATACATATTTTTTGGGCAGAATGGTACCTGGGATTGAACTCAAGAGCACTCTACCACTGAGCCACATACTCAGCCCTATTTTGTATTACTTTAGAGACAGGGTCTCACTGGGTTGCTTAGCTCCTCGCTTCTGCTGATGCTGACTTTGAATTTATGATCCTCCTGCCTCAGCCTCCCAAGCCATTGGGATTACAGGAGTGCACTATCATGCCCAGCTACATATGTAATTTTTTAATAAATTAAATATGTTGATTATATGAACAATTTCATTAACATGCCATTGTTTATGCTGTAAAATAAATAATTTATTTCTGTCATTTTAAGATTCAACTATTTGGGGCTGTTGTACTTCCTTTCTTATAAAATATGTAATGAATAAAATGCAGTACTTTTCCTTTCTGATAAAATACATAATGATGCTGGGCATGATGGTGCACACTTGAGGCAAGAGGATCGCGAGTTCAATGCCGGCAAAAGTGAGGCACTAAGCAACCCAGTGAGACCCTATCTCTAAATAAAATGCAAAACTGGTAACCCCCACAAATAAATAAATAAATACATACATAAATAAAATGAATAAAATACATAAACATATAAAATAAATAAATATATAATGAATAATACATACATATCATGAATAAAATGCAGAACACAAATATATGGATTCTGGATCTAAATAAGTGTACATATAAAATGTTTTATCTGTAATAGGCAAACTATGTAACTGTAGGAAATGCCATCATCTTTATATATTTTGGTCTCATTGTAAAATGTGTTAATTAATATTCCTTACCTCATGGACATTTATTTTTTAGGGGGAAGATTATTTAAACCTTGAGACCTTGACATATTTGAGAAGAATCAATGAGTACAAAGTATGGAGCAAGCTCAACTGATAAATACTAGCTAAAAGTCACCAAAGTCAGCTCAACTATTATGCACTTGATATTATTTTTATCATTAAAAGACTTTATTGAGCTTCAAAATAATAAAATATCTCTTTATACTATAAATATAAATATTTTGTGGATTCTGAAACAATATTTGTGTTCATTTTTCTGATATATTAAGCGGAATCCTATATGTCTGTTATTAAGGAAGAGGATGGATAGCAGAGTACTTAGATTGGGAGCTCTGGTGGGATGATCCATGGATGCTGACATGATTTCATATTCTGGGACCTTAATCAGGTTAATTAACATGTATGAATCCTATTTTCTCATGTACTAAATTGGTATGTTTATATTTTGATAGATAAAAACATGTCTACTGTGTAAAATAACACTATGAAAAAATAAATCGACATAAAATACAACATAAAGTGAGGAAAAGAAATAAGTAAATTAGAAAGGATAGGATATTGAATTTCCATTTGCAAATCTCTCTAACCTCAGTTTAGAACAATGGTGCATTCATTTTATACTTGAAAAAGTTGCAGATGGCTTCTGTCATCTATGGGAAGAGAGACACACTCATCCATGTCAGAAAACAATTGCTGAATTAGAATTTCAAGTAGCCAGGCACATTCTAGTTAAATGTTTTGTGTGTGCCCTAAACCCTAACAAATGTATTTAATGAGGGCTACATGATATGTAAAGACCGTATCCATATATTTGTTTAAAAATTGACTTCCTGAAAGTTTTACACATCAATTGTAGGTTTTTGTTGCTGCTGTTTGTTGTGAAGAATTGCTCAAAAATTTAGTAGCCAAATTACATTAGGGAAATGTCATCATCTTTGTATACTTTAGTTTCCTTATGGGTAAAATGGAATAACACTTTCAACTTCAAGTATGTTTTTGAGTATTTTGTATATAAGATTTAAATATTAGGAAATATGGTTGTTATGACTAAAGCAATTTTTCAAATCATAAAATATTTTCCATTGTACACATATTAACTATTGTGGCATATTGATTTTTTCAGTTAATATTAGAATTTCTAAAAATGATGTCTCACCTGCCACCTCTGTGTGGATATTCTAGTGTCTCACCTGCAAAACTCTGTCTCTAGCTTAGTGTGAAAAAAAGATCATTCTTCTCAAAGAAAGAGTGCTGGGCAATGTATGTAACAACAGACCTACATCTAATTAGCCTTTAGATATCATAGTAAATATTTATTTTGACAGAGGTACTTAACAGAACATATTTGATTTTTTCATTTTATAAATATAGTTACTTTAGGTAGAGGGGAGGGAAGGAGGAGAGGGGGTATGGAGGTAGGAAGAATAAATCAGACATTTTTACCCTATGTACATATATAGCCATATGACCACTGTGATTCTACATCATATACAACCAGAAGAATGAGAAATTATGCTCCATTATATATGATGTATCACAATGTGTTCTACTGTCATGTATAACTAATTAAAACAAATTAAAAAATAAAAAAGTTGTAATTTAGCTGGGTGCGATGGCTCAAGCCTGTAATCCCAGCACTTAGGGAGGCTGAGACAGGAGAATGGCGAGTTCAAAGCCAGCCTCAGCAATGGTGAGGTGCTTAGCAACTCAGTGAGATCCTGTCTCTACATAAAACACAAAATAGGGCTGGGGATGTGGCTCAGTGGTCGAGTGCCCATGAGTTCAATCCCTGGTACCAAAAAAAAAAAAAAGTTGTAATTTAATTGAACATAGTTTTTTGAGTTATAATCTCAAAGGCAATGTCTGTAAGCACCTAATGTCTAAGCAAAGGAGTATAGTTGTATAAATTTGCTGGTAAATATGAATAGAAATAAAATAAATAGAAAAATAACCATATCCACACCATATACATATGAGTATGTGACATATCTTCATACAATTTACAAACATGTGTGCATATAATATATATTGAAACATATATTATTTATAAAATACATATTTGGATGTTCATTTAGAGATCATCCCCAACCTACAATGGCTCAAATAACAACTTTCTACTCTATGATGGTATATTCAAAACATGCTTCAAAATTTGCATTTTGTTCTTATCCTGTTCTAGCAATGTATGGTGTAATATTCTCTTGTCATGTTGGGTAGCAGCCAATAGCTGCAGCTGGCAATCAACCAGTGTTCAAGGAGGTACAGTAACCAAAGCTCTGAGGTATAATTTGTGGCTAAGCCATTATTTCCATTTAGTTATGTGTCTTACAAAAATTTTCCACGTCAAGTGAAATTTCAGCTTTCAATAAGATTATAGAGATGAAGCCCCTCATGAGACTAGTCTCATCCAAAATAACTGAAGTAAAACATGAATTTTGCCAATATAAATATTGATATGGCCATGTGATTGTAGTATGCTGATTTTAAATTTTCTGGATATATATCAAGGAGTGTAATAACTGGGTAAAATGATGGTTCCATTCTTAATTTTTGAGGAACCTCCATAATGTTTTCCAGAGTAGTTGCACCAATTTGCAGTTCCAGCAATAATGTATGAGTGTACCCTTTGACCCACATCCTCACCAACATTTATTGCAACTTCCTTCTTGATAATTGACATTCTGACTGGAGTGAGATGAAATCTCAGTGTAGTTTAAACTTGCATTGTTAGAGATATTGAACATTGTTTCATATATTTGTTTACAATTTGTATTTATTCTTTTTTGTCTGTTTAGTTCCTTTGTCCATCAGCACATGAATAGATAAAGAAAATGTTACATATCTCAACAATTGAATATTACTCAGCCATATAAAAGAATTACTTTATGACATTTGCTGGTAAATGATGGAAATGGAGACTACTATGCTAACTGAAATAAGCCAGTCCCAAACCTCAAAGATTGAATGTTTTCTCTGATATAGGGAAGGTAATCCAAAATAAGGGGGAGAGAGATTTAAAAAAGAAAGAGGAACGATCAGTGGAGTAAACAAAGAATGAAGGGAAACATGAAAGGGTGGTATAAAGAAAGACAACGGAATGAATCTGACCTAACATTTCTGTGTACATATATGAATATACCACAGTTAATCTCATCATTATGAACATCCACAAGACACGAATTTACAAAAAATAAAAAATAATAATGATAAGTAAATAGCAGAAAGATCAGTAGAGTAAAGAGTCCAGCAGGTAGGAGGAGAGGTGGGGAAGAGGAAGTACTGGGGACCAAATTAGAACAAATTATATCCCATGTTTTAATAATTATGTCAAAAAAATTCTATTGTCATGTATAACTAAAAAGAACCAATAAAAAATTTGAGAATTGAAAGGAGGAAAAAATTCAAATTATGTTTGAGTATTTAAATGCCTTCTTCACAAGCATTCAAAAAATACACAGATGAAAAGTCAGCAAAGACATAATGACTGAAACAATATAATAATTATTAAACATAATCTACTTTAAATTTACATAATTCAGTGTCCTTCAGTGATGCAATACATGTTCTTGTGAAGTTAACCAAGATTGACAGTATCTGGGATACAAGTCTCAATATTTTTTAAATATTTGAATAATATACACTCTACCATCTGGCCAGAATGGAATGGAGTTGAAACTCAATAAAAGGAACATATCTAAAGAATTTTCAAATATTTGGAAGTTAAGTAGCACACTTCTAAAATAAATTAATTTAAAAGAAATGGCATTACCATTTCAAAAATATTCTGAGCTGAGTGGAGGTTTGTGATTTCAACAGTTACTAAGGAATAAATATCTAAATGGAATAAACACTGTTTATTTTCAGAAGTTATAAGAGAAAGTATTTATTAAACTCAATAAGTAGAAGAAAAGGAAATTAAGACTAAAATCAATGAAAACCATAAAAACCTATCTTAAGAAATTATTAAATTTGATGTTAGTATCTAGGCTTATCTAGATATTACTGAATATTCTATAAATATTGATCTATTAAGAAATATATTGTGTCTGCAAATTTGACAAGGGACAGTCAGTAGACTTATTTCTTCAAAGATAGAAATAACTAAAGTTCACATAAGATGAAATAAATGATTGCAATAATGTACTAATTGAAGAAATCGAAATTGTAAGGAATCATCTACCCACAACAGTTTAATGTGCAGTTGGCTGCATTGGTACAATCAACTCAACCAAAAAGAATAAAAAATACCAATCCTACAGAAATTCCTCCTGAAAAGAGAAGAGGAAGTAACACTAACAACTTCTAAGATCGGAATTGCCTTGATTGCAAATACACAGTCTTTAGAAAAACATCAGCAAACAATACTTGTCATTAAAATAGAGGTACAGTTACGTCATAAAATATTTTAAAAATTCAAATTGAAATTTTGAATAATATTTAGAAAAGTATCAAAATATGAAAATTTAGTGTCAAAAATAACTGTAAACATAGATCAACTGTAAACTATTACATATATCAAAAATAACTTCTAAAAAAGACCTATGCATTAGTTATCTATTCCAGTCTGACAAAGCACTTCAAAGTTTGGTGACTGAAAATGTGCAATAAGTCTTTTGTTTTCTTCCTTCCTTTCTTTCTTTCTTTCTTTATTTTTTTGGGGGTGTCAGGATTTCAAGAGTAGCTTCTGTTTTGTTTCTAAATCAAAGTTTCCTCTGAGGTTTCTCAAAATATTTGAAAGTTTCTGAATTGACCAGGGATGTAGTCATCTGAAGACTTGATTGGACCTAGCGAATTCAATTATATGTGATTGGCAAGTTGGTCCTGGTGGTCCTCAGGAAGCTTAAGGCTCATTCATATGCTTATACAGTGGCCTCAGCAATATCCTCATGGCCTGGCAATTGCCTTCCTCCAGAACAAGGGATGCGAATGACAGAAAAACTCATAACTTTCCTTTTCTTGATTCAATGCAGAGTCCAAGAAGCAACCTTTTAGTAACATTAACTTTATTTATAAACTCTTAAACTGCAGCACACATTCAGGGGGAGGGGATTTAGATCCATCTCTGAAAGGAGAAGTGTGCAATAATTTGTATGCACCATATCCTGTACATTAGAAACTTTAAAACACTTTGAGATAAATTAAAGTCAAATAAGTGGGAGATACAACATACATGTTGACTAGATTTGTTATTAGTATAACTAATTCATCTACACTATAAATAAATCAAAATGAAAATCCAACAGGCTCATAAGGATATGTGTACATTCTTGTAGAATTTAAGGATCTTATACTAAAATTTATACCTAATGTAAGTACTTATTGAGGAAATACAGAATTACAAAAATACCGAAATATAGAAATAGACATTATGTCATTAGTGTAACAAAGAAACATATATAAATTAATTGGATAAATATTCCAAAAAGAAACTAGCACATACAAGAAGTTACTGGTTGATAGCATCCCCCAAAGGATGCTGAAGTCCTAATCTCCAAGTACCTGTGAATGTGACCTTATTTGGAAATGGTCTTTATAAATGAAAAATTAAAATTAGATACTAATTCAACATGATTGTTTTCTTATGAAAAGAAGAAACTTAGACACACAGATGGACTTGCATAGAAGGAAGAAAATGTGAAGTATAGAAAGAAAGATAGCAGTAAGTACTGAATGCATGCAGATACCACAAGTCAGCAGTGAGACATAGGATAGATTTTCCCCCATAGGGTTAAAGAATGAACCAATATCATTTACACCTTGATTTTGGATTTCCAGCCTCTAGAACTGTGAGGCACTAATTTATGATGATTAAGCTACCTAAGTTGCAGTAATTTGTTATGGTAGGCTCAGAAAATTAATACAATAACACATTGATTTATAAAAAAAATGCACCAGGCAAATGATGATCCTTTTTACAAATAGTGTGAGAACAACTGGATGTGCATACAGAAAAATTAATCTCAATGGTTATCTTGCATATTAAATAAATTTTTTGAATGGATACACAAACATAAGAAGTATAGTTATGAAAATCTTAAGAGAAAGGTGGTTATTTATGACTTTTGTATAAGGTAAGATTTCATATGATATAAAAATCACAAACTACAAAATAATAAATAAAGCCTCATTGAAATTTAAAACTTCTGTTTTAAGGTCAAAATTGGGAAAATGATAAAACAAGAAATAGAATTTGTAAAATGATTAACATCCGCATTCCTTACAAAGGATTTGTATCTGAAATAAAATAAACACAACTATTCTATCATAACTTAATAAGAAAACAATGTAATTGAAATTACACAGACTTCCAGCTACTTCTGGAACTATACCCTAGACTTAAATCTATCAAAAAAGAAAAGCTCATGGACAGTTAAGGTAAGAGCACTGACCATCCTGGATCAGAGAGTGGAAGGTGGAGCTCACATTCAAGATAAGGAGACCTCTTAGGAAATTTCTACTACTAAAAGCTTATGGGCAGGAAGGAAGTAAAAGCCCTGTGTATTTCAGACACAGTAGGTTTGCACCTGTTCATCTGAGCACAATTTCACTGCATCTGAGAAAGATTCAAAAGAGGAAGCCTTCATCAGTGGTGAAGACCCAGTTAACAGTTTATCCAGAGCCCTATTCAGGGATCCATTCTCTTTAATGAAAAAAAAAAAAAAAAAGTGAAAATAGAGCAAAATCTTATCCTGAGTGAAGCTTGAAAACCCCTGTGTCACCCAGAATGCAGGTGATGACTTATTGGAACAGGGATAAGGAGATAAAATAATAAATAAACTATTATTGAGATAGGGCAATGACGTCTTTCTTGGCAAAGAAAATTACACATCACCTGCTGCTCTTTGTACTACCACTTTTCTAGAGACAATCAGATCAGACACTTAGTAAACTTCTGTTGTATGGCTTAGATATAATTTTTAAAATTTGCATGTAAATATCAGAACGTTATAAGCTCTATTTTTCTACAAACTGGTGGGTATTTTTCAAGACATTAATCAGATTTCATATATTTTATTTATTATGATATTACACACAACCTAGGATGTGAAATTAAATTTGATTAAAGAAAATGCTAATTGTTGGAATGAATTTAGTAAAATTGTGCATCTAAGAATGACATTCAATAGGATATCTGTATTAATGATCTTAATTAATTTTTGCTACCAATTTATTTTTCTCATTTTGACGGTCTCAAATGGTCTTATAGTCATAATAAGGCAATATTTATAATATTTAAAACTTATACTAGAAATACTTTAGAATAAATTTACATTAAATAGCACTCAATTAAACGTAAATATCAATATATAAGCATGTCCTTAGATATTACAGCTTTTGATTACACTAAATTGTTTTCTCAACTTGAGATGCTATTCTATGGTAAAATAGTCTAAAGTGGAACAACAGAAAATATAATTTAAAAACTAATATTAGATCTTAGTTCAGGAAAATAATGACAAAGATTTAGAATCATGATATTATTGAAAACAATATTTGATAGTATTGAATATTATTAATTTTTTAGTGAGTAATTATTTTTGTATTTAGAAATGCCCTTTTTCTTAGGACATGCCAAAGCAGATAGTTAAAATATTTAAATATAATAATTTTTGAAATATTTTGAATCTATATGAGTGAAAACTGATGTTTGAAAATATGTGTAATTAACTGGGCATGGTGGCACACTCCTGTAATCCCAGAAGCTCAGGAGGCTGAGGCCCTCGAGGAACAGAAGTTCAAAGTCAGCCTCAGAAATTTAGTGCAATCCTAAGCAACTTACCAATATCATGTCTCAAAATAAAAAATAAAAAGGGCTGGGGATATTGTTCAGTGGTCAAGCGCTCCTGGGTCAACCCCTGTGTACCAAAATAAATTAATTAATTAAATGAAATAAAATAAACAATAATTGTGTTATTGAAACAGACTGGTTGAAAATTTTTCCTAACAAGGGTTTTTAAATCCATGATTCATTGACCTTGCTCTTCAATAGTTTCTAAGAATTAACCAATACATTTTCCTGCCTCTGACAAATGTTCAGAGGCTGAGCAAAACACTATGAAACAAGTAAAACACCTTCTGCTTAGGACTAGTATCCTGCTCATCAAGTTTACGTCAAAGATCTTCACCTCACAGTGCCCACCAGACCAAAGTATTCATGTTGTTAACATCCAAGCTCATAAATGAACTACAAAACCCTATAAATATCCTCCTGTAGGATCTTCCCTTAAAAATAATACACAGATTCTGTCAGTTGAGTTTTTTTTTCTTAGTGCAATATATCTCAGAAGAAGAAAAAATTGGGATATCAGGAAATATTTTAAATTTATTTTTATAGATGTTATATATGGTTTATGAACTATGTGTGAGATGTTTTTCCTTATGACATGTTGAAATATATTGTGGCAAATTATACATTTTCAGAAGGTATACTGAAACTAATGTTATATAGATCAAAAAGTAGGTATATACAGAAAAATGTGAAAATTTATGTATCTAACTAGAAAATATATACATGATCACTCTATCAATTTGAACCTATTGTTAAAATTTTCAAAATAAAAAGTTAGGAAGTTTTTCCCATTCAAAAGTTCTGTAGAAACACAGATTGGCCTTTCTGCATTCTGGCAGTGATTACATTCTTATAGATGGTTAATCCAAAATTTTTGCACTACAAACTTGCATTTTGATATTTCAGCTTGAGAATCTAAAGTACACATCTGTTATAGTCTACCAAAGAGTGTTTCCAATTTACTTAAATTCCGATACTTGTAAATCTGAAGATAGACACTTAAATTACATTTTATATCAACTGTTTTCTATTATTCCCTGAATAGATCGTTTGGGGAAAAAATATCCGTGTTTATGTAAGTAACATACATGTAAATGAACACATATAAATTTACAATTAAGTAAACTTCCTACTTATATTTTGAATGAGAGAAGGATAATATAATAAAGGTAGATATTGTTGCTTTAATGAAGAAGTTGTAGTTTAGAAGCTTAAAGAAGACAGAGCTCTCTACTGAAGTACTTCATGAAACTCATGAATCACTGCCTCTGTGCTTCCAAAGTCCTATTAAAATTTGAAAAGGAGAAAAGGGAAAAAAATAGTTTTCATCCCAAACTGCAAAAAGGGATTAAACTTCAGCACATTGACATCTGGATTTTGAATCAGGAGAGTGGATGATGTATTCAGGACTGAGAGCTCATTTCCTAATATTTAATTTAATATATCTTTTCTTATCTCAAGTTCCAAGGAAAGCAGGAATCTAGTGTTGAAAGTGTTTGATATGAACAAAATGATCACTCAAAGATTAAAATAGAAGCATTAATTAGAGAGACATGCATGATTAAATGTTTACTAATACTGAATTTTGTTGGTATTTTTAATGTTAAATAATTAAGATTATTATGACTGTGATTTATAATTTTTACAAATCATATTCTTGTAATGCATTCATCATGAAATTATATTTTTACATAGAATTTTTTATAAGCACAGTTGTGCATATTTATGAATTTGTATTTGTATATGTGTATGTATACATACACAAATAAATGTTTTTGTAGGTTAGTTACATGTACTAATTTTATATGGCATATCACTTTGTATACACATGTATATATATATATATATATGTGTGTGTATGTATTCACACATGTGCATACTGTGTGTATGCTTATGCATGTATCTTTTTAAATCATATTTCATGGTGTCTTAAGAGAACATAAGCCATTGTAAGCATGTAAAACAGTAATTTAAACCATTATTTTGTTTACAAATGTAGTTTTAAATAAGAAGTCATCAGGAGGGCATTCAGAGAAAAGCAACAGAAATGGGGGTATAGCTTAGTGGTGAAATGCTTGTTTAGTAAGTGGTAGGGTCTGGGTTCAATCCCCATACCCCAACAACAGCAACAAAGATAAGACACAGTAGAAAATCACTCCTATAGGCATTAAAGGAAATGATAGGGTTACTGTTGAAATTTCAAAAATAAAATCAAGACAGAGACAAAATTAGCACTGCCTATTCATAAAATTGAATTAAAAAGTATTTGAAAAAACAATATGTTTCATTGAGTAAAATGAGGAAACATTGAGACAGTACAGTGCTCTATTAGGATCTGGTATGTGGAGGTGGGCAATATCCCCTAATTATCTTCCAGGTACATCTTGCAGCCATCGGTTTGCTACCCATTCAGATACTGGAAAAGGTGCAGAATGGGCAAAGGAAGGTTTTACTGCTTTTTACAATTATTTTGAGGTATCTTTTAAATTTTGGATTGGGAGTGTTGACATGAAATAAGAACTCTATTTTAAAGGAAATAAGAAAATGATTTAATTATTTAAATAATTTATTCTGAGCCAAATATGAGTGACTACAACCCCGAAATAACTGATTCAAGTTTTTATCAGAGTGAATTGTTCTGCCTTATAAAGTGATTGTAGGTATTTTTATTGTGATAGAATAAAGATGATCTTAATATATTCACCAAATACAATGGCTTCGGTTGATAGGTGGGCTACAACAAAACTGAGAAATTTATTCTATAGATTTCAGATGTAGATTTCTTACATCATTCTTAGCTTGAATCTTGGTAGTTAGAGGTCTGCTAAGCTCATTAATACATTGCAAGACTTTTACCTATGAGGACATTAAGTCAGATACTGAATTCAGAGGCTGAATATAAATGGCTATTAAAGGGACTAAGACAGCTTAAAATAATTTTAACTCTTGATCTTCATTATTCTATCTCTCCACAATCTTATGTTCTACTCAGCCAGGATCAGTTTGTAAGATCTTTAATGTATGTATGGATTCTTCAGAGAATTTTAGATTCTCAGGAAAAATGGAATAGATGGGTGCTGGCAAAAGCCAATTATGGCTTCCCACCTTTGTGCAAAAAATGCTCATCATTCTTTCTGAGATTCCTTAAGAAGCAGTTTCTTTCTAAATTCCCTGGGCATGGTGGTCCTGTATTGTGAAAGCTGGAGCCATAGAAAAAAATTCAATAACAGCCATTGTAGAGAATGAGTAGGAAGGGAATAGTGACTGTAGTGTTAAGGATGTAAAAAATAAGCAAAGCTGGACTTTAGTTAAAACACTGAAAACAGGTTTTATTCATTAATTCCTGACAGCCAGGGAAAGAACTGAGAGTCATTCTGATTTGCACAGAAGAAACTTAAAGGAAGAAAAAATTATGCGGGAGGAGAAGAGTCAGGGAAGCGAAAATTATGAAAGATTGGTCCCTGCAAATGCAATTAGACAAGTAATATCTGGTAGCCAGTAATTATCAAAGTTAGGATTCTCTCCTCCCACAGACACTGAGAGACAGAGGTTCTTTTCTTCTTGATGATTACATTTCAAAGGAATGGCTTTTAGGTCCTTCAGAAAAACACTTTTCTCAAAAAAAAGTGAGGAAGGTACTCATATATCTCAAAGATGAAAAAGACAGATTTACAACTGACAGCCCTTTTTAGTAAAAGCTGGAAGAAAGCCAGGTCAGGAGCCCACATCAGTGTTATCTGGAACAAATGATAGATTCTTTTTTGAATTTTTTGACAGCCCTGAGCTTCACTAGACAGAAACTGAAAAGGGTTCTCCCAGGAACACAGCCGCAAGCAATGAGAAGATGTGTTAAATTTGATAAAATCTATTAAGAGCAGAGGTTTAGATCTGGTCATTTCCACCAGATCACACTCTTAAGAGAAGATCCATTTTTTGGGCTACGGAAGTACACAGAAATGATCCCATTAAATGAGGACCACGATAGCTATTGAAAACACTGACGAGAAATCACAAATATATGGACTTTGCCCTCAGATCAGTGAGATTCAAGCTATGGATGTCCTACGTGAGCATACTCATGGAGTACAACTACACTCCAATCATTCACACTGTGTGAGCTACTGACCATGTCTAGAACTCAAAACTCCTTTTTCCCAGGCTTCTGAGCTTTCCATTTTTAAAAGCCTTTGATAGCAGAATATAGTATTATTAACCACGCCCAATGTAGAAAGTTATATTTATATGTCTTGAGCTGGCACTTTTCACATATGAAACAACCAGATGTATCACTTGAAATTTAAAGAGATTAGAAAATATGTTAAATTATCACTTTTCTCATTAGTAGTAGGTTATTTTTTTAAAATATAGTTAATTTTCATAATCCTGTTGCTTGTGTTTATGGTTACATGATTCTTATTAAGTGAATTGATAAAAATATTTAAAAATGTATTAAATTTGCTTTCTTTAAATATAGAGAAGTACCAGAATAAAAATTTAAGGCAAATTATTTGAGTCCTATACTTTTCTACCAGTAATTATGAATTAATTCACCTTAAATTCATTCAATTTGTTTCATTTTTCTTTCTTAGTACTTCTATTCTTCTGTTTGTTCATAGTCCATTCTTACCTTTCCATTTCCATTTTCAGTGTTCACTTTGGGAGAGGATATACCTCTAGATCTCTCTGTTTAGTTTTCCCTAGAACAGCATTCCTAAATTTTTTTGTCCTCACAGTCTCTTCATATTGATGACTCTCCACCTAGTGTAATTTTGTTCCCTTTTAAGGAAACATTTGGCAATATTTGGAAATATTTTTCCTCGCCATTACAGTTGGGGGTGCTACTGAGATATGACAAAAGATTTTGCATTTATTGTCTGGTTCAAAAGAAATGTAATGAACCCAGCCCCCATTCTCGCATTACTCTTACCTTATTTTAGCATAAATGTCATGCACTACATAATATGGTTTTCTTTACAGCACTGAATGCAGACTTTCTATAAATTGAAAAAAAATGTGCCTCTCTGCCTTTTTTTCTTCTCAGTGCCCCTTATCTTCTCTGTTTTTATGATTTGAGCATTATGCAACCTGTAAAAGTTAGTTCATATTGCATGATACCACATAGAGAAATTGTAAGAAAATCGTGGACATCTTTGAGAAATGCCATATCAAAACTTGCTACCCAGAAGTATAGTGCTTATTTAGAAACTTGCCACATAGTGACTAAGACAGCAACTGACTCGGTAGATCTGTTCCTCCAATTCAAAAGTGCTGGTACCTACATTGTGAATTCAATAATGGACTGTAATGAATTCTTCCCAAACAACCATTGTGTAACTGTTTGCACATCTTTATGAGAAATTTGTCTTTAAGGAGAAAATTGGAATTCAATATTTAAGACATTTGAAAGGAGAAAGCCAATAAAGTGATAAAGATGAGATGAATGGTAAAGCAAAGGCAGTGACCCTAAGTGCTAGTAGGTTGATCTTGTGTGCTGTTGTTTAACAGCTTATTGAGAAGGGCTTTTAAAAGGTTATTATTCTAGTCCACTGAAAGTACCGAGAAATCACTTTTTTTTTTTAACTTGTAAGTGTTTAACTCTGAAATTTTTCTTGTATGCCTGTGTCTTCCAGTTTTCAACACTGGAATTATACACTGTGAAGTTTTTGCTCTAGCTCAGCACTTCTGTGACCAGTAAATGGTCTATTTGAAAAATGTTGGAGACCTCCTCAGGCCTGTTTTACTGGGTCCCGCATAAGGCACAAGTACAGCGTAGCCAGGAAGGCATCATCCTGCACCATCTTTATATGAGTGTAAAAAGCCAAGAAAGCATGTCTGAGAAAAATTTATTATCTGATAAAAAGGGGAGAAAAGCAGAAAGTCTCAAATGCCAGCCAAAATTGTTCTACTGAGCAGACATATGGCTGTAGGACATTTATAAACAAAGTGCAAGTTTGATCAAATTGTATAAGCATGGAAATTACAAAGTAGAAGATCACAGATGTTCATATAAGATTGTTTTATATTTGCAATTTATAGACAAATGCAGGATTTCATATTTTTTCAGATAGATTAATTATTTGGATATGAAATTAAACTGAATTTTGACTGAAACAGAAGCATTTCCTGTATTTTAATACATTAGGATTCACAGGAATCTTCTTAACTTTCCCTAAATGATGCAATTAATAAATACCTGAGTTTGGGATTGTAGGAATGACATACGAAGCAAGAAATAAAGAATTTAAAATAAGACTAAAAAAAAAGAACTTGTGAAAATTAGCTTACTGTCTTAAAAATTAAAGAGCCTTTACAAAAATCTTATTGTTGGTACTATGGTATAAATTATCTTATTTTATGAGATTTATGTTTATAAATAATTTTTGTGTAGTAATTAAATTTTAGATAAAAGTCTCACCTTTCATTGTAGCATCATAGCTGACCTCCTCAGCATTCCACAGTTCGGACAATTTGCTCCCCTCAACATTCAATCATCATTATTCTCATGCATCGCCCATATCACACATTCAGAGCACATATTTAGCTTCTGAAAACCTTCTGTAGCAAATAAATTTTTATATTGTATAGTTATGTACTGTAGACACTTTTCATTCTCATTCTACAAACCTCACTATGAGAAGTTGAGAATATTCAGAGCTTATGAACAGTGTTCCTATCAAATGACTTGCTACACCAGGAAAGAGAGCAACATACTTATGTTTACCTCCTTCAGTCACGCTATTTGTCTGCAACATTAACCATAGCATCTACATATCCAAGTTAACTCTTTTTCATTATTCTTATACTCAATCACCTTGAACTGTGATTCACAGTACCATCGATTCTTGCTGAGATGACTGCAAAATCATATTTTGATACATTCCTTATATAGTAAACAGAGATAAATAATCCAATCCTATCTCTCTTCAAAGGCAGTTTGTTTTTTAGTATTTTCTTCCAAAAATAACTTTTCTTGTTTACTTTGGTTTTATGCAGTAATATTTAGTTCATCAAAATTATAATTTAAAAACTCATTATTTCTTACATTTTTTTTACATTAGGCTTTCAACTATCTCATTTTCAAGTCTAAAATGGTCTTATTTGATCATCTAAGATTTATTGTTCTTAACAGGGTTAATTGCTAAAACATCTTTAAATATTTTAAATTACCTTTTCACATTTATTGTATGTTGACTCCTTTTATATACATTAGTATTGATTTAAAAAACATTTTTTCATGTAAATTTATTAATTATTATGCCTAACAAACTATAATTATAAATGTGATTATTCATAGTTTAAAACATACATAGTTTAAATGTCACAAAATCATGTTTAAAAATTTCTTGACTTTGACTTAAGATGTACAAATTATAGATTTTAAATTAGAAATAAAATACTGAACAATTATTCTAATCATGCACATTGTTATACATTACAAATGCAAGTGACCTCTGCTTAACCTTAGTAATCAGGTTCTACAACTATTGGATGTATTATGTGAAAACAATAACCAAAATTAAACTGTGATTATTTTAGCTGCATAAATATCTGATATATGTATATTGATGCAAAATCCCCACTGGTACTCATTGGAAAATGCAAACACAATTCAAAAAATGCCTATGTAAAAGTAGCAAACTCTCACATTAGCATGTACATAGCTTAAAATGATATTTACTCTTCTGTGAATATTTCATATGGTTGTTAGAAACAGGTACTGTGTAATTGGTAGCATTTATGCTATTTACATGTCCTCCCCCAGAGCTCACATTTTCAATATAGTCTGGCAAATAATCTAAAATAGAAAGTAAATTTGTTTAAAAAGTTGTATGTAAAAATTCAAAATAATAGACTAGGTGACTTGGTAGAATGTTGATCACTCACCAAATGATTGAAGACAAAGTTTGTAGACAGGTGGGGAGGGATGGAGGGAAATAATTGAAGCAGTCAGGCTCATATCTGTGAAACACACAGTGAAGAGGAGTGGGCAATTTCAAGCAAATTGTCAGACACAGAATTACAAATATATAAGAGTAATAATTTAAAAGTAACTACTACAATTAATCACCTTAATAGAAATAGTAAGAGATGCAGAAAAAGCACGTGACAAAATTTAGTGCCAGTTCCTCTTAGGACCTTGGCTGAATTCACATAAGCAGTTCATGGGTTTAACATTAAATGCAAAAATATTTACTTTTGAATGATAATAAAGTTCTTTTTTTTTTTTTTGGTACTGGGGATTGAACTCAGGGGCACTCGACCACTGAGCCACATTCCCAGCCCCATTTTGTGTTTTATGTAGAGACAGGGTCTCACTGAGTTGCTTAGCACCTCGCTGTTGCTGAGGCTGACTTTGAACTCGCGATTCTCCTGTCTCAGCCTCCCTAAGTGCTGGGATTACAGGCTTGAGCCACCGCACCCGGCTTTGATAATAAAGTTTTTAAAAGCGTTCTAATGTTCTTAAAGTAATTATAATAATATGATGATAATAATAATTTTAATGATGTTCTTAAAAAGAAGTATTACCACTCCTTTGCAAGTTTGAATAATGATCATCAACTCTAATCAATGATAACCTGTAAAAAATTTTTAAAATTATGGAAGTTCTTCCTCCCTCCAAACAAAGAAAAAATTAGACTATCTTATGAACAGTTATTTTATGGAATCCCTCAATTTATTTGACTGATATTTTGTTGTGATTATTGTAATAAATTTGTAAAATTTTATGTTGACATCAAATTTGAATATAGGTTTAATTCTCATACCAGATACAGGCTTAAAAACCCTTGACATAAATTCTCTCCCATTGATCCAGATAACTTTCTTATGCAAGCAGTGCTCTACACATACACATACAATATACTTGGCACACTGGCCATCCTGCCTTGAATGAGCTACATAGATACATCCCAGTGACCATTTATCCATTAGAGTGTGACTCAAAAAATGCATGCTTATGTGCTCTAAACTTACAAATTAGACCTCCTAGTGGGAAACCCACCCAGGTAATGCTGTAGTCTTTAATCAAAGCTTTTGCTCAGAGGTCCCTCATTCACTATTTTCTTCATGATCCACTAGTCAAATGTGTGTACTATATAGATGACTCTCCATTTCCTGTTGGCCTCACAGGATGCTGCCCTCTTCTTTATGGAACCTATGATTAATAAACAGTTTTGTTATTCCATGTGATTTATTGAGTTGTCTCCTTTGCATCTCACCTAAGACATCTCAATCTAACTTTTCTCCTGGTTAAGGCTCAGTTACAAAGTGGCAGTCGAGGCAGGATTAAATTGGACACTGGTCATAGAAGAGCCACAGGTTTTCATCCAAGATGAAAAGATTTCCTGTGTAAAGGACACCAAGTCAACAAGTGGGAACCTTAGGCACTAAAATGTCCAGTGGAAAGTATCTCTTGGAAGGCTTTCTGTAAATGTTCATGGCTGTATCCCTTGAAGCCCTGTCTAGACAGGGTTAGAGATTGTAGCCACTCTTCATTAACAAACTACAGAACCAAATTCAACAGAAATTATGATTATATTTAGGCTGTTGTTATATGGCTGGACTATTAAAGAAATGTCACTAAAATCTCCTTCCATCACATTAGATATCAAATAATATGGTTTGTTCTGATACCAATAATGGTAATTTTAATTCCTGGGAAATGATGGTGACTGCTAGAACTCTCCACTAAGGTATCCTTTCTGTTTTATAGTACGAATTTGGGGAGAGGTATATTTAACCCTGAAAATGTCTCATATTTCATAAATCTTTCAGTATGTATATGTGTACCATTATAGAGTCTAGATTCCTATTTTATCCCATGGGTTATAATCTACTATTCCTATTTTGATGCTCAAATAGTTCTACATTTATTTGGTCGCTGAGTGGGAGTTTCTACAGCTTTGCTTGGTTTTGTATTTATTTATTCATTTAATTTTGGAGTTTATTTTATTTTTTTTCTGGGAAAACAAAACATTCTGGCTCAACACTTTGTACTCAATTTTCTTCATTTGTGGAATCAACTATATCTAAGTATATAGAAACTGATATCTCCAATTCTTATTCAATACCTCAGAGTTCCTTCTGTTCCTTCTGTTTTTCTCCCTTTCCTTTTCTGTAATTTCATTTGACTGATATGAAAGCAACACTGTGATCAACATACTCATGTTCCAACATTCCAACATCTGTTGCTATCACTCCCACTGCAGGGATACCCTCCCCTCACTAAATAGCCTAGAACACCCCTGTGCACTGGGTCGACTATAGGAACAGCGCACACTTCTCTAAGCTTGGAGTCTAAACCCACAAGAAACTGCTGGAGTTCTTCTTCTTTTCTCTTCATGCTGTCACCTATCTAGTCTTCTAAGGCACAGGAATTTTTAGGCTGAGGGAATTTTTAGACTGAGGTGATTCATACAGCAAGGAAATGGAAAGATAAATGGAAATTGATAGAAATAAAAACTTTTTCAAACTTCCAAAGGTGTAAGCTTTTAGATAACTGGCAAATGGCAACAGTCAGCACTTACCATGTGCTAGTATGACACATGGCAAAATTAGCAATTCATTCTTCATTTTCATTTAATTGATTGTGCATTTTTTCATAGTTTTAATTTCAACATTAATTCAGCATAATGATTTATTTTATTGATCACTATTCCTTTGATTAATATGTTATTTATGCCAAGGAGAACAATAGGCATCAAAAATGGAGGTTAAAAATTTGATCTGTTAATGGAATAGAAGTATAACCTTAAGTCAACAAGATTAATTTTGGTAATACCAGAATAAGAAGAGAAATATAATTTAGTAATGATCTAATGGGCATGAAAGGATTATACAAAAATAATCATATATTTAAATAGAGATAGGCAAAATGATAATTAAAAAAATATCTTACAGAACTTATAGGACTTATAGGACAAAAGCATGTTTGAGAATAGGGAAGGAAAGAGAGGCAAGGAGGGAAGAATAGGAAGAGACAAAAGAGGGAGGAAGACAAAGGCAGAAAAAGAGAGACACTCACCCATTGTAGCTTTTTATCTTAATGTAGTTTAATAATTCTTGTTCAAAAAACATGTTAGAATAAGAAATTCAGAAAGATAATACTATTTAAAATATATTTATATCATATATTTCATAAATTTTAGTTTTTCTTTATTGCATTATCCAAATTAACAGCAAATTCATGTTACCTTTTCATATTTAAAAGCACTAATGATTTTAACTTCTCATTTTTCTGGTGAATTGAGTTGAGACAGGAGTAAACTTTATCATTTAAATGTTCTCAATTTATTAGCATTTTTTGTTGGTCAGATTAGCCAAGGAACACATGGGTTCAGAAGTCTTATTTTTACTTGTTTTCAAACCTCATTGTGATATTATAAATATAGTAGAAACATCACATATTAAATAATTACATCATTTACATTTGGAAGGGTTTTTAAACTTTTATATGCTTGAGAGAGATGGGAATTTTTTTTGACTGATATATATGATTAATTTTTTCCTAGTATAGAGCCTCTTTATCTACATTCTTAAAGTTATCTTCCTCTAAACTGAAATTGTAATACAAATTTTCAACAAAAAAGAATAGAGACTTATTAGACTGATTTTAAATTGATGTAATAATCATGACAGGATTTGATTTTTTAAATTAAAATTATCATGGTTTTAAAATGATACTATTTTAAATCAATATTCTGAAAGCTATGACTAAAGAGAATATAAGGGAAATAATCAAGCAATAGTAGATATACTTTTAAGAGAAATCACAATTCATTAAAAGAAATACAGATAAATGTCATATAAAAAAATATACTAGCCTTAGGCATAATAGAAATGATGTGTAACAACTTTGGGCATTAATTTAGTTTTCTTAATTAAGAAAGTAAACATTTGAAATGAGTCATTTTCTTCATCTCCTAAGTTTTTATTTCATTTCTGAATCATAATTTTATTTCTCTTGCTTCATGTCTTTTCATTTACTCAATTCTATCTTATCTGTAACATAAAAGGCTACTCTAGTTCTTTCTATTTTCCTTTAGAATCAGGCTCTACTTTTCTTAATTCCATTTATTAAGGTATTTTGAGCTATTATTTCATTTCCTTTTTGGTGAAAATGAAAACAAGAAGCATCAGCCTAGTATATAGTATATTAATTATTGTTCTAATCATTCTGTGTAATGAATCAGGTCCCAAATTCTCCCACTTGAAGCTATCATTATTATTTTCTTTCACTCAACTACATATCAGTTGGTGTATTTGTTCATTTCCAGTTGCCAATAACAAAATACCACAAACTATGTACATGTAAATAAAAATAGGCTTATTCTGGCTCATGGCTCTGGAAGTGCAAGGTCAAAGGTCACATCTGGTGATGGTAAGAGAGTGCATGTGAGTATGTCTTCTGGTCTTTCTTCCTTTTCTTATAGTCACCAGGATTCAATCATGAGGTCTCCAACCAAATGACCTAATTTAATGCTAATTCCAAAGGCCCACCTCAAAATGCCTTAAGAACATCAAACTTCTTCCTGTCTTAATACCTCACAATGAGGATCCCAATTTAAACAGAGGAAGGCTTGGGGGACACATTCCACTCATAACCAAACCACAGCAATGGGTGTTTGGTTGATCTGGGCCAGAATGGCTGTGGTTGCCCCCGAGCTGCAGATCAGATTTGGTTATACCCTACATGTCTCTTACTCACTTTGGACAGGTACACCAAGGGGGTAGGTGCGTTTCACTGCTACAGCAAAGTAGTCATAAAAGAAGTAAAGCTCCACCACACAATTCTGTTCCATGCCTGTCCTCTAATAAATGCCAGTATCTCCACTTTCCACAGCAAGATATTCAGGGTCTAAATTGGAGTGATATGAAAGTATACTAGAGTTTTACTAGAAGAAACTGACATCTCATGCTGAAGGGCATAAATACAGGGAAAGGTGTAGAAAAACTGGGATTGATAATTCCACCCACCACATTTTCTATTCAAATTTATATAAGACACATTGAGTTTTCAATTTTAACTTATTCAGAATTGAGGCAATTTTTCCTTTATTTGTTCCTTTCCATCCCTGTCTTTTAATACTTGTAGCCAGAGCCCTTTCTAGTTCCAGAATCTGTGATCCTGCAGGGCAAATAATCAATAGTTTTACTCACTTTATAAATGGAGTATGGAAATAACACACTATTTTCTTGAATGTTGATCACACTAAAGAGCCAATAGATGAATTCAACTCTCTTCCTATAAATAGAGTAATACAAAGGCGAGAAATAGTCTTTGTAGTGTTGCTTCTTACATATATGATATACACTTAATTATGAAAGGATGATTATTAGATAGATGGGTATGAGATCAAGCACAAATTGACTTTATAGTTTAGTAGCAACTAGGCACTCAAGTTTTTGCTGATAAGCAAAAGATGCCATTATATTTGTTGAAAATAAGTAAATATTTATCTCAAATGTATTTTGGAGGACAAAATCCTGCTAATCATTAAAAATAGAATTTTCTCTGTCAGTAACTCTAGCTATTACCAACCTTTGAAAAGGGCTGAAAGCTTTTATATTTGGATGTTATCATTGAACACATTTGTTTTTTTTGAATCAAGGACTGGAAGTTATAGTAGTTTCTCACTGATAACTAGGATACAAGGAGAAACACATGGGAACAATCTCTCATTTAAAGAAGAACATAAAGAAAATGGATTTAGTCTTACATTGTGCACACAAAGGGAATTAATACCTTTTTTTCTGAAAAAATGCTTGCTAAGTCTTCTTCTTACACTGAAAAATAAAACATTCAAAGTAATAAATATTAGAAGAATTTTATAGTTTTAAACAGGATAACAAATCTGTCCTGCTGTTTTTGAAAGAAATGGAAGAATGAATTTATTGCTGTAATTAACATATAAATATTTTAATGAATGCCATTTGCTACTATACCAAAATTTCTCTCCAGCATCACACTGCATTAGGCTGGTGTATATTAGTCTGTCAGCTGCTCTTACAACAGTGTATGTTGAATAGGTTATGGATGCAAAAGGCTCATAAAGACTAATATTCTTCTAAAAATGCTTAAATGCAATTGGAAGTTGAATAAACTCACCCGTACAGTATTTTTTAAAAAATATAAAAATTTTAACAAAAATATTATTTGCAGTTATAATGTTGAAATTGTTAAAAAAATGGAAAGAGTAAATTACATTAGTTTCTATGAAAAATAAATTTCAGATACAGTAAATATCTAATTATTAAAAGGCAAAAATGAAAGTAAAAGAAAAAGATTCATGAAAATATATTCATTAATAACATTTTAACCAAATGGAAAATCTAAAGCTATTTGCTGATACCTCTTTTAAAAAATAAATTACTTTATTATAGTTTTAGACTGATAAAAATAACTGCAAAACTCCATCTACTCTTCCCTATTATAAATATCTTTCAAAAGTTTTGTTGCATTTTTACAAGTTGTCAACCAATATGGATATGTTATAAATAGCAGTGCATTCTCTGAAATTTATTATGTTTTACCTAATTAACCTTTTATTTTTTCAGGATCTCACTTAACATATCACATTGTATTTATTTACCTTATCTTTTTAGTCTTCTCTCATCTGTGAGGGTTCTTAAACCTTTTCTTGTTTTAATTTTCCATGAGACTTTTGTGAAATACTGGTCAGACATTTGGATTTTTCTGATATTTTTGTAATGGGTAGACTGGTGTCATAAGTTTGGGGGAGGAGAGTAGCATCATCACAACCTATCAGATGTACAAATAGTGTGCATCATCCTTGGGTGTTGTCCTCCATCACCTGGCTGGCAGTGTTTGCCAAGACTCCCCACTGTGGAAATTACTTACCCCTTCCTTCCATACTGTGTTTGGAATTCAGTACTCCATGCATAGCTCACACCAAAAGAGTGGGGATTTATGTTCTACTTTCTTGTCGGATTCTATGTAATTTATTTGAATTATGCACTAAATATTTGTCTCTTATTGTATTAATTAATGTATTCATTTATTTTATGGTCCCAGTGATTGAGTCAAGGTTTTTCACAATCTATGCAAGCACTCTACCACTGAGCTACTTTATCAATAATTGTGTCTCTATAGTATCTTTGCTTTGAGTTTCAGACTACTCATTTCCAAAATTTTTCAGGTCATCTTTTTGCACCACTTAGATCAGTGAGGTTGTTTCACACGCATATTTAAAAAATATGTTTTGCAAAAATACTTGCATTTCAATAAATTAAAAGAAATCTTTGATGGAAAAGGGTAAAAGAAAATAAATTTTTAAAAGTTACATGTTTGAAAAATGATAAACAAATACATGAATTTTAAACCTGGCATGAAAAATACAACTGTTCCAATAGCATGTTTATAAGTGGAATGATTAAAAATGTTTCAGAAGAATAAGCCCAAATAGTTACTGTTATATGTAAAGATAATGGAATTCTTATATAGCTAGTGAATTTGAAAAGAAAGTAGCAGTTATTGACCAAAACACAAAAGAATACCATAATAAATCAAAAGCCATTTTTTCTTAGGATGAGAAAAAAAAGCTATGCATATGCATTGTGATTCTGCTGAAAACTGCTTTGAAAAATCCATCTCATAAAATAAAAATATTTCAGGAGACATATGCACCAATAAGTACCACATCATTGTATACTTTTGAAAATAAAAAAAACCTATATACATCTATAGGAGAATAATTTAAAATTGAATTATTTGATTATTTATTTGGAAGGATATTCATAGAATGTTCAGAAAAACAACATACACCAAAGTTTTTATAATAGGATCTTATTTTTAAAGCAATATATGACATATACATGTACATGAATATCACATCAATTTTAAATAACACATACATATGACATTCTTATTAATTAAATGTTAATAGTGAAGTGAAGTATGATGAGGGGCATGGATAATTTCAGTGGTCATAGAAAAACAATCTAATGAAATAAGTAAAAACCACAGAAAAATATTTAGAAATGATGATATTAATGCACATACACAAAATTGTGTGAGTGATATATATGTGAAAAAATAAATGAAATAGTAGAGAACAGATTGTATTATAGATTTCTGCTATAGAATAAGATATTGAATGGATACACAGGTTGACCTTTTGAAACAGATGGAAAATAGCATACGGTTGTGTGCACGCCTGTGTCTATGCATATTTCCATCCATTTTATTTTTGACAGTACATAGTGACATTTTATTTTGTTGATATGACACGATAGATCTTTATAAATTATCTTAATGAAAACTATGCAAGTATATGTAAATTACAAGTGTCTAATAAGTGGATAAATATCAATTTAACTTGATGTATGAACTGAGATCATACTTGAGCTAAATAGTAGCTAGAATGTAATCAGGCACAAATTTTCATGTGACTTTTCTCCAAATGTAAGTTAGCTTAGAGCAATTAATTCCACAGATGACTTTATTTTAAAACATCACTTCAGGCTTAATTGAAAGGTAGAAAATTCTCATGATCTCTGAAATCTATTCAGAGAACTCATTTCAATGACAATGACAGGTTTTTTTGCCTATGTAGGTAGAGACATGTATTTATATCAGAAAAAAATTTTATGTGACTACATACTGTAAAATATTCTATTGTTTTTATCTTTTTATGAAATAGTCACTGATTTGAATTGAATGTGTTTTCATCCCATTAAATATTATTAATCTTTGTAGTCTCTGGGATTTGTATTATTCTAATCAGTTACTCAAAATTAATCCATTCCTTTCTTTAATAAAAATGGTTTATCTTGAGTAAATAGTATGTAATATCTGGAAAACCAAATATATTACAACAGGGATTCTCTGAAAATTAAAATATGTTTGGTCAAATATATGCAGCCAACTTTAATAGCCCTCTAAGTAAAAGGCAACTAGGAATATTAGTCCTGGTAATTGAAGCCACCAAAAAGTGCACCTGATATTTTGATGTGACACTGAATATAGACATGGAAAAATCTCTATTATACTTCAGTGTGTGGAAAATTTTCCAGATGTTCAGGAAAGATATTAATTGAAACCTCTGATGCTATACGTATTTATGTAGCAAAATTCCCAATATTTTCAAAGTTGGAAGCATATTGGATAATGAAAAATTTAGAATATTTTTGTTTGGGGGAAAGTGGTTACAATTTTGAATACTTTCAACACCTGGCACATAACAGTTGCTGTAAATGGTTGAGGACTAAGGGATGTCTCTGAATGTGCATACCTGCTTCAGGACATTACAATTCAATGTAAATAAAATTGTTTCTAGCCAAACAAAATATGTCTTTAGTATGAAATGTCCTGCAGTCTCCTCAGGTGTGAATTTCTACCCAAGAATTCAATAACATACTCATATGAGAAATACAGTTTACCTTTTACTTCTGGAAGACAAAAGAAAGAAGAATAATATGTGCCTTTTCATCTCAAAGAGCAAATGTGCAAGGTAAAATATAGTGGAACAGATAATCTCGATGTTATTAAAAAAGTGAACCAAAACAATTGACCTTTTCCACTGTCTCAATTTACCATCACAAGAGATTTTCTAATCAGAGTTGGAGGGATAGGAAAATATGGTGGAGTTTGATGTATGTGAGTTAAGGAGATATAAAATAGTAGAGAGACCAAGTAACTTAGAGTTCACAGAAGGAAAAACTGGAGTTACAGAAGGAAGGAAATCTAAAAATCTTTAGAAGGGGGGTTGGGATTATGGCGCAGTGGTAGCGTGCTCGCCTAGCACGCATAAGGCACTGGGTTCGATCCTCAGCACCACATAAAAATAAAATAAAGATATTCTATCACCTACAACTAAAAAATAAACATTAAAAAAATCTTTAGAAGGTGCACCTTCATTATTCAGATGAGTAATGGTCATAACAAAGGTAAGAAAATGACCATATAGAGTAATTGTAGTTATAGGAATGGAAATCTATGGGTTCAACAATAGGGCCTGCTCCCATTTGTGTTAGTCAGGTTCCTATCATTGGGACAAAATACCAGGGAAAATCAACTTCAAGGAAATAAGATTTATTTTGACTCATAATTGCAAAGGTTTCAATCCATGGTTTCTGGTCTCTGGCTGCATTGCTTTGGGTTTGAGGTGAGGCAGAACATTATGACAGAAAGGTATGGCAGAGGAAAGGTATGGCAGCTCCTTCTTAGCTGCTCACCCCATGGCAGATAAGAAGGAGGAAGAGTGGGAAAACGGGAAACAGGATCCAGAAGCAATATGAAGTCTCAAGAGGTATGCCTCCAAGGACCCACTTTTTCAACTGGGTTCCACATTCTACAGTTTCCACCAGCACCACCCAGTAATGCCATTAAATTATTAATCTACAGAGGAGGCCAAACCCCTCACGATCCAATCACTTCCCCAAAGCCCCACCTCTGCACATCGCTGCCTTGGGGATCAAACCTTCAACACATGCACATTTGGAAGATGATAGGGATCTAAAAGTAATACCATTAGCAACCCCAGAATGTTTATGATTCACAAGGCCCTGAAAACAGAAAGGATGAAAGACATTGAGAAATGATTCATTTTAGCTTAAATCATAAAAGCCAGACCTGAGAGGATAAACCTGTTTCAATACTCTTACTATGACATAAAGTAAAACTCAAAGTATTTATAGAAATATGCACATACACACACATATACACATACATGATTAGCTATCAGAAAGGTAAAATTTAGTTTGGAGTGAAAAATTAAAAATTTCCAACTATGCTAGAATTTATAAAATCGGCCCCATAGTTAAGAGGAAAAAAATCAAATTTAAATAATGAGAGCAGCCAGGTAAGGTGGTGCACACCTATGATCCCAGTAGTTGGGGAAGCTGATGCAGGAGGAATATAAGTTCAAGGATAGCCTCAGCAACTTAGGGAGGCCATAAGCAACTTGGCAAATCCTTTTCTCAAAATAAAAAATAAAAAGGGTCAGGGGATGTGTGGCTCAGTGATTAAGCATATCTGAGTTCAATCTCCAGTATTCCTCCAAATTAAAAAAAAATTTAAACTGACACATTTTATTGTTACCAGGCAGTTAAAATGAAGCCTACATCTAGTATTTTCAACAACTTAAGTAATTCTAAAGGAGACTTTTAAAGGTAAATAGAAATGAGATTTTAAAAAAAAAACACTAAAATACGTAAGACAAAAAAATGCATTTAGTGGCATTAATGGCATAGTAGACATTCAATAAGGGAAAGCTGCTAAATGTGAAGATTTTGAAATGAAAACTATCTAAAATTAAACAAAGAAAAGAAAACTGAGGAATCAGTAGGCCAGTAAACATAGAATGACTACTTTCTCTGACCTGACCAAAGATAACGTAGAGCTCTCCTTGGCTATGGTCAAGGGAAACATTGCCCTTCATACATCAGACTTGGAGCACAGCCAGTGTGTTGCAGTCTTGAAAAGGACATGAGGTTAAGGGTAAGGCCTACAAATTCTACCTGCTTAAGCTAAAGCTGGCCATACGTTTAAGTAAATCTGAGATTCTCGCAGTCCTCACTGAAGTCCCTTACCAGGTGTTTCCTTGGGGGTTGAATTTAGCTAATAAAAATTAAAAGCTTTTTAAATGAATAAAATTTAACTCCTCTTCAGTTGATTCTGTTTTGCAAATTTGTGCTTACTAAGGACTTTTATTCTTTTGTTTTCAAATATAATATATAAATTTAGTCATAATAGTGATTAATATTATTCATAAGATTTGCAACTTTTGCATTCCTGTGCCTAATATTCTTATCTGTAGCTTCTCTTTTAATTTAAAGTTTCCAGATCTTACTTTTCCAATATAGCTTTTCCTTGGTCACCACATTTTTGTTTCAACTGGCAGCTGTAATTTAACCTCATTTTGTTCTTTGGCATTTCTGCACTCTAGGTCTCTGTGTCTTCTGCCTCAATCTATCTTTCATATTGATTTCAGATTGGCTTAAAATGCATCTTTCATCACTTAAAATCTCTAGCTTGAAATCCGTTAGCCACTCTTCATTTTTTTTTTTAATATTTATTTTTTAGTTGCAGGTGGACAGAATATCTTTATTTTATTTTTATGTGGTGCTGAGGATCGAACCCAGTGCCTCACGCGTGCTAGGCGAGCACGCTACCACTGCGCCACAACCCCAGCCCACTCTTCATTTTTAATCCAAAAAAAAGGAGAAAAGTTTTACTTTTTCAAAACTGAACTTCTAAAATATGTCCCCAAAGCTTCATTCATTCACCCACAATTAATACTTGCCTATTATATGTCAAGTAGGAGGTAGCATCTGATCAGCAAAAACATCTTTCCTTCCTTCCTGTTCTTTTATTTAGGGATGGAGTAAAACATTAATCAGATGGACACGAAGACAAGAAATTTCAGAGGTGACAGATATTACAATGCAAAGGAACCCATTCTATGGGAACATGAAATAGAGGCCTTCAATTGAGTCCATAACATAAGCAGTTCATCTGTAAAGGATCCAAACTTCATAGTAACTCAGAAGTAAATAATACTTGGCTAAAGATGAGGGGAATTTGGCCTTCCAGAAGAAAGTGCATGTTCAAAGAGCCTGTGGTAGAGGAGGCAGGTCATAGTGGTGAAAGAGAAGAAAAAATGCTAGCACAGCTGGAGAGAAACAAGCAATATGGTGGATGAATTGGAGGACAGGAAGAAACCAAACCTTGAAGAGTTTTCGTAATTGTATAATAAACATGACTCTGATGATGACAGTTGGAAAGGCCATGATTACACTCAGGTTTATTCAAAATCCTTTATTAGCTCTGAGGAGAGAGGTTTAGCAGAAATCAGAGGGCTTTAATAAAGTATCTGGGGCAAGATTCCAAGGACAAGATGATTTTCTACTAAAGCTGTGATGATATAAAAGTGACTAGATCAAGGCAAACTATATTGTGAAGACAGAAAAGACAAGTTAAGACTGCTGGGGTGGAGTTGACACTGTGTCCTTTAATTGTACCTCTTTGATACATTTCAATTTGATTCAATATTATATATATTCATCTAAATTAAATCAATATAGACCTTCTAATAACATTTAATTGAGACAATATAGTCCTTAAAATATACTTCAATAAAACATTTTATTACATATTCATATGTTACTTCTTAATCATATAGTTCCGAAAGTATTTCTCTTCTAAAATGTCTTAATCATTTTATCAATACTTTCGTATTTTGCATCATTCATTACTTCCACAACTGACCCAAATTCCTTAATAGTGTATGGAAGCTTTCTCTATCACTGACTATTTTCACACCTTTATTTTTCCAAACAGATGCTAATTGTTGTAAGTTTTATGAGTGTTCCTGGACATGTTTATCTTTTCCATCAAACATCCTCACATTACAGCATTCACCAAAGGGTTATCAATTTTTTGACAATCTCCTTTGAATTTTGCAAAGAGCTCTAAGGACTCTTCTTCCATATGAATTCTGTACCTTCTAAATTCTTATTACATTACATGTAATTACTGGGCCAAATATTATTTGGTTACAAGTCTACTTCTCAAACATGTAATGCACATTTTATATTGTTGTGACCCTTATGTTTCTGTGAGATGTGCTTGGTTAGTGGAATTTGTTTAGAAACTTGTTTACTTTTTGCATGTGTTTGATGAAAAGAAATAGAGAGTTAAAGGAAAAAACAAAGGAAAGAAGGAAGGAGGACAGGAAGGAAAAAAGGAAGGCAGACAGGCCAACAGGCAGACAGGAAGGGAGGGAAGGAAGGAGTAGATTACACTGATCCATGAAGTAATATTTTCAAATGCAATACCTGAGTCAGAGTAACAATATCCACCTTCCATTTTACCTTCTATTTGACAAATACTCTTTTCCTTTAGAGGTTTTATATGAATAAACTTGAATGTGTATGTTTTCGATGAGTATAATTTCACCTTTGATTTCAATTCAGAAAAATTTAATTCTTTAGGTATTACTATTAGTAGATATTTTTGAAACTTTTCTAAAAATTGCAAAAGTAGGATTGAATCCATTGTAAATGGATCAATTCCATACTGACTTTACATATACAAAAATCAAAGCATAATTGCCATTCATTATTCATAACTGCTTCTATTTATTAACTGTGAGGAAGAGAAAATAGGCCTCTATGATAAGCAAAAGAAATCCATCTAATTATACACTGGCTTTGATGGTTTATTAAGTTAGCATTTATTCGAAATGCAGTACTAGTACCATTTTCATATATTTAAAAATCTTTCTGTTAATAATAGTTAAATTATCATGGATATAATGAATGGATTGTTGAAACTATTTTCAATATTTATTTTATAGATTGAATAATATATCAGAAAAAACATGAAATTCTGCACATTTTTAATTTTATATATGCTATAATCATCTTCGATTGCTGTTGTGGTTATGAATATTTTATACTTTGGGGTAAAGGAAAGAATTTGACTCAGGTTTAATTCATATTGTCTTAAGCATTGATATAAAAGAAAACATGCTAAAGAAAACTTTAAAACTATTGTTCATTCCCAAAATATCACTTTGAGTCCCTCCAGGACATTTTCAAAATCAGGGTTTTAAAATTGTCACTTTTTTGTTTGTGTTGTCCCATAACCTGTGGAATTGATGAGACAATAAAACTCTGTACCCACAGTAGTTAAGGATTAGAAAAGAGATGCAAAACTGTTCAAAAATTACTGGTTTTGTTGAATTTTATTTTACTTTTGACCTATCATATAATCAGATTTTATAACTTACTGTCTGTCAGTGATGAACACTCACAAAGTGTTTATCTTGAAACTATGAATTCTATAGACTGAAAGAACGTTGAATCATTCAATAGACCCAAGCTCTTCTTCACTATTTGTGAATTGCTTCTGAAACACTTCCTGAATGCTTTGAGCTGTGAGGTATGCTTTGGATTCAGTCCCATCACAATGTTTTAAAACTTCTTAAAATGTGGACACATAATTGTTCCAAAGTTACAATGTCACTATTGTTAGTGCTAATTATAATGAGTGATAGTTATGACCATACTCAAGATGGGCATTTATGTTCATTAATAGTTATTTCATTTTAATGTATTTTGAAATGTCTTTTGTCTACTACAGCTTTTCAAATTTAGCTTGCATTCACAACTACAAATGTAAAGCTGCTTGGTTGTGTTAAATAAATTGACTTGCTAAATATTAAACAGTAATTACATTTTTAAAAGTTCATGTATTTCTTAAATGAATTTTTGTCTCTCCTCCAATCTCTTTTCTGTATGAACTGTGCATATGTAATCGTAAGAGAACAATGATGTCTAGTAGGCCCTTTGGCTGTATTTAATCCTATTTTTCCAAAATGAGAAAATTGTAAATATTGAATAAATCTTACACTGATGGAAATTGAAATTTAATAATTAAATAATAAACTATTCTAAAACAGAATAATAAATTATATAGAAAAAGATAAGCAAATATAAAAACTGAGAGAACTTAACACATTTTAAGTCACACATTAGTGCTAATGTTAAATGCAGATGAACCATGTTTCCTGGTTAAAAATCATTTTATTTGAGTTTTTAAAATACACAATAAAAGTTAGTGGGATAATATATTTAAAATATTGAAAAAATACTATATTTCGAAAAATTGCCCCCCAAAAATGAGAAATAAATTAAGACAATCCTGGAGAAAACACAAACTGAAGGAATTTACTGTTATAAAATTTGCCCTTAAAAATATTAAAAGATTACTTCTAGTTAAAAAGATGGAAACACAAGAAAATATAAGGTTGTCCAGGAAAAGTAAACACATAAACAATAAAGCAATTTCCTTTATTACTCATATTTTAATTATTTTATTAGGATTTTAAAAGCCAAAGCATAAAATTTTACAAATCTATATGTTGGTACTCAATCCATAAAGATGTAATGTGTAACATCAATGCTATAAATTGAGGGAGGTCATAGTTCTAATGGAGAAGAGTTATAGTATTCAATACAAACTAAGTTCCTAAGAGTATTAAATGGATTATTAAAATTTTGATATTTTTCTGTAATTCTCATGATAATCACAATAAAATTCTTTATTGAATATACACAAAAATATATAAAAATAAAATAGGTATTAGTACAACAAAATCATAAAAACAGAAGAAAAAATGGTTAGGGCAGAAATTAGGGACAAAATTTCCATAAGGCTTATAGAAAACAATAAAAGCACTAGTGAATTTTTTTCTGTTGTCATTACTTAAATATAAATGAATGAAAATCCTCTATAAAAACACAAAGATTTGTAGAATGTATAAATAAAGTAACAAAAAACCCAACTATATGATCATTGTGTATGACTAAAGACACAAATATATTGAAATATAAGAAAAATTACATACAAATCGTAACCAAAAGAGCACAATGGTCATGCTAAATTGCAACAAAATAGACATTAACTAAAAAACTATCACGTGTCAAAACAGTATATAGTGATAAAATGGTAAGTAAAAATATAGAAAAATTATAAACATGCGAAATCAACAGAATTCAATACATATGAAGCAGACATTGATCATAATGAATTAACAGAGTAATATACAGATCCAGAATCATGATAAGAGACTTTAATATTTTATTTTTAATAATAGAGCAATCAGACAAAAAAAGCAATAAAAAAACGAATATTTGAATAACACTGTAGACTAAGTGGATGTGAAAGATATAAAGACCATTCCATCCCAAAATAGAAGAATACATTTTTTTCAAGTACACATAGAAAATTCTCTAAAATATACAGCATTTTAGGTGATAAATCATGTAACATTTCTGCTAATAACAATGAATCAAAGTAATAACCAATAGCACAAAGTTATGAAATCCATAAATATTTTACAATTAACACATTTTTAATCAATAGGTCAAATAAATTACAAAAGCAATTATAAAATATCTAAAGACAAAGAAGATGAAAACACACATGTAAAAATTATGAGATGAAGTATAGTAGCGCAAGCTGAAAAATTACAATTTGTTACATTTAAAAAGAAGAAAGAATTCAAATCATGCATATTGAGAAACTTATAAATGATGAAGACACTCAACCCAAAAGTATACTTTCATTGCCATTCCTCTCAAAATTCCAATGCCATTTTTGGCATAACTCCTTTAATAAATAGTCCAACCTAAAATTCATGTGAAATTTCAATAATTATGAAAAGCCAAAGTAGTTCTGAAAAAGAAAAACAAACTGAAGAAACCACATTTCTTCCTTCCAAAAGTAACTACAAATATATGGTAATCAAAAGACAAACATACTAAATAGATAATCCACAGAAAGTTTTGCATATGGGGTCATATAATTTATTGTATGTGTGGCTCTGGGGTTCAAATTTAGAGCCATTATCATGTTAGGCAAGCACTCTACCATTAAGTTACATGCCCTTGTAAAGTTATTTTTGATAAGTATTCAAAGATCATTCAATGAAGGAATAATGGTATTCTGAATAAACAATATTGAAAAAACTGGATTTCCAATATTAAAGAAGGAGGTTGGACTCTTTCTTATATTAGGTAATAATTATTATTACCAAAAAATGGACTAAAGAACTACATGAAAGAACTAAAATAAAGACATAAATATAAAGCATTAAAACTCAAATACATCACAGAGAAAAGGCTTTGTGATGTGTTTGGGATACCTCACCAAGTATACACAACAAAAGAAAACAGATAAACCACACATCAGAACATCAGCATTAACATATGTGCACCAAAGAATACAATCAACAGAATGGAAATGCAACCCACAGTTTGGGGAAATATTTCAAAATCATACATTTAATAAGGTGTTAATATTCAAAATATCTAAAGATTTCTACAATTCAACAACAAAAATATCATAATTAAGACATGAAAAATGCCTTGAATAAACAGTTCTCCAAAAAAATAAACAAATGGAAGAAGAGCACAAGAACATAATATTCAACATTACTAATTATTAAATAAACACAAGTAAAAATCATACCTACCATAGGAAGAAAATAAAAATAAGAAGAAACTTGGTATTGACCAAGATGTAGAGAAATTACAATTTTTGTGCACTATTGGTAGAAATGTTAATGCTTAGTGATACCATGGAAAACAGAAAAATGAACAACTAGATAATTAAAAAATCAATTAATATTCTTTTAACAAACAAGGCTTTTATTAAATGAAGCTATTGTGAGAGCATACTATTTACATGCAAAAGAAGTAACATTTATTTTAAACCATTATAGCTGGTTGAATGAAAAACCTCTAAGCTATCATTGTCTCAGTAAATGACTTTGGCAGTGTTACTAGGATAATCAAATTCAGAAAAGAACTTTTATATATACTTTTTAATTTTAAGTGACATATTTTTTCATATTTTTCTTTATCATGTGTGTATGTATATATGTGTAAATATATATATATGAATTTACTATGATATATTCAATGTATTTAGAATATGTGTGGACTTGATTTTTATTTCAAAATTTATGCTCATTACTCAAAAATATTACTTATTTTTATAATGGATATCAGGTTGCTAACTTTTGAAGAGAATAATTCAGCATGGTAAATTATTAACAGGGTTTTAACTTATATTATGAGTTATTTCCATGACAGAATCAAGGCCTTGAGCTATTAAAATTGCAGGATATTGAGTTGTCCTTTTTTTAGTAAATTAAGAGGATTTGCATTGACACAATTTCTGACCTGCTTCCAAAAATAAAACCAAATAAACAGTAGACCTACAGTTGTTCAATCATATGTAAAAACTGAAAACAACCAATGAAGTAATTAAAAATGGAAAAAATACAGAAAACTACAATGAAAGGTATAATGATCTAAGTCAATACAGTCAATACCATGAATATTTATACTATAAAATATATGACGGTTAAATATTTTCTTTTAATGTAGCCACATCTAAGTAAATGTTGATTTTCTATCTTGATAAAAGTCAGTTAGGAAATGTGAAATCTTTTTCCAAATTATCAAAGATGATTAATAATAACAAAATGAACATGAACAGTTCACTGAATAACATGACAAACTGCATATCTGATGTGTTTTTAAGCTCTGCATCACTACTAGAGCTTGGGAGAATCAAGGTCATGACCATTGACTGTAATGGGACCAGTGAACATTTTACTGAAACAAATTATCTTTAGAAATTGACATGAGCAAAAATTGGAATTTGATTACTTTCATTTTCCCTTTCCCATTTCTTTGTTGCTGTGACAACTGTGACCTCTGAGCACTCTTTTGAAGACATCTGTTAGGAAGACAGATTGGATGTATATAGTATTAGAAGAAGATAAATCTGATTGTAGCTTTTCAAATATGTCTGAAATAGGTATTCCATTAAATTTATTCAGAATATTTTTATATGAAAATTTTATGATGTAATGAATAGAAAACTTGAGGTTCTGGCTTCTAAGAAATTAAATGAGTTATTTCACTTAAATTGGAAGTCTATATGAGAATTTATGAAAACTGAATATTATCAAAATGCATGCTCATTTGAATAAAATAAGTTATTTCACATTTCAAGTTTACCTTTTTTCCAACAATTTTGCCACTACCAAATTCTGCTTGCACATGCAAGACAACGTACAAGGACTGTTTCCTACAGGCTTCTGATCTGAGTTGTCTCCTCTTGTTTTCTCACTTTAAAAAAAAAAAAAAAGGTACTTAGATCATATATGTTGAATAATCATTTGTAGATTAACATTTTCAAAAGCCTAATTTTTACCTTTTTCTTATGTTGCCACTTCTCTTAAATAGTCAAGTAATAATTAAAATCATTTACATAATTATCTTAATTGCCTAACTGGGACACCCAGCAGGGACAGAAAGTGAACACCAAGGTGAGGTACAGGTAATCAGCAGGGTCACCACAAGATCATAGGGTAGAAACTGAAATACCTCAGATCTGCACTGCAAGAAACAGGGACATTAAAAAAAATAATGATAATCAACATTTAAAAAATAAAACATAAATAAACATAATCAACATTAAAAAAACAAAAAAACAAAAACAAAACAAAACAAAAACAAAGAAGAAAATGCACCAAACAAACCAAGATACTATAATAATAGAATCCATTGACAGCCTAGTAGATGAGATCTCAGAAAAAGAATTCAGAATGTGCATAATTAAAATGATCTGAGAATTAGAGAATGACTTAAGTGAGCAAATAAAGGCAAATATTGATCACTTCAACAAAGCAATAAGAGACCAAATAAAAGCAAGGATTGATCACACCAACAAAGGGAGAAAATACAAGTAGCAAAAGACTACCACAAGAAAGAGAGGTTGTGAAAAAAATCAATAAAAAATTCTTGAAGCAGAAGAAACAACAAATCAAATAAAAAACTCAATAGAAAGCATCACTAATAGACTATATCACTTGGAAAACATAACCTCAGAAGACAAAATATACAATCTTGAAAATAAAGTTGACCACACAGTGAAGATGGTAAGAAACCATGAACAGAACATCCAAGAATTATAGGACAGCATCAAAAGATCAAATCTAAGATTTATCAGGAGAGAGGAAGGCACAGAGTTTCAAGCCAAAGGAATGCACAATTTCTTCAATGAAATAATAACAGAAAATTTCCCAAACATGAAGAATGAACTGGAAAATCAAATATAGAAAGCTTACAGGACACCAAATGTACACATTTACAACAGATTTGAACCAAGGCACATTATAAGCAAAATGCCTAGCATAAAGAATAAAGATAGAATTTTAAAGGCCACAAGAGAGAGGAATCAGATTATATATGGGGGAGACCAATTTGGATCTCAGCAGATTCTTTAACCCAGACCCTCAAAGCCAGGAGATCCTGGAACAACACATATCAAACTCTGAAAGAAAATGGATGCCAACCAAGAATCTTCTATCCAGCAATATTAAGCTTCAGATTTGATGAGGAAATAAAAATCTTCTATGATAAACAAAAGCTGAAATAATTTACAGCAAGAAAGTCTGTACTACAGATCATTCTCGGCAAAATATTCCATGAGGAGGAAATGATAACCAACAATGAAAATCTGCAAAGACAGGAACTACACTAAAGGAAAGGCAAATCAAAGGAGAAACCAAGTCAGGTTAAAACCCAAAAATAAAATAAAATGACCAAGATTACAAATTATATTTCCATAATCATGAATGTGAATGGCATAAACTCACCAATCAAAAGACATAGACTTAAGCAACTCAGTGAGACCCTGTCTCTACATAAATCACAAAATAGGGCTGGGGATGTGGCTCTGTGGTCGAGTGCCCCTGAGTTCAATCTCCAGTACCAAAAAAAAAGACATAGACTGACAGACTGGATTTAAAAAGACCTAACAATATGCTGCCTTCAAGAGAATCATCTCAGAGAAAAAGACATCAACAAACTGAAGGTGAAAGAATGGAAAATAACATATCACTCACATGGACCACTAAACAAGCAGTGTTTTCCATCCTCACATTAGATAAAAAAGCCTTCAAACCAAAGTTAGTGAAAAGGGGACTGGAGATATAGCTCAGCTGGTAGAGTGCTTGCCTTGCATGCACAAGGCCCTGTGTTCAATCCCCAGGTCCACGAAAAAAAAAAAAGAAAGAAAGAAAGAAAGAAAAAGAAAAAAGTTAGTGAAAAGAGGTAAAGAAGAACCTTTTACTACTTAAGATAATCATACATCAACAAGACATAACAATCATAAATATCTATGCCCCAAACAATGGTGCATCCACATATATCAAACAAACCCTTCTCAACCACAAGAATCAAATAGACAAAAACACAATAATACTGGGTAACTTTAATACACTTCTCTCACCACTGGATATATCTTACAAACAAAAACTAAACAAAGAAACTATAGACCTCAATAAAATAATCAATAATTTAGATTTAAAAGATGTATATATGACATTCCATCCATCAACAACAAATACTCCTTTTTCTAAGCAGCACATAGATCTTTCTCTGAAATACAGCATATGTTAAATCACAAAGCAAGTCTTAGCAAATACAAAAAAAAAAAAGATACTACCTTACATTCTATCTGACCATAATGAAATTAGAAATCAATGATAATTTAAAAATAGAAACTAATCCAACAACTGGAAACAAAACAATATGTTATTTAATGACCCATAGATAACAGAAGACATCAGAGAGGAGAAAAAAAATTCTTAGAGATAAAAGATCTGATACAACATATCAAAATTACTGGGACAATATGAAGGCAGTGCTAAGAGGAAAGTTCATTGCATTAGGCTCATTCTTTAAAGAAGAAAGAGTGAAAAAAAAAAAAAAAAGATCTGACACTACATTTTAAAGCCATAGAAAAAGAGGAACAAATCAACACCAAAAGAAGTAGAAGATAAGAAATAATTAAAATCAAGCCTGAAATCAGTGAAACTGAACAAAAGAAATAATTCAAAATATTGACAAAACAAAATACTGGTTCTTTGAAAAAATAAATGAAATTGACAAACCTTCATCTACACTAAAAAAAGAAAGAAAGAAAACTCAAATTACTACAATTCATGAGGAAAAAGGAAATATCACCACAGATTCTACTGATAACTAGAAATTATTTTGAAAGTTTATACTCCAATAACACAGAAAACCCCCCGACACTGACAAATTTTTAGAGGCATATGACCTCCCAAACTGACCCAAGAGGATATACACAATTTAAACAGATCAATTTCAAGTAAGGAAATAGAATACACCATCAAAATCCTACCAAACAAGAAAAGCCTAGAACCGGAAGTATTCTTAGTCGAGTTCTTTAAGACCTACAAAAAAGAATTAATACCAACACTTCTCAAATTATTCCATGTAATAGAAAAAGAAAGAACCCTTCCTAACTCATTTGATGATGAGGCTAGTATCACCCTAATACCAAAATCAGACAGAGACAAATCAAAGAAAGAAAATTCAGACCAATATTCTTAGTGAACATAGATGTAAAAATTCTCAATAATATTTTGACAAATTGCATATGAAACATATTAAAAAAATAATGCACCATGATCAAGTGGAGTTCATTCCAGGGATGCAATATTGGTTCAACATACTGAAATTAATAAATGTAATCCATCACATCAATACAAATACAAATAAAAATCATATGATTATATCAATTGATGCAGAGAAAGCATTTGACAAACTACAGCACCTTTCATGTTCCAAACAGTAGAAAAACTAAGTATAGTAGGAACACACACAAAATTGTAAAAGCTATCTATGCTAAATCCAAGGCCAACATGATCCTAAATGGAGAAAAATTGGAAGCATTCTCTCTAAATACGGAAACAAGACAGGGATACCCTCTTACACCACTGCTATTCAACATAGTTCTTGAAACTCTAGCCAGAGCAATTAGATGAAAGAAATTAAAGTGATATGAATAGAAAAAGAAGGACTAAAACTATCATTATTTGCTGTTGATATGACTCAATACTTAGAGGATTCAAAAAATTCCACCAGAAAACTTCTAGAATTAAAAAATAATTCAGTCAAGTAGCAGGATATAAAATCAATTCCCATAAATCAAATGCATTTCTATACATCAATGATGAATCCTATTAAAGAGAAATTAGGAAAACTACCTCCATTCACAATAGCCTCAAAAAAAAAAAATACTTGGAAATCAATTTAACAAAGAGGTGAAAGAGCTCTACAATGAAAACTACAGAACACTAAATAAAGAAAATGAAGAATATCTTATTAGATGGAAAGATATCCCATGCTGTTGGATAGGAAGGTCAATATTGTCAAAATGGCCATACCACCCAAAGCACCATAGAGATACAATACAATTCCAATTAAAATTCCAATGTCATTCCTTATAGAAATAAAAAAGGCAATTATAAAAAATGGCAAAAAAGCAATCATTTGGAAAAATAAGAGACCCAGAATAGCCAAAGCAATCCTTAGCAAGAAGAGTGAAGCAGGAAGCATCACAATACAAGACCTTAAACTAAACTACAAAGCTATAATAACAAAAATGGCATAGTGTTGAACCTAAATAGACATGTAGACCAATGGTACAGAAGACCAGAGACAAACCCACATAAATACAGTTATTTTATATTAGATAAAGGCACCAAAAACACTTTGGAGAAAAGATAGTCTCTTTAACAACTGGTGCTGGGGAAACTGGAATTCCAAATACAGCAACATGAAATAAAACCCCTATCTCTCACTATGCTCAAAACTCAACTCAAAGTGGATCAAAGACCTAAGAATTAGACCAGAAATCCTATGCCTAACAGAGGAAAAAATAGGCCCAGTCCTTCATCAAGTCAGATTAGGCCTCAAATTCCTTAACAAGACTCCTGAAGCACAAGAAATAAAATCAAGAATCAATACATGAGATGGATTCAAACTACAATGCTTCTTCTCAGCAAAAGAAACAATGAGGTGAAGAGAGAGCCTACATTTTGGGAGCATATTTTTGCCACATGCATATGAGATAGAGCACTAATCTCCAGGATATATAAAGAACTCAAAATACTTAAAACCAAAAAGATAAACAGCCCAATCAAAACATATGCTAAGGAGCTGAACAGACACTTCTCAGAAGAAGATATACAATCAATCAACATATATATGAAAAAATATTCAACATCTCTAGCAGTTAGAAAAATGCAAATCAAAATTACTCTACAATTTTATCTCATTCCAGTGAGAATGACAGTTACCAAGAATACAAACAACAGTAAGTGTTGGAAAGGATGTGGGAGAAAGGTTATACTCTTACATTGCTGGTGGGTCTGCAAATTGGTGCAACCAATCTGGAAAGTAGCATGGAGATTCCTTAGAAAACTTGGAATGGAATCACCATTTGACCCAGCTAACCCATTCCTTGGTCTATACCCAAAGGACTTAAAAACAGCATACTACAGTGAAACAGTCACTTCAGTATTTATAGCAGCTCAATTTACAATAGCTAAGCTGTGGAACCAACCTAGATGCCCTTCAATAGATGAATGGATAAAGAAACAGTTGTATATATACACAATGGAATATTATTCAGTATTAAAAGAGAATAAAATTATGGTATTTGCAGGTAAATGGATAGAGTTGGAGAATATTATGCTAATCAAAATAAGCCAATCCCAAAAAACCAAAGGTTGAATGTTCTTTCTGATAAGTGGATGCTGATCCATAATTTGGGAAGAATGGAGGAACTTTGAGCAAAGGTGGCACAGGATATGGGGGTAGGAAACATGGAGGAATGAGTTGGACACTATTGCCCTAGGTACATGTATGGCTGCACATATGGTGCGACACTACATCATGTACAACCAGAGAAATGAAAAGTTGTGCAGTATTTGTGTTCAATGAATCAAAACGCATTTTGATATCATGTATAACTAATTAGAATATATTTTTTAACAAGTTTAATCTTCTATTTTTTTAAATGTGTCTGCCTGCATTACAACTTTATTTGCCACTGTTTTTCTTCTACAAATTTTACACCTATGGTTTCTCTTCAGTCCTTGCCAATCACTCTTCTTTGTTCTACTAGAATTTTTTTTCAAATTTTATTTGTTTAAATCTCTTATTTGTCAAGATACAAGATAATTGTTTCTTCCAACAAACTATGTCTGAAATCCTAAATTAATCTGTAACTACATTAATGCTTAGCTAGATCCTTTTGCATATATTTATCTCAGCAATTGGTTTGTTATATTGTAATAGGATTTTCAAGTGTGTCATCATCATTTGATGCACTTCATGGGCCAACAGATTCTGGAATTTAGTGAAGTTGTGTTAACTAAACTGAATTAGACAATGGATGAATTGTGAGTCTACATTGCCTGTCATTATTCAACTCAAGAAGTAAATGATTTAAAGTCAAAAATTCATTTCATTCTTTCTTTGCTCTCAAACAAATTCCATTTTTTTCCAGAAACGATACTTATTTTTAAGCCTAATGTCATTCTATTACTTCTTTGTTTTTGTTTGTTTTTGACGTAGGCTCTCATTATGCTGCTCAGACAGGCCTCAATCTCCTGGGCTCAGATGATTCTCCCACCTCAGCCTCACAAGGAGGTGGGAGCAGAACTATATTGTCAATTTCTCTCTTTATAAAATCATTACTTGATATTTCATCCTCTAAGACAGTTTCTTCTGATTTAGATATCATTCATTTCTCTCACTTCTGAGAATTCATCTTGCCTTATGTTCCTGAAAGAATGCACATCTCACACTATTCTTTCCCCTTTCCCACAATAAAATACTTAATTATTCAAAATGTTGTCCATAAGTCCCCTATAATTAACTATAATGAGTGGAGGACTTTGATATTCCTACTGATAATATATTTTGGTTTTTTGTTTTTGTTTTTTTGGTACTGGGGATTGAACTCAGGGGTACTCGACCACTGAGCCACATTCCCAGCCCTATTTTGTGTTTTATATAGAGACAGGATCTCACTGAGTTGCTTAGCGCCTCGCTGTTGCTGAGGCTGACTTTGAACTCATGATTCTCCTGCCTCAGCCTCCCTAAGTGCTGGGATTACAGGCTTGAGCCACTGCGCCTGGCTCTGATAATATATTTTGAATACCACAAAAGCATAAATATGTGAGAATAAAATGTTTATATTGACATATTTCTTTCTTTTTTTAATTATTTTTTTAGTTGTTATGGACCTTTATTTATTCATTTATTTATATGTGATGCTGAGGATTGAACCCAGTTCCTCACACATGCGAGGCAAGCGCTCTACCACTGAGCCATAATCCCAGCCCATATATTGACATATTTCTTATAATTTGATTTGAGAAATATTTGCTCTAACAAATAATTTTGTGGATTTTTTAATTATTCATTTTTGATTGACATATAACTTGTCAATAACATATGCATATTATGAGAATCTGTGATATTTTTATTCATATACATATTAGGTAGTGGTCATCTCAAGCTAATTAATATATCATCTCCTTCAATTTTGATTATTTCTTTATGGTCATCATATTTACATTCCCTTCCTCTATTTTTTAATTATAATGTATTATTATTTATTTACATTCAATGTTCTGTGCCATAGAACACCAGAACGTTTTCCCTATCAAACAATAACTTCTCACCTATTGATTGCCACCCAGCTCCCTGTCCTCTTCTCCCCTTTTCTTTGGAAACCACTGTTCTGTTCTCAACCTCTGGGACATCAAACACCAACACTCCCATATTTACTGCAGCAGTGTTCACAATATCCAAGATATGGAAGACTGTTTATAATGTAAGTCTTTGAAATTTTGGTGAGTCCTTAGAGTTTGAAAAAAATAAATAAATAAACCAAATCAAACTAAAAGGTTACACACATTCCCTTGGAGACAAAATCTCTTTTTTTGAAGAAGTAGCTTAAATTAACTTTAAATTGCTTTATTTCCTTCGGCTAGAATAAGTTCCCAAACTAGATTTTTAATTGGTTCCTACACCTCATTTTTTCTCAAATAGAATCATCAAAATCCCTTTGAAATGGAAGTTTAAGCTCACATTAGCTCAAGGCAGAACGATACAAAACAAAACAAAATTTACATTCACATTTTTCTTTAATCTAACTCTTTTATTTATTGTGAAACCCTAGCAATGAAAAATCAACATTGGTTTATTTGTTTTCTTAAGTGGTGACATAAAAGTGAGCAAATTCTTCTTAATGTAAGGCAATTTGTATCTCTTACTTGTAAGGTTAAATATTATGGGAATACAACTCTCGATTCTCCTGTCTCAGCCTCCCTAAGTACTGGGATTACAGACTTGCGCCACCACGCCTGGCTCTATACATGATTTTTTTTTAAATATTTATTTTTTAGTTGTAGGTGGACAGAATATCTTTATTTTATTTTTATGTGGTGCTGAGGATCGAACCCAGTGCCTCACATGTGCTAGGCGAGCACGCTACCAGTGTGCCATAACCCCAGCCCCCTCTATACATGATTTTTGAAGGCTTAAATAAAAATATAATTATTTAATGGTTTATTAAAGGTTCTAATAAATGTGAAGTAGCTTAGGAAACTTATGATCTTTAAAATATTTCTTCTCATAATTTCCGTGTTCATTGAATAAATTGATTTTCTCTACAGCTCTAAGTATCATGTGGGGTTAGGGCAGTATTTGCTTGAATAAGGAAAAACTTTCAACTAAATTAACCTTTCTGTGTTCTTAGAACTTTAATCAGAGAGAACTTACCAAAGAACTAGTTCTTTAAATGAAGACTTGCAGTTAAGATATGCTGAATACTGCCCCTGCAACCCAAAGAATTCTACACTTTAATTACCAGAATGTGTGAATATTTTAGGTTACGTGGAAAATAGAAATTATAATTGCAGATACAATTATTTACATATCAGATGATCTTTAAGTTGGGATGTATCGTGGATTATCTGTGTGGTACCAATAAAATAAGAAAATTTCTTAAAACTGAACCTTTATAATAGAGGTAGGCAGGAGAATCAGAAAACAAATGTGATGATAGAAGCGGTTTTAGAATAGTGCAATGTCAGAGGACTTACCCCTTCAATGCTGGTTTTTTTGTTGCAGGAACAGGGTGGCCAGCTAAGAATCATGGATGGCCCCTAGAAAATGAGGAAAGCAGGAAAAGGTCTCTTTCTGAAAATCCTCAAAAGAATGTAGCCCTGTTGATTTTAGCCCAGTGGAATTTGAAATTTCTGTCTTCTAGAATTGTAAGACAATATATTTGTTATACTAAGCACTAGAATTTGCAGTAATTAATTGCATAAGCAATAGAAATCCATCACCTCTTTCCATCCTCTGACTGCTCTCTCCATACACAACACACACACATGCGCTCATGCACACACATTATCTATACATATGTATACAAAACATGCAAATTATGTCTATATTGGGCAGATAAATTAATTATCTGTAGTTTGTACTATATATTAGAATTGTTAAAAAATTCCTGATAAAATATGATCATTTGAAAATTCCAAATATTAACTCTATTGATATTAAACACTGGCTTTCTTTAAATGCATACTTGTGAAACTATGTTTTAGGTAAGAAATATTTGATTTAGTTCTATGAAAACAGGAACAATCACAATCATCTCACCTGTGCTTACATTTCACAGGATTCACATTCTGTCCTTTTCAGATTTATTCCCATAGTAGCATTGGGAGAATTTTCAATGCTCTACCACCACCATTTTAGACAAGTCAATGAAATTCATGTAAGATTGGGAGGTGAATGTTATGTCATTTAAACAACTAAGCTCAAATTTCTTCTTAGAAAGGGAAGTGTATGTTGTTGAATCTTTCAATAGGTCATTTGGAACAAATGAGAGCCTGAAGGTGCAATAAAAGAAAGGGAATTTAAACAGTATAGACAGAATGGTCATACTGAATTAGAAAATATGAATTATGGTGGAGAGATACTAAGCAAGCCCTTTAACTATTTTGGTAGTGATATCTCACCCCTATTATGCAAATGATAGTAAGAGTGTCTGGTTTGCTAATGTTTTTTTCAGTTTTAGAGGTTACCTAGAAGGGAAGATGGCTGGTTGATGACAGTCTCTCCTTCAGGGATCACCACTTTAAACCTCTGCTGAATACTTCCCATTGACTTGTACGGACAAAGAATCTTTACTAATATAACAAAATATTGGAAGATAATATCGTTTCTAAGGAAGAAAGAAATTTTTACATACTCTAATTTCTCTCTAACTTGAGTGTTCTCTCCCCCATACAAGCTCTTCTCCACTGATGTTCTATTATTCAAAATATTGCAATGAATTGAATCTGATAGACAGAAAGCAAATTTTACTGCATTTTTTTGTATTTTTTTTCTTTTGCTACTTATTCTGTCCTTTTCATATTTTGAGTTTATGCTTCACAAGCATGTCTGAAAATGCAATTTAGGCATTTTTAGAATTAGCTGTTACATGAAAGTAGAATTCCGTGCCTAACCTTATAGACAAGCTTGAGATGTTTCATCATGAAGAACACCTTGAACCTTGAAGTCACTAACGACCTCCATTGACAAGGGATCTTCCCCACCAAAAGTTAATTTTAAATGGATTTTACATGTGCTGGTAATCCAAGTCACTGAAACTATTTTGGAAAGGGATGGTAAGGAACAATTTGTAAATGTGGCAATGACACCAAAAAATGTAAAAGTCACTAAACTCTATTTCATAATTGAACAATAATGGAAACTTGAACAGAATTAAGCTTTTGTTTGTAAAATTATGTTCAGTATAATTACAAAGATAGTCATTTGGTAGCAAAACTGAAGTATACTCAGATAAAATGATTCACAATTTGTGAGAATCTAATAATTGTAGAACATGTAGTTTATAAAATGCTGGACAATGATGTAGCTTAAGAAAGTGAATAGCACTCAGTCTCTTCTGCTATCTGTCAATACATTGATGATGACAGGTCATATCCTACGGAGGTGTTCTGTGATAAAACACCATCAAGTGCCTCAGTCCAGTCTACTGATATTTCCAGATACCTTCAAATAGTTAATTTATAATAGAAATTTGTTTCTCACTATTCTGGAGGCTGAGAACTTCAAGATCAAGGGCAGGCTGGTTTTGTGTCTGGTGGGCTTCCCACATCCTTTTGATAGTGTCCTGTTTCAGCATCCTGACATTGGGAAGGGCAAGTGATATGTCATCACATGATGCAATACAAAGGGCAAAAGAAATTAAAGCCCCCCTTGAGTCCTTTTATCAACACACTAGTTCCTCTGATGAAAGTAGAGCCCTCATAACCTAATCATTCCTAAAATCCTGCTACTGAATACTATTGAACTTGGGAATTGAGCTTCAATAGAAATACACAAACCAGAGCACCAATTCTTTGTCAATCATGTCAACTGGTAATATTTAAAATCCTTTTTAAATGATGATGAACTTCAAACATTTAATTCTTCATTGCAAGGAGCTGGGTATAAATAGCAAAGAACGTTACTTTCATATTTACAATTATCTCTGATGGAGATGCTGTGTGGGCATCTGTATTTACATAGCATCATTCATAACTTGCACCAACAAAGCACAAACTATTAATAGATTCAAGAAAATCTTGCATCTTCCCAACAGATTGATATTTTTGCAGATAATAAAGGCATTTAAATGTAAAATTAAAAAAAATAATGTTACAAAAAAGTTCAAAGTGATTATTAAACATAAATATTTTTGATGAAAATGTCAGAAAACCTCACTTCCAGGAAAGAAAAGCCCTTTTTTCCATGTAGAAATTCAGAAAGTACCAACAAATGAGTTTTCTACAGGATTTCATACTGAAAGATGAGATGCACGATTATATGTAAGAAAAAAGTGTCACATTTTGTGAGTGCATTCAAGAGAAATATTGTCTGCAGAAGCTAACTAACTTAGCAGATATTTGCCAGCATATGTAAAAACTTTAGACAGACTGGAGAAAATATTTTTTTTATTTCAAGTAATGAAATTTTTTAATTTTAAGAAAAACTGAATATATAAAAGGAAATCCAGAAAATTTCCTTTAGCTGCTTATATTAGAGTAGGAGAAAATCACCAAATATCATGCCTAATTTTATGACAACTATATCTATACAATGTGACTCTGCAGCACTTTCCCTTCCTTTCTCCACAGATATGTTACTGGGCAGAAATTCTTTTGTATCTTCTTCTTAGCCTCAAAACTTAACTTTAACCAAAGATGAAATATTTTGCAAAGTGAATGGTTAAATTAGTTGTTTTGAGTTTTTTACTTCTTAATGACAATAGTTTTCTTAAGAATGGGTTATGCTTTCCTATTTTCTAGTGCACTTTATAATTTTGAATTGGAGTCTGCATATTTTGTGTAGCATGAAGTAGATAATCTGGGGTCTGTTATATTCCTCTTTAAATATGCCAATATTTTTGTTTTATTAAGTAGGCAATTGATTTAGTAATTAATTCAAAACAAAAAAAAACCCCTTTATTTTCCCCCTTATGGTAGTTGGCAGCTCAAATTTTCCACATATTCTTTTAATGGCCCCAGGTTCATCTGGTACAAGTGTCAACCATGTATGTGGGAGGAATTCATGCACAAAATTAGTAGCTTCTGTTTTGTGGTGCTCTCCTTTGTAGGATTTTTCCCCTCTTAGAGCCAAGTGGACAGTGATTGCCCCGAATTCTATCTTCTGATTTAATGAAAAAATGAGAGTGTTTTCCTACTGAAGTTTTAACCTCACTGTTAGATGTCATTGATCTAGTCTCAGGCCAAGAGTAACTGAAATGAGAAAAATCACTCTTTATCCTGTGCTTTTTCTGTTTCCATACTTTAACTCCCATGTAGCATCTGCCATCTTTCACAGTATACTCCTCTTATACATTTATTTTTAACATAAAAGAATAGATATTTTAATATCAGAGATTGAACTCAAGGGTACTTAACCACTGAGACACAGTGGTTAAGCACAATTAATTTTATTTTCTTTTATTTTTTATTTTAAGACAGTGTCTTGCTAAGTTGCTCACAGCCTCGGTAAGTTCCTTAGTCTGGCCTTGAACTTACAATTCTCCAACCTCAGCCTCTTGAGATGTGGGGATTACAGGTGTGCACCATTGCGCTCCACTGAAATATATTTCTTTAGTCAATCTGAAATCACTGAAATGTGGTGAGAAATATAACATGGGTTTACATATAATTACATAAAACATATCTCTCTTAATATTTTACAGTAGAAAAATTTTTACAAGATACTTAGCCATGTATAGATATAGTAAAATATCACATAAGACTTCTTTTTCTTTTTTTTTTCTTAATGAAAAAGGAGTAGAAGCTTAAAGTGCCCTCTTTATTTAGTAATGACTTGTATAGAATACATATCTTTGTGGGAATAGAGTCAAACATGAAAATAAGATAATAAAACGAGCAAATACACTAATTTTGAGGACAATATATTTTACATAAAAGAGAATGAAAGTTATTAATGTATTTTTGTATGTGCAAGTACCGATCATTCTTATATAAAGTGCATTATAGATATATAACTGTCCTCCATTTTCTCCAAGGGTTTGGTGTTAGGATCCCTCTCTGATATCAAAATCTTCATATGTTCAAGCCTCTTATATAAATTTACTTGTAACCTATGAACATCTGCCTTTATGCATTAAAACAACTCAAGTAATTTTAATAATGAGTAAAATGTAAATGCATATAAATAGTCAACATACTGTAGTTTCAAAAAATAAAAGTCTGCACATGTTCTGTATAAGATGTAGTATTTTTTCAAATATTTTTGTTCTATAGTTGATTGAATCCATGAGTGCAGGACCCATGAAAACAGTAGGGTATTATTATGATTGTTGCTGTAGTGATTCCTTGGGATTTGATCAATTATCCAGGAGTCTTTCCAGGATAAAAATTAGTTAAGTTTTACTGATTTAAAAATCACTTAAATAAGATGTAATATTTTTTACCCTTTCAACATATTAATGTGTCTTTACTAACATGTCGTGATCATGACACATGATTGTCACTCCATGGAACATTTATGTGGCAGCAAGGCAACAGGAATTTCACAGCAACAATGATGCAGACTCTTGAGACGAAGTTTAGTTGAACCAGGATTGGGATATATGTTATCACTTCAAGAGAGTGGTGGTAATAAGGAATAGCTATTGTCACTAATAGCTATTGTCTTTAACTGAATTAATGATGTTTTGAAAAATTGAATGATTTTTTTAAAGGATAAAATATTGAACACCAACATCATAGCAGCATTTCTTGGGTTCCTGTTGGAATAAATAGAAAAAAAAATTAAAATTTTCTATATTGAGGTGACTTCTTCTTCTGTGTTTGTGGATTTATACTTCAGATGAAGTACAGCAAATCGCACTTTGAACACAAGAACTTGATTTTCTAAACCTTTCCATCCCAATTGCAATGTGATTGAAAAGCCTTGTGAGATATATTTTCTGCAAAATGATACACCATTTTTTAAACATAGGCAATGATTTAGATAGCAAACTCACATTAAAGAAATAAATATTCAGGCATGAGATAAATTTGAAAGTCATTCATATTAGATACAATAACATATTTTAGGTAAGGGTTAAAATGAATAGTGTATTATGTTTCACTGACACTTCTTTGGCTAGCACAAGAAGTAAAACTTTGATTTAACTTTGACCCAAACAATAATGCAATTGTAACCTTTGCAAAAATGAATTAAAGCATATTCTAACCTTTTCATCATTTGACTTTTTCTTTATCTGAAGAACATTATTCAAAAGGGAAAAAGAAAGATTTTGCTGTGTGCTCTTTCTTAGAGCTATATTTCAATTTGTCATTAAAATGAAATGTGAAGGACATAAAGAAGAGGATGGGGGGATTCTATCGCATCATCACATGCAGTTTCTCAGACGCAATACTTTGTATGGATTAAGAAGCCAAGATAACAATTCCTTTAGTTTTGGTTTTGAGGGAAATTTTGTTGATCTGTTGTTGAGGCAGATAATAATAAATAAATTTGAAATGCAGCAATATGTACATCTTATTTGTAAAATGTGAGGAATATTTTATTTTAAAGGGAACATTCGCAACTTGAGGGTTTAATTAAAAATACCAGTGAACAAAAATTATGAGGGACTGTGAACATTAAGCTAGATGAAAATTACAAATCTTTAATATGAAAAATTGAATTATATGAACCTTGATTTGTTGAACATCCTAAAGCTTATGAGCCAAATGACATTTTTTCTTAGGAAGGTCTTCTTGATATACAGCACTTGAAACTTACTCCATTGTTCATGCTCATTAATGCTTAATAGCAAAGATACTTTAATATATACTTTATAAGCAGTCTAGATTTAAACTCAGGTTTGCATGCTTCACTGATTTTGTGAATTGAAAGAAAGACACTGCTTCATCAAATTCATACAACTGAGGAAATGTAAATGACTCCAAGGTGAACTCTCAGGTCTATATTATTTGCACTTCTTTAAAAAAAAAAAAAAACATTTCACTTTTGTTCATTTGTTGCTCAGAACAATTTGCATTTTAATACCACAATTTATATTTAAGCCCAATCATGCATTTTTTTCGAGTAATTTAACCTAAAAATATATGTATTGAAGACCTAAAGTGAATCAAATTCTACTAGGTTTTCCTAAAATTCATTAAGGAGTTAATACTGTATGGGACCAGGGGAGACACATGAAGATAACATATTTCACACATGATAAATTACATGAAAGCCCATTAGGCTTATGGAAGAAAAAAATGGAGCATTAAAAAGTTTGCAAGCCGAGCATGGTGGCTCATGCTTGTAATCCCAGCACTTTGGGAGGCTGAGACAGAAGAATCCCGAGTTCAAAACCAGCCTCAACAATGGCGAGGCACTAAGCAACTCAGTGAGACCCTGTCTCTACATAAAACACAAAATAGGGCTGGGAATGTGGCTCAGTGTTCGAGTGCCCCTGAGTTCAATCCCTGGTACCAAAAAAAAAAAAGTTTGCAATTATAAATAGGGCTTAGGCTGAGTAGTAATTTTATTAAGGCTGATAGAAACAGAATTTTTTTTTGTACCGAGGATTGAACTCGGGAACACCCGGGCATTGAGTCCCATCCCCGCGTCCTATTTTGTATTCTATTTAGAGACAGGGTCTCACTGAGTTGCTTAGCGCCTCACAGTTGCTGAGGCTGTCTTTGAACTCACAATCTTTCTGCCTCAACCTCCCAAGCCCCTGAGATCACAGGCATATGCCACCGCGCCTGACAGAGAAGTTTTTTGATGATATTTGACCAGAAATGCAGAGGTTATGACCTTAGCCATGAAAACACTTGGGGCAAACTGATCCAGACACAGCCTGGGCACAGTCCTCAAAGCGGAACTTGCAGTAAGTTGAGGAGAAAGCCCTGAGGCTGTGCAGTTGCAGAGGGAGAAGGACAAATGGAGAAAAAACAGAGATGGCTAAGAACTAAGCAGGGCTGATCTGGTGGGGATGAAAATCATTATAAAGAATTTGCCTTATAATCAGAGTGAAATGGAGAGTTACTTCAAAGATTTTAGCAAGGAGTGAAAAGATCTAGTCTTTTTAATGAGAATTCTTGCTATCCTGTGGAAAAATCAAAAAGATGAATAAGGGTCAATTCAGGGCAAATAATTATGAGGCTCTTGCTGTAATTCAGACACAGAATGAGGGAAAATGTAGTGAATTCAAATAATTATGCCTATTGTGAGGAAATATCCTGAAGTTTCTCTAAATAAGAGACTTTTATTTATATACTGATTACATCCAATACACAAAGATCCTCACAAGGCTATTATTTTAAGTTGAAACTTCACAAAAACACATTCGATTCTCTTCTGCGGGGAATCACTTTTAGCAAGATGCTCTTGATGTTGTAACTGCATTTCAGTGTGAATTATTTGGTGTGAAAATTATACCGAATTATTTGATATATGTCACACTAGTAAACGGTAAAAGTAAAGAGAAAAAATTAGCAGAGCTTAGCTCATAAACCTAGTGTTTCAAATTTTTATTCCTCTGCTCTTCTAAAATATGTTTCTTAAAGTTGGACCTAGGAGTTGAACAACTATAATCATTATGTGAGGGTCAAATGTGATCACAAATTTGGGTTTATTATCATGAATTTGATTGAAAATATAATCCCTTGACAATAATTCCTTTTCATGTCATTCTACACTTAATAAGGTACTGTTTTCCAGATGCTTTTGGAAAAATTTAGTATGCATCTAACCACTCTCCCTTACTCCATCTAGTCATTTCTAATCTACACTAATATAATGTTGAACTTTATTATTCAACATCTTAACTATCACAAATTTATATATCTAGCAAATGTTATGAGTCCAACATTTTCATATGAATCTTTATATCAATGATTTAGGAAATTTGTAGGCATAATGTGAATCTTTGTCCCCAAATATATATATAATATGTATATGTATAATGTATATATACAGTATATGTAATATACGAAAAAATAATATTGTCATTCAAATTATTGCTAATATTTTCTACAAACTTTTAAAAACATTTTAGTTAATGCATAATATATAGCTTTAAAATGTTTATAAAACATAAGTTTCTATAAAATATACACAGAAGTTTTTAATAATTGATAATTAGTTAAAGCATAATAATTAACCATATTGTAGCTCATGTACACAAATTTTGAAAGAAAACAAAACATAAGCATTAAAATTATCATCTGGAATAAAGGACATCTGAATTCTACCTCTAGCAAATAATAAAGGTTTTCCTCAACAATCCTTTCAACTGTTAGCAAATATACCCTTTTCTCTCTCATTACTACACATGGACAAAAGAACAAAAAACATGATCATATTTACCTAAGTTCATTCTAATATGAGATAAACAGTGATGTGTGATCAGAGAAGTGGGTTTTTAAATCTTGTGAATGGTAAGGCCTTCTTACTGTGGAAGCGGAAAACAATGCTGAATATTAGGAAAGAAGAACAAAGAATTTCCCCACGAAACATAATCAGCATCCATATTCTGTGTGCCTCTCCTTGAAAAAGTTTTGCTAAGGTGTGCCTTCAGTCACTAGGACTCCACAGTTCATGGGAAGGAGGGATTATGAAGAGATTAGCACATTTTTCACTAGAATGCAAGAAAAGGAGGGAAAAGAGCTGGAGGTTGGTATAATAATGACACAGCCATTAGTAGTCAGTTATTAATTTTCATCTGTATCATATGAATAACATTTTACTGAATGACATTCTATAAACTAGTGAAATAAATGGTTACCAAATATTGTAAAAAAGAAGTAGAATTAAGGTATTTTGCATAGGTTCAATCTACTTGCCTGACTCCCACTGCCTATGAATGAGTTCCACAATACCTTATCAACTTTATCACAATATTTTTTAAAACACAGCCTTATAAATTCTCTACAATTCTGTACTCTCCTGTCTCCAACCAGTAGTTTCTGAGAGCACAGAGTACAAAGTATCCAGTATTAAACTGCAACTACTACTTCTGTAATATCTACAATAATTAGGCTCTAGTTCGTAAAATTGAAACAAATTACTTTGAAGTAATTTTTTAAAGACACATAAATTACTTTGAAGTTATGGAGTCTGAAAAGTTAATTACCCTGAGCACAACTCAGCCAGGTTTTCTTCTGTAAAAATGCTTTATACTAAAAGTCAGGCTATTCACTTATGTCAAACAAATGACTTCCCCTTTGGTCACACAATTAAATTTTATTTTTATTGATTCTTCCTGATTGATATTAATAAATAAATAAAAATTTAAAAGACAGCCTGAAATATATCCTGTAAGACATTTTATTCTCAAAATTCGAGATATATTTGGAGTTATAGAAGTCGGAAAGAAGTAAATATTCTTGTAAATTCTGGTTACCTTTATTCCAAAGACAGTGAGAGCTTCCAAGACCGCATTGTGAACTAGGATGAGGGTAACACTCTGTGGTTTTTAAACTCCTCATAATCCACCCTCTAGCAAACATTACTGTTTTATGTCCAGTCTTAGTGAGTTGCAATCCAGTAGTTTTAAGTGGTGATAGTCTTTCAGTTGACAAATTAATTTACATTAAGACATAGAAACTGACAGATTAGTTCTATTTTCTGAGAGTATTTTTGCATATAGCATGGGATCCATGTTAAACATTAGTATTGAAACTGCAGTAAATTTTGACAAGATATTTAAATGTTGCTTATTTACAAGACTTTTTCAAGGTGTATAATATCAAAACATATTACTTCACCCCTAAGAATTAATGGGAAATAAGAATGAAAATGAGAGGTAATTTATATATTTATAGATACACATATGTAAAGTATGTATATATGTGTGCATATATATGTGTGTGTATATATCTGTGTATATACATACATATATACATACACATATGTACCTTTTATATCTATTTTTTGCTATATAATTTCATGCAGATAATGATTGTTTATTATTTAATGTATGTTTACATCAGGAAAACAGAAAACAGCCACAAATCCAAAGATGTGTCCAGTATTTATAAATCTAGGAATGAGTAAAGAGTTACGTACTCCAAATGAGAAACAGGTGATAGATTTAGGAAAGGCTGATCTACTGCTTGGCTTAGCCAAGGCAGAGAACAAGGTGTTTCAACTTGAGGATTGTGAGACCTCAGGTCTTGGTGGTAGTGATGAAGTGGGGGCATAGTCTATGAATTCAGCGATGTGAATGACCTGAGTTCTTAAATGGAACCTAGAAGGGGCAGATATTTGGGGAATTTGTCCTTTCTGATACAATGGTGAGAAATAAAACCCTGCATTGTTCTAGAATGACAGTGTGAGCTCAGGTAATAGCAGTTTAGATTGTATTGCTATCAGTTTCGGTAACTGAATTGCTGCCTCCTTACTCCAATATCTCTCCTCCTACCTTCCCAGTTCTCTTTTTATAACTTTATAACAGTGCTTTGCCCTTCACTTTCAGTTACATTAATAAAGAAAAAAAAAGCAGTAATACTTAAATCTTGGTGAGGCAAGGTATAAGTGCTGCTGCAAGGATTTTACAGGGAGTGATATTAAGTTCAACTCCGAAGCCAGCATGGGCACATGGAAATTTTTGACCAAAGAACACGGTAAGGTAAGTGGAGGGAAATCCCTTACTAAGAGGTAATATCAGGGATGAGGGTGACTCTGGGACACCAACCTCATAGAATTCTTTCTGATGATTATTCAGGGTGATCAGACATCACCTGGAGGGTGGTAGAGAATGAGACACCTAATCAGATATTGAAGGTGATCAAATATCAAAGGCAAGGAGTCCTTATTAAACTGACTTAGCAGCAAAACTGGATTATTTAGGGAAATGTGCAAATGGGACTAGGTAAATTCCAGGAGGCAATCTAAAACTAGGTGAAGCAAAGAAACACTGTCATCTCTTACTCTATTTTTTCTCTTCCTTTTCTTCTAACTATGAATCCATTAGCATAATAATAACTGTTATCGTTTGGATGAAAGGTGTCCCCCAAAAATCTCATTTGTGAGAAAATGCAAGAAGGTTTGGGGAAGAAATGATTGGGTTATGAAAGTCTTCCCCCAATCAGTGAATTAATCACCTCATAGGGATTAACTGAGTGGTAAATGAAGGCAGGGAGGGTGTGACTGGAAGAGATGGGTCAATGGGGCATGCTCCCAGGGTATATATTTTCTACGTGGAAAGTGGAGTTTCTCTCTGCTTCCAAATTATCATGTGAGCGCCTTTCTTCCGCCACACTCTTCCATCATGATTTCTGCCTCACCTAGAGCCCTGAGGAATGAAGCCAGTTCTCTATGGACTGAGACATTGAAACCCTGAGCCTGTAAGTAAACTTTTCTTCATCTAATTGTTCTTGTCCAGTCTTGTGGTCACAGCAGCAAAAATGCTGACTAAAGTGATAATTTTCATATATACACTTTAATACTTGGTCCTTATATTTTTCATATATCTTGGCAGGAAATCTTCAACCTTATTTAATCTAACATCTTCTAACTGTTCTATTTCCTGTAGGTGGGTGAAAAATGTTGCCCCATAATCTCTCTTTAAATTCATAAATGCTTTTCCATTGGCTTCTGGAATTCCCCTTTTAAATATTTTCCTTACATACTGTCCTTTTCAACCTAATGCCCATGGGTGGTCCTCCTAGTCTTCCTGCTCTGCAAATAGTGGAGTTTCAAGGATCAGTTCACAGACATGAATTCCTCATGCCCTGGAGTTCCCCACACAACTAAGTAGTAAGTCCTCTCCTGCACTTCCTCCACTCTAAATCTTTGATGTCACCTCTGTCATATTTGGGGCTGTCAGCTGGTGCTAAGTGATCTGCTTCTCCAGAAATAGTTTGTCCCTTTCAGTCTGATTCTCTTCAAAGATACTTCTTAGTCACATTTTTATGTTGGAGAGTTTTTACTGGAAACATTTTTGTAAGATGGATCAGAGAACCAGAGAACTCCTGAGTTTAATCTCTGGTACCAAAAAAAAAAAAAAAAGATGAATCAGGCCAGAAACAGGCTGGATGCACTCATGGATCATGTGACTATTTTGCTGTGAGATTATTCTCAGGGTATGGGAGACTCTTTCCCCTTTCTTATATCTGTATTCTTGCTGGGACAATCACCAGGTGTTTCTTTCGTAAAAGGATCTTAAGTCACCTTTTAAGGATAAGTTGTTTTTTTGTTTTTTTATGTTTCATGAAATTTGCTTCTGTGCTGAGGTTGCCTTTGTTTCTAGGGAAACCAGAGTTTTAGACCCTGTTGTTACAGATGCCAGATAATTCCTAGGGACTGGGTTGGAAATCACCAGGCAAAGTTGCATTGTATTGCCGAATTCTTGTGTGTGCCTTATGACCATCTTAATATTAGAGCTTGGAAAAGTCTGTTAGAGAATTCTGCAATTATCTGCAATCAATCTAACCACAAGTATACATAGTTGTATCTTACAAATATATTCAGGGTCTAACTACTTTCACACAAGCATCCAATCATCAAATTAACCTCATCTTCCACTGGTTCTCTGAAGAACCCTCCTAACTGAGCTCCCACTTCCTCATCCCCTACCTAGGTCACCCTCTGTACAGTAGTAGTTCATCTTCATCCATAGTTTTACTTTCTATGGTTTTAATTACATAGAGTCAATTAAGATCTGAAATGACATGTATCACAAGTTCAATAGTAGGCGGATGCCAACACTATATCACTGAGCCTCTGTCACTCACCCCATTTAATCTCCACACACAGGCACTGAGTATTATCATCACAAGAAAGATCAGTGCAATATATGAAGATATTTGAGAAAAAAGAGAGAGAGACATTCACATGACATTTATTATGCTGTAATATAATAATTGTCCTATCCTATTACTATTGCTGTTAATCTTAATTTTGTGATAAATTAAAATTTATCATAGTTATATATGTTTAGGGGAACAAATAGTAGACATAAAGCTTAGTACTCTCCATGGTTTCTGGCATCCACTGGGTTCCAGGAAATCATCCTTTGCAGATAAGAGGGAACAACTGTATGTATCTCAGCAGTTTTTTTTTTTTAAAATGTTCCTCTTCATTGCTTTTTTATGTCTCTCAGACTAAAATTCAAAGTCCTAATCAGAAATTCATCAAGCATGCCCCTTAGCCTGGAATATTCTTCCACCAGATTTCTGTACATCTTCCTTAATGTCTCTGCCTAAACATATCTGTGCCAGAGAAAGCAACACTGAAAATATTTAATAAAAGAGCTCCTACCCACACCATTTGTTCTACTCCTCTATGTATATTTGTATTTATTTCTACATAATATTGTGATTATAGTTTCTATATACTAACAAAATTGAATTGTCCATTTTATCAATCCCCATGAGAATGTAAACACTCATTAGGTTTTCCTTTTATTAAGTTAAAATTAATTGAAATTTCATTCTTTTAAAGCTCAGCCTCTTCAATAGCTGTGGTGACCATAACCTAGCAGTGAATCTCAGGGTGCTCAGATCCTATATCCTATGGAATCCTACCCTTTTGAGTGTAGGTAGCATCTGTGACTCATTTCAAGCTGTTAGAAAATGAGAAAATGTAGAGGTTTTCAAAAATGTAACTAAGTTTACAAATCAAATTAATGTTACATGAATCAAGAAGGCTATCACGCTGTGTGGGCCTGGTCTAATCAAGTTGAAGCTCCTAAAAATAGGAATAGGGTCCCTCTTTAAGGTGACAAAACTCCTTGACTGGTTCAAAGAAAGCAAGTGGCCATAGCAAAGAAGGTCAAATAGTAAAGAATTATAAGTGATTTGTATGAATTATGAACAGTTTTTAGCTATCAGATCCTGAGAAGTCCGGACCTTCAATCATATAACCACCAGGAAATAAATTGCACCCGGCATCTGACCTTTAGAGGTGTATTGTTCTCCTGTATAGCCACTAGGTGAGAATACAGCCCGGATGCAACCTTGGACAAAGGCTTGGAATATCCCCAGAAGAAGACTCCAAACCATACCCAGACTTTGAACAACAGAATATGTGACATCAGATATGTGTGTATTTAAGCTACTCCTATTAAAGAAATTCACATGTGTTGTGCATAATATTAATACAAAAATCTTAGTTGCTTTACTGTATTTTCCTTTTGTATATTTCTTGCCTACATTTACTGTCCACAATATTTTATTTGCCTTATGTTCAATGTCACATTTTAAGTCATATAATATTTGATTGTTAAATAAATAGCTGGAAGAATTATTAATTAATCACAGTAATGAAATATTCACAAAGAAGACACAAAAGGAAGGACAGGCACAGCAATCTACTTAACTACAATTGGAAGGACTAGAGCCCACAGATAGTAATGATGGTTATTTATCCATTTGCAGTTCAAAACATGTTTCAATATGATAACATTTCACTGAAGCCTTACAACTATCTTGAATGAGAGATGATTATGTATATTTGATGATTATGTGTATACTCTAGTATTCAAATTAGCACAAGGTCAGTCACACAATTAGAAAGCACTACAGTTATTTCTTTGGACTCCAGATCACAAGCACTATTCTGTTTTCTACATCGCCTTATCTATAATTATGGGATTAATTACCTTAGGTTATATAGGGAACATTAACTAAAACTCTACTTGGCTGACATCAGTGTTCCCGTGGTAGTAAGATTTGTTCCACTTGTCAGCATCAAAGCAGGAGACTTGCTGTTATCAAGGCAAGATGCTAACATGAAATTAAGAAGTTAAAGTGCACTTGCTACTTGTGTTGAAAAGAGTTTCCTCTAGGCCAAATCTTGCCTTTTCGTCAATGTAATTAGTGCTCCTGACTGCATTTATAATGTTTAATATTTTAGAAACACTAATTAACCTCCAAGATGTTATCTCATCTGCAATTTACTAAATGAAAGAATTAAAGCAGAAAAAATAAAGAATAACAAGCTAGCTCAGGGCCACAAAACATTAGATAGCTTAGTAAAGATTGTTGCTCTAGACCTCTTCCTTTTTTTCTCAGAAGGAAACCAATGCCATTCTCTCATGGTGAACAGTTTGCCAGTTACAACTCTTGTAGCCTTTTACAGAGATTTTCCTAATGGCTACTAATAAGGCCAATATCCTGACAGCCTTTACATTTCATCTCACATCTGGTCCCCCATGTCTCTATTAGACCCTTAGAACAACTACTTCAAACCTTTGTTTCTAGTAAGGAGCTGTGAGTCAACATCCCTTTGAGGGAATATAACAAAGCCTTAGTCTCTTGCAAGTTCCAGTGCTTCAGGAATTCTTCCAGAGAACATTGATGACATGCAGCATTTATAGGGGAGATATTTTTTTTTAAAACCTACACTTAATGTATAATAGCACATTGATTGGATATGTTTTTGGGTCCCTTCTGTGGCTTTCAACAATCTTTCTGCTCACTTCTTGTGCCCTATCTCTTTGAAGCAACTGTTATCACACAAGTATCTCTACCAACTTTCTTGTCAAGCCCATTTTCTGGGCATGACTTTAGCTCTGAATCCTAAACAACAAATCCCTGTTACATTCTTCATAACTTCAGCACCCATAGAGCTGATCTGAGCAATAACTTCAATATTTTTTTCAGGCATACCTCAAAAATTATTACTCATCTCATCTACACTTCAGACCTTCCTTGGAGGTGAAATCTTAGAATTCAGTCTCCTCTGAAATCTCATTTTGCTACCTAACATTATCCACATTGTTTTTCAACTTTCCAGGTTATACAACTTAGTATCAAAACCTAATCTATTTTTCACTCAAAATACTTCTAATTCATTATTATTCACAAGGAATTATATGCAGATTATTTGGACATATGTTGATTATTTGGGAAGTTATTCCAAGAATAGAAAGTAAATATGTGGGGAAAGGGCATGAGAGAAAGAAAAACGAAAGCATACAATTATGAGCCATATATTTCATGGTCAGATGAAGCACAATCTTACCAGGAGCCCTGCAAGGATCTGTGCAAAGCATACTTCAGCATTTTCCAGAGGGATGTGGACATTGGTGAATTTTCCCCAATGACTCCATATGGTAATTTTTTAAAAAGTTTAATCTGGGTGTTAAATTGTTTTCACTGTCAGAAAGGCTTATATACAAACTGAACAAACTTCTCAAGTATCACAAAAAATCTTGAGGCAGATAAACTTAGAACCAATGTCACCAGAGGTGGCAAGCTATCAGCATGGATATGCATTGTTCATGGAGGATATAATTAGAAGTGGAATGAGAGGATGTGTGGCAGAACATCAGAAACACTTCTATTTTCATCTTTCACGTGCTGTGGGCTGCATATGGATCAGCCTGCTCAACACTGACTTGATTCCCTCATTAAGCCCTCTGATTCTTCATCTTCTTTTTGTGCACCTTTGAAAAATCACAGACCTTGGATAAATTTACAAATCCGATTTGTGAATCTATACCTAAATAGCTCATTATTGCCAGGGAAACAAACTGTGATACACCTCAGAAAATTCTTTGATATTTTGTATTACTTCCCATAACAATGTTACACACCTGGTGTTCAGACCGAAAACCATTGCTCAAAGTTGAAGTGGGCTCAGAGGATGTGGATCGAATTTGAAAGCATCCATGTCCAGATGATCTGCCACACCTCCAACTACTCAGGAAATGTAGCACTTACAGATTTAAATTTGGACATTACACCTATGTCCTGGAAGTCATCCATTCTTGGTGTGGATCTCAATTTTTATATCATTATCAGCAATTATCATTATCTTTCCTTGCCAATACCAGGAAAACATACCTAGTATTCTACATCTTAAGTAGCAAAATAAAATAGATAAAAATCATTTGAAGACAGATTTTCTGACTCAAACCTCATTTGTTTGCTACATTTTAGAAAATAAATTTTGTAATAAAATGCTTGTACACTGTCTCCACTTTCCTGTAACTGTCCTCTACAACTTCAATATTAAACCATAAGCACTGAAACAACTCATTACCAACTCACAAATAATTTACATTTTGGCAAAATTTATAATCACTACTTGGTGTTTGTTATCCTTTACTCCATCATAGCATTTGAAAAGGTTGAGCAACTGTAAGGAGCATCTGCGATAGACATGCTGGGACTTGCTAAGTTACTGGCCATAAGGAACAACAGCCACAGGAATACTTAGTCATGTCTGGATGCAAACTGATAAGGACCATCATCTAGAGACAGACAGAGCAACGCTGGAGTGTGATAACAATGAACACCAACTTGAAACTATGTATAAACTACTTGTCCTGCCACATCAGAGAGCTTTGCTCCAAGGACACTGGTGAGACTGGCCACCTTGCTGTCCTTCCCTGGATTGACCCCACCATTCCCTGGTGTCCAACTGATGGCTGGAGAGAACCACAGAACAATGACAATATTTGCTCTTCAGCTAAAAGAAGTCGAGTGGCATTGGAGGTATTTTGGGGGCTCGTGGTTGCTGTAGGATTGTGTGATTTGCTTGTTGTGTTTAATTAGTGTGAATTGAATGCTAGTTGGGGTGCTTCAGCACACCCACACTTTTTGCATTAATTGTTTGTGTTTGATGATTGGTGTGATCGGATATAGGCTTGCATTCAAAGACAATCCTCTTCTGCTCTGAGTAATTATTCAAAGGGCCGCTTACCACAACAAACCATTTGTTTAAAACACTTTTCTTTTGTTTCTTTCTAAATGGTTTTAGAGATGCCTTTGTGGATTTTTGGTCCTTTCCCCATCGTTTTGCTGGACTCTTTTCTTTACAATCCCTTTGGATGAATCTTTCACATCTCCCATGTCATTAAACAAAGGACAACCCATGGCTACATCCTCAGGTTTCTTTGCTTCTTCATTTACACCTTCTCCATGGAACAAAATTACCCAGTCTCTGTGGTCTTATAAAATATCTTCTGATACCTCGCAGTCCTGTCTCCATCTCTAGTTCTAGTTTAAGATTTTTAAACTCCTTTAGATTTGTCGATTCAATATATTAAAAGCATATCCATCATTTTTTGAATTGGTCACTTTCAGCTTCCTTTCCTACCAAGCCTCCTCCATTTCACTTCTTCTATTTATGTATGTTTATGTGTACATGTGCACACACACGTGTGTGTGTGTGTGTGTGTGTGTATGTGCATGTATATGTGTTTGGAAACAATACATATTCAAGAAATAAATATAAAAAATTATCATGTAAACAGATATAAGGAAAGAACAGAGGAATTCTAGTATTGAGAGACATGCATGGTTATGGCTTTTCTTCATCCAGTTTCCTGCCAAGTGAGATTTAGCTCAAACTATACTGGAGTAACTAGAATAATCTACATGGTTTGGCAATGCATCCATAAAGTCAATACTAAATTTTGAAAGAGCACTGAACCATTTTCCATATTTGTGTCATGTGTTTAGGGAGTGCCCTAATCCTTGATGTTCTTTCCACCATGAGGATCTGTGTCAGGTCATCAGCCGAGCTTTAGTTTAATGATTTCATGATAGCTACTGATGAGACACATAGCCAAGATACTTTTATGGTCACCTTCTGGGATAGCAAAATTCTTCCAATAAATGTAGAATTTATGAGGAAATAATGCCCAGTATGGCATATGGCTCATTTCAGTGCTTCTGGCAATCTCTCAAATGGACATTCCTTCATGCTCTATTCAAGCCAAGGGCAAAATGGAAACTACACAACTAACAGGACAATTCTGTTACCTCTAAAGGAATGGGTCATAACTGTGGCATAGTATAAGAAGGACTCAAACTAAGACGCACATCCCATTCAAGTAAAACTTGGTACCACGCTGAGTAAAACCATGACTATTTCAAAATTTTGGTATTTTGTGTAACAATTTGTAATAGAAAAGATGACTTTATATGAAAAATATAATTGCTACAACAAGAAGTCCTTTCAATATCTGTGACATATCATGATACTGAATTATATTCTGGTTCAAGATAAGCATACAATTAATTGCTTTTGAACAAAATTAACTTCAAGGTTTTTTTACTTAGACTGTTCTCTCTGACAAATAGAGCAGATTTCAAAATCAAGAGAGATGGTGTGACTTTGTCCTATTCAACATTAAAATATGATTTTTAGAATGCAAGAGAAAGTTATCAAAACATGAATCATGACATACAAATCACATAGTAGAAGATGCAGTTCTGTTTTGAGAGTAGATTTACATTATTTTGCTGTCATACAATTTTCTTAAAAGCTTGGACTATTATCAAACAAAATATGCTAACTGGTAATAAAACTGAACAAAGGAAAGTGAAACAAAAGGTGATGTAAAGGAAACCAAGGATAAATATGGATTATAATGCAAAATATCCCTGAATAAGTTTCCTATAAAAATTTATAAGAACCAATTTATAATGAAAAATTGATATTCTAGCCAGGTGCCATGATGCACATCTGTAATCCCAGCAGCTCAAGAGACTGAGACAAGAGGATCATGAGTTCAAAGCCAGCCTCAGAGAGATGCTAAGCAACTTGCTGAGATCCTGTCTCTAAATAAAATACAAAAATAGGGCCAGGGTGTGGCTCAGTGGTTGAGTGCCCCTGGGTTCAATCTCTGGTATTAAAAAAAAAATCTGACATTCAGTGTTAGATAATTCCATAATTCTTGAATGGTCAACAAAGACCATGAGTAGTAAAGATTATTTTATGCTAAAATTTGCTTTCCTTATTCATTTTTGTTATGGACTATAATGTATCATTTAATGTTATAAAGGAAATTTTAATGTATGACTCATTAACTTTTTTTGTTCTTGTTCTGGGTATTTAACCCAGGGGGACTCTACTGTTGAGTGACACTCTCAGTCTTTTAATTTAATTTAATTGTTTTATTTTGAGATAGAGTCTCATATACTGGTCTCAAATTTGTGATCCTTTTGCTACAATCTCCTGAGTTGGAGATGTGTGCCACCAAGCTATAAAACTGTAAAACATTACCTTAATTGTTTGAATATTAAAAATTGACTTTAAGTTCTTCTGAAGTTCTTCTAGAGTTCTATAAAAACAGAATGAACTGTATCAATCTGGAAATGTTGAGATATGCTTCACCCTACCATGAGATTGTTAATTTGTACAGATACATAATACTAAAATTTCAAGATGGTGTGTGGGATGTGGCCTAATGGCAGAATGCTTGCATAGCATGCATAGGCCCTAGGTTAAACCCCTAGCACCACACAAAATAAATTAAATAAATTAATAAAATAAAATAAAATTACAAGTTGATATCTCACAAGACAGTTTGTCACATTTGAAATGTTTGCTACATCTTTGAACTTATTTTGCTGTCTTGTTCTATTGCTTTTTCCAACATTCATAAATGTTTCAGTTTCTAAAAGAGTAAATTTCACTTCCATTTTTTATTATTCCAAATTTTTTGAGATTTTATAATTTCAAATATTTATAGTTTTATAGTTTAAAGTATAATGTTCTAAATGTTAAAAAATTCAGCATATTATATTTAAAATATCTTCATAATCCATCTTCAAGAAAAATACATCTGAATTTTATAAGTAAAGGCAATCATACTTCCTTTATTATTATCCTTAACTATTTAAATGAGGTTTATAAAACTAAATATTCATTTAGAAATAAAATATTACCATTATGGATTATGTCCCATGTTTTGTTATCTAGGATTTTTTCCATTTCTTTAGACAGGATTCTCTGAGGGCATTATTCTATGTAACGTGTCTTATTTCTTTTCTCAATTTCTTATATCCATTTCTTTCTTCAACTTACATTGAACTATGGATTATTTTGATCTGTGTTAGGGTATTTTATAAAATTATTTGCAACCATTTTGAAAATAATTATAATTCAATGCTAGTCAACATTGATTCTTTTTCATAATTATATGCACAAAGAAATTAAACTATAAAGAGACACGGTTTGACAGATAGTATCGAAAATACAAATTAACTTTTAATACTTCTTTAAATACTTTAATGCAGGTATAAATACTATAAAGGCTGAGACACAGGCTTTAAATTCACATTATGATAGACGAAATCCAGAGTATACTACTTCTCTACCACCTGAAGAAATGAGACATAGTGAAAAACAGCATTTAGTTACTTAAATATTTTAGACTTTTCTTTAAATTTTAAAATTGGAAAATAATATATGCATTAATATTGTTTTAAGGAAGATAATATTTTAACTTTCTGATAGATATATTAATAAATATTCACCATCCTTAAATATTGAAAAATTTATAGAAAAATTGTTTGTTGTGAAATCATCTGTAAAAACACCATATCATTGTTGTATATAGGTATTTAGTAGAAACACAAGTTTTGGAGTAAATACTGATGCCTTTAGATTTCACTTTTATTCATGATTTTGTACTTGGGCTTTATGTTTCTAACTTCATCAAACATATAACTATATTTTACTCTACACAAAACTCACAGCCAAACTTTCTCACAAGTTCCTCATGTAATGTATAGCACACCAATCCTAGGTGACTCAACTCATTTTGATATATTGTTCAGGGCATACCATGTAAAATAAAGTGATTTCTATTTTTCAATTTGTCAAGAAAAATTTAAAAATCAATTTTGAAATCTCTATTAGTTATGCATACAATTTGCTGAAATAGAATCTCCAAATCTCTCTCTCTTTCACACACACACACAAAGGAGAGTTTGTAAGTTAATTTAATAAAATATAAATAAATCTAAATCAGAAAATTTTGAATATTCCTCTGTGTAAATTCTTTCCTTAACATCAAAAAGAGAAAGCTCGGGGATGTATTTATAAAAAGGATAAAACCAATGCTATTGTTTTCAGTTTACATGACAAACTTATGTACTAATCAGTAGGCAGTTACATAATATATATGATCTGTGGGTATTGCTGAGAATCAAGTGAGTTTAACAAAGTGAGCATGGATAATCATCTATGACAGGTATGATCAGTTTATGGGTTTAATTGCTAAATAATTCACTCGTCATGACAATTCTCCCCTACATACTTTCACATATGTAATTTCTACTTACATAGAATCTGCAAAGTTTTTATTTGTATGGAATTCATGTCTGTACTGATTCGGGAAATGTGTAGTCCATAGGGGCTCAGACAGGAGCACCCAGTTACAGAGCACTCAGTGCCACGGAAAGAAATAATACTTTAAAATCATTGGTTCCAGGTATAAATTTTGGCCTGGAAACTTACTATTTGGCATTGAAGAAATAAATTAACCCCTCCAGAGAACCAACATTTTAAGTGGAAGTAGAACATTTGTCCAGATGATGGCAGGAAAAATGTGTGTGGCTTGAATGGGAATATGGCTTTAGCCAGTGTGTACAAGGGAAAATTCAATAACGTGCTTGGGAGAATGTCAATCAAGTCCTGTGACAGAAAGCAGCCTCAGAAAAGAACTCTTTTCTGAGTTGACTCTTGTCCTACATTTACTGGTGTTGCCTTACAATTCATTAAGCAAGACATGAATAAAGCAATGGAACATTAAATTTTGTGGAGATGTACAAAGTAGTTTGAAGCTGAATATCATAAAAATAGTAAGTAATGACATCTGGAAAAGATAGTTGCATTGAACATATGTGTTTACTTCCATTCCCCCCTAAGACTCACTAAAATAACAATAAAGGTATAAAATAAAAATAAATATACCTATAAAGATTTAGAAAAACAAACCATATAACAGCAACAATAAGAGGAAGTCTGCTAAAGAAATAAATAAAGAGTAGTTATAGATTTAGAAAATTAGTGGAAGTTGAATCCTCCTAGAAAAAATCCAGGAAGCATTCTTTTTTCCACTTTTATTTTTTTTTAATTTTTTTTCATATTAAACACCTTTATATGCACTTTCAATGAACAGTATATATATATATATATATATATATATATATATATATATATATATTTTTTTTATCAACCATCTTTACTATACCCATTCCCCTTTCCTGCCCCCCGCCTCCCCCATGTCGCGTCCAGTGTTTCTCTATTTCTCTTATGTTTCCAGGAAGCATTTTAAATTGTCTAAATGAACTTCAGAAAGACTCATACACTGGGGTAGATATTGTTACAGTTGAGGTGAAATGGGTCAGAAAACCTGCATTACTTAGATGTCTACTTAGCAGGAGGACAAAAATTTCTGTAAATGTGGATAGAAAGAAAATTGCCTCTACAAAGCCAGGGAGAATATTGGACCTTATTCCTTAGAATGTATAAAATGCCATAAAAAAAAAAAAGGAAATGGCACACATGTGGCTGCAGTACCTTCCACTAACAGGCATAGTCCATAGGCAGAAATATCTACCAAGCAAATATGAGAACAACCCGCATCCCAGGGCAGTTTCCTCTCCAGGCTTTGATAAAATCATGGAGGGTTACGAGTCCATCCAATCAGAAGGCTAGAATATTCCTATCTAGGGAGCCTACCTGTAGGAGGAAGGAAAAAAGGAGGAAATGACTAAAGGGATAAAAACAAAGGAAGAAAGAAAATTTGTGATTTTGCATCACCCAGTGACACAATATAACAAAATCAAAAAATTATACTGCTCTGCTCCATGAGTTTTACCATGCACGCAGTTATTGAGTGTGCAGCCAAAAGGCATAAGACATTCATAAAATAATCATTTGAAAAGCAAAAGCATCAAAGAGAAACAAATAGTAAAATCAAACCAAGACTGTAAGGACAATTGATGAAACAAGAGAACACATTTAAACACGTCTTGTGGTAGGCAGCCTCTGAGATCCTTCCCAGTGATTTCTGCTCCCAATAGTCATGACTATGTATAAATATTTTCCCTTGAATAACTTGCAATGACAAAGCAGAATAGGTAATATTGAGAATATTACACTTTGGGGGTTAAGCTACTGTCATGATGCTATTGGAGTTTCTAGTGTATGTTCAACGTACAAGCTTTCATGAAGTAACACATCTTGGTAGTGCAGCCTCTATGGCGAGGAACTGAAAGGAGCAGTCTCTTGACAACCACCAACCATGGAGACTGGATGCATGTGCATCATGAATATTAAGACCAATTAATAAAAATTTAAAGAAACAGGATAACCTTTGAGAAATCATCTTATTTCAGATTTATGACCAATATCAGTCAATGACAAGTGTGTTTATATTTCTCATCTCAAAAAAAATATCTTTTCTTATTGGAATATTGGACATTATGAAAGACTGAGGTGCTAACATGAAATAAAAGGAGAGGCAAATGTAACAGAATTTTCTAGTTTGGGGACATCAAATATTGAATGACTCCAGCAAATCATAAAACAATACTTCTTGTGTAGCTTGATTTGTGAGCATTTGATTTGTGTTTAACATGATTTATGAAAACCAGGTAATTCATCATGTCTTACATTTTGTGTGTCACTGAAAAAAATCATACTTTTTTGATAAACATATCATCTGTCATAAATGTTCTGCACATTTGCCTTTTTAATTCCATTCATCTTTCAATGCCTATGTCAAATGATATGTTAGCTGAAGTTACATTGCTAATCTTTAGTAAAAACTTGGCACCAGTGGGCTTATTCCTAATTATTCTCCTAATATCCTCCTAATATCCTTTCTTTGCACCTCTTTTTAAATAGCAGTTTTGCATGGTGCTTGGCACATTGCCATGTTCTGCCAGTTTCTCATAAACTTCCTCCAGGGACAATAGCTGAGCTAATAAATGCTTTTCATTATCTTATTAAAAGTCCAGGAAAATAAACTGTCTTTCACTTAACCCATCAAGTTCCATAACACCATAGACTTTGGAGCTGGTGTTGGTTAGTTGGTAAAGTCACCACAAATGCTGCCAGTCCACTATGAAATGAAACCAATTAAGGTGTTTGAAATTACAAACTATCTTGAATTCTCCAAAATATTATTAAGAATTTTTAATCAACAAATAGAAGGTTGTCTGAGTATGTCATAAAACCTTTCATGATTCTCCTTCTTGAATGTATAAGGTGCAAATAATAACATATATGCCAGTCCTTACTCACGTCAAGCCCTGCATGATTCTTTCGGGGTCTGCTTTTGTAATATTCCAAGCAATTTTTCATCTGAAGTAGTCAAAAAGTAATAGAAATGCATCCACAACCAGCGAGCACCAGTATTGTGTAGCTTCCACACTCAAGTATTCATCTTAACAATTGAGTTTTTCATGCAGGTTCACACCACCTGAGGGTACCACCCGACCTTATGACTGTATCAAGAAGCTCATTAAGGTTCAAAGGTAGGAAATTCAAATCTCTATTAGCATCAATTTGAGGAACATAAATAAAAATAAAGCAATCAGTATCAAAAAGCTATTAGTGAGATGTAATTAAATGATAGTGGTTAATGCCTTTTCTTTAAATCACATATATGGGGGCTTAAAGAATTCTTGTAAACTGAATTTTATATAATTATTCTTTTCACAAGAAATCAAGTCTATGAGCTTTCCTAGCAGCAGCTGTGTCTTGTCATCACATCTGAGAGTATCAGCAAGATGTATTATTCCCCTGCTTTGAGAAAAAAGGTAAGGCTGTTTTTCCACCATAATCTCTCATTTGTGACTTTCACTTTCAACTGCCATGATTTCTTCTTTTTCTTATTTCCATTTACTACCTATCTTCACTTGGAATCAGTGACCCAAACAGGAGCCTCTACATCAGCCATATAGGCCACTTCAGTTCAGCAGCAGGATGGGAATTGCTACATTCTCCTAAGTTGTCTTGTCTAAACAGGAAGAAGAGGAAAGGAGTTGGGACTATTTCTTTGGTCACAAGTTGTCACAATTTATTCTTTAATTAGTCAATAAGATGGAGTTACTCTCCAGCTTATTTTACTTTAGGAAATTCACAAATTCAGAGAAACAGAAAAGGTTCTTGGAATACTAACGTCTTCCTGTTAGGTCACAAAAAGAGCAGTGCTGAACCAATTCCATTTCTAGAAAATGGAATCATTTGCATGTTGGAAAAAAAACAGTGAGAAGGTCACATCACCTTACATTCTTTCATCCCAAGCACTACTCACTCAAACTCTTTTCCACATTATCCTCTTTTCTACCCTTGCATGTAGAGAATAAATTCATCCTTTTGAGCCAGCCAACACTTTTCATCTATATAATTTTTATTTATACTAATAGATACTTAATGTTCCATCCAAGTTATCAAATCAAATGTCTTTTAGACCATAAAAGATAATATGCATCCTTTTGATATAATGTTTTTTAGTACATTTTTGCATCATTGGCCAAAGGAAAATTTATTCCTTGCTCTGATAATATATACCTGGAGAGAAAAAGCTTCCTGCATTGGCTAAAAAGGGGCACCAATGTTTGTATTCCAGCCACTTTCTGAGCAAATAACTATTGATTGTCTACATGGCTCACTTTAATTCTTCCTTGAAATTTCCAAAAGTACAGCTAATGTACAAAGATGCCATGAGAATGGAATTCTCTAAGGCAAGGCTTGTAAACCACTAAATCAAATCTTTTTTTTTCCTCTGAATTTTCTTAACCTATTAAAACCACAGAATACTAAAATACTTTGATATTTTGGTACTTCTTCCAAAGTGTAGTAAAAATCTGAGACATTTAGTTCTATGCATAACGGCTATGTATGATCTACTGACCTTGTAAAGGAGATCTGAGCAGGGTGCTGACATTGGCCCAAACACATAAACATGAGACAGTGCTACTTATTGTGGCCAAAAAGTCCTTGCAAATCCAAAGATTGTCTAATTATTTTTTTCATCACCATATATGTTATGTTTAACTATTTCCATGACATTTACTTACCTTGACTTCTCCAATCTGTATTTTTTCAATAGGGAGAATGGGTGCCTAACGGCAAAATGCTAACTTCCCTTAATTTGGGACTCTCAGTATTCAATTAGGCTGCATAGGAAAAAATAAAGTAATTTTGGGTCTCCCTCTCTACATTCTTATTTGGTAGCCCATAACATAAGACAGACTAACAAAAGTAAAACAAAGAGAATTTCATGAATATGTATATTTCATATATACAAGTTTCATATCCAGGGTATGAGTAATTCTTAAGAAGGTGCTTTGGAATTGTCACTTATAGCCTCAGGTAACTTCTTCAACAAATAGAAGAGACAAGAAAAAGGACCTTGAGTCACCAGTGGGAGCAAATAGAAAGAAAGCAAATGTATAGCAGATAAAAGCTCCTAAGTAAAGTTGGTTAGGTAGATTTTCCCAGTGACGTTCCAAGCTAATAATGGCTTAAAAGTTGTCTTCAGTGATCAACTTTTATCCCGCCTTGGTTGAGAGGGGAGGAGAGACACCATTTTAAGTTTATATTCTGTTTGCAAGCAAATAGGGGAAGGGCAGAGAGATTTTCCTGAATCTTCATTTTCTCATTTGCTTTCAACTCAAAATAATGCTTAGGCCAAAGTGATTTGTTTTGCAATTGCATAGTCTACTATCCTTCAGCCCCTTGTTTTGCTTTAGCAAGGAGATAATCTTATTTTGCAGGCCATTCATCATCAAAGCTATCAGTATCTCTAGGAGTTTCATTTTCCCCAGAAACAGGGTAACAAACTGTTCATGAATAAAATATACTTTTCCAAAGCTATCATCAGTGATTTGTTTTTGTATACAATTTCCACTTCATGAGTGAGTTCTGCTGAGAGACTTATTACATATCAAAATGAATACTTTTAACATTACCAATGACATGATACATATTTTAGGTCTAAAAAATTATGATATCTTTCAGGATTTGCCAAATGAAAAGCCACTCTGTACAACTGCAGTGTCATGTAGATTGTCCCAAATCCTAGCATTTATCACTTATGAGAGTCAAGATTGCACATATCCAGGCTGAGGCAGTGGTATACATCTATAATTCCCACAGCTCAGGAAGCTGAGACAGGGGGATCAGAAGGTCACAGCCAGCCTCAGCAACTTAGCAAGGCTGTAAGTAATTTACTGAGATCTTGTCTCTAAACAAAAATATGAAATAGGTTTGGGGATGTGGCTCAGTGGTTGAGCAACCCTGGTACCATAAAAGAAAAAGAAAAAAGGTTGCATGTATCCAGAAACATGATCTTCCCAAAGTATTTTTCATATTAATAAAAATTTTATAGACACAAAAAAGTACAATGTGGGGAACACTTATCTAAAGATAGTTTTATTCTATATGTACTTTTCCATTTCATTTTTGGGACCAGGTGAAAGAAAAAAGTACCTTAAATATTGGAAATTATATATATCCAGATAAGGATACTTAAGAAAAATTGCAAGAAATTCTGTTTCTTTTGTTAGTTGTGTTTATTACTTCATATAATTCTCATGACCTCCACCAATATTTTTTATGATGGTAAATTTATTATGCTATAAATTTTAGCCAAATTAATTATCCTGGGCTTCTATATGTATTATTACACTCCCTCCCCCACAGCTTCTCATTGTGAGATACAAATTATGATAAATTCATTACAATTAATCAATTTGTTCTTATGCTGGAAAATTCAGTGTTTCTATTGTCTTTAAAGCAGGGACTATAAATTCTATCTTAATCCAACACTATCATTTTTTAAATATTTCTTTGCTTGTTTTATGGTGCTGGGATTGAACCCAGAGCCTTGTGAACCCTGAGCAGATGCTTTCCCCTGAACCACATTCTCTGTCCACAAAAGGTTTTGCTGTGGTTGTTATTTATTTGGGATGCTGGATGTTGAACATATGGTATTGATCATGCTAAGCACACACCGTACCACAAGGATACATTTTCAGCCTTAAGCTACATTAGAAGTAGGTTTTGAACTGACAGGATCATTAGGAGACCAGAAATCTAGGGTGTGGAAGTAAAAGCTTGAATCTGGAATCCTAGACCACTCTATCTGAATCAACTGATATTAGCGTTAGCTATGGTCATTTCTAAGTAGAATGCCTATTCAATCTTAGGAAGATCTGTTACCATAGTTGGCCTGGTGGAGACTATTGTTGGAACTATTTTATTATAAACATTTAGCCTCCCTAAATGAGTCAATATTTTCACAGTTTGAAATAGAATATTATGAAATTACACTACTGATTTTATGATATATAATTAAATAAAATTTTCCTTTTGATATGATGAATTTATGAGAAAAATTAGTCAATTATAGAAGTTTCCATTTAACATGAACCATTAAAACAAAGCAAAATATAGAACTACTTGACATTTGACCAAGCAATAGAAATCCATTCACATAACACACATACTCTAAGCAATCAGATATAAACTTGTCATTATTTCTTTTGCTTTTTTTTTCTAGCTTTGCAATCTAAATTATCCCCTTGACTCTAATTATGTTTTTTCCATGACATCACTGCACTCTGAGCTCTACTTTCATTCATATATTTTCCTTTTATTCTTGGACACATCATAGTAAATTGTGAGCACATTAAAATATTTACAATCTTAAACTGGGCGCGGTGGCGCACACCTGTAATCCCATCATTTGGGAGGCAGAGACAGGAGAATTAACGAGTTCAAAGCCAGCCTCAGCAATCACAAGGTGCTAAGTAACTCAGTGAGACCTTGTCTCTATATAAAACACAAAATAGGGCTAGAGATGTAGCTCAGTGGTCAAGTACACTGGAGTTCAATGCCCAGTACAAAAAAAAAAAAATGAAAAAAGAAAAAAATTACAATCTTAAATTTGAATGTTTCTAGAATTTACAGAATACTTGGTATTACAATCCAGGCTTTTATCAGGGAAGAAACATCCAAAATATTATTTAATAAATAATGTTAAAGTGATAAGCAATTGTGTCACATAATGACAGGAATTTTTTGAAACATGTAAGGTTATCACTGAGGAAGAAAATATGTATTCTTTATGTTTCAAAGTATGAAAATTATTGCCAAAATGTTATTTTGCTATTAGAATTACACCATTTTGTTATTATACAATCTCATTACCTTCTAAATTTTTTTGCTAAATAATTCATTCCTTAAAGTTCTCACCATCACAAACATGTAGAAGCCTCATGAAGCCCTTGGATATCAGTTGATCAAGGAAAAATGTTAACTAAATGAATTATTATTGTGTAAAATGGTATGGATTAACTTTATATACCTGACAAGAAACCTTCAGACCATTTTGGAAATCACTTTTAAAATGTTCTTTCTTTCAGGCTTGAAGGTTATTCACAAAGAGCCAAATTGCATTAAATTGATTGAATTTATCTACTTTATGGCAGTACTTTACAGAATAATTAAAGACTTCATTCTAAAAATCATTACCAACAATGCTGGCCTTAGATAAATTTAGTCCAGTTAGGAGGAAGAAAGATTTCTGTTCACATATTTGAGTGAATAAAATTAATTTGATTGAATTCAATTTAAACACCCAAAAAGATTGATGCATTCTTATTTTTATTACTTTAATTTTTTAACTTACTCCGTTACTTAGGATGCATTTTCCTCTATGTAGATATTGGCATCTATATCTAAAGCTGTTATCAGAGTTTTAAATTTTACACATTCTTTTATTTATATATTCCATAGAGAAAATTAGAAAGTTATCATCTATATTAATATAACTATTCAGAAATTTACATTATATTTTCCCCTTATAAATAAATGACTATTTGAGGGGTAATTAGGAAAATTATATAGACAAAATTACTTGAATATTAAATGCTATTATAAAGATAATATTTAGATGACTATATGCAGAAGTTTAGAATTCAGATATCTATCTATATGTACATGGAAAATACGTGGTAAGCCCTTAGGACACTCTACTTAAACATAGGGAGGAGTAGAGGCATCTGCCCTTAGGTGGGAAAGGATATTGAAGTGTACATATGTTAGAAATATTAATGGGACAATTGACAATTGACAATTTTCAGGTCCATCTTTGAAAATGAAGAAGAACCATGGTTATTAACATATTCACATCTCAAGCAAATAAATAAGCACCTTAGCACTTGAAGGCAAATTGATTCCCAAAAGAATGCTCTGGGATCATCTGTAAGTGCAGAATGTTGACAAGGGTACAAAGGGAAAGAGACATATTCTCAAAAAATGATGCTTAGAAAATTTGGTATACATATATCCCAAGGTATTCAAAATTTAACTCAAAATGCATTCAAACCTAAATGGGAGACCTAAAATCACACAATTCTTAGAAGAAAACATACAACAAAACCTTCACAATACTTAATTTGGCAGTGATTTCTTGGATATTAAACCCAAGGCTGAGGAAAAATAATAAAAAATAAAAGAAGATAAATTGGACTACATGAAAACTGGAAAAATATATGCATTAAAAGGCATTATACCAGGGTAGGGTGACCCAGGCCTGTAATCCCAGCCACCTAGGAGGCTGAAGAAGGAGGAGTGCAAGTTCAAGCCCAGGTTCAGAAAATGAGAAAGACACTGAGTCAAAATAAATAAGAAGGACTGGGGATATAGCTATCAAAAAAAGAAAACAATAACAGCAACAACAGAAGAGCCATTCTAAACACAGTAAGACTACAACCCTGGAAGAATATAGAACATTTGCCAATTTTGCTTCCCATAGAGGACTGATAAAAAGAATAAAGAATTCCTAAAATTAAAAAAAAATTAAAAATTAGCAAATGATGAGAAAAATCTTTTCCTCAAAGACTTACAATTTTTCAATAATATGTTAACAGACAGTGAACATCACTAATCTTTCAAGAAACAGATGTCAAACTACATGAGACCAGTGCCATTGCGCACGCCTTAATCCCAGCAGCTCAGGAGCTCAGGAAGCTGAGACAGGAGGATTGCTGAGACCAGCCTCAGCAACATAAGAAGGCCCTAAGCAATTTAGCAAGATCCTGTCTCACAGTAAAAAATTGAAAGGCCTGCAGATGTAGCTCAGTGGTGAAGCACGCCTGGATTAATTAGTACCAAAATGAATAAATAAATACATGAAGAAAGGAAGGAAGGGAAGGAGGGAGGAGGGAGGCAGGAAAGAAGAAAGGAGAAAACACAATAAAAATAACTACAATTAGATAATATATGACACACTCACATCCATTAGAATGGCTACCTTCAAAGCTTAACTTATTTTAAGAGATCAACATTCACTATTGTCTTAAGAGGACTCAAATATATAAGGACTTGCTTTTGTATAGACTTGCTTTTGTATATTATGTATTATGTTTCTTCCATTTGATTTCCTAGTGTTTTGAAAAATCATTTTCTTCTGCATGATTTTAAAATTGTCAAGAACCCTTTGTCATGCTTATTATTTGCATAACTTTTATATCATCTGTCATGACTGAGAAAAATGCAGCCAGCCTGAAGGAGGGCTATATCTTAATTGTAAAGGTATTCAAGATGCATAAGGGGGAGAATTGTTTGTAGATCATGGATCAATTGCTGAAAAATTGATCAGGCAATTAAAGAAGTTCCTTTACTAAAAAAATTGTATAGGAAAATAACATTTCTTATACACAAAAATGATTTCTCTTCATCTTAATTGATATTTAATTTTTATTTAATATTATTTCTTGTTTTGTTTCATAAAAATACAATACACTGATATCAAGGAAATTAAAATTTACTTAGACCACAGGATGAAATATATTAATTATAGTAATAAGAATAAGGTGAAAATATTAATTATAAAAGAAGAAAAATAAATTTGGTATTAGTAACTACTATGTTTAATGTATTGTATGTCCCAAATTCTCTGTTATATGCTATATGTGAATGAATTTAGTAACTCATTCCACTAGAAGTGTGGATGCATACTGCACCAGATACAATGCTTTTTTCCTAAAAAAGAAAAATAGAAATTTCAACCCAATGAAAAAATTTATTATATCATATAGCCCAGACTCCTAAAGTCAGGAACCTCCAGCATTATTTAATTAAGTGGTCAATGATGCCACCAGGAATTCATCTTTTTTCCTTCTCTGTTCTGTCCTCCTCAGTAGAGCAGCATTGTTCTCACATTTCCGCTTTTCTTTTTTGTTTTTCTTGTTTTTTTTTTTTTGTTTTTTGCTTTGTTTTGTTTTTGGTACCGAGGACTGACTCACTGGACCACTGAGCCACATCCCCAGCCCTATTTTGTGTTTTTATTTAGAGACAGGATCTCACTGAGTTGCTTACAGCCTCGCATTTGCTGAGGCTGGCTTTGAACTCGTGATTCTCCAGTCTCAGCCTCCCTAAGTGCTGGGATTACAGGCATGCGCCACAGTGCTCAGCTATATTTCCTCTTTTCGAGAGAGTGATATGGTATTCTGTGTGTACATGAGAGCATCCATGTGAAATGAGGATAACTCTTTTTGTGTATTATTTATTTATTTATTTATTTTGGTACTGGGGATTGAACTCAGGGGTACTCGAACACTGAGCCACATCCCCAGCCCTATTTTATGTTTTATGTAGAGACAGGGTCTCACTGAGTTGCTTAGCGCCTCGCCGTTGCTGAGGCTGGCTTTGAACTCACGATTCTCCTGTCTCAGCCTCCCTAAGTGCTGGGATTACAGGCTTGAGCCACCGCGCCTGGCTTGTGTATTATTTATTTTAATGAGAGAAATTTCTCCAGAATCTTTTCAGCACACTTTGCCAGATATAAATATGAACATAAATAGAAATAGAAATGTAATGTATTTTATTTTTTTATCTTTTGAGGCAGGATCAGAGTCCCATATTCCAACAGAGAGAATGTGATAATGGGATTTCCATGATTGACTTAGACTAAACTGGATTTTGCTGTCATATGAAAGAAAATTAAACACATGAACAAACTGACTATCTAGTAGGGAGATTAAATGTAAAGTGGACAACAACTTATGGTGACTAAATATATAATCTTTACTTTGTATATAATCAAAATAAGGTTTAAAGAAAGGCCTGCCTTAGAGAAACATAAAGCTGTAGAACATAAATTGAGGGTAATTCTGAAGGTTTGGGGAGATATTTAGTATGTGGTTAAAATAATACAATGAAACTTAATAGATTTTGGGTAGAAAGAAAAAAAAATAATTATGTTTAAAGAAGGTGATGTTTGTGTCAGAATGTGTATTATTTGCTTATTTAATGGGCCAAGTTTTTAGGAAGCATATCTGAATAATCTTTTCAATTACTTTCACTTTATTTTCCTTAATTTTTCTATTTAAGAATAAACACTCTAAAGCATGTCAGAATGTTTACATGATGAGGTAACATACAGGAGAAGATTAATGGTTTAGAAGAAACAAGTAACTATGGGAGAAGTATTTTTGATAATCTATTATTTGAGGAGAACAAGAAAACATATCATTAATGAAAGAAATAAAATGAATGCAAAAACACATGTGTGCTTAATAATATTTGAAATGTTATTCAAAAGTAATAATGCAAACCATTCTTTCCTCTAATCAATGAATCAGAGTAGTAAGTCATTATTTTAAAGTTAAGAGAAGGAATATTTGAGTGGGAAATTTGAAAACTAGTGAAAATGTGCAAAGGTAGAAACACTGTACAAATATAATCATTAAATTAAACATATTGTATTGGGATGTTAAAAGTAAAAAAATTAAACTGGATATCAGATATTCAGTATTTTTAAGATCGATTATTGCCCTGAATGTGTAATTACAAGCTCTTATTTTCATTAGATCTGCGTTACACACATCAATCACACGATGCAACTTTTGAAAAAGTCCTTTAGCCTTTCATATTGATTTACTGAAGCTATATCCTAAGTAAAGTGTATGTATTCTGGGAACCCTGTGAATCTTCAAATGCATCTATAACTATAATAACTTTATTTTTTCATTAAAAATTACTGAAAAATTACTGAAAATTATTTAGCATCTTCTTTTGTCCTATTGACACTATGGACCTGAAAACTTCATTGTCATTGTAACAGTAAGATATCCTGTTCATTTTTGGAAATTTAGGGTTATTTTTGGCCTAATTTTCTTGATTCTGTAGCACTGTTTTTTACTCCCATATATGAAAACTAACAATAAAATGTAGCCAGGCATGATGGTGCATGCCTGCTTTCCCAACAGACCATGAGGCTGAGACAGGAGGATCACAAGTTCAAAGCCAGCCTTGGCAATGACAAGGCGCTAAGCAACTCAGTGAGATGCTATCTCTAAATAAAATACAAAATCAGTCTGGGGATGTGGCTCAGTGTTTGAGTACCTCTAAGTTCAATCCCCAGGACCCCCTCCAAAATGTAAACAAAGCTCTAGACATTGCCCTCTGGGAGCAGAGTTGTCCCAAGTTCAGAATTAGTGCTCTAGTTCTTAAGCACATTTAGCAGACTCATATGCCATCCTTTAAAGGCTTACTTTTAAGTTTCCACTAACAATTTCCTAAACCTCAGTGATCTAAGATTATTTCCTACAGGCTAATGAGAAAATAATAGTAATGGCATTAATGAACAAATTACAGTAGCTGCCAAATTGAGGCCACGTGCCCGCCATGCTGTACTGAAATGCAGAACTCTCATAACCATTAACAGAAAGGCATTTTAACCACAGCTGTATTAATTTGGTCCTTTGCTCCTCCCTAGCATTTTACTTCACATTATTAACTATCACAATTCAGTTTTTTATCATTTTATTCAGCCTTTTATCATTCACATGCTTGTTCTCTTTCATAACTATTCATTTTCTATTTGTTTATAATAATTTAACTTTGTTCTGGGAAAAATGTTACTAGAAATCATTATGAACTTTCTAAAAATTTTGAATACAAGTATGTCATAGTGAAAATGATAACAAATATGTATTCAGTGTTTGAGTTCCATCCAAATTTCAGTCTGTTAAATGATCTGAATATATTACCCTTTTCTTTCAAAAATATAAAAGTTTATATTAAGATGTCAAAGTATTGGTTTTTTTTTAATTTTTTTATTTAGGCTTACACGTTAACAGTGCAAGTTGATTCATTGTACATAGATAGAGGATAATATATCTATTCTCTAGTTGTAAGTTGTATAGAATCACAACATATCTGCAGTCATACATAAAGTTAGGGTTATTATGACCATCATATTCCATCACCTTTGCTGTCCCCATGCCCCTTCCCCCCTTACACCCCTGTGAACAGAGATCCACCATTGTTCCCATGTCCTTCCCCACATTTTGGATCAGCATCCACTTATCAATGAGTACATTTGGCATTTGGTTTTCTGAGATTGACTTACTTCACTTAGCATGATATTCTCCAACTCCATCCATTTACCATAATTTTATTCTCTCTTATTGCTAAGTAATATTCCATTGTGTATATATACCACAGTTTCTTTATCCAGTCATCTATCGAAGGGCATCTTAGTTGGTTCCACAGTTTAGCTATTGTGAGTTGAGCTGCTATAAACATTGAGGTGGCTGCAGCACTGTAGTATGCTGTTTTTAGGTCTTCTGAGTATAGACCTAGGAGTGGAATAGCAGGCTCAAATGGTGGTTCCATTACAAGTTTTCTAAGGAATTTCCATACTGCTTTCCAGATTGGTTGTACCAATTTGCAGTTCCACCAGCAATGTAGGAGTGTGCCTTTTTCCCCACAACCTCGCCAACACTTATTGTTGTTTGTGTTCTTGATAATTGCCATTCTGACTGGTGTGAGATGGAATCTTAGGGTAGTTTTGATTTGCATTTCTCTGATTGCTAAAGATGTTGAACATTTTTTCATATGTCTGTTGATGGATTGTATGTCTTCTTCTGTGAAGTTTGTGTTTAGCTCTTTGGCCCATTTATTGATTGGGTTGTTAGTTTTTTTGGTGTTAAGTTTTTTGAGTTCTTTATATATCCTGGAGATTAGTGCTCTATCAGATGTGTGTGTGGCAAAGATTTGT
>CM053405.1:15451672-15556873 GCA_028644305.1 Xerus rutilus | reverse complement strand
CCTATTTATTCTTCTATTAGGCCTTGGGTCTCTGGTCTGACTCCCAGGTCCTTGATCCACTTTGCGTTGAATTTTGTGCATGGTGAGATATAGGGGTTTAGTTTCAATTTGCTGCATATGGATTTCCAGTTTTCCCAGCACCATTTGTTGGAGAGGCTGTCTTTTCTCCAGTGTGCATGTTTGGCTCCTTTATCTAGTATAGGGTAACTGTATGTAAGTGGGTTCGTCTCTGTGTCTTCTATTCTATACCATTGGTCTATGTGTCTATTTTGGTGCCAGTACCATGCCGTTTTGTTACTATGGCTTTGTAGTATAATCTGAGGTCAGGTATTGTGATGCCTCCTGCTTCACTCTTCTTGCTAAGGATTACTTTGGCTATTCTGGGTCTTTTATTCTTCCAAATGAATTTCATGATTGCCTTTTCTATTTCTATAAGGAATGACGTTGGGATTTTAATTGGGATTGCATTGAATCTATATAGCGCTTTGGGAAGTATGGCCATTTTGACAATATTGATTCTGCCTATCCAGGAGCATAGGAGACTATTCCATCTTCTAAGGTCTTCTTCAATTTCTTTCCTCAGTGTCTTGTAGTTTGGTTTGTAGAGGTCTTTCACCTCTTTTGTTAAATTGATTCCCAAGCATTTTTTTTTTGAGGCTATTATGAATGGTATAGTTTTCCTAATTTCTCTTTCAGAGGGTTTATCGCTGATGTATAGAAATGCAGTTGATTTGTGGGTGTTGATTTTATATCTTGCTACTTTGCTGAATTCATTTATTAGTTCTAAAAGTTTTCTGGTCGAATTTTTTTGGTCCTCTAAGTATAGAATCATGTCGTCCGCAAATAATGATAGTTTGAGTTCTTCTTTTCCAATTCATATCCCTTTAATTTCTTTCATCTGTCTAATTGCTCTGGCTAGTGTTTCAAGGACTATGTTGAATAGCAGAAGTGAGAGAGGGCATCCCTGTCTAGTTCCTGTTTTCAGAGGGAATGCTTCCAATTTTTCTCCATTTAGGATGATGTTGGCCTTGGGTTTAGCATAGATGGCTTTTACAAAGTTGAAGTATGTTCCTTCTATCCCAAGTTTCTCTAGTGTTTTGAGCATGAAAGGGTGTTGTATATTATCAAATACCTTCTCTGCATCAATTGATAAAATCATATGATTCTTATCTTTAAGTCTATTGATGTAATGGATTACATTAATTGATTTCCATATGTTGAACCAACCTTGCATCCCTGGTATGAACCCCACTTGGTCATGGTGTACTATTTTTTTGATATGTTTTTGTATGCGATTTGCCAGAATTTTATTGAGAATTTTTGCATCTATGTTCATCAGGGATATTGGTCTGAAATTTTCTTTCTTTGATGTGTCTCTGTCTGGTTTTGGAATCAGGGTGATACTTGCCTCATAGAATGAGTTTGGGAGGGTTCTCTCCTTTTCTATTTCATGAAATAGTTTGAGGAAAATTGGTATTAATTCTTCTTTGAAAGTCTTGTAGAACTCAGCTGAGAATCCATCTGTACCTGGGCTTTTCTTGGTTGGAAGGCTCTTGATGGCACCATCTATTTCCTTGCTTGAAATTGACCTGTTTAAGTTGTGTATGTCCACTTGGCTCAGTTTGGGTAGGTCATATGCCTCTAGAAATTTGTCGGTGTCTTCAGGGTTTTCTATTTTACTGGAGTATAAACTTTCAAAATAGTTTCTAATTATCCTCTGTATTTCAGTAGTGTCTGTCGTGATATTTCCTTTTTCATCACGAATTTTATTAATTTGGGTTTTCTCCCTCCTTCTTTTCATTAGGGTAGCTAAGGGTTTGTCTATTTTGTTTATTTTTTCAAAGAACCAGCTTCTTGTTTTGCCAATTTTTTGAATTGTTTCTTTTGTTTCAATTTCATTGATTTCAGCCCTAATTTTGATTATTTCCTGTCTTCTATTTCTGTTGGTGTTAATTTGTTCTTCCTTTTCTAAGGCTTTGAGACAAAGAGTCAATTCATTTATTTGTTGATTTTTACTTCTTCTAATGAATGAGCTTAATGCTATGAAATTTCCTCTTAGCATTGCCTTCATGGCATCCCAGAGATTTTGATATGCTGTATCAGAGTTTTCATTTGCCTCTAAGAATTTTTTTATCTCATCCTTGATGTCTTCTGTAATCCATGCATTATTCAATAGCATATTATTTAGTTTCCAGGTGAAGGAATAGTTGCTGCTTTTTAATCTGTCATTGATTTGTAATTTTATTCCATTGTGGTCAGATAGGATGCAGGGTAGAATCTCTATATTTTGTATTTTCTAAGATTGGCTTTGTGACATAATATATAATCTATTTTGGAAAAGGATCCATGTGCAGCTGAGAAGAAAGTGTATTCACTCATTGATGGATGGAACACTCTATATATTTCTGTTAAGTCTAAATTATTGATAGTTTCAGTGAGATCTGTGGTTTCTTTATTAAATTTTTGTTTGGAAGATCTATCCAATGGTGAAAGAGCTGTGTTAAAGTCTCCAAGTATTATTGTGTTGTGGTCTATCTGATTCTTATATTTGAGAAGGATTTGTTTGATATATGTAGAAGCTGCATTATTTGGGTCATAGATATTTATGATTGTTATGTCTTCTTGATGTATGGTTCCCTTAAGAAGTATGAAATGACCTTCTTTATCTCTTTTCACCATCTTTGGTTTGAAGTCCAATTTATTTGATATGAGGATGGAAACTCCTGCTTGTTTACGGGGTCCATGTGAGTGATATGTTTTTTCCCAGCCTTTCACTTTCTGTCTGTGGATGTTTTTTCCTGTGACATGAGTCTCTTGAAGACAGCATATTGTTGGATCTTGTTTTTTAATCCAGTCTGTCAGTCTATGTCTTTTAATTGGTGCATTTAGGGCATTTACATTCAGGGTTATGATTGAAATATGATTTGTAATTCCGGTCATTTTGGTTTGTTTTTGGATTTTACCTTGAGTTGTTTTCTCTTTTGAATGGTCTTTCCTCTAGTGTAGTTCCTCTCTTTGTAAATTTTTATTGTTGGTTATCATTTCCTCCTCATGGAATATTTTGCCAAGAATGCTGTGTAGTGCAGGCTTTCTTTCTGTAAATTCTTTTAACTTTTGTTTATCATGAAAGGTTTTTATTTCGTCATCAAATCTGAAGATCAATTTTGCTGGATATAGGATTCTTGGTTGGCATCCATTGTCTTTTAGGGCTTGGAATATGTTATTCCATGATCTCCTGGCTTTTAGTGTGTGGGTTGAAAAATCTGCTGAGATACGAATTGGTCTCTTCTTATATATAATCTGGTTCCTCTCTCGTGTGGCCTTTAAAATTCTATCCTTATTCTGTATGTTGGGCATTTTCATTATAATATGCCTCGGTGTAGACCTGTTGAAATTTTGTATGTTTGGTGTTCTGTAAGCCTCTTGTATTTGATTTCCCATTTCATTTTTCATACTTGGGAAATTTTCTGCTATTATTTCATTGAAGAGATTGTGCATTCCTTTGGTTTGAAATTCTGCACCTTCTTCTATCCCAATAAATCTCAGATTTGGTCTTTTGGTGCTGTCCCATATTTCTTGTATGTTCTGTTCATGATTTTTTACCATCTTCACTGTACGATCAAATTTATTTTCAAGATAATATATCTTGTCTTCATTATCTGAGGTTTTGTCTTCCAGGTGATCTAGTCTGCTGGTGATGCTTTCTATTGAGTTTTTTATTGTGGTTTATTGTTTCCTTCATTTCAAGAATTTCTGATTGGTTTTTTTCCTCAATCTCTAGCTCTTTCTTAAAGTAATCTTTTGCTACTTGCAATTGCTCTCTTATCTCTTTGTTGGAATGATCTATGGTTGCTTTTCTTTGCTCTCCTATTTCTTTGTTGGATTGATCAGTTTTTGCCTGTAATTATTCACTTATGTCATTCTTTAGTTCACTGATCATTTTAACTATGTACATTCTGAATTCTTTCTCTGACATTTCATTTACTGTGCTGTCCATGCATTCTGTTACAGTGGTATCCAGGTTTATTTGAGGCACTTTCTTCCCTTGTTTTCTCATGTTGATTGTGTATCTTCCTTTCTTGAAATACCAATCTGAGGTATTGCGGCTTCTATCCTATAGTCTTGTATTGACATTCTGGATTATCTGTGTCTCACTTTGGAGCTACTTCTGTTTTCCCAGTGTCCCCAGATGGGCAGTGTTGTCACTAAAGTTGGTGGCGGAAGTGGTGGACTACCTCTAGAGGGCAGTGAGAGTGGCTTTAGCTGTGCTCCTGAGGCGGCCCCTGAGGGCTGCTTTGCCCCTCTCTTGCACTCCTGCTGGTGAACAGGAACTCTGGAGCGGAAATACAGGTGGGCTCAGGTCTCACTTAAGCAGAGTCACAAGCTGGAGAGTCTGTGCGCGACCCTTACAGTGAGTGTGAGCTCCCCTGGGGCTAGAGGCTAGCAGGCTCTGGTCTGCCTTCAACTGGGCACTCTGGCTTTCCCTAAGGGTGGTTTGGGGCCTTCTGTCTCACCTGACCACAGGAACTCTAGAGCGGAACTGAGGCTGGCCCAGAGCACACTAGGGTGGGGCCTCTTCACGCTGGGGTCTCTGGAGGCCACTCTTACCCTGGGTGTGCCTTCCTCTGTGGCTGGTAGCAATCAGACTCTGGACAATCCTTAGTTGGACACCCGTGGAGTTTCCTGAGGGTGGATCTGGGCCCTCTGTAGCTCCTGCCGGACCCCAGGAACTCTGGAGCAAAACTGGGGCAGACTCAAGCTGCCCTTGGATGGGGCTGCCTCACACTGGTGTCTCTGGAGCAACTTTTGCCCTGAATTTGGGCTCCTCAATGGTTAGAGGTAGCAGACCCTGGTCTCCCTTTGGCTGGACAACCGTGGAGTTTCCTGAGGGTGGGTCAGGGTCCTTTGGGGCTCTTTCCGGTCCACAAGAATTCTGGAGCAGAACTGGGGCGGGCCCAGGCTGCCCTTGGGCGGGGCTGTCTCCGCTGATGTCTCTGGAGCGACTCTTACCTTGAATTTGGGCTCCTCAGTGGCTAGTGGCTGGGGCCTTGTGTCCATGGGAGCAACTGCTAGGGGTCCTGCGTGGTTGGGTTGGTGCTGGAGCCAGGTACCCTGTTTAAAAGCAGTCTAAGCCCAGGCCAAGCCCTGGGCTGGAGCCCAGAGCCACTGGCCGCTGAGCTCTGCCACCACCCCCCGCTGAGCTCTGCCACGGCTTGCTGCTGAAGTCACGCTGATTGTGGCTTTGGCTGCTGCCTGGTGGCCCTGCTTACACACTCAAGTAAAATTCCTGCGGGGGTAGCTGTACGATGACGGTATTTCCAAAACTTCAATCTCTGGCTCTCTCATTGTTTTTTAATTGGGCATCCTTCTCAATAAAAGTGAGCAGAACTATTTCTTTAAAATTTAGATGCTTATTTGAACCAAATCTATTAAAAATTAACTACTTCTTCTAACAATGCTAAGGTACATGTTTATTAAATAAATCCAATGATAAGATAATCATTTAATTGATTATATTCAGGGACAGGTTTGTCCTTATTGGATTACACTGAAATATTTTCCAAAGAAAAGAAACCCATTGCATACACTTTGTGGGATTATAAATTGGTAAAATGTGAATATGAAAAACAATATCAAAATTTTCAAAAAAATAAATATAGAACTACTGTTGACTGAAGGACTTCTCTGCTAGGTACATGTACAAATGAAATGAAATCATTTTGTTGAGGTGACATGAAGTGACGTCTGTACTCCCATATTTATTGCAGTACTATTCACGGTAGAAATGAAAACAACCTATGTATCCTGAAACTGTTGAACAGATTAAAAATACGTGGCATACACCAACAAAGGGACATTATTCAGCCATAAAACAATGAAGTCCTGTCATTTACAACAACATGGTTGAAACTGAATATCATTATATTAAGTGAAATAAGACAGAAACAAAGACTGATATTGTGTAATCTCACTCATATGTATTATCTAAACATGTGGCTCTCATAGAAATAGTAAGAGCCTTGAAGGGGTAAAGGAGTTGGAGATAGGGAATTTGATCCATAGGTACAAAGTTACAGATAGGAAGAATAAGTTCTGGTGTCCCATTGCTTAGAAGAGCGATTATAATCAATAATTATAAATTGGATAGTTTGAAACAGCAAGAAGAGTTTTGAATGATTTCACCTTTAAGAACAAATAAATATATGAGGTGATATATATGTTCATTTTCCTAAATTGATAGTCATATAATGTATATATGCATCAAAAATTCATTGTCCCCTGTAAATATATAAATTATTTTATAACAATTGGAAATATGTCAAAAAAATCTCCAAAATATGTACAAAATAAAAAAACTTCAATTAAGTGATTTTATTAATTATAAAATGAAAAAGTGACAAATATTTTAATATTCTTACTGATGCTATTTATTTCTATTCCAGTTTTTGTTGTGACTTGGAGAAAGGAAACGAGGATATCAGTCCTCAAAATATTTAGCTTACTATAAGCTTAAATGCTATGTAGACAAACATTAAAAAAATTAGATGAGAATGATTGGTGCACACATGTAAGTCCAGCTATTGGGGATGCTGAGATAGCAGGATCACAAGTTCTAGGCCAGTCTGGAAATCTTAGCAAGATCATCTTAAAATAAAGTAAAAATTACTGGTGATGTAGCTCAGCTGTAGAGTGCTTCACTAACATGTGAGATCCTGTGTACAATCCCTAGAACTATATATATTTACAGTTCTACCCATGTATAAATATTTATAAATAATATTTTCTAAATCCAGATATATTGGAAATATTTACTTGTCCATTTCTTTGTTTAAAATTCAAGTTAGAATTGTGATGACTGAGATGAGCTAATCAGTTTCAAATACTTGATTTGGTATTTGAAGGCAATTATAACAAAAATCTGATCTTTTTCTTTTGCACCAACATACATAGCCATTTCTTGGCTCATTTTGCTTATTATGATATATTATCAAAAGCTAAGTGGCTTACAAACAGAAACTTGATTCTCATTGTTCTAGAAGCTTATTTGTCCATTGTCAAGATGTTGTCGATTTAGAACACGATGAGACGTGTTTCCTTGTCAATAAATATTGCCTTCTCTCTCTCATGTCACATTGTGGAAGTGGCCAATGAGCTCTCTAAGGTCTTTTTTATTAGAGCACTAATACCTATTCATGAAGACTTCACTCTCTGGACCCACTTATCTCTCAAAGGCTCCACCCTGTATTGCCATCACCTTAGGGGAAAGATTTCAACATGGAAATTTTGGGTTTTTTTTTTTTTTTTTTTTTTTTTTGGTACTGGGGATTGAACTCAGGGGTACTTGACCACTGAGTCACATCTCCAGCCCTATTTTGTGTTTTATGTGGAGACAGGGTCTCACTGAGTTGCTTAGCACCTCGCCATTGCTGAGGCTGGCTTTGAACTTGCGATTCTCCTGTCTCAGCCTCCCTAAGTGCTGGGATTACAGGCTTGAGCCACCGCGCCCGGCTCAACATGGAAATTTTGAAGGAACACAAAAATTCAGATCATAACAATGTAGATATTGCTTTAAATGTTGCAATAAATATTAAATAACTAAATATCAATACCACATAAATACACACATGACATTAAAATGATTGTTCTTGCCAATATGCATAGAGTCTGTAACTGTAAACTTTCTTCCAAATTATTTAAAAAATAATTCAGCAATGTTTGTGATTTCTAAAATATACTTTCTCTAGGTTCATTAAATAGTAACATCTTTTTTTTTCCAGGACTCCATTAAACACCATGTATCTAAAATATATGACTGAAGGGAGAGAGACAAGGGTGTCTCAGCATGGAAAGAGGGAGAAGGAATTCACCCTTCTTTGGCCTGTTTTTTGTTTTGCACTTGAGCTCCCAGCTTGGTTGATTGTGCCTACCCATATCGTGCTCAGATCTTCTCCATTCAGTCCACCAACTTCACCACCATCTTCTTAAACACCCTCCCAGTCAAACTTTTGCAACTGTTGAGAGCCATCCATGCTAACTGCAAAACACCAGGAAGCAAGACTCCACCCATAAAACCTTATTCCTGCCTTTGATGTACCCCCTTAAATAAACCACAGGAGCCATTTTCTAATTGTCCAGCTTCAACTCCTGTGTGGGCTGGATCTGTCAAGCGCTCCAGTCTCCCTTTAAAACTATCTTTTCTGACTTTTTGTCTTTTATTATTCATTAATTATTCTAGATTTTAGTTTCTTACATACTCCTAAGCAGGAAGAGTAACTCCCCTAATGAGGTGCTGGATGCTTCTCCATAGGCAATGCTATCATTCTAATCAAGGACCACCAGTGTTTCCCTTTCAGTACAAAAGGGACAAGCTCAGTTCCCATTCTGATACTGAGAATAATTAAATCAGTTAAGGCTCTTTGGGTATTCCTTATTTCCATCAAGTTGATCTTGATCAACTCCAGATGATCATCAGAATATATAATAAAGTTTATTATTCAACTTAAATTATAAGGTACATTGAAGTTGAGGCAGATTTTTCTTTCCTTTTACATTCAAAATGTTGAATGTACAAATACAGAAAGAAAAAAATAAGTGCCTCTAACTTTACTTAAGCACATGTGTTCTGAGGCTAAAATGAAGAAGTCAAAAATTTGAGGGAAAATAACAAAACATGAATTCTGAATAATATTGAATTAAATTAAAGAAAATATTATCCATGTATTTTTCAAATTATTTTCTTTTTTAAGAGTCTATCTTATTGATAGTTTAGTTCATTAAAGTTTAAGAAATAGTTGACTTCAACAGAGTCAATGATTAAATATGTTTGTTTTATTTTATAAATCACTTTAAATAACATGATGTTGTCTTCATAATTAATAAAAATTGCAAGGAGCAGGATGCACTTTAATTTCTATGGCACAATATTTGCAAAGCAAAATTATATATGACTTTAATTATTACCTGCATCTGCTGGTATGTATGTTTGTGAGAAGACTGCTAATTTGAAAAAATTAAATTGTGCTTTTCGTTTGCTTGCTTTTTGTTTGTTGTTTAAAATATGTCTTAATTTTGAATTTGTTAATGGATAACAATTTTCAATTTCTTCACTAGCCTGAATGAAAAATTCATTCATCTCTATGTAGAATACATATGTTGCTTTAGCAGGTATTTTCCTTCTAGAAACCATTTTCTCTAGGAAGATAGTCATGTATTCTTTAACTTGAACTAAAATAAAGTAAAAATAATTTTAAATAAAAGCACTTATACTATTGGTGGCTGTTCAGGTAAATGTGCTTATTTTCTCATTCATCTATCATCCATGAATCAGGATTTTGGTGTTATTTTCATCCATGACTTTATCAGAGCCTCAATGTTTGACCATAAGAAGGCTTTAAAAGAAAACATGAGGAATGTTTTTAAATGCCCAACCTGGAATTGAAAACAAGGTCACTTGCACATATTTTATTTAATAGAATTTGGCCTCAAGGCCACACTCAATGTCAAGTGGCTGGCAAGTATCATCTAGTTATATACTCAAAAATGAGAAAAAGGAATTTAGTGGCTTAGTGTTTTCTTCTATAACCTCCAAATACATTTCCAAGAACTCAGCCATAAGACAGGCAAAAGAAAGCAGTTCTGCTTGAAAATTCCTGCTGGAAAAATTTCTGATGAAATAGATTCATTTTCCAGAATTAGGTTCAATTTAAATGATGTCAACACATCTCTACTGCAAAAAGTCCTAAAAAACTTTACTGAATCTTGTTTTCTACATTGATGATATTTTGTGTAAACCATAATTCTACAGAGATTCTTTGGGTTTCCATAGGGACCATCTCCTTCCAAGGTTAGAACTCTGGTACACATGTACACTTAGCCACTGTTCTAATGTAGAGCCAGTGGTCTTAGGTGGCTGGTGTTATAGTGACTCCAAAGCTTAAACATGCACTGATATTTTAGATAAACTTACAGACTACAATATTTTCAGATCTTAAATTAAGATGTTGCTTTCTTTATTGTCAATGAATTTCTAAGTTCTGTGGAGACTTTAATGCAAATGGACATCATTTTGTACATTCTTAAGATGGATTCTAATAGTGTATACACTCAAAATAGATCTCTTCAGAGCCCTGATTGTAAAGTATCCTCTCTACCCCATAATAGTATCTCCAAAACTATGCAACTTTTCTGGCAGTTGCAACCACTTAATAAAACAAAGGATAATCAGAGCAGTAGCCTTTTCCAGGCATAGGTCTGTTGTATTGTTTGCTACAATAAAAATATTAGTAATACCCTCAACACAAGAAAGAGACCAAGTCATGAAAAAAGCATGTTGGAAAAGGAATATTATCTAAAAGACAACATACATTTTCCCTCCGCACAAAAATGTCAATTACTTTTCTTCCAATAAACAAATGAATATTTCTTTTATATATTGTCAGGCTTCCCAATATTCCTGAATAAATCAAGCTCTCTGACTCTTACCTGTAATTAGGCGCCCAGGTTATACCACCCAATACTTTCTGTTATATTATTACTAATTTGGAATTTTTTTACATCTATCTTATTTTCATTTTCTAACCTCCAAGAAGCAGCAGGCAGGTTACAGTGGACTTACCAAACATTTTCCATGCTCACCATAGTGCTAAAGATACGCAATTAAAATTTCTAGATTAGGTGAATATGTCAAACCTCATTAGTGATTTAAGAAAATCCCTAAGAATTTGTCATTTCATTGTGCCATTTGGTCAATGTTCAATAAGTAGAAATTAGCCATTTCTGAATATCATTTTTTGGCAAGAAAAACTAACAAATAATAAGATTGACAGAATAAATTTATCTTTATCAGAAAGGGTTCTCAATACAGGGAATAATAAACTGAAAAACAAACTTAATTCAGTGATAGTGCCTTAATCTCACTCAGAAAATCTTGGAAAACAAATCTGTGTATTTTCTCTTGTCACATTAATTTACAGTTAATTTGAACTCTAAGTAGCCAAACATGGTTTTCACTTAACACAAAGTAAAAAATGCAATTTTCTAAATGTGTTTTGCACTTGATGAAGTATCTTTTTTCTTTTTTTGCATTTTGCTATCAGGGAGAATATGATTAAGGTTCATTTTTTTATTGTTCTTGGTAGCAAAAACTGAAAAAAACTCCATAAATTAATTGGGAGGTAAATCAAGAGTCTGCAAGTAAGAAATGTAGAATCAAATATTAACTTCACATAAAACCTCTACATCATGATTGATTACGGTGGTTTATAGTAATCATGACTCTCAAAAACAAGTCAGATTTTTATTGATTACCAAAAAAATGCAGTTGATTAGCATTTCTTACTTGATTTTGCCTCTCACTTTCTATCACATATAAACAACAACACAGAGATATTCAGAAGGAAAGGCAGAAAAGGAGATGAAAGAGGAAAGATCTAGAGAAAGAGAAACAAAAATATTGCATGATTTCTAACACATCTTTATAAAAAGCTGTGTTTTATCTTTGTGACTTCATAAGCAGATGGTAAGCCAGTATTACACTTGCATAAAGAATTGTTAGAGAAAACAATTATGAGGGATAAAATGTGTGAAGCATGGATAAAAAAAAATCTTCAGACCATTATGCAATCTGACCCCCACGAAAACAAGAGGGAAGAAAAAAATATTGGAACAGAAAGTTCCCAATGTACAGAAAAGTCCTGAGGGTGTTTCTATCCAAGTGTCTGGGCATCGGCAAGGTAATGCACCATTTGAGAGGGACAACATTCCATATGAACAACAGTGCACTGATAACCTTGCTGTACATACTTGTAAGCAACCCAGGAGCATCATGAAATTGGAGAATCCAGAGAAGCAGCAGCAATAAATGCCAAAAAATTCTGTTCTCTTCAGTAGAAAATCTGATCAGCATAAATTATGACCACCATAGCTCATCCTTCTCATAATTTGTACTTCTTCAAGTGGGTTTAAGAATACCCTACACTGTGTTTCCCTTGGAACTGAATTCCTACTGAGAATCTTAGCAGAGGAGATACAGGGTTGGATGTATTGCATTCTGGTTAGAGCAACTGGGCTCAGCCCATAATTGAAATTCTTCTTTTCCCATATCCACTAAACACTATTCTTGCTAACTCTGTCTACATCGATTATCACAGTTTCAGGTCTTAGTGAATTACCAGGGAAGAAACTCAAACCTTTGTTTATAGAATTTCTGAACCTTTGGCAATGTCTTTCTCAGACAAGCATAGCTGTACAAGACTGAATTTAAAATGTGCAAGTGAGTAAGAAATACAAATGGCCAAATAATGTATTCTTGAGGCCATATTAATTACTCCAGAAATAACACCAAGTCTAGAACATAGACTCGATTGGGTTACCACTAAATTGAATATATGAGAGTCTATGTATATTTTTCAGGAAGAAAAAAACATAAGAGAATAGATAGATAAATAAAAAGAAAATATAACAGGAATAACAACTAATGGATTATTCAGGTTTTTAATGTGGTCACTAATCTTGGATGTAACCACAATCATGGAATGTGATTTTGATGCTTTATCTTGGATAAGTGAGTGAATAGTTTGATGTGTCCTTTCCCACTATAATAGCTCTTAAACTACAAATAAAGTATATTATTTGAGGAAAACTCCAAATTGTAAATTCTAAGTAGGCACTTCAGAACTTGGGATTGAATACGTGGTCTTTACAGATTCAATGAGACTTAAATCAAGGTTCCCTTGATTTCCTAGACCCATAAACCAGGAAAGCACTTGGGTTTTTAGGAATCAAGAGCCTACTCAGGAACTGTTTCCAACAGTTATCAAAATGCCTGCCTATGCCCACACCAAAAATGGTCATTCAGTAAATGACCATAGGTCTCTTGGAAGAAGAATTGGAGAAATTTATACTTATTTTTATGCAAAAACTCTTCCTCTTGGAAATCTAATTCTCTCTTCCATAAATAAATGAAGTACAGATCTGAAAATTCACGCATTTCTGAGAAGTAAGCAAATAATAACAATTCCTTATTGAAGTAGTCATCTTCATCTTCCTGCTCTTCCATTCTTGACATTTTCTTGTGGCAGATGATATAGTGCCCTAGTAAACTACCAGAATGTTTTGTCCCTAGAAATAACATATGCAGTTAATTATACCTATATTATCTATATGTCTTTCACCTTAGCTATTTCTGAGTTGGTATTTGTTACATAATTATGCCCTCAAGAATTCTGATGTTGATGCCCTGCCTAGAGAGGCCCAGACCAGGTACTCCTGTGTGCCCCATTGCTGGAGAGAAACATTGCAGCTCCCTATCCACCAAAGTGAGGCCCTACCCAAACTGCTTCTATCTTGGAACAGGGCAGCCACCAACATAACCCTTCACAGGTGGTAATCTACACTGCAGAAAATGGACAGGGACAGCTGCCTGTTGCAGCACTGTATGCTGCCACCAAGCAAGCTACCAACACCAGCAGACAGTCCATCCTTCCAGCCTCACCCCTGAAAGTGGTTGCCTCCAGCTTGGGGCACCTCCACTGCCATCTGAGATTAACTTCACTGTGGCCTCTACCATATTTAGCTGGGGCAGCTTCTATTTAATGACACTGCCTGAGGCCCAGAAGCTCAATATCAAGGTACCTACAGACTTCACACTACTGCCAACACCAAGAAGGAACGTGGCTGCTTCAATCAAGGGACAACAACCAAGACATGAAAGAACTGCACCAAGGTCTGTGCAGGTCTAGATGTGCCAAAGGTATCTCTACTAAGTGTGCTAACAGATACCATCCTGTTGCAGAGGCAACAGGGAGCCTTGCATGGGGTCACTTCTCTTTTCTTTTGTCTTCTTTTTTTTCCCCTGCTAACAGCCAACTTCTTTTGATTCCCCTTTCACTAGTGCTAGAATCTAATACCTCAATATTCTAACACCCTACATCATAAAAATCAATTCCTACCCGCCCCTCCCTGCACTCTCTGTGTACATCATTAGAAGCTATAAAACCTTCTGTACAGCTACTGGATATAAGGTAGAAGATGACTGAACTCATCATTCCTCTTTACAGCGACAAAACTGTAAATATCTAAATAGGAGCTAATTTATTTGTGGCTGCATATTAGTTGAATTGGTACTATAAAAATTGATCAACCCATTAAAGATAAGGTATTGGTAATTTTTAGCAACACTTCAAGCTACAGGATAGAAACTGCAATACTTCAGATCCGCTCTTCAAGAAAGGAAGTCACATAGACATCATGAAAAAAACAAGAGAGGAAAGGACCCCAAACTATCAAAGATACTACAATAATAGAATCCATTGACAGTGCAGTAGAGGAAAGGTTAGAGAAGGAGTTCAGAGTTTAAATAATTAAAATGATGAGCAAATTAAAGAATGACCTAAGTGAACAAATACAGGCAAAAATTGATCACTCCAACAAAAGATGAGAGCAAATACAGATAACAAAAGATTACTTTAAGAAAGAGACAGACATTCTGAAAAAAAAAAACCAAAACAAAACGGAAATCCTTAAAATGAATGAAACAAACAGCAACAACAAAAAAACTCAATATAAAGCATCATGATCAGACTAGATCACTTGGAAGACAGAACCTTACACAATGAAGACAAAATATAACATCTTGAAAATAAAGTTGACCACATAGTGAAGATGGTAAGAAACCATTAATAGTACATTTATGGGATAGCATCAAAAGATCAAATCTAAGATTTACACAGAAAGGCACAGAGTTCCAAACCAAAGGAACACACAATCTCTTCAATGAAATAATAACAGAAAATTTCCCAAACATGAAGAATAAATCAAAAATCCAAACACAAGAGGCTTACAAAACACTAAATGTACAAAATTACAATATATCTATACCAAGGCACATTATAATGAAAATGCCTAGCATACAGAATAAGGATAGAATTCTTAAGGTCACAAGAGAGAGGAATCAGATTATATATAGTGGGAGACCAATTCGAATATCAGCAGATTTTTCAACCCAGACTTTCAAAGCCAGGAGATCCTGAAACAACATATAAAAAGCTCTGAAGAAAAATGGATGCCACCAAGAACCTTATATCCAGCAAAACTGAGCTTCAGATTTTATGACAAAATAAAAACTGTCCATGATAAACAAAAGTTAGAAGAATTTACAGCAATAAAGCCTTCACTACATGATATTGAAGTTGGATAAAGTTGGTAACAACTGAAATAATTATTACATATAAAGTTATAGGTACAGAGGAGATATTTATAAATGCACCTGAATGAAATCCAAGAAAAGAGAGGGTGGTGACACCAATTGTGAATGATAGGAACAGAATATGGGGTAAAGGCATAAATGAAATAAAGCCAGGGAATAAGTAAATTCACTGTGTATATGTACCACAGTTTCTTTGTGCATTTATCTATTGAAGGGTATATTGTGGGGGGACATGGGGAGAATGGAAGAACTTTGAGCAAAGGGTAGGGAGGGAAGGGGAGAGGTGTGGGTGTGGGAAAGATGGTGAATGATGAACATCATTACCATAGGAACATGTATGACTACACATTTTGTGTGACTCTACATTGTGCACAATCAGATAAATGAAAAGTTGTTCTCCATTTGTGTACAATGAATCAAAATGCATTCTGTTATCATGTAAAACTAATTAGAACAAATAAAAAATTAATAATCAAAACAATTTAAACAGCAATTAAAAAACAAATTCATTGATGAGGATTAGTCTCAAACTAAGGGTGAAAATTTCTTAAATATTTGAAGTTTATAGTAATGAAGGCAATTCATTAATGGCTTTTGTAAAGTAGTGCATAGCAGAGGATAACAGCAGGGTGCTGGGTCAACTGATGAAAGGAAGAGATCAAGAGAGAGGAGAACTGAAAATTACTGATGGAACGAGATAAGTGAAAGCCATCAATCACTTTGAAAAGAACTTGATTTGCAAGGAATAAAAGTGCCTTTGTCCAATAAAAGTTCCTCTATTCTTCTCATACCCCCTCATTAAGGGGAGAAGGGAAAGGGGGAATGGGGGCAGAAAAGTTGGTGGAATGAGGTGAACATCATTATCCTAGGTACATTATGACTGCACATGTGGTACGACTCTACATCATATACAACCAGAGAAATGGAAGTTGTGCTCCATTGGTGTACAATGAATCAAAAATGTATTCTGCTATCATGTATAACTAATTAGAATAAATAAAAAATTTTTTAAAATCCACAAAATGTGGCATACACATATAATGAATATTCAGGAATGAAAAGAAATGAACAATTGATACACCTACTCTGTGGACAAACCTTGAAAACATGCTAAGTGAAAGAAGCAAAATATGAAAAGACAAATATTATGTGAGCCTATTCATATGAAATGTCGAGAATAAGTAAATCTATAAACAGGAAGTGGATTAATTATTTCCTGGGGCTGTGAGGAGACAATGAGAAATGACCTCTGTTGCATGTGTATGAGATTTATATGGGGGAGGGGGTGACGAAAATGTTCTGGAACTAGATAGTGGTTATACAGAACTCTGAAAACATTAAAATCCATTGAATCATACACATTAAAAGGGTGGATTTTATGATATGTGAATTATATTTCAATAAAGCTATTATATATAAAAATAAAAATATAGTTATCTTCATAAAGTTTATAAAAATATAGAAAGATTTTCACTTAAAATTGACCCTCAAGTGTTATTAATTTCAACCTCATTTTAAAAACACTAAAACTAAAAACTAAGAATGATGAATAATGGATTACTTATTGAAGAATAACTATGTGATATCCAATAATCAAAAGACCTTAGTCCTGCATATAACTAGCAGTGTGCTAATTCACATTTACCTGTTTTTAGTTAAAATAAATTACAAAAGGTTAAAAAAATAAAAAAGGAAAAAAGCGCCTTTGGACTGAGTCAAATAGAAAGTTAGATAAGAAATGGAGATGGGGACATGCAAATGTCTTTTTTGGTCAGGGTAAAAAGTTGCATGGAGGGGCTGGGGCTGTAGCTCAGTGGTAGAGTACTTGCCTAGCATGTGTGAGGCACTGGGTTTGATCCTTAGCACCACATAAAAATAAACAAATAAAATAAAGACATTCTGTCCATCTACAACTTCAAAAAACTTTTTTAAAAAAAGTTGCATGGAAATAACTCAGTTAGTTTATAGAGACAAGGTGATAAATTTGTTATTAAGAATTCAAAATTTTATTGCAAGAAATAGAAAGCTTTGAACTATTTAACTGTTCAAAGTATAAACTTAACACAAATAATTTGATTTTAAAAGTACCCCATCATCCTCTAGAAGTCCTGTCTCTCCAAAACATTAGCCCATACCAGGAGTCATTCCTCCATTAGTTGGAGGGCTTTGAGTACTCCAGTAATTTTTTTCTTTGATTCTTCAGCCCTAGGCGTGGTAACTCCTGCTTGGTACTGCAGTATTGCTTTTATATTTCCATACTCTTGACCTTTCTGCTATAGTAATCTATCAAAGATTGTACATGTGATATGTCACGGGTATTTTTTTTCCCCAAACAGGGAGTCATGACTTCTCCACTGGAACTACTGCCTTCAAGGCAGCTGATGTTCAAGGGTCAGCCACAACCACTGATGTATTCACCACTTGCCAGCAATGTGTCTCATTCCAGGGTGGGGAAAGCTGTGTCCAGCCATGACTGTCACCTCCTCCTTGTTTCTTGATACTCATTAAACTAATGATATATATGAAATCCTACTGTTGAAAGTTTCCATTTACTCTATGACTTTGCTTTCTTGATAGCACCAAGTAAAAATACAGGAAGACACACAGTGTGGCTTGCAATTTTCATATGATCAAGCTAATTGACAGAATTTACCTGACATCCAAATTGTGAATCACAGCGGGTCTGAGAAACAAGATTTTAGTATTCTAGTGTCTTCAGTTCTGGAAGTTATGCTAGAAGAAAGCAGTGATTGATTGCAAGTGCCATCTCGGTCACTTAATGTATTCACCATGATATCTCATGCTGTTTCTTTGATAATGATGCCAGAGAGAAGGATGAAAGGGAGGAGCGGCAGAGAAAAGGGGCAATTGCAAAAGCCTCTGAGAATGGATAGGACATATGAAAAATAAGTATCCCTTATATGACTATCATATGTAAGAATACCTAAAATGAAAATTCAATGGCTAGGTGTCTTATTTTAAATTTTACCTCTGCATCCTCAAGGCCGAAAAATATCAGGCCCATATGAATTGCTAAAAACATGTTTTCTAGTTTAATGTATACTTGGATATATCAAGAAATTTGCTGTTTGGCCAATTATATTTAGCAAGTCAAATCTTACAATTAAACCAAAAAAATTAAAAATTAAAAAAGGACTGAAGTTGTGGCTCAGAGACAAAATGCCCCTATGTTAAATCCCCAATATTATATATTTTTTGTTTAATTGTAAGATTTTTTAAAATATTTCTTTAGTTGTAGATGGACACAATATCTTTATTTTATTGCTTTGTATGTGGTGTTAAGGATCGAATCCAAGGCCTCACGTATGTGAGGCAAGCGCTCTACCTCTGAGCTACAATCCCAGCCCCTAATTGTAAGATTTGAATTGCTAAATTGCTTAGGGCTTAGCTAAGGTGCTGAGAATGGCTTTGAACTTGAGGTTCTCCTCCTTCAGCCTCTAAGCCTCCAGAATTTCAGGCTTGTATGCCCAGACAGTTCCCTTTTCTTTTGTGATACAAAAATATGATTGGATAAACTTGGTATAATAGTTATTAAAAACTGCTGAATTGGAACTGTCACATACTGGGAATGTTTGATAGTTGAGATCAGAGTCTCTGCATTATCTTTATTAATTATATTTAAAGTGTTTTAATATATTGAATACAAATACTCATGTGCAAATACTATTTGTGTTTTAATCTTAACAGATTGTTATGGTTTTGTAGCTTACATTACTAAATAAATGTACAATGTTTCCAATGCATTTAAATCTCCTGTATGGATAAGTTGAGGACTCCTCATCAGGTGATTGGATGAAATGACTTTGAATTGCTTTCTGTCAGTGTTGCCCACCCCAACGCATTGCTTTCTTTGTAAAAAATGCTTTCTTACTCTTCCAAATTTCCCTATCTCATAGATAAGATTTTCTTATTTCCAGTCTAGGAAGAACCAGAAAAGTTCTCTTGGACTTAGTCAACACACATTGAAAAATACAATTACAATATATGCAACCCCAATTCAGGTATCTGGCTCATTTGCTTATTTGCTAAACATACCATATGCATTCAATTAAATCATAACCAACTATTCACTGTTCTCTAACTCCTAAGACTTTTTTATAATTATAGCAGGAGTTGTGAATTTCAGTGTCAGTGATTTATTTCCTTTTCTGATGCAATCAGAGATAAAAAAATTAATTGCTCCGATCTCAGTAATTTTATCTTAAGTTCATTGAAATTACATTTCAAGCTTATTCTAATTATCACAAAATAAAATGGAGTCATTTAATTTTTGAGCCAAAATACTCCAGCTAGCTACTCCTGTAACTTTGTTTTTTAAAAATTTTTGGAGAAATAAGTTTTGGGAGGTGAGAATACGGGATCACCTGAGTGTTTAATAGATGTTCTGTAAACTATTTGATATACCTTTATTTTTCATTTTAAGATTTAAACAATATTGTCACAAATTTTATTAAATGTTTAGGAATATTGCTTATATACCTCTCTTAAATGTTAGCAATTTACCTACTCAAATGTTAGGTGACTTATTAAGAGTTTGATATATCATAAGCCTTGTCCAAATGCTAGACGTCAAAACTACATTACCTGTGCTACAGAGTGTCACAGAAAACCAGTATACACCAAATACAGTGTAATAGTATATGCATAGAGAATGGACATTAAATAAGTCAAAGGAAAGGGAATATATAGAGCATATCTCCAGAAAGGGAGATTTAATTATAGATAAATGTAAATAAATGTCAGAAAGTAAGGGCTTCTTCAGAATTTAAGAGACATAACAGAATATGGTATTATAAAAACATTCATTTATTTAATCTGATGGAAGCATTTGAAGTTTTAACTGTGTAGGGTTTAGATATCAATTACATTAATGGAAGGAGACTTCTAAAGTAAATTCAAAATAATCAAATATAATCTAGAGTATAAAGTTACCTTTAGGAAAGTATGTAAAAACTGAAGTTCTGTGATTTAGAAAATCTGTTAACAGAAACTTAAAAGTTCATTGGACATCCAAGTGATCCCTGGCTCAATCAGGTAGTTGTAGAAATGATCACTGCTAAACCAGTTCACATCTGAAAGAAGGGAAAAGGAACTTTATATTGAAATATAAATCTCACACAAGACATCAAAAGTCATAACAAGGTTGTATTTAGATGAGTGGACTTTGGACATATTGAAATTGCTGCATACATGACATATCGAAATTGAGATATAGTTAGGCAATTGGATGTGTTTACAAAACTGAGAAAAAACTAAAAGGAATTGAGCAGAAGCACAGCTGTGCATTTTATCAAGCTATAGAAAGTACAGACACAAAACCGTGGGATGAGATAGGCCAGAAATTACACAAAAGCAGAAAAGATATGGGAGTTTGTGAATGAGACCTGAATAACAGTAACATTTATGATGCATATGGAGTCATTGTTCTGGGATAGGCATAACCATGTCCATATAGTATGTAAATTGTATTAAAACAGAAAACTGAAATTCACCCAAGTGTACAGTGAGAAGAGACAGGAGAAGGATGTGATTTATGTTTATAAGTTTTATAAAAGATTTGAAATGTCTTATCTCTAGATTTATGAAGAAGAAAAATAAATATATAAACATTCTGCATAAATTGAACATTATAAATTATAGCATACATTATGGTGGAGGCTTGCAAAAAAGAAAAAAATACTTATTTAAAAACGATCTACTGAAATGTCCAAGAAAAAGAGGACAAAATTTATATGTCAGTTTTAATATTACAGGGAGTTTATATAGAACAAAAAAGCAATAGAATGAGAAGGGAAGAATACTAATATGTGCATTTAAAATAAATTTGGAATGTAATAGAGACTCATTTTTTCCCTTTAAGTAGAGGAACCATTTCTGAAAATGGAGTAGTTTAATTAGTCTAAGTTTCAGTCATATTAAAGCGTAGATGTTCTGTATGAAAACAGGATGAGGGCACCTGAGTAGTCAATTCCCTAGATTTTAGATGATCTCTAAGAAGCCAGGTAAAACGACTGGCTTAAAGGAGGAAAAAAGGGAATCAAAACCAAATAATTATTTGTTATTTGAAATTTCTGAGTATTATATGCTTTAAAAAGTTAGAGCTGGGGGCTGGGATTGTAGCTCAGCGGTAGAGCGCTTGCCGCCCATGCGTGAGGCCCTGGGTTCGATCCTCAGCACCACATACAGAGCAATAAAATAAAGACATGGTGTCCATCTACAAAAAAATTTAAAAAAAAAAAGTTAGAGCTGAAAAAATTTATATATTTAAATTGTTGTTAATTAAAGTATTTAATCCACAAATCCATAAGTTTATTAAAGTCCTTTTCTCTGCTTAACACTTGTTCAGGCTTACAACCCCTGGACACTCAAACAAAGCACAAAAGATCTCATTGAACTCAAAATTTAAATATATATATATATATATAATATATTATTAGTAAATTGCACACATATTTAGAAATTCTGATGAAAACGTTTTCAAAATAACAAGTATCTTAATGTAAAAAATATGTATCATAAAGAAAAATAATACTTCTCTGTACAACTTGGCTCCCAAATTTTTCACAAAGGTATTGAAGTACTAGGGCTTCTGATCTTTTTCAATATATTGCTTATCAGAATTTAAACTTGATTACATTTACCACTCTGTGTATCTCTGCTATTGCTGACATGGTAGAGGGAAATGAGGCTGTCATGTACGTGATTTTATTAAGCTGGTCAGGGCTTTCCTTACAATGTTCTGATGACTTGGTTTCTGCACTGTCAGCTGGATATATTATAATCTATCTTTTTTTAAAAATTTTTTTTAGTTGTGGATGGACATATCTTTATTTATTTATTTTTATGTTGTGCTGAGGATCGAACCCCGTGCCTCATGCATGCAAGGCAAGCGCTCTACCACTGAGCTACAATCCCAGTCCCTATAATCTATCATTTTTGATGAGCAAAGTTTCTAGATTCATTTTGATTTTGTGAAGTCTACCTTTTAGATGCTGCCATACGTTAATTTCAAATTTATTTCCTTAGCAAGATTCTGCACATCCTTATCATGCTGAATGCAAGTCATTCAACTGTTTGAGGTATTTTTGATTTAAAACACACACATAAAGAAAATGAATCTTGATAGAAAAGGGGATTCAGCTTCTTTTTTTTTTTCTTTTGGTACTGGGGATTGAACTCAGGGGCTCTCGACCACTGATCCACATCCCCAGCCCTATTTTGTGTTTTAGTAGAGACAGGGTCTCACTGAGTTGCTTAGCACCTTCAGCTTTATCACTTAAGAAAAAACACTGCATTATGAAGTTAAAAATAATGAATTTAAATTTTTGGTTTGTGAAATTTATTTATTTTTATTTAATAACATTACTTTTTATCAATAGCATTATAAATCAAGTATAGGCATTTTTTCATTGTCTGGTATCATTAGGTAATACTTTTATCTTTCTCACAAATAACCAGTATAGCAAACTAAGAGTAATTATTTACATGTTTAAGATTATTTTGTAATTATGCTTATGTCTTTTTGTTAAAGTAAAATAGACAATATGTTCATAATTAAATGAATATAATAACATAATGATACTTTATCATTCAAATAGTCTTGCAAATATCAGTGATCATATGGGCTTGAAATACAAGTTAGTTGGCTATATTTATATTGATCCTATGTATGAATTCATACACGTCTTTCATACTATGCCCTTTCTTTTAAACTGGCAATTATTCTAATTGTGAGTGTAGGCTGTGAATTTATGCAATGAATGCATTGTAATCCATTCCATGAACCTATTAAAATATGTATTTACTAAAATTTTGCTGACTACTTTTTAATAGACATGACATAATTTGATATAACTATATATCAGGTATTCAAGTGTTCAACAAGCAGGGTGTGGTAGGGCACATATAATACCAGTGAATCAGGAGGATGAAGCAGGAGGATTGCAAATCCTGAAGCCAGCTTCAGAAATTTCATCAAATTTAAGCCAATTATTCACTCTCTCAAAATAAACTAAACAAAAATGACTGGGGAGGTAGCTCAGTGATACATTTCCCCTGGGTTCACTTCCCAGTCCAAAAAAAAAAAAAAAGAGTTTAACAATCTCCAAAGATTAAATTAGTTATTAGACACTAATAAAACTTTATTCACCTTGATATTATATATTAGCATCCTACCAAGAATTATTTTCATTTCAACTTTAGAATTTTCTAATAAAAACTTTTGAAACTAGAACATAATATTGCATAACAAAATTTAAAACAAACTGGTTCTACACTGAGAATTGGAGCTATAAAAATGTCTATGATGTTGGTCTTTATTCTAGCTCATTTTGACATTAAGTGAGATAATTTCCAATGGTAGTCATATTGTGCATAGTTTGTTAGAGAAGGTACTTTGCACATTCAAATTTCCAGGTGTTTGTGGATTACCACATGCCCGCCATCTAGTGGCAAATGCAAAAACCAAAACCAATATACTCAAACCATTACTTTTGAAAATGCAAGACCTGAAGTTACAGGCATTAAGTCATATGGACATCTTCTTATAGACACATCTAGCGACAATAAAGGAGTTCTGCAAAGAGGAGATATGAGTCAATCTTCCAGAGTAAATTTAAAGAGTAATGATCTCTATGGTTCAAGTCACTGTCCATGTGAAAGTACTACTGAAGACTGACTACTCAACAAACGCTAATGCCAGCCTTCCAACCTCTCACCTTGGCCAACCTTGTATCTGAACAGTGAGCTGATGACAGAGTAGCTTACATCTCTGGACTAAAGAATTTGTTTAGGTTCAAATGGATTTATTTTTTAACTAAGCTCAATCTACTTATTGTCATTACTGTGTAACCAACTGTGTAAACAGGAACAGATAAATATTGTGAACTGGGCATGGTATCACTGTAGATATAATAGTGCTTCTTCCTATTTTGGCCAAATTTTTTTGTGCGTGTGACCAAAAGAGTTGACAAGCAGTTTTGGAGGATGATATGTTTACTTGGGACTCTTAGTCTATAGAAGGCAACTCTATTTCTCTGGATCCAAGTTGAGGCAGAAAATCATGAGGTAGGGTGTGAGAGAAATGAAGTGGACAAAATGATCAGGAGGCAGAGAGAGACAAACCCCTCACCAGGTTCAAAATATATACACCAAAAGACATGACTCCATGACCCACCTCTAGCCACACCCTACCTGCCAACAAGTATCTCCAATTAATCCCTGTCAGGGGATTAATGCATTGATTAGGTTAAAACTCTAATAACCACTGAGTTATTTCACATCTAAACTTTATTGCATTGTGTCATGCATGAGTTTTTGAAGGACACTTCATACCTAAACCATAATATCCTATTTGGAATCAACGTATGCTGAATTCATGTTCACCAATACTATCCTTTGAAGTCTTAGATGATGTGTATCTATCAACAAACCATGCTACAGAATTTATCAGAACAAAGGAGATATTTTGTGACAAAGCAATGATAAGTCTACTGATTTTGTAATCCACTTTCTACAACCAAGTTGTCTGGAAACGCTTGTCCAGATAAAGGCAGACTCAGGTGGAAATGCCTTGAAGAGTGTATGCTTTGTGCCATGTTCCAAAACAAGTTAGATGCATTGAACTAGCATTTGATATATTCCATAGTGTCTTTCATAGTTATTAAAACAGATGGTTCTCCAATCCAAAAATATAAGAATAACTAGTTTAGCTTCCTTTCAAACTCAGTTTATTCTTCTATGGGATATAGATTACCTATTCTTAATTAACTTGGTATCAACAAGGTTACACATATTGACTCATAGCAGAGAAGTAATACTTCATAAAAGACAGAGTAAATGAATAATTGATTTGGAAGATGTCAAAACATGGCCACTTTGGTCTCTTCAAGGTAGCTGACAAGCAGGCAAAGATAAGAAAATATTTTAATGGCCATGGTAACCAGCCTTATTAGCATGAAAAACTAGAAGTATTACCAAACAATGAGGGCAAAAAATAATTATTGTAATGTGCTTGTGAGTATGAAATGCTTGGAAACATCCTATCTAGCTGCATTAGGTAGAGTGGATAGTGCTTCCTCAATACTTTTTGGCAGAGTGTACCCCAGCATATCATGGAACCTCTTTTCTATTCTCGTTCTCAGAGTGCCCTGTGTTGCCATTTACCAAAAGTAAATAAACACTTAACATTTGCTCTGGAAGGGCCAAAAACTTTATAATAAATATTTTTTCCATGATTTCTTTAATTAAGTTAATAAGAACATTTTTTCAATTTTTTAAAGTTTCTCATCTAAAAAGGCACTTAAATTTTCTGGAATATATTTTATGTCATATACTTTGCTACTTTGTGCTGTTTTCTTTCAGCATGGGACAACTAGAAACCAGGAGAAATATTGTTTCATTCAATCATGCTTTCCACTGGTAATTTACGTATATTAACATTTTGCTTGTTGTTTGTTTAGTACCAGAATGGAACCCAGGTGTGCTTAACCACTGAGCAACATCACCAGCAGTTTTTTATATTTTATGTAGATACAAGGTCTTGCTGTGTTGCTTAGTGCTTTGCCAAGTTGCTGAGGTTGACTCTGAATTCATGCTCCTCCTGCCTCAGCATCCTGAGCCCCTGAGATTACAGGCTATGTTAACATTTTAAAACTTAAGTACATGTGACTGCTATGCATATGTTTGTGTTGAAACAATTTTTAAAGTATGATTCTTAATTGAAAATATTTAGCACACTGCATGTGTTAAATCAAACTATTATAAAACATTGCTTTTGGATAGGAAATTATTTGAAATATATGATTTACTTAAATAATTGTTTTTTAATTTTTCAATGATATATAAAATATTTCTTGATTAAATCTTGATTAAATTTTTATTTTCCTTCTCCCTGCAATGTAGAAGCATCTTTCCCTTTAAATATTATATTAAAATAATATTATTAATTACTATTTGAAAATGTACTGCAATGGACTTTATTATTTGGATAAGGAAACAAAGATTTCAGTATGCACAGTCAAAGAAAATAAAAGTAAAGAATAAAGAAATATTTGCTTCTTACAACTGATGAGTGATTAATATCCAAAAATTAAAAGGAAATAAAGCAAATCAATAGTAAGTAGCAAAAAACTAATTAAAAAATGGACAAGGAATCTGAATAGATATTTCTAAAAAGAAGACATATATATGACCAAAGATTATATGGAAAATGTTCAATATCAATAATCAGTAATCATTAGTCAATATTCATCCAAGAAGCACAACTACAATTCAAAGTGAGATACCACTTTGCACTAATTAAAATGACTATTATCAAAATAAATATATAACAAGTGTTGATAAGGATCTATAAAAAAGATCTCTTGGATAATGCTGATGTAAATGTCAACTAATACAACTATTATTGAAAATCATATGGAGTTCTCAAATATTTAAAAATTGAACTACCACATGATACACAAATTTCACTACTGGGTATGCATGTAAATGGAATAAAATCAGCATGTTGATGAAATTTTTGCATATCCATGTTTACTGACCCAATATTTACATTAACTAAGATATGTAATCAACATAACTTTTCATCAACAGATGAAATTTTAAAGAAAATACGGTATTGGTATATTTAGCTTAAAGAAAGAAGTCCTATCATTTGTGGCATATAGATGTAGATGAACATGGAAGAATTTGATTAAGTGCAATAAGTTGAAGCAAGAAGATAAGTCACCAAGTAATTTTATGTGGTATCAAGAAAAAAAATATCCCTTAAAAGTAAACACAACGAATAGTGATGGTTTGAATTCCCCTTTTCCTATTCATATGCCTTTAATTTTTTCTTCTGTATAATTGCTCTGGCTTGCATTTCAAGAACTATGTTGAATAGAAGTGGTGCAAGAGTGAAGAGTTTTCTTCCAGTTCTTAGAGGGAATGCTTTCAATTTTTCTCCATTTAGAATGATGGTGGCCTTGGGTTTAGCACAGATAACTTTTACAATGTTGAGCATGTTCCTATTATCCCTAGTATTTTTAGTGTTTTGAGCATAAAAGGAGGTGTATTTTGTACATAATTCCACTAGAAAAGTTCTAGAACTAATAAAAGAATTCAGCAAATTAGGAGGATATAAAATTAATGCCCATAAATCAAATGTATTCTTATATATCAGTGATTGATCTACTGAAAGAGAAATTAGAAAAAATACTCATTTATAATAGCCTCGAATATAAATAAATTGATTGAGAATCAATCTAACAAAAGAGTGGAAGACCATTATAATGAAAACTGCAGAACACTAAAGAAATAAATTGAAGAAGACCTTAGAAGATGGAAAGATCTCCCATGCTCTTGGGCAGGCAGAATTAACATTGGTAAAATGGCTAACAAAAGTATTATACAGATTTAATGCAATTCATATTTAAAACACAATGACATTCTCTATATAAATGGAAAGAACAATCATGAAATTCATTTGGAAAAATAAGAGACCCCAAATAGCCAAAGCAATCCATAGCAAGAAGAGTGAAGAAGGAGACATTGCAATACCAGACCTTAAATTATACTACAGAGCCATAGTAATAAAAATGGCATGATATTGGCACCAAAACAGACACATAGACCACTGGTTCAGAATCGAAGACACAGAGACAAACCCACATAAATACAATTATCTCATACTAGACAAAAGAGCCGAAAATACATATTGGAGAAAAGACAGCCTCTTCAACAAATGGTGCTGAAAAACTGGAAATCTGTATGTTGCAAAATGAAAATAAACACCTATCTCTCATTTTGCACAAAACTCAACTCAAAGTGAATCATGGACTGAGGCTCTAGACCAGACACACTGCACCAAATAGAAGAAAAAGCAGGCCCAACTCTCCACCATGTCAACTAGGAACTAACTTCCTTAGGACTCCGAAAGCACAAGAATTAAAATTGAGAATCAACAGATGGTAAGGACTCAAACACAAAAGCTTATTCATAGAAAAGGAAACAATCAATAACATGAAGAGAGAGCCTACAAAATGGAAGAAAAGAACCTCAGATAGAGCATTAATCTCCAGGATACATAAATACTTTAAAAATTTTAACACCAAAAAACAAAATAACCTAATCAATAAATGGGCTAAGGAACTGAACAGACACTTCACAGAAGAAACAAATTTATCAACAAATATATGAAAAAAATGTTCAACATCTCTAGCAATTAGAGAAATGCAAACCAAAACTACACTGAGATTTCATCTCACTCTAGTCTGAATGAAAATTATCAAGTCTACACCAATGATAAATATTGGCAAGGATATAGGTAAATAGATAAACTCATACATTGCTAGTGGTACTGCAAAGTGGTGCAACTCCAATGGAAAGCAGTATGGAGAGTCCTCAGAAAACTTGTAATGGAATCACTATTTGACCCAGCTATCCCAAGTCTCAGTTTATACCTAAAGGACTTAAAATCAGCATACTATAAAGATGCAGCCACATCAATATCTATAGCAGCTCAATTCACAGTAGCTAAGCTATGTAACCAACTTTTATGCCCTTCAATAAATGAATGGATAAAGAATTCGTGGTATATATACACAATGGAATATTACTCATCCTTAAAGTAGAATAAAATTATGGCATTTGCTGGTAGATGGATCGAGCTAGAAAATATCATACTAAGTGACATAAACCAATAGAAAGAACCAAATGTTGAATTTTTTCTGATATGCAGATACTAATTCACAATAAGTAGGGGGTGGCTAGGGAAGAATAGAGTTACTTTGGATTAGACAGAAGGGAGTGAAATGAAGGGAGGGGTATGGAGATGGGAAGGACAGTGGAATGAATTGAACATTATTACCCTATGTCCATATATAATCACATGACTAGTGTAATTCTACATCATGTACAACCAGAAGAATGAGAAACTATACTCCATTTACTTACAATGGGTCAAAATACATTCTACTGTCATGTGCAATTAGAACAAATTAAAAAATAAAAATAAAAATAGTAAACACGAGAATGGTGGTTGCCAGTGGCCTGGTAGGGAAAGAGGAGTGTTAGAAGAAGTTGACCAAAGGACACAAATTTTTGGTTATATAAGATAAATGTTTACGAGGTCCATTATACAATGTGGCAAATATAGTTAAAAGTGTTTTGAAAATTGCCAAGAGGGTAGATTTGTAGTATTTGCACAATCAAAAAAAAAAAAAAAAGAGGAAGAGATGATGAGGAGAAAGAATGTGATATGAGGTAATGCATGTGTTAATAGGCTTTATTTAATCATTCCACAATGTACATATATTTAAAAAACATTATGTTGTATGTGACAAACACACACTTTTTTTAATTTAAAAATTTATTAACTATTTTGAAAGTAGGTCTTGTTTTATAGGGAATGTGCTATGAAATATAAGATTTAGCATATAAAAGAAAATAAATATGGGCATAATTTTTGCAGATTCTTTAAATATATCTTAAAACCCATCATTGTTAAGAAGAGTATATTTGTCATTATTGGTCCATAGAAGTCTGTAAATTATGTATAAAATTCAGCACATTCATAGGGAAAAACTAGAGGGATAGATAGATGTAGATATATATCATTTGTCTACCCTACATTTCACAAAATTAAACTAGTGAGATTTATTTTATATTTACAGTAATGCCCTTAGCAATAATTTTGTTCTTAAGAGAATGCAACTTCTACAGAAATAGTAAAATTTAACTTCATTTTGGTTAATACCTTATACCAATTTTATGGCTTTTACCAGCTTTTCAGCAATATGACCAAAATATGTGACAAGAATAACTTAGAAGAGTTATGGTTTATTTTGGCTCATATTTTTTGAAGTTTGGTCTATAGTGAACTGGCTCTAAGGCAGAAACTTCATGGAGGAAGGGCACATATGAGAAAAGCTGTTGAAATCATGGCAGCCAATGAGGGGAAAGAGAGAGAAGGAGAGAGAGACAGACAGACAGACAGACTGGAGAGAAGAGGAGCCCTTCCAGGACACATCCCCAATGACCTACTTCCTCCAATTAGGTTCCAAATTCTAATAGTCCATTCTACTATCAATGGATTAATCCACCGGTGAGGTCAGAGGCCTTATAAACCTGTCAAAAGCCCCATCTCTGAAATTTACTGTGCCTCCATCTTGCTTACAGCATGAGTTTATGAGTTTTTGGAGACATTCTGGATCCAAACCACAAAATATGGTATCATTTATATATTTTGAGGTAGAAATTTTCTTCATTATTTTTATTATGCTGCTATATATATATATATATATATATATATACAATGTAAACATCATAAGCATAAAATTATGTACGCAATGATTATGAACGATATTGTGAATCTGTCCAGTGAGAAGTTATTCAATAAAATACACAAAAATTCCATAAAATGTTTAATTTGTGTATTGTAAATAGGCAAGAATACAGTTTATAATTTTGGATTAAAATTGTTCATATACTTTATACGTTCATGTCTAGAAAAATCTATTATTCTTTTTAAAATTAATAAAGGAAATAAAAAATATTAAGAAACATCCTGGCGTGGTGGCTCAAGCCTGTAATACCAGCACTTAGGGAGGCTAATACAGGAGAATTGCGAGTTCAAAGCCAGCCTCAGCAATGGCAAGGCGCTAAGCATCTCAGTGAGATCCTGTCTCTACATAAAACACCAAATAGGGCTGGGGATGTGGCTCAGTGGTCGAGTACCCCTGAGTTCAATCCCCAGTACCAAAAAAAAAAAAAAATATTAAGAAACGTTTGTGAACTGAGAAAATATTTTGAAACCCAAACTCAGTAGGCAATATATACTTAAGGGGCTTTTATAGTCCAGAATAATAAATTGTTAGAATAAAATGTTATTAACTTAAGGTTGTGCATAGCAATTAAATGCCATGAACCTCTTTCTGATGCTTTCCCTGTGCTAAAAAAGCAATTGCTATTTCTTTTCTCAGTCTGAGTTTTGTCCTGATTTTTAATTAACACAAAGCCAAGAATCTTCCTTTAAAACATTCTATTCTCAGGAGTATGATCTTGCAATTTCTAATGAAAAATAAACACTAGGGTTACTAAGCTTGGAACTAGGTTTAATTGGGACTCATTTAATTTTTCTTTTCACAAACTCCTGGATCAATATATGATTTCACCTCTACCATAGAGGTATTTTTATTTGTATATACTATGTTTACAGAATAGTATATTTATTCTACCAAGCCCTTCTTATTTTCCAATTGCATTTAAAATAGAAGAGAGAACTAAAAAATGATTTTTATTAAAACAAGTTGAAGAGATAAACCCACAGATTTAAAACAAACAAGCAAGCATAAACACTATTAGTGATTGTCAGCTGATGCCATGGTAATGAGAAGAGTGCTCTGTCTTCTAAATCTCTGAGAGGGGTTTGGGAGTGAAATTCAGTATAGAGACATGGCCTAGTATTTTGGAGGCCCTGTGTTTATTCCCCAGCATCTCAAACAAACAAGCAAGCACAAATAATATCTAAGTACATTGTGGGGGGTAGGGGTGTGTGCACGTACATGTGCACAATTTGTGTGTTTATATGGGGTCTTGCTATATTGCTCAGGTTGGTCTCAAACTCACGAACCCAGGTGATTCTGCCTCATCAACTTCCAGAGCAGCTGGGACTCTAGTCATGGGACCACATCCAAAAGATTTATTTTTAGAGTATGTATGTCTGTTTTTTTCTTTTAATTGTTATGTAATCACATATTTGGAAAAGTAATACTTTCTAAAAACAGAGAATGAAAGATTCCCACTCTGAACATATGAATAACTAGTATTTGGTTATTAATTTTAGTTTATATTTTGTTAACCTGATTAGATCATGGTGTGATTCAATGTGTGATTAAGTATTTTTCTGTTTCTCTGTGAGGGTGTTTCTGAAAGACATTAGCATTTGATTCGGTAGACTGGATGTTTTAGTCAGTTTTTTCACTGCTGTAACTAAAATACTTGACCAGAACAATTGTAGAGGGGGAAAAGTTTATTTGGGGGCTCATGGTTTCAGGGGTCTCAGTCCATTGACAGCAGGCTCCACTCCTTGGGCTCAAGGTGCAGCAGAACAGGATGGTAGAGGTGTGTGGCAGAGGGAAGTGGCTCACATGATGATCAGAAGGCAGAGAGAGACTCCACTTGCCAGATACAAAATATATACCCTCAAAGGCACGCCCCCAATGACACACCTCCTCCAGGAACACCCTACCCATCTTCAATTACCACTTAATCCCTCAGGGGATTAATTCACTGATTGGTTTAAGGCTCTCATAACTCAATCAATTTTTGCCTTAACCTTCCTGCATTTTCTCACACATGAGCTTTTGGGGGTCATGTCACATCCAAACCAAAGACTTCCCTAATTAGGTGGGTGAGTCTCAGCTAATCCTATCAGGGTGACAAGTGTACAAGTGAGGATTCACTCTCTGACTGCCTGAGTGGACGACTGACCCTCTGTCCTCAGTGCTTCTGGTTCTCACGCCTTCTTACCAACACTGCAATCTCCACCACGGACTTGTGGAGATGTTCCAACCACATCAATGGATTTTGTGTGTCTTCAGTTTGAAGACCAGCAAATTATGGGACTTTTTGGTCTCCAGATTTGTATGATCCAATACCTTTTAATAAATATAATGTGAGCATTGTGTCTAAGTACACTGCACAGGGAGTTAGATTTCCAGAAGTAATTCCTTCAAACATTATGAACTCTATGTTCTTACATGTAAGAAACTTAGAACACATTTTTCTAAAGCAGGTATATAGAGAAAGTCAAACACTAAGATGATTATCTTGTTTCTTATAAATAATCTAAACTGTAACAGTGTGTGGAAGAACAATATATTTCACTGCATTTAGAAAATATGTTATGCAAATGTCCAACCATGCAGAAATAATGAAAGAATACACCCATAAATCTACCCCCCAGATTCTAGATTTAGCATAGCAGATTTGGTTTACCACATTTTTTGACTCATGTTATTCATTCATCTCTCAATCTATCTTATTTTTCTGATGCATTTCAAATTAAATTATAGATACAAGCCTACTTTATGCCTGAACAATTCAATATGTGTGTTAGTAGCAAGAATTCAATATTTGTTTATATATTACTTTCGGGAAACTTTATATTAAATGACATCTGTAGACCTTAAGTATACCATCTATGAATTTTTTAGTAATGTTATGGAATCAAAACTTTATTAAGATAACATTTAAGTCAGTCTCCTCAGAAAGTTCCCTTAACTACTTTGACAGGAACTACTTGACTTTGGTTCCTCAAGGACAAACACTCTTCTAAAAAGTTTTTCACCATCAATTATTTTCCTACTCCAAACAATCATAAAAAGGAAAATATACAATACTTTTGTTGTATTTTTAAAGGCATATAAGACTATAAAATATTTTGTTAAAATAAAATAGATATTATTTGAAGCATCATCTGGGCATACTTATGTACATATGTACATATATATGCATATCTATGCCAGAACAATGCTTTCAATATTATTCATTTTATCATTATAAATCCATAGAGTATTTTAATGTTACCTTGTTAATTGTAAAAAGACCTTTATTGTCAATAATTTAATTTATAATAATTCGTAAAAAATTTTAATTTGTCAAAATATTTTTAATATCAATATAAATAACATAACTTTTTATTACATGATGTTATTTAACAGAGTAATTATCTACTTAAACTTTATAGTAATTGCATCATTCACATTATGTATATCCTAATGTCTCCAACACATAATAATGTTTTTTTTATGGGCAACAGATAAGAAAAAATAATGGAGTCTGCAAGAGTACTCTATTTGACAATAGTTAAAAACTTCTTTAGAAAAACATTCTTTTAGGAAGTTAATTCTTCCCTATCTCATCTCCCCAGTAAGATGAGGATTATTGAAAATGTTTAACCCAGAAATGGTGAATATCTAAGTATTTAAAGTGAACTTAAAGCTGTTTAAATAGAACATTAGCTTCTTATAAAGTGCGACTGTTTCTCAACTTCTAATATTTCTGTCTGTTTAAGATGTTTAATATTTTTACTTAGGCAAGAAGAGAACTAATTAATATAACCATCACTGCTTATATAAATAATCACCATCACAACTTATACAAATATTTTCTTCCAATTTATAAGTTGTCTTTATTCTGTGACATTGTTTCTTGGAAAGTAAGGCTTTCTTTAATTTAAAAAAAAAAGTCAAGATTTTTGGTTCTCTCATGGATCAGGCTAAAACATAGCTAAAACATCACCACCAAACCTAAAGTAATCTAGCTTTTATCCTACCTTAAGTTCTCAGACTTTTATAGTTTTGAATTTTACACTAAGATCATCCATCCATTCTGAGTTAATTTTGTGAAGGACAGAAGTTCCTTGTCTAACTTTTCTTGTCTGTATGTGGTTGTCCAGCTATCCTAGCATCATTCCTTGAAAGGAAGAGTTTTTCTCTGTTGTGTTAATATTGTTCATTTGTCAAATAATATTTCTTTATATTTGTGTGTGTCTTTTTATGTTCTTATGTTCTTCTCCATTGAGACATTTGTCTATTTTTTCACCAATACTATATTGTATTGATTACTAGAATTTTACAGGAAGTTTTAAAACTGATTAGCATTAGTTTGACAATTTTATTATTTTTCAACCTTGTATTGGATATTCTGGGCCTTTTGCCTAAGAAGGCAAAATTTAATGTTTAGAATTACTCTGTCAGTATCTACAAATACCTTGATGGTGTTTTGATTGGGATTGCACCAAATCTCTATATCAATTTGGGAAGAACTGATATCTTGACAGCATTGAGACTCCTATGCATGAGCATGACATTTATTTATCCATTTTTTTGGTCTTATTTTATTTTTTTACCGGAATTTTATAGTTTTCCTCATATAAAGCATATGCATAACTTATTAAATTTATATATAAGCATTTCTTTTGTAATATATTTTGCTTTAGTTTTAAATTTTACTTGTTCATTGCTGGTGTACAGGAAATAAATTTACTTTTCGTATCAACTTTGTATACTTCAACTTAACTATAATTACTTAATTTCAGGATTTCTTTTGTTGATTACTTTAAATTTTCTACAATCATGACATGTCATATATAAAAAAGGGACAATTTTATTTCTTCATTCTCAGTTTGTCATTTAATTTTTTTTTTTTTTTTTTTTTTTGGTACTGGTGATTGAACTCAGAGGCACTCAACCACTGAGCCACATCCACAGCCCTATTTTGTGTTTTATGTAGAGACAGGGTCTCACTGAGTTGCTTAGTGCCTTGCCAGTTGCTGAGGCACGCTTTGAACTCGCAATTCTCCTATCTCAGCCTCCCAAAGCGCTGAGATTACAAGTGTCATTCATTTTTTTTTTTCTTGTTATTTTAGTGTGGACTGTGAGTACACTATTGAAAATAAATGGTCAGTAGCTGGGCATGGTAGTGCAGGCCTGTAGCCCCAGCTACTTAGCAGGTTCAGGAAGGAAGATCTCATGTTGGAGGCCATCCTGGGCACCTTATTGACACCCTGGCTCAAAATAAAAAGAAAATAGAAGAGATAAGGGTGTAGCTCAGTGGCAGAGTACTTGACTTATATGTGCAAGGCCTTAGGTTTAATCCTCAGAACCATGAGGAAAAAATAAAAATAAGTGGTTAGAGTCGACTTCCCCTTTACCTTTTGCTTTTTTTCCTGATCCTAATGATCTTTCTGAGAAAGATTATCATTTCCACATTTAAGTGTGAGGTTTTCTGTAGATATTCTCTATTAAATCAAAGACAAATCTCTTTATTACTTACTTCTTGAGATTTTATGATTAATAGGTGTGGAAACATATCAAGAAATTACTATCTATTGATTTAATCATGTATATTTCTTCTAGAGACTGTTATTGTGAGAGATTACATTAATTGAATTTCAGATTTTGAAAAAGCTTTGCATGCCTGAAATACATCTTACTTCATTGTGATGTATCATTGTTTTTGTACATTGTCATATTTGTTTAATTCTTTGTTGAGAGTTTTTGCATCTTTGTTCTTGACAACTTTTTGTTCATGACAATCTTTGGGTCCTTTTATTTTCTTTCCATATATTTTTCTTGTAATTCTTTTTTTGGGTTTGTATTAGGATGATACTATCTACAGAATAAGCTAGAAAACGTTACAGCATCATTTACCTTTTGAAAGAAATTATAAAAAATTCACATAATTTCTCCCTAAAATATTTTATAGAATTCACCAATGAACCAAACTGAACTGGTGTTTCTTCTGTTTTGGAAATTTGTTAATTACTGATTCAATTTTTAAATAGATACAGGCTTATTCAGACATTTTTTCAAGATTTTATAGAGAATGTCTTTCAAAGAATTGATCTATTTCATCTTATCTATGGAATTTGTGGTCATAGAGGTTTATAATATGATCCTCTTAACATCCTTTGTGTCTATAGTTACATTATCTCTTTCCGTTCTCATACTTGCCATTCATGTTCTTTTTTTTAGGTAGCCTAAAGTTAGAGTATTATCAATTCTATTAGTCTTTTAAATAATCAGTTTTGGATGCATTGATTTTGTATTTTGATTTCCTGTTTTAAACTTTTATTTGTTCTTTGATTTTCAGTTTCTATCTTTTATCCTTCTCATTTTGGACTTAATTTCTTATTTTTATAGTATAGAGAGAAACTTCATATACTGATTTTAGAGTTTCCTTCTCTCTCTCTCTCTTTTTTTATTTTTTATTTTTTATTTTTGGTACCAGGGATTAAACTCAGGAGCACTCTCCCACTAAGCCACATCCTCAGTCCTATTTTGTATTTTATTTAGATATGATGTCTCACTGAATTTCTTTAGTACCTTGCTTTTGCTGAGGCTGCCTTTGAACTTGCAATTCTCCTGCCTCAGCCTCCTGAGCTGCTGCAATCGCAGGTGTGAGCCACTGCTCCTGGCTTCCTTCTCTTTTAATACTAGCATTCGGTGATTTATATTTTTCTCTAGTCACTGCTTTTACTGTGTGACACAAATTCTGAAAGTTCATTTTTTTAATTTTCATTCTGTTCCTATGTATTTTAATGCATCTTCAGAATTTTCTTTATTAATGTAATTAATATTTATACAACTGTTTTTTAAACTCCATGTAATTGGGGAATTTCCCCATTATTTTTCTGTTACTGACTGCCAATTTAATCCTATTGTGTTCCATATAAATCACTGAGTGACTTATTAATTTACATTTTTAAGATTGTTTGTGGCTCCAAATATGGCCTTAGTGAATTTCCATACAAGTTTGACGGCGATGTGTATTCTGCTCTTGTTAGTTGAAAGAGTTCATAGATATCAGTTATATAAAATAGTCTAGTTGTTTTTTTAAAGGGAATAAATCTTGACTTTATTCATCTACTTAAAAGTTAAAGATACACAAAAAACTTAGCTGATTGCAATAGGATTCAGAATGTCCTTCTGTAATTGAGTCAGAATAAATGGGAATCATATATGGGATAGAGAAATTTGGAGAAGTTTATGTTCTCAAAATTTTTTTCTTCCCTCCCAGGTGTGGTAGTGTACTACTGTAATGCTACTGTGGCAGGATGATTGCATGATCAAGGCTGTCCTGGCCTAGTTAGCAAATCCTATCTCAAAATAAAATTGAAAATGGGATGATGATATAGCTTAGTGGTAGAATCCTAGCCTAGCATGTATAAAGCCCTGCGTTCAATTCCAGCACTGCCACATGCACCAAAGTGCCATAACATGGAATGCAATATGCCCTGAGTCATGTAACCTAGAGTTGATTGGAGGTGATAAGTATTATACAAACATATAAGCAAACAAATAAAAGGAAAATATGTGAATAACTTTCAGTTCAGTAAATTAAAATAAAAACACTTGGACATTGTAAAATATCTCCATGTATCATTTGTTTTTAAGTTTTCTCTACTTAGAATCCTAAGATACAATCATGCCTTGCTAATTTATAGTTTTGTTCTGTCAAGATTTAAATTTAATTTTAATATAACTTTTTTAAAAAACATAATATTTAACAATACCATTCATTGAACAAGATTGATATCTTTATCAATGCACAATATCACACTGCCTTTTTGCAATTTACAAAATGTGAGTCATAGTATCTAGTAAAATATATCCCACTTACTCTTTAGAACTCTGTTGGATATTTTTTGTTTAATTTTAGATTCAAGGTACCCTGTTCTTTGAAAATATTTTGAGATATTAGTTGAAATCACATATACCTTTAAAAATTAGTACTTTAAATTTGTAGTCTGAATTGTTGGACTATATGTTTTTCATATTATAATTAATATATTTTTATAAAAGCCTATATTTTCTTTAAAATTTTACATATTTTAATATTTATTATAATATATTTATGTCAGTCATAAAGATTCATAAAATGGATATTATAATTATATCATTTTTGCAGGTGCAGAGCAATGAAATTAATACACATATATAGTTTTTAAAATCATTTTTCCTTCTGTAATATTCTAGAAGGAATAATGAACATTTAATTATATCTGGAAGAATATCTTTCTATAGGCTTCACTGGTAAGCTTTGCAAGTTTCAACCATAGCTTTGTGAGCCATCCCTAAATAAAGAACAAACAGACCAAGTACCAACATCTTAAAAAGAAAAATATAAGGAAGAAAGTACACAAGAATATCATTTTTTATTAAAGACCTAGGAAAAAGCTTAAATTTTATGTCCAGTTTGGCAAAAAATATACAGTAAAATAGAGCTTCTAAATAAAGCCCTTGAAATTTCAGGAAAGAGAATTCCACCTTTAATAAACATGATCTAATTGAGGAAGAGAATCTGCTACTTTAGGTAGACATTGCCTCTTTTCTAGATTAAAATTGTCATGGAGGACAAGCGAAAAGAAGTAGGCACAGAGATACAGATGTTGTTGAGCCATCAAATGCTATCATTTTCTTGTTTATTATCTTTTATTGGCCAATTATGGTCATACGAATCTATGTGGTTGAAGCAATGTTATGATACACAAAAGCACATACAATGTGTGGAACGATTGAATCAATTAATACAGCTTTGTCTAAATTCAGTTTCTTTTTTTTAAAACATTTATTTTTTAGTTGTAGGTGGACAGAATATCATTATTTTATTTTTATGTGGTGCTGAGGATCGAACCCAGTGCCTCACGCATGCCAGGCGAGCACGCTACCACTGCGCCATAACTCCAGCCCTCAATTCAGTTTCTTTATTAAAATTTTCTCTGATTTTTTCATATTCATCAATTTAACAGTAAGAAATATAACTGACATCAAATCTGATAAGGTAAGCAATTCAATGTCATAAAAATAAATATTAGGAAAACATGCATTCTTTTTAAGTATAGCACTCTATTTTTCATATCTTTGGGAATTAACATATATAATTATTTATAATAAATATAATAAAAGATTGATCAAAACATTCCTACAGATGTAAATTATTCTCTTGGATTTTTATGTTTCTGCCATATTCATGCTTAATCTGTTATAAAATATATTTGACAGTTTCCATCCCAACCTGTGTGGGTTTTAAACTTCCACTTGAATACATCTGGCAAAAATATTCCAACTGAGATATATATCTTACCAAATGAATGACAGTGAATCGGAAGAGTATTACAACATTGAAATCCAACCTGATTACATATTTCAAAACGTCACTGTAATAAACAAATTGAAAATGTCCTGATCTAAATCTATTTTATTTTTAGATGGGAAATTTGCTTTACAAATATACAATTGTTAAATATTCATTAAATATGATTGTAAAATGAACATTTGAGAGGAAAATTCTAACAAATGAGTGATTGTGACTGTCAATGGGGAAAATTGTGATAGATTGAGACAGGTGTATTCAAAATTAATGACAATATTTAAACAAAACTATATTATAATACCTGTCTATCTGCACTCGAAGAATCAAGAAAACTGAAAAAAATCAGAATTTTAAACAGGCTAAAATATAAAAGCATTTAAAAAGAAATGATAATTTAAAGTGTTTTCACTGACTCTTGAAAGGATTTTGCACAACAATCTGAGTGCATTACTTAGCTTCTTGATGCCTTGATGAACATTTTTACAGTGTGTATGCTTGGATTCCTTGATTTCAATTGTGGTTTTTAATTCCTCATCTTCTTAATGGTGGCAGAGGCAGCACACACCTGGAGAATCAGGTTGTTTTCAGTGTTTCAGAAGTAATTATTGGTATCAAGGCCAATAACTTGCATATCCCGCTTGTTAGAATATCAAAATTCATGTTTTTAATCTTTAAGCACTAGTACCTCAGAACATGACTGTATTGGAGACTTCAAAAATGTAAAAATGTAATTTTAAAATAGTAATTAAAAATGTAATTAGGTTAAAATAAGGCCATTAGGGTAGCTTTGTTCCGATTTAACCTATGTCCTTATCAGGAGAAAGAGTAGGTCATACACATTCACACAGGGATGACCATGTAATGAAGCCACCTGGTTTTGGTATTTTGTCTTGGCAGCCCTAGCATACTAATGAACTGCTTTCTTTAGACTGCAAAGCCTAAATTTAATACTTAACTTTGTATGGTAAAATATATAAACTATTAATTTTACTTGAACAGAATGCTAGCTGATACAGTATTTAATAAGAGAATTGCAGCATAGCATCAAGATTGGGACTTTAGCAGGATTCAGTGGTGCATAATTGTAATTCCAATGACTTAGGAGGATAAAGAAGAAGGGTTGCAAGTTCAAGGCCAACCTCAAATTAGTGGAGGTCCTAAACAACTTAGACTCTGTTTAAAATTTAAAAAAAGATAGGGGGTGCTAGAGGTATAGCTCAGTGCTGAAGCTCCCCTGGGTTCAATTTCCAAATCAAAAGAGAAAAAAAAAAAAAAAAAAGAAAAAGAAAACCAAGGAAGGAATTTAGAATTGCTCATTTTAGTTGTACACATTGAAATTGTACAGTGTGTTAATCTGATACATGTACACATGTGTACTGATACAATCAATGTTTTAAATTTTGAAGGAAAAGATGATTTTGTTCCTCTTCAAAACTGGGTTATATATATATGCCGGCACAGCAGTGCATACCTGTTAATTCCAGCAGCTCAGAGGCTGAGGCAGAAGCATCTCTAGTCCAAAGCCAGGCTCAGTAACTTAGCAAGGCCCTAAGCAACTCAGTAAGACTCTGTCTCTAAATAAAATAGGTCTTGGGATGTGGCTCAGCGGTCAAGAGCCCCTGAGTTCAATCCCCAATACACCCCTTAAAATGGGTTATATTAGGGCATCACAGTGGCAAAGCAGTTTTTATCATTAAAGTAACTTAAAAGAAGTGCCTACAAGAGAAAAGACGTGGCAGATTGAGTGCTCACTGTTTCACAAGTATACTTTGAGGAATTAAAATGATGTAAAGAAAATGATGGGGTTTTAAAATACAGAGCTAAAAAATAGCATAACAACAATCTCAGGGTTTAATATATTATCAAATGAAGAAGTGATTAGAGATGCATTGATCCTTCAGGACTGTCCTCTGATATTCCAGTCTCTTGTAGCCACAAGGCTCCTGCACCCCAAATTGAAAAGCCAAGTCTTCCATTGCTGAACTCCACTGATGTTGAATGCTTAGCCTCATAGTTCTTTGGGTAAAACTTACCCTATTGATTAGGAAACATTAGAGCTTTGAAAACAAGACTTGAGATACTTTTGCAAGTGTGAGGTAATGATAAAATTGTTTTTCTATGTAAATATTCACTATTTTTAAAGTAATTTTAAACCACAAATCATCACTAGATCTCCCTTTCTAGTAAAAGTAATCCCTTCTCTTCTGTCTTATTAGGTTGGCAGAAATGCTACAAGGACAAACATTGAGAAAAGATTTTGTAAGTGACTACAGTTCTACTTATGAGCCATTCATGTCGATCTTCATCATCTACTGACCTGATGTGGATTCCATGACAGCATGCTACACTAGTAAATATAAAAACTTATCTGGTTATAGAAGGCCTAAGAAAATAAAATGGTTGCACTTAACATTAGCTAAATCCTAGGAAACGCGAATGGAGGTAGTCTCTGAGGGTCTTATATAAAGAAGAAAGCCACAACTTATTTTATATTGTTGTCAGGCTAATAATATCAATTTTGATACACCTGTCAATTATGGATATAATGAATTAGCTCAAGAAAATTAATTGAATTTTTTGGCCTTTATGTTGATTTATATTAAGTGAGGTTGAGAAAATAAATTGTTAGAACTATCTTTATAAGATATAAATAAAATACATAACAATAGAAGCTTTGGATTGACCCTGTGTTTTATAAAGCACGTAACTACCCTCAGGGTAACCACAAGTCCTCTTTAAAAAATTGAAGAATATAAAATGTTTATAGATTAAACATAAATATGTTTATTATAACAATTATTATGTCAATTCTGGGGAAATGTATGAATATTTATTTTGAACAAACAAGGACATGGATTCTAAAATTTTTTTGCCTTGTTTTTTTGGTACTGGGGATTGATCTCAGGGGTACTCGACTACTGAGCCACATCCCCAGCCCTATTTTGTGTTTTATGTAGAGAGAAGGTCTCACTGAGTTGCTTAGCACCTCATCATTGCTGAGGCTGGGTTTGAACTTGTGATTCTCCTGTCTCAGGCTCCCAAAGTTCTGGGGTTACAGGCGTGCGCCACTTTGCCTGGATGGATTCTAAAATTTATATGAAAATACAAAAGGATCAAAAACTCCCCAAATGAAGAATAAAAGTATTGGTAGATTCATCATATCAAATATCAAACCTTATTGTAAAATTATAGTAATAAAAAAAGTGTGGAATTATTGTAATTATAGACAATACACCAATGTAACAAAGTAGAGAATAGAGAAACAATGCCTCACATTATATAGTCACTTGAATTGTGACAAATTTGCAAAGAACTACAATGAGGGGAAAATTGACTTTAAAAAAATAGTGAATATTGGTTGGTGCAGTGGCACACATCTTTAATCCTGGAGAGTTGAGAGACTGAGGCAGGAGGATGACAAATTCAAAGCCAGGCTCAGCAACTTATTGTAGCACTAAGCAACTTCACGAGATCCTGTCTAGATAAATAAATAAATAAAAGTGGCAATTTTATAGTGACAAAACCACTAACAAAATCAATACATCAAAGATGCCAGATTCTCCAAAGAATTCCCTTCAGTCTCCCAGTGGTTCAACCTCTCCCCTATTCCTGCCCCTCACAAACTCAGATTTTTAAAAAATCACTACAGATTTTTTTGTCACCTAAAATTTTATTTAAATGTAGTTGTATAGTTTATAGCTAATATCTTATGTTGGACTTTTTTGCATGTCATAATCTGTTAGATTTTTATCTAATATTTTGTTTTTTTTCCAGTTAGCCTTCTATAGTCAATGTATACTACAATTTGGTTCTTACTAGATAGTAGGTGTTTGGATGTTTCCAGATTTAGGTTGTTCTTAAAAATGCTGCTATGAACATTTAGTTACAACTCTTGTGTAGACACATGCTTTTATTTTTCTCTTGAATAACTTTTTAGATGCAAGTTATATCATATTTTGGAGAAAGAATTGACAAGAATGTATGCTTAATTTGATCCAGGAGATTTTGACAAGGAATAAAGTTAAATAGAAGTCATAATTTTTCTGTCTTGAAAGAATCAATGAATATGGTATTGACTTTTTTCTGATATGGAAGAAAGTAATTTGAAAGAATACATAGAAATTTATTGTTTGAAATCTTGAATTTGAGATTCGCTTATATGGCCAAGTGGAGATATTAAAAATTGACATGAATAAAGATTTTTTTTCAGTTAACAAAAGTATTGTTTGTTGGAAATTAAATTTATGAAAAGAGGGAATAGGCAAATAGAACCAATGGGGTTTAAAAAATCAGGGCAAATCAAAATATAGCCTGAAAGCAAAACCACATATTTTTATAAATTAAATTTTAGAGAATGAGAGCCGTATCTATTAGTTCATAGATTGTCTATGGTAGCTTAATACAACCCAAAATTGAGTAGTTGGGAAAAAGATTAAATAGTGCAAAAAATGTAAAGTATTATTTCCTATCCTTTACATTAAAAAACAAAAAGGATTACTGGTACTTAGATGGTATCATTAAGAGAAAAACATGGAATTATAAGAAAATGAGATGGCATAGACTATTTATGTATGTATATTTTCTAAAAGTAGAGAATAAGAACCTAAACAAAATATCCAGAGAAGCATAAAATACTAGCAGAGTGTGTTGTTAGAGTCTAAGAAAACAGTTTTAAGAAATATCAGGAGGTCAGTTGTGCTGAATGAGGCAATATGAAGCTTGAAAAGTTTAGCTATTTGAAAGTCATTGATAACTTTACAAGAACGCTTATAGTAAAACAGGAAAATTCCAAATTTCAGCTTGTGTTGTAGCATGCTTTTAGTAAGATCTATATCCAATGATACTGAATCAGAGTATGAAGAAAGGGATTGTGGCGGGCTATTTACTCCCACTGTTAAAGCAATTGGAAGAAAAAGAACTGAACTAACGTTCAAAGTCTTATAATCTGTTGTTCAATTTCCTATAGTCTAAACTGAGGGAAATAATTATTATAAACCATGAATAATATACTTCAAAACATGCTGTAAACTTAGAAGTTATTTTCATTAAACCAAATATGAATCTTGGTAGATAAGGTGTTTTTAAGCTGAATGACACTGGAATTACAGTGAGGCAACAAATTAGAAAATGAAACATCAATGTGATAGTATACATCTTATTATTTCAAAAGAATGCATACATGTGATTAGTGTGAGGTATGGAGGGCTTATCTTTTATTGCCTGTGTTTTGATCTTTGGCAAGCATGGATCTTGCACAGTTGTATTGTTCACTGTGTGGTAAAAAACCCATCCAAATCCTAACCAGTTCCATCCCAACTTAGCTTCCAAGATCAGGCACATTCAAGGAGGTGTGGTATGTTTCACACAATGGAATACATTCAGAATTAAGAAAGACTGAAACTTTGCCATTGGCTGGAACTTGGATGGAATGAAGGTCATTATGACAAAATATCCTAGACACAGAAAGACAAATACCACATATTCTCAATCTTTTGTGAAAACTAAGAAAGGAATAGTGAGTAGAAGAACAGAGTAGAATGATGGTTACTAGACACTGGGAAGGGCAGAGTAAATGGGGACAGAAAGAAGGTCAGTAAGGAGCACAAAAGCAGAAAAGGAATTACTTCTGGTTCTTCTTTGGCACATGGGTTAAATCATTGGTTAAAAAATCTGGCCAAGAGAACTAAATGGACACTTCTCAACAGAAGAAATACAAATTGTCAACAAAGAAGTGAAAAATGTTTGACAACTTTAGCAATTAAAGAAATGCAAATCAAAACTACATTGACGGGCTGGGTTGTGGCTCAGTGGTACAGCGCCTGCCTAGCACATATGAGGCACTGGGTTTAATCCTCAGCAACACATAAAAATAAATAAATAAAAATATATATACATATATATATTTATTTATTTAGATATAACTATTATATATTTATTTATATACAAAGATATATATCTTATTTATTTATATATAAATATATATTTTTAAAAAACTGCATTGACATTGCATGTCATTCAAGTGATAATGGCAATTATGAAGAATACAAATAATAATACATGTTGGCAAGGATATGGGGGAAAAAGATACACTCATACATTTTTGATGGGAATGTTAACTAATGAAACTACTTTGGAAAGTAATATGAATACCCATCAAAAAACTAGAAGTGGCATCACCTTATGACCTAGCTACTCAATTCTCAAAATATATCCAAATGATGTAAAATCAGTATCCTACTGTGACACAGACACATCAGTGTTTATAGTAGCAAAATTCACAGTAGTCAAGCTATAGAGCTAACTTAGGGGCCCTTTAACAGATGAATGGAAAAATAAAATGTGGTATGTACACAATGGAGTATTAGTCAGCTAAAAAGATGAATGGAATGATAACATTTGCTGGTAAATGGATGGATCTGAAGACTATCATGTTAAATGAAATAAGCCAATTCAAAAAGTCAAAGGTTGAATGTTTTCTCTGATATGCAGAAACTAATCCAAAATATGGCAGTTGGGGTGGGAGGAGAAAGGAAAAAAGGAGAGGTAATTTCATTAAAAGAGAAAAAATGAGTAGAATAGAGGAAAGTACTTGAGAGCAAGGAAGAAGAAATGGGATAGGGGAAGAACAGTGGTATGAATCTGGACAAACTTTCCTATATACATATATGAATATATCACAGTGAATATCAACATCACGTATATCCACAAGACACTAATTTTAAAAATATCAATAAATTGCAGAAAAACCAATAGAGTAGAGAGAGGGAAATAGAGGGAGGGAGGAGGGAAGGGAGGAAATGCTGGGAACTCAATTAGAGTAAATTATATTCAATGCATTTATGATCATGTCAAAATGTCTCCTAACATTATTTATCAATAAAAGTGGGATGTATAAAAAACTCATTGTGGACTAATTCCAAAATAGTTATTAGTTATTTTTGGATACTTTTAGGAACTGTTATGTATATTCTTAATTAATTTCTAGTTTCATAGAACTTATGTTAGATGCTATAGAAAGTTCCTTCGTGTGTTTCAGTATTGCTTTTTACCTCCTTTATTATCAGATATTCTGAAATACATTTTTTCATGTGTTGTTCTTCTCAGAATAAATTTCCCTAAGGAAAAAAATAATTATATGGCTCATGGAGACTGTTAATTATTTTGATTAGAATAAATTCATGTATTTACAAGCTGGATGTGATGAAACTATTTGGAAGTCCCACCATCTAAAGAGACAGACATGCTAATATAAAATGAATTAATGCTAAGTCTATTTATAGCTTTGAAGGAAATAAATTTCTAAATTATATTTTGAAGTGTAAAACTCAGTGTTTATATGGAGTAATGTAATGTGCATCATTATTCTCCCAATCAAGGTATCTGAAATTCCAAGCATTTCAAAGTATTCAGTTAATACTTTGAATAAGTATTTAGTTAATACTTTGAAAGCATATCTTAATTTGATTACTATTAAAATTAAATTGAGCCAGGCATGGTGACACATGCCTGTAATCCCAGCAGCTCCGGAGGCTGAAGCAGGAGATCGAGAATTCAAAGTCAACCTCAGCAAAAACAAGGCTCTAAGCAACTGAGTGAAACCTTGTCTCTAAATAAAATACAAAATAGGACTGGGATGTGGCCCAGTGGCCAAGTGACCCAGAGTACAATCCTCAGTACTCCTCCAAAAAAAACTTTTAAATTGATTCATTATAGCAAAAACAAAATGTACATCTTCTCAGAAAAATAAACCAAATGTTAATTAGACATTCTGAAGGCACAGATTGCTTACTGAATATGTTTATGTGGCTAAAATAGAAGGCCCAGAGCAATAGTTAAATTCAAAGAATAACACATTGGAGAAGTGAGAGATATCCTGCAGATAATGTGCATAAACCAATATCTTTATAGAATCAGGTTTTTGTATAATAAGCACAAATCCACGTGAACATAATGAACTTTAGATTATATAGATAGATCTAGATAAATCACAGCTAGATATCCTGATAGCCTCAAGAGCACATGTGACAAGGAAAAAAATCTAAATTTGAATAAAAATGAAAAAAAATCAAACTTCCCTTGTGAGAATTTTTGAGTATTCAGTTACCAGATGTTACTACCAAAGCTCTATCCATACTCATTCTAGAATAGTTACATCCAGTAAAGATCATTCACCTAGAAAAATTTTTTAGAAACCTGTCATTCTTGGTCCATATAGCCTTGATGACTTCATGATTCTTGACTTCTTGCTGACTAGCAACAAAGGAAGGTGTCTACTGAATTGTGAAATCTTCACGTTGAATCTAAATCTGTGAAACTGGCACTGTAAAATATTCCATTAAAAAAGTTCATTGTGAGCCTCAGATGATAGGCACCCTGGGTCTCTCAAAGAGATTTTAATGAGTGATAGAACATCTTTTCCTTGCCTAGAAATGGTTGTGATTCAGTTATGCTCATTCTTTCAAAAAGACTTGTTCAACTTGCTTGGTGTAATTTTTATACCAATCCTGATCTATTTTTGCCTCAGAGAGTTGTTGTTATGGATACTTAAAGTCTAACTCACTTGAGTAGTAAAAGGGGTGGCATTTGCTTCTTATTTAAGGTTCTGAAGGATCAAAATGTTTAGTTGGGAATTCTGGTTCTAGACCAAAATCCTATGTTTGATTTTTCCAGCCCTTATAATAGGCAATTAAAAGATTTAACCTAGTAGTCTTCATGAGTAAGGGAGAAGCAGACACTGACTTTGTGTACTGGCACTGCATTGCAATTGTTTGGTAAATTTTCAGCTCAGGATTCATATACGCCAAGCTGGACATGCCCATACATGTATCTGGATTTCTAGTTGATGGGTCGCCATTCAAATGCCTCCTTATTTAGTTAGAATTTCGTCTTGGGTACTTTCTGTCCTCTGATCCAATAACTTTTTAGTAAATAAGATATTATGAAAAATAAAATTGCAGACAACAGTTATCACGAACATACACCACTAAAATCTTAACAGGATATTAAGAATCTACTAACGTGTCCAAAAAAAATTTATAACATATGCAAAAGGATATTAACATTTAAAAATCACTCCCTTTAATCCATAATGTCAACATGTCAGAAAGAAAAATCATATGATTATATTCACTGATGCAGAAAAATCTTTTGAAAAATTCAACACCTGTTCATGATTAAATACTCTCAACAAAATTAGGAATGGAGGGAAATGCCACAGTTTGACAAAAGACATCTGCATAAATCTGCAGCTGACATCATATTTAATGTTGACAAATTGGATAATTTCCTTGTAAAATTTTTAACAAATATATCTGTTCAAATAAAATAGCTTATGAGGAGACCTTATATTTTACCAAATATTAACTTAAAATCAACAGACATTAATATAAAATGAAAATCTATAATCTTCTAAGAGAAAACGTGAGAAAAATCTGTTTTGGGCTTTCTTAAATAAGATTTAAATTAAATCATCAAAATCATGTTTCATCAAAGTAAAATATTGAGGTTTTAATTTATTAAAATATAAAAATTCAGTTCTGTGACAAACATTATTAAGATGAATTGACAAATAATAGATCAGGAAATAAAAAATATTTTCTAGACCTATATAGAATAGTAGAAAAACATATCTTATAAGTATATATGCCCCAAATATACAAATAACTCCTCAAATTCACATTAAGAAAGTGAACGTCTCAATTAAATAGTAGAAAAATATCTAGGAAAAAAAACTCACTAAAGAAGACATACAGATGGCAACTTTACTTTTGAAAATATGCTTAATATCAGTTGTAATGAGTTACAAATTTAAACAAAACACTATACCGTATTAGAATCTATAAAATCTGTAAATGGACTAAAAGTTTAGAAGAATAATAATTCTTATTAATTATTGGCTTAAATACAAACTAACACAGCTATCTTGGACATTTTATCAGTTAAATATCATCTTATCAATCTGTCAATGATACTCCTACATACATAACAATTGACTTGAAAGCTGTATCTACAGATGCACAACCAAATTTCATGAAAATTATTGTAGAAGTTTTGTTTATAATTGCTAAAAACTGAAGGAAATCAGGACGTTTTTCAATAGGTAATGATTAAATTAACTTCTACAGTACTATAAAATATAATACTATTATTTATCAAGAACAATAAGTTATCAAGCTATAAAAAAGCATGAATTCATATTAACCACATTTGCTAAGAGAAAGAAATAATTTGGATAAAACATATACTAAATTTACATTAAATTTTGGAAAAGGGTAAAATGAAGTAGACAATAAATAATATTGCTATTTGCCAGAGTTTTGATGAGGTGTGTAGGAATAATTTATACACTTAATGTAAGTTAGGACCATGATGCTTTTCTGTATATTATAGCAACAGCAAAAACATAATGTGTTCATTTTTAAATGCATCAATCTTTAGTACAAAAAGTAATTTTTAATATAAATTTAAATAATGTAGGAGGACATGATATCACAGCATTGAATATGACAAAAGGATTTAACTGCATTACAAATCTTTGAAACAAAATATAGAAGGAGGTTAGAGAAAAATTGGCCAAATATCTGGAACCAAATGGAGTCTATACAACTCAGCCCAAAGGATCTACACATAAGCACTGTTGTCTAACTGATAAAGTACAGCTTACCTATTTTGAGCATATGTTAAGAACTAGAACAATTAAGCAAATGACAGATGGTCAATTCAGTTTCCCTAATATTGAAAAACTAAATTTCAAAGGAGCAAGAAGAGAATGCTACAATAAATTAAGTAACAAGAATTAGAGTTGGCCACAATGGTACAAATTTAGGTTTAGTCACAACATAATTGTATGTACATCTTCAGATATTCATACATCTGTACATGTGGATATGAGTTCATGCACATATTAATACATGTACTCCCCTGCTCTGTCAACTGAGAAAGACTCAGACAGTGACTCCCCAAATTCTATAAGCACACCAAGCAGCATCAGATCTTGGTTTCTGAAACCATTGTGCAATAAAATGAATCAATCAAGGTCCCTAGAGAAATGGCTAACCCTAGGACTGGAAATATCTTAGAATATCTTGCAATACCAAATAAAGAAACACATGGAGTTGGGTAGCAAAATTCCAAACAAACAAAAAGAAAATTATGCCAATTGTTAAAGAGATATAGAAAACCAACTGAAATAGCTCCCAATAATCCAAACTAGAACGTTTGAGCACTTTTTCTAGTAATATTGCTACTAATTTGAGCAACAGAATACTCTGAATAAAATAATATAAATAAGACTGCATGTATATGTCATAAAATTCATGACTGCATGTTCCTATACCATATTCTTCTTTGTTCTATTTGTTAATCCAGAAATGAGTGAGACTGCAACATTTTAAAACTGACAATTTAAGGTAAAAGGATGTCATACAAAAGGGTGAATATGAGTGTTCTATAATAGCTAATGCTCAGTCATTATTTGACCCTAAACCTCTAAAAATATAATTATGAGGAACATTTATTTCATATTGATCAGAATATATCTTGAAATACATCTTTGAATGGTTAATAATGGCCCAAGTGCCACTGCTACTTTAAAGTGAACTAATTTTATTAATTTTACTTGAGTTTTTCTTTTTCCAGAAATACCCTTCACTTTTGAGACTCATCCAGCACTGGACACAATGTAGTCAAATGTCCTTTGGTACTTGAAAACTGAATTTGACATCGATTGGTAATGGAAATATTTGTGTGAAAGCTCACCTTGGGTCTGATAAAGACACAAAAATTTCAATAAGGACATTAGAAGGAGCTATTTTCAGCAAAAGTGGATATGCTAAGTTGCAAGAAATTTTTTTAAAATCTTGATGAAATTAAAAAAGGAGAGTGGACAGGGAGTGCAGCTCAGTGGTAACACACTTACTTAACTAGCCTGTGCAGAGCCCCAGGCTTGATTACTGGACAGCGAAAGTCCAAAAATGTAAAGGACAGTGATTAAGTTAGCTGATGGGTCATAATACAAGGAATGATGAGTGAGGCATTACAGCTAGTTAATATATGGTCAGCAATCCCATATCAGTACATGCATGGACAATCTTATTTATTATGATCACATGTTAAACCACTTAGGACATTGGAATTTGTCTTATATTTTAAAAAGAATTCTGCTGTAATATAGGTATCATTTTTTTTTCCTTTTTTTAAAATTGAGTCAACTTAAATCAGGGTGATGCCTCCTTTGTGAAGTACATTTGATTGATGTGAACTCAAATCACTCCTGCTGGTTAAACAAAGTGGACAATGGAACTAAATACAAGAGCATATTTCCACTTCAAATAAGTCCAAAGATACCATGATAAATAACAACACTCCAATCATAAATCTTCAGTTTTTAAAAAAATTTAAACAGAATCTGGATCCATTGTTGCACAATGGTTATAGAAACCTCAGTGGTAGAGAACTTGCTTAGTCGGAGGCCCTAGTCTTGATCTCTAGCACCACACACTAAGTAAGTAAGTAAATCTAAACATAAACTACAGGAAAGAGTAACATATAAGCTTAAATGCATACAAATCATAAGCATATATCTGTTTGATTTCATAAATTAAACTTGTCAGTGTAACCAGCATCTACATCAAGAACTATAATATTTCATGATATCAGAAGTTCCTTTCATGCTTTCTGGTAATTATCTTCTTCTAGTGCAACTCCTTTTCTGACTGTGAACAAAATTGTTTTGCCATTGCTCAAATTTTTATGAAAGTGGATAATGCAAAGTACAGTCTTTTGTGATTATCTTTTTTACCTTAAGCTTACTTCTACAACATTGAGCCTTACTGTTATGTAGAGCAACAATATTTAATGCCTGTAAGTATATAATAGTCCTCACAGGAGTATGCCAATATTTCCCATTTGGAGAGTCACTATTTAAAATTCTTGTTTTAGGTTTTCTCAGGAAATGAGTATTGTCTTTTTTCCCTTACTTTAAGAACTAGAAAATAAAAGCCTTTTTCTGAAAAATTGATGTTTTTGCCTCTCTGCTTTTTCTTTAAGGTGCTCCTCCCTTATCTAGGTTGTCTCAATTTCAATTGCCTACTTTATGGTAATACAAAGTCTAATTTACCATTCTGCAATGCAGTTGCACAAGCTTAAACATATTGACATTTAGTCACACATTTTGCTTACCCATCTGCTTTCAACTCTTAGTTATTTTTGTTGTTGTTTTTGCTGTTACTTTACTTTTGGGAAAACTTCATTTTTTTAAGTTTGGAAAATAGTTAAAAATAAAGGCAATGATCCTTTCTGTGACATCTACTAATTCTGAAATACTTTTCAATCTATCTATACAACCATGCCATAAAAAGCAGAAATCTTTTCAGTGTTTTATAGTTGATCATCTTGCTTTTAACATAAGAATAATTTCTTGGAAGGATACATAAATAGTTTAATTTCAGGCATAATACATTTTAAATAAATTAGAATGAAATATATAATATTATTTTAACATTTAGCTATATTTTATGATAAATATAGCACTTTGCTATTATTACAACAATACCCTAATGATTTTAAAATTTGACATTGAATTTACTGCTATCATAATTGTATAATCATAGTATGTAAATAATAATGCATTTTTCTTGCTATGGAAATATTAATCTTATGGAGTCTGGCTGTATATTATGCATAATGTATAAGTAAATTCATTTATTCCTATTTCAAAGTAAAGGCAAGAATAAAACAAAAACAACCAATAAAATTTTTAAAAAATACTTAATGTTCTTCAAGCAAAACTTTGAATTTCCTGTATATAATATGTAAGATGTATTATGTTTTCTTTTGTTTTTCACAAAATATCTTTAGTAAAAAGTAGATAAAAATGACCCAAATTATTCATAATAAAATAAAAAAAATATTCACTGCTTTCAAATCTAATGCTTCAATATTTCTGGGTGTTTCATTATGATGAAAACACTTTAAGCATATCATTAACTCCATTTGAGAATAACATTCTGTAGACTAAACAATTCTGGATGAACATGTGACAACTTCTATTTTCAGAATTATATGACTAGAATTGCTGATGACAGAAATAATTGGCTATCATCATTTGACCTCTGAATGTAAATAATCAAAATCCTTTCTTAAAAAAAAAAAAAACATTTTTAGTTGTAGATGGGCACAGTACTTTTATTTTGTTTATTTATTTTTATGTGGTGCTGAGTATCAAGCCCAGTGCCTCACACATACTAGGCAAGTGCTCTACCATTGAGCTACATACAACTCCATCTCCAACAATCAAAATCTTGATATAAATAAAATAGTTTATTTCTGATAAAATGACTTAGCAAATTTTCATTTTCAGTTTACTAATATATAATATCTGTAAAGATTTGTACAAGTGATTAACAAATACATATAGATTGCATGAAATCAGTAATTACAATTGCATAACTTCCTTGATTTATTTGTATAAAATTATTTATAAAACATCCACCGAATTAATAGGTGCAAATGGAAATACTTTGCTCAAACTATAAAACTACAATTACTGAAGGAAATATTTTATGAAATATATCATTTCTGTCTGGCTTTCTATTCTAATTATTACCTTTTCCATACAATTCATTTCAAAAAGTTAGATGTTTCAAATTCAAATGGTCATCTGTTTTACGTTCAAAACAACACCATGGTCAAATTTACCACTGATATTGTAAAATCCAAACTCAAAATGGAATCACCCTGGCCCAGGCCCGCATGTATCTGCTCACCTACTTCGTGTGCTTCTGTGATTAATGCTTTACTATGCTTGCTTCTAATGGATGTGTCCAAACTACAGGCTTTCAGACCCCCTGGCCAGTTACCTAAAGTTCCAGAAACTGAAAAGGAACATAGGAGGTGCCGTCATGGTTGAATTGTAAATAAATATAGTCTGAATATTTGCCAAATCCTGTTTTCCTGAGTCATGTAGCTAGCCCGCCCTCTAATAACCTCTGAAACCCTCATTTTGGGGTCACTATCTGAAGGAAAGGAGAGCTGACCCCAATCAATTGGCCTGTATGCCTATTTCCTCAATGAACTGCTGCTTCTGCAGAGTTGTCTAGGCTGAACTTCTTGGAGAGAGGTGTGGGTTGGATGCAAAAATATTAATTATAAATTAGAATTACCCATTCAAGTTCTAACTTTTTAAATTGGAACGAGCCATCTTATTAATACATTTAGATTTTTACATTTTAAAAAATCTAAATCAGTAACAATATTATGTTATTTCATTCTAATATTTGCTGTGAGAATAACCATACAGAAGCAATAAAGGACATGGGGAGGGTAATAGTTAGAACTGATGGCATGTGTATGTGCATATTGTCCCCAAAAAATTATATATCACAATGGCAATGAATATGTTTGACAAAATCAGAATTTTTTTAGATATAGATTTCATACAAAACATTTGCAACAAACATCAAAGAAGCTTCAGTTTGTTTTCTGTTGCTATAACAAAATACATGTGATTGAGTGATTTTAAAGGAAAGATATTTATAATTATAGGCCACTTAAAAATGGAGATAAATTCTGAAAAGTGTATGGTCATGAAGCTTCATTCTGGTGCAAACATCGCAGAGAGTAGTTACACAAAACTTGATGAATAGTATAGCACACTATGCCTATGCTGTATGGGATAGATCACATCTCCTAGGTTGCAAGACCACATAGTATATTTCTATAATGAATTCTAGAGGCAATTATAACATAATTGTAAGCATGCATTGTTAAGTATTTATGTACATTAACATATTTCAGTTAGTAAACTTTCAGTATTAATATGGTGCTAAGGATAAAAACCATAATGATATATTTATATAGGGCACCTGCCATGAGGCTTGCAGGTTTGGAAGTTGTTTTGGGTGACAGTGAGTGAGTGGTTAGTGAGTTTAAAGTCCTGGGGCACAAATGAGCACCACTGTGGACTTTATAAACACTGTATATTTTGACCACACTTAGTTTATAAAACAATGCTTCTTTCTTCAATAATAAATTATTTTAGTTTACTTTAACTTTCTTACATTATAAACTTGTTTTTAAGTTAGTGATTTTTAAAAAATCAGTTTAAAAAACAAGTATATTGAACAGCTGTATGAAATATTTTCTTTGAATTTTTATTCTGAAAATAATTATATTTTAATTATTATTATTGTTATTATTTTATTTTTAAATTCTTTTGTTGCAAATTGAGATACAAAACATACACATTAGCTAAGATCCACACTGTCTTGGGATCCTCACTGTCATTGACTCACCTCCACATATTGTCCCACAGGAAGGTTGGAAGGTCTTCAGGGTCAATAACATGTACAGGCTGTCATTTCCTAGGAACTCAATGCCTTTTCTGGAACACTCCTTAAGGCCCTGCCTGAGGCCTGAGGTTGTGCTAGACTTAACTTTGTTTTTTTGGGTTTTTTTTTTTAATAAGTAGAAGGAGTAAAATCTAAAATAATTAAAAGATAGCTTGGCAAATACATATGCAACGTAGTTGTTTATTTTCACTATTAAACATTATGTATTATACAAAATTGTGTATTCTACACTTTTATGTATCTGGTAGTATAGAGTGTACTTTGTTTCTGGCAGCCTCACCGCTAGCACTTGAGTAATGCTTTGTGCTACAACATTACAAAAGTTGTTACATCACTAGGCAGTAGGAATGTTTGAGCTCCATTATAATCTTAGGAAACCATCCTCATAGATGAGATCCATCATTGACTGAAATGTGATTATGTAGTGCTTGCCTGCATTTTGACTCACAGTTGTGAAGGATAGGTCCAGGGACCTAGAAATGGCATCCTCCTTGTGCTGCTCTCACTCATGGTGGATAGTGGAAGGCAAACAGGCGTGTGTAGAAGAGACAGGACGTGAGGGGCTGCTTCACTTTGTAACCACCCACTTCCACAATAATGAATTCTATGGTGCAAGAGTGAAAGATCATTCTCACAAGAAAGGATTAACTCTATAATGAGATAAATCTTTTAAGGGCCCCATTACCTTTCACCATCACTATACTGAGAATGAAATTTCAAAACAAAAGTCTTGGTGGGGACAAACCACATCTAAATCATAGAATTCCACTCCTGTCTCCTACCAACACACACATACACACATGCACGAGTGCATTAGTTTCCATCTCAGACAAAATATATTGTCATACTACCCAGTAGTTCTAAAAGTCTTAATTTATTGTAGGACCAACTCAAAAATGAAAAGACAAAAGTCCAATCTAAAAGTCAAGGCAAATTCTTTCCTCTATGGTTCTATGAATTAAAAATTTAAAAAAAAATGTATCTGCTTCCAACATACAATTGTGGGAAAGTCATCAGCACACATTCCCATTCCAAAAGGGAAACATATGCCAGAAGAAAAAGGTGACAGACCCTGACCAAATATGAAACCCAAGAAGGCAGAAATTATATCTTAAAACTGGAGGATAATCATCCACTCTCTGTGTTTCCTCCTGATCACACTGGGAAGCTTTATTCTCTAGAGAATCAGGAAGACTGATGACTTACTGGAAGCCCCTGTACAGTAGTTCTTTTGGGTTGGAATTGCACATTCTCAATGACTCTGTCATATCATTCTGGGGTCTCAAGGCTAGTCCCACTCCCACAATGGGCAATCTAGTGAAGATATTCTATGGTAGCTCAACCCCTACAGAAAATTCTTACCTGGGTTCCCAGGAAATTTGCTGTATCTTTTGAAGTCATTCTCCCAGTCCTCTTCCATTCTGCATGCCTGAAGCATTAACACAGTGTGGACAGGGATATTGCCAAGATTTGCCCTTTGTACTCTACAGAGCTCCAGCATGAGCCCCACAACTGGGACTGCTTGAGCTCTCACTGGGGTGGCTCCCAGGTGACAGGGGGCAGAGACCTCAGGCATACCTGAGCAGCAACCCTTGCTGCCATTAATGCCCTACCATTCTGAGCCTATGAGAGGGGCATTGTCAATATCTCTGAAAGCCACTGGGGCCATTTCCCTATTGTCCTGAAAAATAGGACAGGTTCTCTTCTGTTTGTGCTAATTTCTTTAACATGCTGTTATTTGGCTGAACATGTGTACATGTTATACTATTTATGCAGCCAGGTTTTAATTTTTTCAGATTTTTACATGCTGCTTCCCTTCTAATTATAAATTTCACCTTTAAATAATTATTTTGTTCCCTCATCTTTGTGTGTGCACTTTAAAATAGGCACGTGGCAGGCTCACTGCTGGGCTGCTTAGATATTCATTCCTTCACCAGATACTCCAGTTCATCCTGAAGTTGAGCTTTCTGCAGAGTCCCAGGGATACATATACCCAATCATGTTTTTTGAAATTGCCTAGCTAGAATGTCTTTTACCCCAGGTTACAATGAATGTTCTTCATTTCTGAGACTTATTCAGAACATTTTTATCAGTGTTCTGGTAAGAGCTACTTAAGTCAGCTCTAAGAGGTTTCAGACTTTCCCTACTTGTCTTCTTAGTCCTCATCAGAATGGCCCCTTATGCTCTGTTTAATGGTCCCTTATGCTCTATTTATGGCATTCTAGGCTTTTGCTTTTTCCTCCACACTCTTCTAACCTCTACAGCTTTGGTCATCTTTACAGAAACAATGTCACTCCTAGGTACTAAATTTCTTTTCTTTTTTTAAAAAAATTTCTTCTTGTTTTACTGTAACAAAATATATGAGAATGGATGATTTATAAAAAAAAAAGTTTATTTTGGCTAATGGTTCTGGACACTGGGAATTTCAAAGACAGAATGAGGATGTCTCTGATAGGTTTCAGCTTATGGTGGGAAGTGGAAGGTCAAGCAGATGTGTATGAAGAGAGTGATATAAAGTTAAATTAGGTAACTAAAGAAAATTATATGCATGTACGTGTTGTACATAATACATAAATATATAATTCATATATCGACATTTATCATGTATATACTTTAAATCATGTTTGATTTCTCAATTAGATAGTCATCATATATGGATGTATAAGTTTGTAGAGATGACTTATGATTTACTCTTATACCTGGTGAGGTGAATACATAATCACTGGCAGCAATCAAAACCTTAAAGTAGCCGGGCGCGGTGGCGCAAGCCTGTAATCCCAGCACTTAAGAAGGCTGAGACAGGAGAATCGCGAGTTCAAAGCCAGCCTCAGCAAGGGTGAGGCACTACGCAACTCAGTGAGACCCTGTCTCTACATAAAAAACACAAAATAGGGCTGGGGATGTGGCTTAGTGGTCGAGTGCCCCTGAATTCAATCTCCAGTACCAAAAAAAAAAAAAAAAAAAGGCTTAAACTATATAATAAAAATATGTAACTAATATAGACTTACTATAAAATTAATTTTGGAGCTTGGCCTTTATGAATTCCCATACCATTACACTGATGAAGAAATCAAACAAGTGCTAGAAACAGAAATAAAGTTAAATGTTTATTCTTTGGATTTGATTTAATAGTGTAATTTTGATTTTTTTCAACAAAATTTAAAAATATTTTAATGTAATTTTCTCTTTTATTGTTCAAATCAGTCCCCTTTGCAATACTGATTACACAAATAATAGGAATGACATAATATTTCCTCTCTATGAAGATAGCATTTCCAAGTGTGTAGAGAGAGTGGCACTTTCTACAGAGCACCAGAATTTCTAAGCAAGAATAAATAATTTCTAGTTAATGCAAAATTATAGTCAGTCATGTAGGGTCCTAGTACTCTCACATTTTTAAAAGAATATTTATATATGAATTTAAAATTTAATAAGTTTTTTCTTTGTACAATAATTTACAAATCATTAAAAATGCAGCTCTCACAAGAAAAACATTCAAACATTACTGATGTTGCTCCCGATGCAAGAGATTCGGAAAAACATGTACATCTAGACTTTGGTTGTATAGATAATATTAAAACAGTGGTTTCTTTTTGCATTTCCAATTGATAGCACAGTTCAAGCATTAGTTTATAATTGCTGTAGAAGCAGAAGTAAAGCTTGCCCTTTTCCCTCCAAAGTTCTCAGAAATGAACTGAAACAAGATTAACATGAGAAAGAGTGTTATTTAAAATGCCCAGGGGAAATCACAGGAGAATGATCACAGTGAAGTACAGCTGCTTACATCTCCTTCCTTGTACGGGAGAAGAAAATGGGAGTTTGTGAACTTAGAAGTTATGAGCACATAACTTTTTGGGGCAAAGGATGGACCAAGAGGACAGGCAACCATTCACAAACAGGTCTCCTTGGCAGAATTAATGAGCCAGGGAGACAGACATGTCTTGTGGCAGTCTCTCCAGACCTGGTTGTATTCTTCAGTCTTCTTGTACCGTGAGTTTAGTTAATGAAACCTCAGGGAGTGGGCCTGAATGATTGTGTGCAATGTTAGATCCAGTCTTTAAACAGATAAGGGGTATCAGTGTGAAGCCTCCTACAGCATCTGATGGTCTCCAGTGGCCTTTGATGTGAGTCATCAGCACAGAGGTGGCCTCATGGGGGGTAAAATTTTCTGCAGTCTTCCAATGCCCTGTGAAAACACAAGTTGTTATGTTAAATGTCGGGGAACATCCAGTTTGTACAATTAAATTGTTATCTAGTCATTCTTTATAGTATCAACTGCTCTTTATTCAAAATTCTCAGGTCCAGATGTGCTTTAAAAACTAGATTTTTAAATGATTTTAAAAATTCGATGCACATTTTGTGTATTACACAAAACCCATATGAGGTCCTGAGCATCATTAGAATTAAACACATTAATATTTACCAAAAATGTGATTTTATAAAAGACCACTAATTATATTTGAATTTATTTTAAAAATACTGTAAGATTTATTTCAAAAGAAGTCTAATTGTAGACTAAAATTAGTGTAGAATATGCTGTGTATAATAGTTTAATAAATCCTAGACTAAGCTAGATATTTGTACCTATGTTATGCATGTTAATGATCTCTGGTTGTTTGACAGTGTTTGAGGAAAAAGGAAATCATTATTGCCATCAACATCATCATCATGATCACATACAGTTGCAAATGTAATAATGGAAAAGAATGGAAGTCCTAATTACTAAAGCAATCTCAGATAGGTAGTTTTTGTAATGACCTCCTCCAATGCCATCTCTCTTATTTAACATAAATTTCTAAGTAAGGAGCACAAGATTAGAAATAAAAAGTTACATGAGCAGATACTTTTTATCATGTTAAAAATATTTCTTGTCAAACAGTTTACAATACTGTGCTTGCCAACACAGCTATCCTCACACATTTCTATATTTAACTCCATTTTAGCAATTTTACTATCAAGAAATATACAAGCCATGCTACATAGTCACAGTGTATCACTTCATAGATGCCAATTCTAAGTTATCTTGTTCTTTCAGCTGATAAATGGAGACATATGTAGCAGAGGTTGAAATGATGTTCTCATTAGTGATACAAAATTCTTTAAAGTCTTCATTTGGCAATTCTTTTTCAAACATCACCAAGTGTCAGTCTGTACTAAGCATTCGCTAATGATGGTTTACCACACTGTTCATTACCAACTGAGTAAATGGCATTTTAACACCTTTTATGAGGTCTTGAGTCTGAGAAAACTGCTAAATGTAACAAGGACACAGTTAACTAACTGTACCATGCATACAGAAAAGCAATCAATCAATCAAATTCATTATATGTGTTATTCATGGAGCATAATGTCCTTGGTTTCAACAGTAGGTACACTTACATTGAGGGAAGTGAATGTTGAGAATATTAGAGTTCACAAGATCAGAAGATTATGTGTGGGGCACTTTTCCTGGAATAATAATATTTTGTATTTATACTCTCACCCCTACTTTATGTATTATTAATTTGCACAACTTATGCAAAGTGATTATTTAATTCTCAGAAATATTTGGTTTGTTACCGTGTTTTCATTTAAAACACCTATCTGAACCACATATACCTTTCAAATATCTCACAGATTGATGGTCTTTGCACATGAACTACAGCATTTTGATTTATATGCATACCAAGAATAATTATAATGTGTTTAGTGTCATTAAATATTTGCTGATCTCTTCATACCAATAATTTTATTTTTATATTTTATATTTTTGAAGGGTACAGAGAGTGCAGAATGGTTTCAATAGAATGCTATATGTTGTATATTTTGAGAACTAAGATATTTGTAAGATATTTTAATGATAAATTGCCATTTTATCCTCCACTTAATGATTGGAATGTTTTCTTTTGTACACTATGAACATTATTTATTAAATTTCTGTATTAAGCATCTTGAATATTCATACTCATTTTCAGAATTTGAATGATTAAAATTTATTCTAGCTTATGACAAACTGTGTATCATGGGGCATACGTTCACTTTATTCATTAAATATTTACTCAGGCAAAACAAGGCCAAGACCTTCATTGTCCACTCTATTCAATGTTTCTCTATTTTTTTCATGCGCCCTTGGTCATTACTGTTACTCTAGTAAACTTAAGCAAAATTTCACCAACTGAGCTCTGATTGTTAAAGTTGTAATTGGTAATGTCTGAATACACTGATATTAAGTATGACATCTCAGAGATGTGCAACTGCACAGTTCAAGTTTTTCTATTAATAGTTAATTTCATGATTATAATACCTCCTTTAATAAATATAAAATATTTACAAGTGAAATGATAGTTTATGATTATATTTATTTCTACCTCTAATTTGATTCCAACAAAATAACAAAAGAAGAAAAGTAGATATTCCTATCATGTTTTTACATAGAAAAAAAGATACATTCATAATGGATGAAGAAGTAGACAAAGCAATAAAGTAAGAAGACATAGATATTTCGCTTTTCAGTTTTTGATATGGTACTTATGCAGATGTTTCTGGATTGCCTATAAAATTTAATTTGTAATTAAAATACAAATAAATATAACTTACAAATCATTGTAGAAGAGTTATGAAATAATTCATTGTTCTATCTTGTACATTAACAAAGAATGCATTGAATATTATTTTCCTGGGAAAAGACTCTTTCCTATCATTTATAAAACATCTTAACATATTTATGAAAAATTTATTTATTTTTGATATAAAAAGATAATGATTATTTGACCATGCTAAAGACAAGCATGCATGTGATGAAAATATCATTCTTATGAATTACTTACAGATTTTCAACAAACTAATGCAAAATAATTAGGTAAATGACAATTATAGACAATGAAGCTAAATCTTAGACTGAGAAAAAATATAAATGGCTGGTCATGGTGGCACAGGCATGTAATCCCAGTGACTTGGGGGGCTGAGGCAGGAGCATAGTTAATTTGAGGCCAGCCTCAGCAATTTAGTGAGTCCCTAAACAACTTAGCCACTCTTTCTCAAAAAAAATTAAAAAGAACTGGGGATGTGGCTCAGTAGTTTAGTGTCCCTAGGTTAAATATCTGGTATCCTGAATAAATAAATGAGTAAATAAATAAATAAAAGAATATAAATGGACAATCTCTCTTGTTATGGGCTCACACATTCATCAAGAAAGGTAGACATAGATATGATTAGAAATGACAATATTATTATTTATTGAAAGATAAAACAATTGTCCAAAACCAAAGAACCATTAAATGGCAGAAATATGAATCTTCAAACCAGAATTTCTATCTCTCCATTACAACTATGCCATTTTGTTTCCAAAAAACATTTTCAGAACAATTTAACTACATAAAATCTACTCATGTCATATTCTATGACTTGTGTATGCACTAGAGTATTATGCATTTGTGAAAATCATGTTTTCAGTCAACAACTGAAGGCATAAAAATGAATTTAATGTCATGTATTGGAGATGTTACTCAAAATGATTGAAATTTTATTTAATTACTTGTACATATTTACACATTCTCAGAATATCATTTGAAAATAAAAGCATGAAACTGATGTTATTAAACTGTTGCTGAATAATGGAAATACTAATAATATTTTTCTTAATTTGCATTTTTTGGAATTTTGATAATAGCAAAGACTAAAGGAAAATATGTAAATCATAAAAAATCTGAAGAATGTGTACCAATTTTATTTTATTTTTAATTTTTTATTAGTGCATTGTACTTATACATTGTAGTTGGGTTCATTTTGACAAAATTATACATGCATGGAATTTTTACTTCAGTCCTTGTTCTCTCTCCCTTTTCCTTCCCACCTCCCTACCCCTGATCTACTTCCTCTACTCTACTGATTATCCTTTCATTCGTTCACTCATTTTATTGGTTCTTTATACATATACATATAAATTCCTTGTGCTATATTTTCCTCCCCTTTCTGGTCCCTCCTCCCTCCTTCTTTATCTCCTCTTCAACTTTTCTGATCTTCCTTATATAACAGCCAACTACCATCCTTTTCCCTTACTTTGTTCTATGTTCTGCATATGAGAGAAAACTTTCAATTCTTGTTTTTCTGAGTTTGCCTAATTTCATTTAGCATGATATTCTCATTTCCATCCACTTATAGCAATGCCATAATTTCATTCTTACTTATGGCTGAGAAAAACTCCTTAGTGTGTGTGTGTGTGTGTGTGTGTGTGTGTGTGTATACACATATACATTTTCTTAATCCATTTATCTTTTGAAAGGAACTTATGCTTGTTCTATAATTTGGCTATCTTTAATTGCACTGCTATAAACATTGAAATGCCTGTATTGCTATAGTATGCTAATTTATATTTCTCAGGGTAAATACCAAGGATAGCTGATGATTTCATATTATGGCTCATATGTTGATCCCATTCTCACTTTTATGAGGAATTTCCATACTGCTTTCCAATGTGGTTGTACTAACTTACAGTACCAAAAATGTATGACTACTCCTTTTCCCCTATAATCTGGCCAGGAATTATTAGTATTTGTATGTATTCTTGATAATTGCCATTATAGATGGTGTGGAACAGTCTAAGTGGAGTTTTGATTTGCATTTCCCTGTTTACAAGAGATGTTGAATATTTCGTTTTATTTCTTGCCATATGGGTTTCTTCTTTTGAGAAATGTCTGTTTAGTTCTTTTTCTCTTATTGACTGATTTGTTTGGTTTTCAGTGTTAAGTTTTTGAGTCCTTTATATATTATGGATATTTATTCCCTAGCAGAGTACTCTCATTCTATAGGTTCTCCCACTTGTTGATCATTGGCTTTATTTCTTGAGGTTTAGGGATCTTTTTAAGGAAATCAGTGCTCTCATTAGTATGATGGAGTGTTGGGCCTACATTTTCTTCTAGTAATTGCCAAGTCTGATGGAATTCCTAAGTCTCTGATCCATTTTGATTTGACTTTTGTGCAGAGTGAGAGATAGGGTGGCACATGCCTGTAATCCCAGCACTTTGGGAGGCTGAGACAGGAGAATGGTGAGTTCAAAGCCACCCTCAGCAGCAGCAAGGTGCTAATCAACTCAGTGAGACCCTGCCTCTACATAAAACACAAAATAAGTCTGAGAATTTGGCTCAGTGGTTGAGTACCCCTGAGTTCAATCCTCAGTACCAAAAAGAAAAAAAAAAAACAAGAGAGAAAGGGATCTAGTCTCATTCTCTCATTCTTCTCCACAAGAATATCCAGTTTTCCCAGCACCATTTGTAGAAAACACACACACACAAACAAAATTCTATCTTTTCTCTAGCATATATTTTTGGCACAATTGTAGAGTATCAGATGATTATAAATGTGTGAGTTTGTCTCTGTGTCTTCTATTTCATTTTGCCTTCCTATCTGCTGTCCTCTATGGTCTGTTTGATGTCATCTCACCTGTACAGATCATTTCAATGGGCTCCTATGCCTTCTACCTACCTGGTGTGTTTAGCCAACAGGAGACCCTGGCAGGAGATAACAGGGAGAGAGAAGTGAGAGGTCAGGGTAGGAATTTTCCTGGTTCCCACTGCAGTGCCTGGTACCCTAGTGTTCTATCCTGACCTCCAGAATCTGCTGGCAAGAGTTACTCTGAGTTCCCCTAACTTGACGCCTGACTCCTTGGGGTTTTCCTCATTGCTACCTACAGTTCTACAAACAACTCTTTCATTCAACTATCTTCAATGTGTCTATTCTATTTGTCTTCAAGTCAATTTTGATTGCCATTACCATGCTGTTTTAGTGATGACAGCTGTGTACTATAATATTAGATCATGGAGCCTCCTGCGCCACTCTTTTTTTTTTTTTTGGTTATACTGGGTTTCTTATTCTTCCAAATTAATTTAAACACTGTTTTTTTCTAATTCTGTAAAGAATGTCAATGGTATTTTGATGTGAATTGCATTGAATCTGTATAATGCTTTCGGTTGTATGGCCATTTTACAACATTAATTAATCTAATCATAATAATTAATAATTAATAATAATAATTAATATTAGTAATTAATAATTAATCTAATCATGAGATTACAGCTTCTTTTTTATTTCATTTTTGTACCAAGGATTGAATCCAGAGGTGCTTGGCCATGGAGCTACATCCCCACCATCCTTCCTCTGAATTTTGAGACAAAATCTAACTAAATTGCTTAGGGCCTCACTAAGTTGTTGAGGCCAGCTTTGAGCTTGTGATTCTCCTGCCTAGGCTTCCTGATCCACTGGGATCACAAGAATGCGCCATCATGTTCGGCAGATTATAGCTTCTTAGGTGAAAAGAAAATAGGGTTAGAAAGCAAGAGAAGGCTTTAAATATTTAAAACATGAACTCAGGAGGGGTGGAACATAGATAACAGATGATGGCTTTAAAGAATGAGGAGTAAAACAATAACTAAAAGTAATTAAATTAAGAGACAGAGAAAGAGGGACTTGAAAATATTTTTAGTGGGAAGACAGAAAAAAGGAGGAAAAAAAAGCAAATTACAAACAGACAAACCAATGAGATTAAAACAAGTCAAACCCGTATGCAGTTGTATTTTACCTAAGTCAAACCAGGACTAAATAATAAGCAAGTTAAGAATGAAACAATTAAAATGAAAGCAAAGTTTTATATAATTTATATTTCTGAACCTGGTCATACAGTGAGAACCCACTCACAGAATGAAAAAATAATAAAACATAATACAATATAATGAAATGCAAATTTAAACAAATAATGAATATTGAAATTTTTTTAAAGAGTTAAAAAAAGTCATGGGAGGGTCATAAAAAAGATTAAAAAAAGTCTTCATGAGAAATGAAGGACTTGGGGCTGGGATTGTAGCTCAATGGTAGAGTGCTTGCCTCGCATGTGTAAGGTACTGGGTTTGATCTCAGCACCACATAAAAATAAATAAATAATGAGAATATTTTTTAAAAAAATAAAGGACTTATTTATGCTGACAAGGTCAATCCTATTGGCAAGAATGGATTTTCATTCTTCTATTTGTGTGGGAGCTCTGAAACCATTGGTTCAAGGGCACAAGGTTATCAAGTTCAATGTCTTTGTGTTCCTCACTTAGCTGCCAGCCATTATAAGTAGTAGCCAAAGTCAGTTGTAAGTAATTGTCAGCTTCCTGTCTTCCAGTATAGGGTGAAGTAGACTGGTGAATTCTTTCAAATTTTCAAGTTGTGTACTCCGATAGCATGTGTGGTGGAAAGTTTGAAATAAGAAGTCCTAGTGGTTGGGATTTAATTTTGGCTGAACTTTAGAACAGAGTTGAGGGTATTTGAGATTTGATCCAAACCCCCTCTTGCAAGGGATTTGGTGATCTCTGCTGAACATCTGATAAGTACCACTTTGAGGATGAAGGGTCTAAAACTCCAAAGGTTAAACATTCATTGCTCTGGATGTGAATTATAACATATTATCCCTGAGGGGCTGATGTTTCTGTCTGGCTCTTGTTAGTGTCTTACCAATATCTCATATGGGGAGTTAGTCAAAATGGAAGCTCTATTTGGTATGCAGAGCCTGCATACCTTACACACAATTTTCTTTGTGCCTATTTTAGTCATGCTAGTCCAGGCACACTGGGTGACTTCGGGCTCACTTGGCATCTTTATTTTTTTTTAATTAATTTATTTAAATGCATTTCAAGTCATAGTACATAAATAGGACTCAATTTTTCCATTTCTCTGGTTGCAAACCAGATATAGTCGCATCATTTGTGTCTTCATATATGCACCGAGGGTAGTGATGACCATCTCATTCAACCATCTTTACTATACACATTCCTCTTTTCCTCCCCCATCTCCCCCCTTCCCCATCCAGAGTTCCTCCATTTCTCCTATGTTCCGCATTCCCATCCCTCTTATGTATTAGCATCCACTAATCAGAGAGAACATTCAGCATTTGGTTTATTGGGATTGGCTTACTTCACTTAGCATAATGTTCTCCAGTTCCATCCATTTACCTGCAAATGTCATACTTTTATTCTCTTTAATTGGGATTGCATCGAATCTGTATAGTGCTTTGGGCAGTATGGCCATTTTAATAATATTGATTCTGCCTATCCAAAAACATGGGAGGTTTTTCCATTTTCTAAGATCTTCAATTTATTTCTTTAACGTCTTGTAATTTTCATTGTAGAGGTCTTTCACAACTCTTTTTTTTTTTTTAATTTTTTTTTTGGTTGTAGATGGACATAATACCTTTATTTTATTTATTTTTATGTGGTGCTGAGGATCGAACCCAGTGCCTCACGCATGCGAGGCAAGCGCTCTACCACTGAGCTACAATCCCAGCCCCTTTCACCACTCTTGTTAGATTGATTCCCAAGTATTTTATTTTTTTTGGAGGCTATTGTAAATGGAGTAGTTTTCCTAATTTCTCTTTCAGAGGACTCATTGCTAATGTATAGAAATGCATTTGATTTATGGATAATGATTTTATATCCTGCAACTTTGCTGAATTCATTTATCAGTTCTAGAAGTTTTATGGTGGAATTTTTTGGATCCTCTAAGTATAAAATCATATCATCTGCAAATAATGACAGTTTGAGTTCTTCTTTTCCTATTCCTATCCCTTTAATTTCTTTCATCTGTCTAATTGCTCTGGCTAGAGTTTCAAGAACTATATTAAATAAGATTGGTGAGAGAGGGCATCCCTATCTTCTTCCAGTTTTTAGAGGGAATGCTTCCCATTTTTCTGCATTTAGGATGATGTTGGCCTTAGGCTTAGCATAGATTGCTTTAACCATGTTGAGGTATGTTCCTTCTATCCCTAGTTTTTCTAGTGTTTTGAACATGAAAGGGTGCTGTATTTTGTCGAGTGCTTTCTCTGCATCAATTGATAGAATCATGTGATTCTTATCTTTAAGTCTAGTGATGTGATGGATTACATTTATTGATTTCTGTATGTTGAGCCAATTTTGCATTCCTGGAATAAACCCCCACTTGATCATGGTGCACTAGTTTTTTAATATGCTTTTGTATGCAATTTACCTAAATTTTATTGAGAATTTTTGCATCTATATTCATCAGGGATATTGGTCTGAAATTTTCCTTTTTTGAGGTGTCTCTGTCTGGTTTTGGAATCAAGGTGATACTAGCCTCATAGAATGAGTTTGGAAGGATTCCTTCCTTTTTTATTTTGTGGAATAATTTGAGGAGTATTGGAGTTAGTTCTTCTTTGTAGGTCTTGTAGGAATTGGCTGAGAATCCATCTGGTCCAGGGCTTTTCTTGGTTGGAAGGCTCTTGATGGCATTTTCTATTTCCTTGTTTGTAATTGATCTATTTAAGTCATGAATGTCCTCATGGTTCAATTTGGGTAGGTCATATGTCTCTAGGAATTTGTTGCTGTCTTCAGGGTTTCTATTTTACTGGAATATAAGTTTTCAAAATAGTTTCTAATTATCTTCTGTATTTCACCAGGGTTTGTTGTGATATATCTTTTCATCATAAATTTTAGTAATTTGGGTTTTCTCTCTCCTTCTATCTGTTACAGTGGCTAAGGGTTTGTCAATTTTGTTTATTTTTTTGAAGAACCACCTTTTCGTTTTATCAATGTTTTGAATTGTTTCTTGTGTTTCAATTTCATTGATTTCAGCCCTGATTCTAATTATTTCCTGTATTCTACTTCTTTTGGTGTTATTTTGTTCTTCTTTTTCTAAGGCTTTGTGTTGTAGTGTCAAATCATTGATTTGTTGACTTTTACATCTTTGAATATGTGCGCTTAATGCAATGAACTTTCCTCTTAGCACTGCCTTCATAGTGTCCCAGAGATTTTGGTATGTTGTATCAGAGTTCTCATTTACCTCCAAGAATTTTTTTTAATCTCTTCCCTGATGTCTTCTGTTACCCATGCATTGTTCAATAGCAAATTATTGAGTCTTCAGGTGTGGTAGTGGCTTCTTTTTTAAAAAATTGTTATTAATTTCTAGTTTCAGTCCATTATGGTCAGATAGAATACAGGGTAGCATCTCTAGTTTTTTGTATTTACTAAGATTTGCTTTGTGGCATAGCATATGATCTATTTTGGAGAAGGATCCATGTGCTGCTGAGAAAAACGTATATTTGTTTGTTGAAGGATGGAATATTCTCTATATATATCTATTAAGTCTAGACCATTGATTGTTCTATTAAGACTTGTAGACTCTAAATTTAGTTTTTGCTTGGAAGATCTATCCAGTGGTGAGAGAGTTGTGTTAAAGTCACCCAATACTATTGTGTTGGTGTCTATTTGGTTCTTGAATTTGAGAAGTGTTTGTTTGATGAACATGGCTCCTCCATTGTTTGGGGCATATATATTTAAGATTGTTATGTCTTGTTGATGTATGATTCCCTTAAGCAGTAAGAAATGATCTTCTTTTCACTAATTTTGGTTTGTAGTCTACTTTATCTGAGATGAGGATGGAAACTCCTGCTTGTTTACACCGTCCATGTGAGTGATAATTTTTTTTCCATCCTTTCACCTTCAATCTGTGAATGACTCTTTCTATGAGAGGAGTCTCTTGGAGGCAGCATATTGTTGGGTCTTTTTTTTAAAATCCAATCTGCCAGTCTGTGTCTTTTAATTACTGAGTTTAAGCCATTGACATTCAATGTTATTATGGAGACATGGTTTGTATTTCCAGACATTTTGGTTTATTCTTAGTTTTTAACTTTACTAGGTTTCTCCTTTGATTGACCTTTAGTGTAGCTCTTCCCTTTGCAGGTTTTCATTGTTGTTTTTTATTTCCTCTTCATGGAATATTTTACCAAGAATGTTCTGTAATGCCGGCTTTCTTGCTGTGAATTCTTTTAATTTTTGTTTATCTTGGAAGGTTTTTATTTCATCATCAAACCTAAAACTTAATTTTTCTGGATATAAGATTCTTGGGTGGCATCTGCTGTCTTTTAGTGCTTGGTATATGCTTTGCCATGATCTTCTTGCTCTCAGAGTCTGGGTTGAGAAGTCTGCAGTGATCCTAAATGGCTTTCCCCTATATGTAATTTGATTCCTTTCTCTTGTGGCTTTTAAGATTCTCTCCTTATTCTGAATGTTAGGCATTTTCATTATGGTATGCCTTGGTGTAGATCTGTTGTGATTTTGTACATTTGGTGTCCTGTGAGCCTCTTGTATTTGATCATTTAATTCATTCTTCTTATTTGGAAATTTTTCTGATATTATTCCATTGAATAGATTGCTCATTCCTTTGGTTTGAAATTCTATGCCTTCCTCTATCCCAATAATTTTTAAGTTTGGTCTTTTAATGTTATTCCATAGTTCTTGGATGTTCTGTTCATGGTTTCTTACTGTCTTCACTGTGTGGTCAACTCTATTCTCTAGGTTAAATATTTTGTCTTCAGTATCTGAGGTTCTGTCTTCCAAGTGGTCTAATCTGTTGGTGATGCTTTTTTGTTGAGTTTTTAATTTGGTTTATTGTTTCTTTCTTTTCAAGGATTTCTGTTTGGTTCCTTTTCAGAATCTCTATCTCCTTATTGAATGATCTTTTATTTCCTATATTTGTCTATGTATCTCTTTATCAAAATGATCTTTTGCTGACTGGGCTTGCTCTCTTATATCATTCTTTAAGTCACAGAACATTTTAATTATGTACATCCTGAACTCCTGTTCTGTCATTTCTTCTGTACTGACCATGGATTCTAATAATGTAGTATCTTGGTTTGTTTGAGGCACTTTCTTTCCTTGTTTTTTCATGATGTTTTTGCATTTTCCTTCTAGCTCTGCTGATCCAAGGTGTTACAGTTTTTTACTCCTATATGGTTATAGTTTCCCTGCAGGGTTTCAATATTTCTCCTTTAAAGGGGAGACCAATGTTGATTGATCTCAATACAAACAATATATAGTTTCAAACCAAGTAGCTCCTAATAGCTCCTAAATACATTTACAGTTTAGTCATAATGTACAACAATTATCATTTCCTTTAATATCTATTATGTAAACAATAGGTTTGCACATGGGTCTATAGTCTCTTTGGTGGGCTAGGGGAACTTGAGGGTGGGGTGTAGGATAGAATGTTGGGGTAGTAGGAAGTGAGGATATGGTTATTAGATCTTAGAAATCATGAAAAAGGAATCCAAGAGAAGTTGGCTATTAATAGAAAGAGTTAAAGAGAGTTGAGGAAGACCAGTAAGGAGGAAGAAAAGAGAGTACAGCTAGCAATGAGACATGATAGTAAGAAAAATAAAACATATGCAAGTGGGAGTTATAAGACTATATAATACCACTCTAGTATACTGTTCAGAAATCCCAGTCTACCATATCCTACTGTATAACAAGTACTTGGTTTCACAACTGTTGGAGATTAGAGGGCGGGAAAAGAATGAGAGAGAAAAGAGGAAAGGAAAAAGAAAGAAAGGAAAGAAGAAAGAAGCAGAGAAATAAAACAAAAATATTAAACAGTAGGAATATTAGGAGAAAAAGATAAAGGATAAAATAAAAAATAAGAATTAAAAAAATAAAAAAATAAAAAGTCTCAATGTAAATAAACAGGTCTGCTTCATTTCACTTCCAGTAGGTGGCGCTGTCCGTTGCTTACTGGAATTTCCCTAATGGATGAAGAATGTCCTGGTTGTGGGTCTCACAAGCAAGCCATCTGCTTCAGTAGCAGGGTGAAGGTCTGGGCCGCTGGTGGTCTTGGATGCAGTGGGGATGCTGTTTCACAGTGTGCTGTGTTGAAGTGAAAGTTTGTCTGCAGGTGCTGTCTGGCATTCCCTGGTGCAGGAAGTTCTGCTGTGTTAGATGGAAATGCACAAAGAACCATAGCCAGGGGGCCCACACAGGAGATGTTTGTCCACAGGAGCAACTGCTAGGGGTCCTACGTGGTTGGGTGGGTGCTGGAGCCAGGTACCAGTGTAGAATCAGGCCCCACCCACCCAGGGTGAATCCTGGGCTAGAGCCCTGGGCTGGGGCCCTGCACTGCAGCTGAATTCATGCTGCTTGTGACAATTGCTGCTGCCTGGTGGCCCTATGTACATGCATGCTAGTGAAATTCCTGCCGAGATGATGAGCCATAAGATGATGTCAAGAAGCTGGCTGGGATACAGTATTCCAGTACTTCAAGCTCTGGTCCTGGAGAGACTAGCACTGAGGAGTTCGTCTAGGCCGCCATCTTCTTGGCATCTTTCTTGATGAAGTTCAGTTGCCTCCCTCTTCTTGCTGTTATATGATGATGTCATATGATGCTTATCAGTGCTTCCCATACTAGAGACCCTGCTTCCTACCAGATGATCTGCCCATGAGCCAAGTAGTTTTGATTGCTTTTCACTCAACAACTTTTCCATAAACTCTGGGTCAATTAAGATCAGCCTTTTTAGTGGTTGCACCAACTTGCAGTCCCACTAGAAATGTATGAGTGTACCTTTCCCTTCTCATTCTCATCAACACTTATTATTGCTTGTATTCTTGGCAATTGTCATTCTGAGTAGAGTGAGATATAATCATAGATTAGTTTTCATTTTCATTTCTCTAATTGCTAGAGATGACGAACACTTTTTCACTATGGAAAGCAGTATGGAAATTCCTCAGAAATTTTGTAATGGAACCACCATTTGACCCAGTTATCCCACTCCTTGGTTTATACCCAAAGTACTGAAAATCAGCATACAACAGTTATGCAGCAACATCCATGTTTATAGCAGTTCAATTCACAATAGTCAAACTTTAGAATCAACATATGAATGGATTAAGAAAATATTTCAAAATACTCACAATAGAATATTACTCAGCCTTAAAGAAGAATAAATTATGGCATTTGCAGCTAAATGGATGGACCTTGAGAGTCTCATGCTAAGCTAAATAAACCAAACCCCAAAAGCCAAAGGCTGAATGTTTTCTCTGATAAGCAGATGCTGATCCATAATGGGGGTGGGTAGGAGTAGTGAAGGAACTTTGGATTATGCAGAGGGGAGTGAGGAGAGGGGGGTTGAGTGGGAAGGATAGTGGAATGAGATTGATATTATTACCCTATACATATGTATGATTATACAGTTGGTGTGACTCTGCACCATGTGCAGCCAGAAGAAGTTGTACCCCATTTGTGTACAATGTGTCAAAATGTATTCTACTGTTATGTATAGCTATTTAGAACAAATTTTTAAAAATCATCCTTCCTTCCTATTCAATAGGATCCACCAAGCCATTTATTTACGTATTTATTTATTTTCCTGTGCTTTCTTCTCTATCTGCCTGCACTTTCACATTTCCTCAGCAGCCACACATCTGTGTTAACACTGTCACCAGTCAAGATGGTGTATCTCTTTATTCCTTATGTTTGAAGTTTCAGACTTTCTGTGTCCACGGCTTCTTTTCAATCCAATAATGAATTCCAGTGAGTTCCCTTAGTCACTGTTCTCACTGGGGAGCAGTCTTCCTACGTTTTCCATCTTGAGATATGGAACTGCTGGAAAGTGTACCCTTCCTCTAATCCAGGGTGAGGTTTTGAGGAGAGATTAATGTCTTGTTCAGAAGAGTGAGGTCTCACACTCATAGATGTGCAATAGTTACCCTGCCACAAAGCTGTTATCACATGATATAGCCCATTCTCTTTTATCTCTTCACACTCACCTGCCTGACCTTCTACTTTATGTCACAAGTTGAATGCGGCAGACATCCCTATTCTTTCTTTGCACTTCCCCGTGTCCAGAACTATGAACTGAAGTGGTGAGTCCCAATTTTACTTTTAATGGTACACAAATTTTAATTGGAGAATAAAATGAGGTAAGTAGAGAAGATTCATTTTAAAATAGTACAAGCAAAGAAGAAAAGTCTTTTAGTTTTCTATTATAAGCAGGTGGTGATTGAAAAAGCATTGGGAATGATGTAATTGACCTCCAATTTACTATATGAATATAAATATAATTCCTGTGGGGATATGTATTTGTTTATGGGTATGTAAACTATCACTTTGAATAAATGCATTCAGGTAAATTGTCTCATACTATATGCCTATAAGTTTAAACTATGAAAAAAAATTAAAATAAAATCACTGAGCTGTTAATAATGCAAAGTGGGTGCATTTCAAGACTGCATGTCCAATGATTTCAATTTAAAAATGAAAGAGGCATCTGAGAAGCATTTATTTATAAACTGGAATAGATGAATGCAATTAAAATAAATTGGTTGGCATGGGTTAATTAACTTTTTTCATACATTTCTGGATGAACTTCTTCAAAAACAGGTTATAATTTAAGTCAATATTCTTCTGTATAGAAATATCAATATGAGAACTAAATTTTGAGTAGACATTATTTATTCCTGTCATTTTCATACTGTTGGATCACTTTTCACAAATCATTAATATAGTTCTTCATTATGCTCTTCAAATTCTTAATTTAAATAATCATATTTCTGTCTGGTAGACATTGAGTCATGAATATGGAATGATTTCACCTGACTTCACTTGAAACTCACTTAATTTTCAACTCTGTTAGCTGTGAGATGCAAGGAAAAAAATTACTTAAAATTGCAATGTAAGGTGCTTTTATCCTGAGAGAAGTTTACTACTATATATCCTAAATGAGTTGTGATTGATTTCATAGATTTACATAAGAATAATAACCTCCAAAATGTCTTATATCATTGTATCTGTATAGTTGGTTATTAAATTTATGATTATTTGTGCCATCACACATTGTTTAGGTTCCTCTGCCTTGATTTAAATTAGAGTTCAAGTAAATCTGTCTTCTTGTGCCTTCTAAAATCTAAAACATGAATAGATAGTTTGGGTCTATTCATTTTATTTTCTATGATAATACAGAAATAATATGATAAGCTCCCTATTATACTGATGTATGCTATTGTTGAGGGGGCTTTATCTATCAAGATAGATATATAGATATTGTGTTAATGTGTTGATAGCTATATTAGTTGCACATGATTTTCTTATATTCTATTTAACTAAGCAATTCTGATATCAGGAATTTATCCTATAGTAATGTATATATATGTCCAATAATAAATATACATAAATAAATATATATATATAAAGAAATAACCAATTAAATTTTATTTAAAATAGTGAAATATAAATATTATTAGAAATTGGAAAATAGTTGATTAGATTATTTTATAGCCATGTAGCAGTTAGTTTAATTTAGGAGCCAGAAACCAAGGTGTTATTCTAATACATTCATAATATCTTCTTTATTGAATAAGGATAACTTTCCAAAATAATTTTATACTTATATTTCATGATGTACATACATACAAAATAAAGAAAAAATATACATTAGTGTATAGATGTGTATTAATTAAAGTCTTTTGTTCAAATTATATAGAATCTAAACTAACTTAATATCTAGAGAAAAATTTTTCCTCCATGTTTATGTTTCATATAATATTCTTAAGATTCTCGTGCAATATTGACAAAGGAATGTTATCTTGTAAGACTTTAATAAATTGTATGGAATTTTACCAAATGAGAATTGAAAATGTGTGTTATACAATAAAAGATATCTCTTGTGTTTCATTAGTGTTTAACTTTTATTAAAATCTCTCTAAATACAAAATTGGCCTATCATTTCTCTTATTAATTTTTTCATCAATATTTTAAGTATGCTTAAGTACTTCCCAATTCAAAATACTATCTTTTCAATTTTGTTTATACTACACACAATTTTACCTCTTATTTCTGAACATTTTAAAGTGCTCTGATCAGACATAGCCTGTCCTTAATATGTTTAGCTTTCCAGGGTCTTGGCTTCTCTTCTTTTCTCCTTCAGGGCCTTTACTTTACATGACTCTGTATCAATTGATTGACCTTCAGTCATCATTTCTTTGCTGATTGCACTTCTATATCTCCCACTCATCTTCTGTTATCCTTAATTAGAGATAATTTATACAATTTCTTACTACATATTCTATCAGCACCTTAATAAAAATAATTGCAGTCAAGTGTGGAGCCCAGGAAGTCCCAGAACAGTCTTGCTGAACTCCATGGATGCCAAACATGCCCAGGACACCCCTGATGATCCATAAGGAGCCCAAGACCAGGACCACCCCATGAACCTGAGGAGCTCAGGCCCAGGTACAGGACTGCCCACCATGCTGTGGTCCATGCCCACACACCACAGTGCTCATCAGTGGGCTTGCCTGTTTATCTCCATCTCTAAAAATGGTGGGTATAAGGGCTAAAATACCATGGCGGTAACAAACTATGCAAGTCATGGTAGGCTTTATTCAGGAGCAGGATTCATCCGTGGAGGTGGTGGACCCATATTCCCGATGGAAAATGAGACCCTGAACAAAAGAAGGGACTGGGTTTATATAAGCTCTTAGTTTTCCTAGGCATTTAGGAATTTGGGGTTTTTTCATCAATTAGTTTATCACTCCCACTCCCTCCCGTGTGGTGATAAGCCCCTTCCTTCCTGATTTTGCCTCAGGAAGGCATCTGTTTAGGGGAGGTGTGAACTGCTGGCTTGATTAACATCAAAGAGACAGAGCTGGGAAAGGTAGGGCTGCTGGCATGATTAACATTAAAAAGACAGTGTTGAGGAAGGTGGGAGCTGCCAGCATGACCAACATCAGGAAAACATTGTTGGGGGAAATGAAGGTAATGCTTGGCCATTCTTCTTTTCTTCAGATTACATCATTTTTCTAATTCCCATATCTATTAGTGGGCATCATCTTGGAACACCTCCAACACCATCTCAGGTTACCCCCACTGCTGCCATCACCCTCTTTAGTTGTAGCAGCTTCTATCTTGGGACACACATCTGGTGGTTAGAAGCCCAACACCAAGGTACTTACAGGATTAACACTTCCCAACCACCAACCATGAACATGAACTCTCTCATCTAGGACATGGAAGACAATCACCAAGGCTGATCCAAAAAGACCCAACCCATACCACACAGCCCGTTCCCCAGGAGAGACCTGACCCACACCCTGCAATCCACTATTGGAGAGGAGCTCCACGCTGTGGTTCTCTATTTACCAATATGTGGCTCCATTCAAACAGCCTTCATTTTACAACATTGCAGCCACCACCACAGCCCTCTCCATGTGGTTATCTCCACCATGGGAGATCAGACAGAGCAAGAAGGCAGTTGTCTGTTGCAACAACACACACTGCACTAAGGCATCACCCAATGCCATTGTACAGCCAATCCTTCCTGTCTCATCTCTGAATGTGGTTGCCTCTATCTTGGGACACCTCTACCACCATCTTGGGTTACCTCCACTACCTCCTCTGCCATCTTTAGCTGGAGGAGCTTCGACCTTGGGACACTGACTGGGGCCTGGAAGCCCAACATCAAGGTACCTATAGGCTTAATGCTACTGCTGCCACCAAATAGGGGCATGGCTGCTTCCATGGAGGGATAAAAACCAGGTCCTGGAAAACCATCACCAAGGTCCCTGTGGGCCTGGTTGCACCAGAAATATCTCTCTTTGGTGTACTAACAAACACTATCATGTTGCAGAGGCAACAAGTAGCCTTGCATGGGGTAACCTTACTCTATTTTTTCTCTTACTAATAGCCAACTTTTTTTAATTATGCTTTCACTAGTCTTATAATCTAGTACCTCTATATTTCCATATCCTATCTCATAAACATCAAAATATACCTGCCTTGTTCAACATTAGAGACAGAAAACAATTATGCAAACTTATTGGCTATATAGTACAACATAACCAAACTCATCATTTCTGTTTATGGTGACAAAACTGTAAATGTCAAAATAGAAGTTAATTGATTTATGGCTACATATTTGTTGCATTGGATGCTATAAACTTTGATACCCCCCTTAAAGGTGTGGTATTGGTAACCTACAGGCACACTACAAGATTGTAGAGTGGAAGCTACCATACCTCAGATCTGCACTTCAAGAGAGTACTACCCATAGACAGTGTAAAAAAGCAAGGCAGGAAAGTGCCCCAAAACAACCAAGCTACTACAACAATAGAATACATTGACAGCACATTAGATAAATTGTCAGAGAAGGAGTTCCGAATGTACATAATTAAAATAATCAGCAAATTGAAGAATGAGCAAATACAGGCAAAACATGATCACTCCAACAAAGAGATAAGAAAGCAAAAGACTACTTCAAGAAAGAGATAGAGATTCTGAGAAAAACACCAAACAGAAATCCTTGAGATGAAGAAAACAACAAACCCAATGAAAAACTAAATAGGAAGAATCAAGATCAGACAATATCACTTGGAAGACAGAACCTCAGACAACAAAGAAAAAATATACAATCTTGAAAATAAAGTGGACCACACAGTGAAGATGGTAAGAAACCATGAACAGATAATCCAAGAACTACAGTGAAGATGGTAAGAAACCATGAACAGATGATCCAAGGATAACATCAAAAGACCAAAAATGAGATTGATCAAGACAGAGGAAGGATCAGAGATTCAAACCAAAGGAATGCACAATGAAATAATACCAGAAATTTTCTCTTCAATGAAATAATACCAGAAATTTTTCCAAACATTAAAAATGAATTGGAAAATCAAATACAAGATGCTTACAGGACACCAAATATACAGAATTACAACAGATCTACATCAAGACACAATATAATGAAAATGCATTATATAATTTTAAAGGCTATAAGAGAGAGGAATCATATTATATATAGGGGAAGATCAATTTGGATCTCAGCAGATTTCTCAATCCAGACTATCAAAGCCCGGAGATCCTGGAACAACGTATACCAAACTCTGAAAGAAAATGGGTGCCAAACAAGAATCTTATATTCAGAAAAATTAAGCTTCAGATTTGATGATGAAATAACAACCTTCCATGATAAAAAAAAAAAAAAAAGTTAAAAGAATTTACAGCAACAAAGCCTGTGCTACAGAACATTCTTGGCAAAATATTTCATGAGGAGAAAATAAAACACAACCGTGAAATTCTTCAAAGAGAGTAACTAAGGCAAGGCAATCAGAGGAGGAGCTAAGTCAACTTGAACACCAAAAATAAACTCAAATGACTGGGAATACAATACCACACCTTTAATAACATATCAATGTATCAATAATGTACCTGAATGTCAATGGCTAAAACTCATCAATTGAAAGACATAGACTGGTAGATTGGATTTAAGAAAAAAAAGGCCCAACAATATGCTGCAACAGTCAAGAGACTGTTCTTGCAGGAAAAGAAACCCATAGACTTAAGGTGAAAGGATAGGAAAACACATATCACCCACATGGACCACATAAACAAGTAGAGGTTTTCTACCTTCATATCAGATAAAGTGGACTTCAAACCAAAGTTAGTGAAAAGCAGTAAAGAAGGTCATTTAATACTTCTTAGGGGAATAATACATCAATAAGACATAACAATTATAAATAAATATGCCCCAATGAGACATCTATGTATGTCAAGCAAACCCTTCTCAAAATCAAGAATAAAATAGACCACAACACAATAATTCTGGGTGAATTTAACACACAGCTCACACCACTGGACAGTTATTCCAAACAAAAACTAAACAAAGAAAGTATAGAACTCAATAGATAATCAATGATTTAGACTTAAGACATATATAGAATATTCCATCAATTAAGAAGCAAATATATTTTTTCTCAACAGCACATGATCCTTCTCCAAAATAGATCATAAGTCATGCCACAAAGCAAGCCTTAATAATAATAATAATAATAATAATAATAATAATAATAATAATAAAACAGAGATACCACCTTGCATTCTATCCAACCATAATGGAATGAAATTAGAAGTCAATGACAACTCAAAAAATAGAATATATTTCAACAAATGGAGACTAAATACTATTCTATTGAACAACACATGGATAACAGAAGACATCAGGGAAGAGATAAAAAATTATTAGAGGTAAATGGAAAGTCTAATACAAAATATCAAAATCTCTGGGACACTATGAAGGTAGTATTAAGAGAAAATTTTATTGCACTAAGCTCATTCATTAATAGAAGAAAAAGTCAACAAATATATGACCTGAAATTACATCTCAAAGCCCTCAAAAAGAGAAACAAACCAACCCCAAATGAAGTAAAAGACAGGAAATAATTAAAATTATGGCTGAAATCAATGAAATTGAAACAAAAGAAACAATTCAAAAAATTGACCCAAAAAATACTTGTTCTTTGAAAAAATAAATAAAATTGTCAAACTCTTAGCCACACTAATGGAAAGAAAAAGGGAGAAAACCCAAATTACTAAAATTGTGATGAAAAAAGAAATATCACAACAGACATTATTGAAATAAAGAAGAAAATTAGAAACTATTTTGAAAATATATACTCCAGTAAAATATAAAACATCAATGACACCAACAAATTTCTAGTGGCATATGACCTACCCAAACTGAACCAGGAGGACATTCACAACTTAAACAGATCAATTTCAAGTAGGGGAAAAGAAGACACCATTAAAAGCCTACCAATCGAGAAAAGCCCGGGATGAGACAGATTCTCAGCCAAGTAATACAAGACATGCAAAGATGAATTAATACCAATACTTCTCAAATTATTCCATAAAATAGAAGTGAACCCTACCAAACTCATTCTACAAGGCTAATATCACCCTGATACCAAAACCAGACAGAGAAACATCAAAGAAGGAAAATTTCAGACCAATATCCATGATGAACATAGATGCAAAAATTCTCAATAAAATTTTGGCAAATCATATACAAAAGCATATTAAAAATATAGTGCACCAGGATCAAGTAGGATTCATTCAGGAGATGCAAGGTTGCTTCAACATACAGAAATCAATAAACATAATCCATCACATCAATAAACTTAAAGATAAGAATCACATGATTTTATCAATTGATGCAGAGAAAGCATTTGAAAAAATATAGCACCATTTCATGTTTAAAACTCTAGAAAAACTAGAGATAGTAGGAATATACCTCAACATTGTAAAAGCTATCTATGCTAAACCCAAGACCAATATCATCCTAAAGGGGAAAAAAAATTGGAAGCATTCTCTCTAAAAATGGAAACAAGATAGTTATGCCCTCTTTCACCACTTCTGTTCAACATAGTTCTTGAAACTCTAGCCAGAGCAATTAGAGAGATGAAAGAAATTAAAAGGATATGAATAGGAAAAGAAGAATTCATTGTTTGCCAACAACATATATAGATACCATATATAGAGAATCTCAAAAATTTTACCAGAAAACTTCTAGAATTAATAAATAAATTCAGTCAAGTATCTATCAGGATATAAAATAAATACCCATAAATCAAATGCATTCCTATACATCAGTGATTTATCCCTTGGAAAGATAATTTAGAAAAACTATTCCAATAATCTCAAAAAAAAAAATACTTGGGAATCAGTCTAACAAGAGATTGAAATACCTCTACAATGAAAACTATAGAACACTAGAGAAAGAAATTGAAGAAGACCTTTGAAGACAGAAATATCTCCCATGCCCTTGGATAGGCAGAATTAATACTGTCAAAATGGCCATACTACCCAAAGCACTAAAAATATTCAATGTGATTCCAATTAAAATCCCAACATCATTTCTTATAGAAATAGAAAAAGCAATCATGAAATTCATTTGAAAAGATAAGAGACCCAGAATAGCCAAAGAAATCCTTAGCAAGAAGAGTGAAGGAGGAGGCATCACAATACCAAACCTTAAACTATATTACAAAGGTCTAGTAACGAAAAGAGCATGGTATTGGCACAAAAATAAACATGTAGACCAATGGTACAGAATAGAAGACACAGAGACAAACCCACATGAATATATTTATCTCATAGTAGACTAAGGTGCCAAAAACATATATTGGAGAAAAGATAGCCTCTTCAACAAATGGTGCTGGGAAAACTGGAAAACCATAGAAAACAAAAAGAAACCAAACCCATATCTGTCACTTTGCAAAAACCTCAACTCAAAGTGGATCAAGGACCTAGGAATCAGACCGGAGACCCTATGTCTAATAGACAAAAAAGTAAGTCCAAATCTTTGTTGTGTCGGAATAGGTCCTGACTACCTTCACAAGACTTCTAAAGCACAAGAAATATAATAAAAAATTAATAAATGAGATGGATTCGAACTAAAAAGTTTCTTCTCAGCAAAAGTAACACTCAATGATGTGAACAGAGAGCCTACATTCTGAGACCAAATTTTTGCCACACGCATATCAGATAGAGCACTGATCTCTAGGATACATAAAAAACTAAAAACATTTAACACCAAAAAACCCCAAACAACCCAATCAATAAATAGGCTAAGGAACTAAACAGACAATTCTCAGAAGAAATGCAATCAATCAACAAACATATGAAAAAATGTTCAACATCTCTAGTAATTAGAGAAATGCCAATCAAAACTACTCTAACATTTTATCTCACTCTAGTCAGAATGCCGGTTATCAAGAATACAAGTAAAAATAAAGGTTGGCAAGGATGTGGAGGAAAAGGTATACACATACATTGCTGGTGGGACTACAAATTGGTGCAACCAATCTGGAAAGCAGTATGGAGATTTCTTAGAAAACTTGGAATGGAACCATCATTTGACCCAGCTATCCCACTCCTCCATCTATACCCTAGAGACTTAAAAACAGCATATTACAATAACACATTCACTTCAGTGTTTACAGCAGCACAATTCACAATTGCTGAACTGTGGAGCCAACTTAGATGCCCTTTTATAGATGAATGGATAAAGAATATGTGGTATGTATACACAATGGAATATTACTCAGTATTAAAAGAGAATAAAATTATGACATATGCAAATAAATGAATGGAGTTGGAGAATATTGTCCTAAGTAAAGTAAGCCAATCCCCAAAATGCAAAGGCCAAATGTTTTCTCTGATTAATGGATGCTGGTACATAATAGGGGTCGGGGTGTGGAGTATCAGAGAAATGGAGAAACTTGGATTGGGCAATGGGGAGGGAGGTAATGGGAGGGGAAATAGGGGTAGAAAAAATGGTGGAATGAGATGAACATCATTACCCTAGGTACATGTATGAAGACAAGAATGATGTGACTACCCTGTGTACAATCAGATAAATGAAAAATTGTGCTCCTTATGTGTACTGTCAATTGAAATGCATTCTGCAGTTTTAAAAAAATAAATAGAAGAAATTGAATTAAGGCACAAAGAACATGCCTGTAATCCCAGTACTTGAAAGTCTGATGTAAGAAGACAGTAAATTTAAGGCCCAGCCTGAACAATTTTGTGATACCCTGTCTCAAAATAAAAAATAAGAAGAGCTGGGAATGTGGCTCAGTGATATAGCACTCTGGATTAAGTAAATTCCCAGTAACAAAAAGGAAACTGCAAATGTAATTTAATGTAATAAAACATTATACTGGAAAGACCAGAAAAATAAATCATCATAAAACATACCAGAATCCCAGTTGGGATGGTTAATTTTAGATGCTTTGCTGGATTAAGGAATATCTGGGGAAATAGTAAAACATTATTCTGGGATGTGTTTTTAAAACGTTTCCAGAGCAGATTGGTCTGTGAGTCTGAGTATACTAAATGTGAAAAGTATATATTATGTATGTATGTATGTATGTGTGTGTATACACACACACACACGTATATATGTACATATATATGTATATGCATATAGAGGGAGTGAGAGAAAGACAGGAACGAAGATGAGTTCTCTCATACGAACTATTTTCTTCTACCCACAATGGAGCAAATCTATTATTCTAATAGGACGGTTTATGCTGGATATGGGAATAAAGAACCTGGTAAACATTTCTTTGTGCACTGGCCTGTCTGTCTCTGCTTTGTTTTAGTTACTTCATTGCCTGAATTATTAGTAAAGAAAATAATCTCAAGCTAAATAACCACCAAGAATTGAGAATCTTATTCGACAACAATTCTTTGTGTTAGTTCAATGTATTCTGAATTCTTCAGAGAAACATGACCAGACACACGTGTATGCATGCACACACAAAGACACCACACAAAGAGATAAGGAAATAAGCAGACAAATTATGAAGTCTGAGAAGTCAGATTAACAACCAGTAAGAAAGGAACCAAGAAAAGCTCAGGAGATTGTTTTGCTTCCAGTGTGAAGGGCTGAGAACCAGGATAGACTGTGGTGGAAGTTTCAGTCTTAGTTTAAAGTCCAAGGCATGAGAAAACTGAAAAGTGAGCTGGAAGAAAATAAGGCATAGAGAAATTATTTATGTTTTTATTTATTTATGTACTTATTTGTAGTCCTGGGGATTGAACCCAGGGGTGCTTTACCACTAGCTTGAATGCTCAGCACTTTCTGCTTTTTATGTTGAGACAGGGACTTATTTCAAGAAGCATGCTAGTTGAGGAGATGCCATGGAAAGAGGTGGGAAAGACAGAGAGGGGGCAGAATTGTCTGTCATATTCCCTTTTCAATAATTTACTTTAGATTCTGGGTATATTTCTCTTCCTTTGGCTTTTTCTTTGGGAAGTTATGTCCACATCCATTTCCTAAATATACACCAGTAGTCATGTAATAAAAACATTTATCTATGTTGTCTTACTTTTAAATTTAAAAAAAAAATTGCCAAGGCTAGTCTCAAACTTGTAACCATTTTGACTCAGCCTTCCAAGTAGCTGAAGTTATGGGCATGTGCCACCATGCTAGGCTCATTTTTTCTTATAAGATTTGAAGACAGATAGAAGAAATAATTCTTTCTTAAGCTGTTATTAATTCTTTTAGGTCTTCAATGCACTGAATGAGGTCCATTCACATTGAGGAAGGGAAATGTGCTGGGCAAAGTGCATCATTCGAATGTTAATTTCATCCAGAAATACTCTCATTGACATATTTGGAAAGAATATTTTACCAAATATCTAGGCATATATTAACATGGTCATGTCGACACATAAAATTGACCATAAAAATCACTAGCCCACAAAAGTACAGGATATTTTTTAAAAAGGTTATAATTTTAAGTGAATAAATTTTGGGATTATATGTTACATATTAAATCAGATCAATGACAAGAATAGTTTTCCTTTAGATTGGGAAATGCATAAAGAAATAGTTGCAACTAATAATTTTATTTTGCAGTAGACTAAATTGTATGTAAATTAAAAATCTCATAACAAATAAAAATAATATAATTTATAGCTGTAAATGTTTGAGTAATTTTTAAAAACTGAAAACCCAGGTACATGTTCTGCTAAGAATATTCACTGAAATAATGAAGTTGTCTGTATTTATTAAGACATACACAATTATTGATAGTAGCACTAAAAATGGGGAAAATTAAGGTGTGTGGCAGGTTTCATGCCCCTGGTGCTTTCAAAGGAGGAAAAAAATGTAAGATTTCAACTGAGTTCAACCAGCTGTGTTCAGCAGATTAGTGCTCTACCAATAATCTCCGCACAGCACACACTATAATGTACTTTACTTATCTCCTGCTGAAAGTAATGCTGCACTTGCATACTTACTTGAAGTGCTACACAAGTGACAACATCTAATTTCAGAACAAAGAACATCAGACTACAGAATCTCTGCTATTATTTTTCTGTTCAAACTAATACCTAGCACATAAAATGTTTGCATTAAGAAATCTAATTTTAAAAGCACATTGTTATCTTTGTCCACAATCCATATCTCATGGAAATTACCACTGCATACTTGGAAAAATTTATTTGAGGAACACTTTCTATTACTTTATCAAGAGTATAGCATATCTGACATACTCTTGCTTCTCAAGTTCAAACAAATTGATTTGCATCAGTCCACATAAAAGCACATGTAGAGTCTGATGCAGTGTCACCTCATGAGCCCCATGTAGGACTGAGTCCTTCATTGTACCAGCTGATGGATGTGTTGTTAGCCTTTAGCTGAAGGATATGTGAAGATTCAAAGCATTATTTCCTAAAAAATAATCTATGTACAAAGACTGGTTAAAGTTACAATATAAAGTTATGGTCCACTTGCCTCCTTTTGGGATATCACCACAAATTCATTCAAATGTTGCACATTTTTGGAGGACTGATTGAATTCTCTGTGATAACCTCATTGAAGCTTATCTTATCCCTCTACCACCTTGACCTTCAGTTTTCTAAAGAGCCACAGACAATTTTATTTATCCAGTACTCAGCTTCTCAGGAAAACTGTAGCCTTCATATATGGCTGTGGTGCTGTGTTTTGAATCGAGGGCCTTGCACGTGCACAGCACACACTTTACCACAGCACTACAACCATAACCCAGGAGCAATTATTTTAATTTCAAAGGGAAAAGTGCTTGCGTAGGGTAATCACGTGGGAGAAGGCCAAGCATTTGTTGTTTATGATTTGTCACTTGACATAGTAAATTTTGTTTTTCATTGCTTGATCACGAGTATTGAAGGTTTAGAAATCCAATCCACATGTACACAGAGGGGATTCTTCTCTCAGAAGCAGATCATGTGCAGCAGTCTCCTTCAGTTGATGTTCGTAATAGATTTTATTGACTTTTCATTAAGTCATGTGTGGCTTCAATCATATAACCCCAGGAAGGGCTTGCTTCAGAAAATAATTATATCATATTTAGAGTATATAAGATGATACTAAAAATCAATCAATACCCAAAATAAAATATGTATGAAACATCAAGTAATTTTAATAGAGCAATAAAATGGAATTGAAATAATTCTAAAAATGTATATACCTTATGAAAATATACATACTTATTGAGACTACATACACAATTAAGTCAAAATTTCATCAGCTAAAGAGAAATAAAAAATATTTTATGCTATTTATATATCTAATTGTGTTTTTTGTTTAAAATAAACAAATAAAAGGAACAAAACTATAGATTAATGAAACCTATTTTAAAAGAGTATAGTGATGATTGAGTTGATACACATAAGGCAAAAATATGAATTCATACTAGCTGCAGAAGCTACTGCTGTCGCATGGGCATAATTATAGCATGCTTTATATAAGCTGATGCATCATATATGTATATGGCATGTATTATATGTCATATCAATTTCAAGAAGGATACATTTTGGAGGAAATCTGGTGCATTTATGGACTCTGGACTTCGATATTTGATTTCATGTGTAAGCTTATGAAATATGAAGAAGTAAGGCCAAGATTTTCTTTAGAAAATTATTCATAAATCTCTCTAAATTATACAAACAAACAATTTAGTTTGCAGAGTTGTACTTCATTTTTGTGTTAGACTTTGTAAAAAAAATAGATGTAGCTTGGTATTATTTGGGAGATTCTAAAAATTTTAATGAAATAACTACACAGTATCTAATGATTTTCTGAAGAAACCAAATACGTGCAAAACTCACCCATGTGTTTCAACATCTTCTGATGCTTTTTCTGACTCAACAATACACATTTTAGTGTCTTTATTATTGCACATTAATTGAGATGATGGCCAATTCTGGCTGAATTGAAAGCAAATATCTTACTTCATTTTGACTGAGTTGGATTTCATCTATTTCTACATTCAGGTACACTCTCCAGACATTCCTTTCTTACTCTGTTCCACCACACTAGCACATATGAACTTTCTGAACATTTCCTGTGTTTTGTGTTTTGTTTGCCTGGATCCCACTTGCTCTACATTGAACTCTCATTTCTAAATCTAGTAATGTTTCTCCTGCTCATCTTTTCATGGCTATTCATATGATTATAGTTCCACATAAGTTATACAGATTTTTTTATATGTGTTTCTCTTGCACACAACCAAAATGTTTAAAATTAGACCCTTAAAGCTCATACATTTGCAAACATACTTTTAAAGTCAAAATTCTGGGTATATTTTATTCAACTATTTGAAATTAAAGTTTTTAAAAAAATCCTCCTGGCAACCAAAGATAAAAGATACATTCTCAATAGAGGCATATAACTAACAGATTCAGTAGACTTTTTTACTGTAATTACTAAAGTTAGAAGAGTGTTTTTATAGTTTGTTTCTAGAAACGTCCCCTTGAAAGATCTTGTTTTGAAAGCATGGTCTCTAATGCATAAGAGTCAGAGGTGGAGAAATCAGGCATTGATGAGAGCTGTAACCTCATCAGTGGATTAATCCATTTGATGTATTAATAATTTAAATGAACTTCTGGGTGGTTATTATAGGCAGGTAGAATGTGACTGGAAGAATGAGGTCAATGAGGTCATGCCCTTAGGGATTGTATCTTGTCCCTAGATCCTTGCATGCATGCATTCTCTACTTCTTAATTTCTATGAAACAAGTAGTTTTTCAACACCATACCTTTCACCATGAGGTTCGTCTCATCCTACACCCAAATCAATGGAGTCAGCCAACCATGGACTGACCCACTGAAACTGTAAGCCAAAACTAAGCCTCTCATTCTATATGATGTTTTTGTCAAGTCACGATGATGAAAAACTGACTAATGTCACTCATAAAGCTGAAAATCTATCTGTAAAATTCTTAAATAGCACACACGTACACACACACACACATACACACACAAAGGTAATTGTACAGTTTTATACACAAAATACATTACGTTCAAAATCAGAAGACAAAATAATGATTTCTTCATACTAACAATATCTGAGAAAAATTTTTACCATCACAAATAGCAGTACATTGTAGCTTCAGAATATATGTAGAAGTCTCTGGGTTCGATCTCTAGCACTGATAACAAACAAATAGAGAAACCTAGTGCAAAAAAAATATATAAAAACACTGACTGGGAGAATATATTTGAAAAACACAAATTAAATGAAATTGTCTTCCCAGAATATGCAAATATTTAAAAGCAAAACAGATTAAATTGATTGTCAAACTGTGCGATACTTTTAAGCAATAATTCACAAAAAAAGATACATGAATGAAAATAAACATACAGAAAGATGCTCAAGATCATTATATATTTGGGAACTATAATATAAAATTTCAAGAGACTACTCTTTTCCTATTAAAATGTCCACAATTTAATACAAAAGTGAATTAATAGCCAATGATACAAAATATTGGCAAGGAGGAAAGTGACAGAAATACCATATCTTGTTGATTATACTGCAAATTGGTAAACAAAAGTCCTTTTGGAAAATATTTTGGCAAATTCATAGAAAAGATGCACGAACAATTCACATAGGATTACCCTGCAGTTCTGCTTTTAAGCTTTTAACCTGGAGAAAAAAATTAATCATCACATAAAAATCTCTTAGTATTATTTTAGTGTCTTTATTCATAATCACACAAAAAACCTGAAAACAATAGAAATGCCTCAGAAAAATATAAGGCACTATAAATTAGAAGTAGAACATATTCAATTTCCTTTGTACTCCCTTTGTATTTTTGTGTGATCAAATATTGATTTATAATTCCTATAATTAATTATATTATCTTTCATATACCCATAGTGCTTACATTCAAAGCTGTTTTTCTACCTATTATTATCATTGATGTCACAAACTTCTTCCAATTGATTCTTTTTTCAATTCAATTTTCCTTTTCATATTGTGGTATGGTAATTCTCAAATATATATGAGTAAAGGTGTAATATATTCTCATGCAGATTTAGTAATTCAGGTAATGTCCAGTCTTGCATTATCTGTACTCTAACTAGTTAACTTTAGATCATTTTGAAGCAAATTTCACATATCACATCAATGCATCTGTAGATATTGTAAGATGTTTCTAAGTCAAGACTTTTGCAAAATATGTAACCCTAATACCTAAAAATCAATAATTCCTGAATATCATCAAGTATAAACCTTCACATATCCTGATTTATGTTTGTTTTTCACAATTTGTTCAAATTCTGACTCAAATGGTCCTTATATTTAGTTCATTTTCTCTCAATTATCTATAGGTTTTCTCTCCATCTGTCTTCTTGTTTCTTTCTTACCACTTTTTGTTAAATAATATTTACCCTTTTTTCTCACAATGCATAGTCTTGATTTTGCTCATGATATTCTCCATTTAACAATTTACAATAAAATAACATTAAATATATTTGTAATATTTTATCACTATTTCATATTTTTAAATATTTCTGATCATCTTTTTGTACCATTTAAATAACTATTCCTCTCTCATCTTTTCCTGAACATTTTGCTCTTTGCTTACCAGTTTCTGTCTTTCCATTATCTGTAAATAGGAAACTACTTTATTTGCCCCTTATTTTTCAATCTGGTTTATTTCAATTAGACTAATGTTTGAATTAGCTTTGATTCTCCATTAATTTCATGGCAACTCCTGTCTCAGGTACTATGTGAAGCCTGGGCTCATTCCTCCTCTTTCTGAGATTTTCTCTGGGTTCACATTCTGGGAGTTACATTGTGCTCTGAGTTCTCACCTTCCCTGGTGGTGGAATTTGTTGCTTGCCTTGTATTCTTGGTCCATTTGCTTTTCCTGGTTAGTTTAGCCATGAGCATGACCCTTGCTGGTGTTCCATAAGTACACAAATACTCACTAAACTAAGGTTACCACAATGACACTTTCAATAAAGGTAACATAACAGAGACTGATTATGTTAAAGAACAGGAAACAAAACCTTCCTGTACAAAGCTGTTCTGAATTTTTCTGCAGTTCTTCTGGAGTTTTCTACTTCATAACTAGCCAGCTGCATTTTTTTCTCAGAAATGTCTCTCACTAATGGCCAGAAAAAAAACAATCAAAAGCAATACACAACTAAAATGTTTTAAATTTAAATCATTTATTCGAAAAAGAATTCCTAATGTAGCAAAACTTGATGACAGTTTTGTAAAGCTCACTTCATTACACACTGTATGTTTTTCTTCAGGTAGTCACAAAGTTGGAGTGTAGTATTTTCGTTGTAGTTTGTGTGAAGTCACTTTCCTATTAAAGATACATAAAGACAGGTCAGTTTCGCCAAAGGCACAGACAGAAAATTTGACCACTTTTTAAAGTTAGAGATGAAAGGATCCAATTAATTTTGATGTCAGTGTTCAGTTGGATCCTAAGGCAGTGTGTTTCCTGGGATACAGCATTTGCAGCCCATTCTGCTTCTTGAAAAAGGGTAAGTTTCAAGACCCACCACTATGTTAATAAATAGAATATGTAGAAGATCAGTCTTCATTCAAATACATTTTAAATTGTTTGGAACTCCAACACATGAGCAACAGTGTAACTCATATTTATATTCTCTTTGTTTCCTCCCCTTTTGTGGACATTTCTCACTCATTCTCTTACTATACCTCTATGATAAAAAAATAAATATCATAATTTTATTCTGTAGTGTAGATGATTGTATGTCAAGATGACATTGCATTAGTTTTCTTCCTAATAAACCTATATGTATCTTTGTTGTTTATCCCCTCTAAATGGGATATGATATATGCATTTACATATGGGGCATAATTATGTGGGCAGAATTACATATTTTCCTTAAAATAATTTATGCACGTATTAAAATAAGTAATATGATGAGTTTTGGGAATAAAGGTAATCTGCCTATAGGATTAACAGGAAATTTTGAATAACTATAAGTTTTTATATTTTCTTTCAAATATTCTTGTGTCATATAAATACTATTTACCATTAATTTAACTTAGAAATTCAGCTGAAAACCCATAAGGAATGGCTAAATTTTAAAGTGTTATTGTTTGAATTTTCTGTTATGCTTGAATCTTATTTGCTATGCTCCCATGGCAAAGGTAACTTGTGAAGGAAATACTTGTCTCTGAGTGCTTTCCATACAAGTTGAGTTCTTTTTTGTACTTCGAAAATCTATATGTAAATATTCTCCCTTTACTTTTTCTTTTTACAAAATTTTTCCATTAAAATGTAAGGAGGAAAAAGAAAAAAACAAAACAATGAAACTATGTAAAGGTTCACATCATTAACATCAACAAATTTGATTACCTTTGTGTTGCTACATTAATAGAGTGCTCAGATATTTGCCATCTTCTTGCATTCTTTATATTCTCTTCTGTTCACATCTTCAGTTAAAAACTCAGTTCATTATTTGACTCAATCTTTTCTTCTGTATACATGAGCTTTAGACCTTGTCAGGTCAAATTTTTATTATAGCTCTGTCTAATGATCTATTTATCCTGGTCTAAATTATTAGAATATATCTTGGAGAATTTTTTCCATTTCTTCTAAGTCATCAAATTTGTAGATATAAAGTTATTCAAAACATTTCTAAAATATAATTTAATATTCATGAGATTGATACTTAACAATTATTCATTTGTTATGCTATTCAATTTTCATCTCTTTTATTATTAATTTGGATAGTTTTCAATTGTATTGGTATTATAAAGAACTAACTTCTGGTCCCACTGATTTTTCTATATTGTTTCCCAATGTTGAAGCACAGATTGTTGATTTTAGATCTTATTTTCTAAAATATACACACAATGTTAAATATTTTCCTCCAAGTACTCCTTGATTCACTCTATCCTACACATTGTTTTCAATTATATATAGAACAAAATATTTTCCATGACTCTTCTGATTGCTTTCTGATGCAAAATTCAAAGGATATTATTGAATCACCAAATATTTAAGTATATTCCATGCTTTTTCCTGTTATTGATTTCTTTAATTTCCACGGTAGTCTGAGAATAATGCTTTGTATTTTTCTTATTTTATCTTCCTCCTGCTGGAGCAAGATGGGCATCTTTATCAGCTTTTTATCCTCTGAACCCTGTGGGGATCCTGAGATGAAACCACGAAAACGTGAAAGCTTCCTAATACAGTGAATACAGGAGCTCTTTACCCTCACCTGGTCTCTCAGCTTCCAACCAGTGGTCACAGTTATAATTTAAGTCTTTCTACCAATTCATGACTTCTGCTCTTTTGATACAAATAAGCTGTTTTGGTTGGGACTGTACGATTTACCTTGTTGCAGATTTATATGGTGGCAGCTTGGTCTTTCAACTAAGATCTGTTGAATCCTAAGAAAGTTGCTCATTTTCAATTTGTTCAACATTTTTTCTTTTACTTTTATTATTTAGAAACCAGAGTGATGACTTCTAAACTCTTAGTGTATCCAGGTAGTTGCAGAAGTCTGTTAGATTTTGAAAGTGCTGTCATTCTTATTTTAATTTGTGTGCTTTCCATATATTTCTATGAAATCAAGTGATGATATTTTGGAATATTTAATCAGCCAACTTTTTGATTTTTTTACTAATTTTTGATTTCCTGCTTTCTTTTATATTAATTATGTACAATAATTGCAATTCTCTCATAAATTAAGTTCACATTTACAACACATACAATTTCTATTTGTATTGCATGCATCACTGAATCATCAAATTAAAATTTAATTAGTACCTTACTCTCCTGCATAAACTAGTGTTTTTCAACTAGATATTCTGTAAGCCCAACCCATATCTATCTATCTATACTGATATACATATATATAAGATCATAAACTCATATCTTTCAACCTTTCCCAAATTATTGTTTTATATAATCATTATAATTAAAACTTTTCAAAATTTTACCCTTGTGCATTCTTCATTTCTGTTTGTGTCTGTGAAAAATCTATCTTCATTCAGGCAATTTGTTATGTTCCTAATTTACATGGATTTGTTTCATCATTTTTTGTTTACTTGTTTTTATTTGAGGGAAAGTATAATTTATTTAGAAAAGATTTAGATACTGAGCTTCATATTTATTTTGTCCCATAGAACTCTCAAAACAATCCATATTGGTGAAAGTATTTAGATTAAGTTTACTTTTATGTGTGTTTTCTTCTTTGTGTTTCAATTTCGTTTCAGGTTTGGCCTGGTAAATTCTTATACTCTCAAATACCATACGATTTGAAAAAATATATTTTATTCACTTTCTCAGTCTTTTTTGGTTGCTATAACAAAACGCTATAAATCTGGTATGTTATAAACCAAGGGATTTGTTTATTACAATTCTGGAGGCTGGAAGTCTAAGATCAAACCCTTGACAGAGTCAAAATCTGGTGAAGTACCATGCTCTGGTTTATGCACTGCAATTTCTAGCTTTCTTCTTACCTGGAGGAAGGCACATGGAAGTTTTCTGGAACCTCCTTCATAAGGGTATTTGTCCCACTCATGAGTTTTACCTTAAGATCTAGTCACCTCCCAAAGTCCTCATTACCTAAAGCATTATATCAGTATTTAAGTTTTTAAGGTAAGAATTTTTTGGGGGGGACACATTCAGACCATAACATCTACCAGCAGTAGAAATACAAATTATTTTATATTATTGGTAAATAAGGAATTACAAAAATTATTAATATGTGTATATATTTATGTTTCTTTATGTGCTGATGTATGTACTTCTGTGTGTAAATATGTATGTCAGACTTCCTTTAGATAATTAAAAGTAAAAGAAATAATATGATAATCATTATAGGTGTCAAAATGATATGAGCATGAGTAGCAGTACTGAAAAATTAGAGCACAGAGACGCTTTATTGCAGTAACTACAAAGGTCTTAAACACAGAGAAAGATAAAATTAATATAATAACAATTTGATTGAAGTGGAACAAGAAGCGATTTAAAAGTCTCATAAATAATTCATCAATGATAAATAAAATTTACTTCATTCTCAGAAGAATACCATGAGATAGGTACTGAAGTTATCACCATATAATATATAGAAGAAATAGTTTTGAAAATCAAAGTAGTTTTTTCAATATTACACAGCAAATTAAAGAAAGAGCTGCTTGAGGACTCTAGAACATGAATTCCCATTGTGTGCATGCTCTGTAACTTACAAAGACAAAGCAAAGCATTCCATTAAAACTATAAAACAGAGTGATATTATAACACAATGAGTATGACATTCTAAAGCAGTCTTGAGGGTTTTTTTCCATGCTGTATTTTCTGGATAAAGATTAATAAAATTTAAGTTTATCCTATAAATGTTTTCAACAACAGAACAGACTGTGAGAAATATGATCCAATACCTTGAACCAAAGAGAATATTAACTATAGAGTAAGATAAGAAATTAGAATACTACAATTGTTAGAAGGAACATAAAAAAATCAATACTAGTAGACATAGAATATTTATTAGCATAAATATTTTTATTTTAAGTTAAAAAATAGAAAAAATAGATAAATTTCACTGGAGATAGTTCCTAGCTTGTATCCTTTAAGAACATTACACCAATTTCAATAGACATTTCACAATGTCCAAAGCATTGTCAGATTTCTTTTGTGGTTTCCAAAGAAAAACAAAAATCTACTCTAAATTATTCCCTACAGTTTGAATAACTTCGCAGTGTAGACCCTAAATCTGAGGCACAGTGGCTCAGTTTTTCTAGTACTAGCAATGGTGATAGTGAGTCTATCGCCCAGCATCCACGAAAAACTTCACATCTGTCACTGCACCATACCATTGTCTATCAAAGGACGTTAGGAGCCGACAGTCAATTCATTCATCATAAGTTTTGGATTATCCAAGAAATAAACTGAATTCTATAATCCTAGTAACTAGTATTTAATTTTAAGGACAAACATTTGTATGTAATTGCAGTGACAAAAAAGAATAAGTACAAAAAATAAAGAATACGTAAGTGGTTTATTACAATTGTGTAAGTTGCAAACTATACGATGCTAATAACTACAAAAAAATTCTCTGAAAGACATTATACTTTTGTACATCAAAACTGGAAATAAACAAATGATATTGAAAATTCAATTTTATGTCACATTCATGAAACTGTTTTTTGCCTTTATTTTCTTCTTTTTGATGAAAATACTAGCTCGGTCTTTGGAGATACTGACTGAAACTGGCAAGTGCATGAGTGGTAGCCTTTTTTAAAACTACAGCACAACTTCTTCCCTGAATTGAAAAATTGAAATGATTATTGTCTCTGAGAGCTAAACTTCAGATGATTTGCAGTATCCCATAAAGGCTATAATATTTGTTGACTCTGTTTATAAAAAGTACTATTTGCCTCACTTTATGCTATTTATATCTTCTTGTGGTCACCCTTTTATGAAACAATTTTTATGAAAGCTATGAAGTGATCCTTAACATTATTTTTTTTCAATCATAAACTTTTAAAACGTGGCACACATATTACTGAGTTTTATGAACGAATCCTCAAAAAAATTGCACTTTTCTCCTATTCAAAATGTTGCTAGTAATAAGTCAGAAGTAAAGTAATACCATTTATTGTTTTAAAAATCTTAATCACTTTCTTATTTAAATACACCTAATTGTACATATACATATTGATTTTACCAACAATATAGTGTCAAAAATGGTTTTCCACACCAAGTGGATGTTATTTTAAGTATGAGTTTTTTCCTTGAGTTTCTTTTAATTCGGTCTTCAATCTAAACAAAATTAGACTTAAATAAAATTTTGTATGTACAGTATTATGCAATTTTCTACTTTGTATTTGTTTATGTATAGGATAATCCTTTGTTTACTTTGGGTGCAAAAGTAGAAAATAAATCCTCTCATCTTTTTACTAATATTAGTTATAACAAAGAAAAAGTGTAGAAATAGAAATGTTATTTCTATCAACTCCTTTACTCTTATATAAAACAACAATAACAAGAAGAGACAAGAAGTCATGAGAATTTAAATACCCCTTCTCAACTGGGATCCTTTATTACAATGGATGCCTGCAACTGAAAATCAATTTTCCTATGTGGAGGAGAAAGAAAATAAAAGTTGACTTAAAAAAAAAAAACAGGAAAATCAAACAAACCTAAAGTAATCTGGAAAAAAACATGTTGAACGTTTTCTTGTCATCTATTCTCAGTGGCGAACACTCTCAGAAACTCTTGAGCGAAAAGAGGAACCAAGTTCACTAGGCGATTTTCTAACTATTCTCACTCTTCACAGAAAAACTGAGTATATTTCATCGTATGAACAAATTAAGGTTATAAAAAGAAATTCAGAATAACAAACACTATCTTTGAAGAGTAAAGAACTTAATTGAATATAAAGTATTTTGTCAGTTTCAAATGTCAGTCGTGTTTATTTGTCCTCAAATAAACATGGAGTATATGGAGATATTGTCTTTAATCACCTAAAAGCAAAAACATTTACGGAGTCTTATTTCTGAGTTTTGAGAAGAAGATAATTAAAATTATTGAACAGTTTAGTATAAGATGAATGCAGCCACCAGAATGTTTTCCTAGGATAAGATAGTTCATGTGACAATCAAGGAGACAACCTCTTATTAATCCGAGAAGGTGTTTTGTTTTTTATTTTAACTTCTCTTTTAAATTTAAGTTGTTTGCTATACAAAATTATTTGCTATTTACAAACATGCCATCCTTTAGATTAAAAAAAACCAAAACTGTAGGATTTACATCTAAAAGATCAAGAAAACACAGCACTGTTCTTCCTTCTGGAACAACTAGGAAATCCAAAGGTCCAGTCTTACGGCCCTCCATCATGACATCTGTTGTGAAATACTTTTCCTGAGAAAGTACTTCTCTCTAATTACTACAGATAAAATAGTAGAAAATCTGGGGTCTCAGTATACACAGATAAAAGTGTATTATCAGAATTTTAAATGAATTTTTTTCCAAAATAGGAGATACGTGAATATTTATGATAGTTTAAAAATAATACAAACTATATTAAACACTATATTCTTATATTTCACAAAGTATTTGAAATAGTCTGATTTTAATGAGTTTAGTTTATATGAATTATATAATATTCCTAAAGTGTTTTTAAGAACTTGCCAAATTGACTAGAGGAACTATGTAATATAACACAACCGTTTCAGTGGAAAATGTAATTATTAGTAAGTTTCTCAATATTTCTTTACAAATTTCAGCATTTTCCATTCTACTCAAAATTCATTGAAGTTATAGTGCATATGATTCCTGCTGCAAACAAAAGAAAAAGAAAACAGACCAAATTTCTTGGTAATTACAATGTCAAAGTTTTATTTTAATATGTTGCCAGAAAGAATTCTATAGACCAATTATAATTATATGATAGTTACATATTATACATATTATAATTATTTTACTGATAGAGACATATATATTCTATAAGACAATTATAATTATATGATAGTTATATATTACACATATTATAATTATTTTACTGATAGAGACATATATATACATTTGCAGATAGATGTATTGATAGCTCAAGTCAAGGAACTCTTTTTGACAATTCCTTTGGGGCAGTGTAAGTGGTGATGAACTTTCTAAATATTTTTATTTATGAAAGAATTTATCTTTATGAAAGAATTATTTTTTTATATAAAAAATAAGAATTATATTTTTATTTATGAAAGAATTATTTTTGAGGGCTGGCTTTGGTACATAGTCATCTTTGAGGGGCAGAGTTTTTTTCTTCAATATTTTAATGTATCATCCCACTCTCCTGCTCTCCTAAGGAATCCACAAATGCTTCTATGAGGATTCTTTCATAAGTAATAAGTTACTTTTCTCTTGCTGTTATAAAATACTCTACTTTTGACTTTTGATAGTTTTATTTTGATGTGTCTTGATATAGACCTTTTCAGTTTCAATCTAACCTTTGGAGTTTATGAACTTGGATTTCTGCTTCCCTCCCCAGATTTCAGAAGTGTTGTGCTAAGATTAGTTTAAATAGGCTTTCTTCCCTTTCCTCATTGTCTTCTGAAAATTCCACGTATGCATATATTTTGTCCCACTTTTTTTTTCTTTTGACTGGATAACTCAAATGAACTGTTTTCAAGTTAATTAATTCTTATTTTCTGCTTGATCATTTCTGTTTTTGAAGCTGCCTATTAAATTTTTCAGTCCAGTTATTATGTTCTCCATCTCTTGGTGGGGACCCTGGGCTCAGCTCTGTGATTGGACAGGGTCAGCTTGTGAAATGCTTAATCAGGAAAGACCATGACAGGAGTTATGATTGGGCTGGAGATACGTCCAAGAGCCACAAACACTGACTGAAGAAATATCACACCTATTTTCTTTGTTTCTAGAGTTCCTCAGGTGATCTAGCCATGCCAATCCTCCCAGTATTCTGGATGAGGAGAGACAAATATGGGCTTCTAGGACAATAACCCATATTATGGGAGATGATGGAAGTTCTTTTGTATGACTTTTCCACACAGAAGAAATCACAGTTTGAAGGTACCTCTCTCAGGTCTTCTCTGACATGAGAGAGGAATGATATAAACAAATTGACTTTTTTTTTCCTATTTATCCACTGTTTCTCAATTTTTATGTTCATTGGCATGCTTTCAATTATAATTTCAGCCTTCTCTGAAGGGCAATATTTTCTGTGTATTTGTAAATTGTGAAATTTACATTTCTGTAATAGAACCAAAGCTGGGATCAGTCATGAGTACATATAGCCAACCTTTTTATTCTCAAACTCTCTCAAAATAGCTGTAATCTTTTATTATTCACCTTTGGTGAAAACCTCCACATCTTTACTTCAACTTCAATATTTCCCATCTCTATCTTCTTTAATCTCCTGATGCTCTTTTCCTCCTTTGGATTATACATTAGCCATTAGTGATTCCTCCTTGTGATGCCACTGAAACACAAATGTCTGTTTCCTTTCTTACCTTTCTTTGCCTTCAGTTCTTATTTTAAAACTGAAAAATTCAACTGCATTTATGGGAATTGAATGACATTTCTCAGTCTTTAACATCTAACATGGTAGGAAAAACAAAAGAGGTTAATAAGGGTTAATATATTTCAAAGTGTCTTAAAATTTATTTGGCATTGAGGTGTTTATTCCATGTCTAGAAACTATTGACAATCCAATTTCTAGTAAAGACTTGGGAATGGACTCATTTTGTACATATAAAAATAGGAGTTTATTACATTAGCATAAATAAAAGCTTGAATTCTTTCAAAACTACTGATCTATCAAAATTACTGATCTATCTAATAAAAACTATCAAAATAATGTCCATAAAAAATAAAAGATAAGTCATATTTTTATTATTTTTACTTAAATTTAGACTTGGTATATAAATTTAAATGTTTTTCTTCTCCTTAAGCACAGAGACTTCTAATAATAAGATAACCTTTAAACTGGTAGTATTTGGACCATGTTATAAAATACTAGTTTTATTAAAGTCAACAGTGCCTTATAACTCATAAAAACACTGTTTTCTTAGTTTCCTTCATATAACAAAGTTCAAAAGTTCTATATTGACAACATAGAAATACCTAACATGGGTGATTTTATATATTATTTTATAATGGTACACTCTTTTTTTAAAAAAGTGTTAATTATTTATTTGTATCATTTAAAACTATATTTTAAGTTATTTGAATAAATCATGGTTAAAAAACATAGAATGTTTTTTCTATTGGTACAACTAATTTCCAAATAAATTTGCAACATCATTCTCTTTAATTTAAACTATGTAGAAAGTTTTTCTTAAAATAGTGGTAATTCAATGTAAATATATTTATAAGGCTAAAATATTAGCATATCTGGTTTTCTGATTATTTTGAATAAAAAAATCCACATGCATGTAAGTATAATAAATTTGGAATATCATAGACACATATCTCCTCCTTGAACTATTTTTCTTTTCTTTTTCTTTCTTTCTTTCTTTCCTTTTTTTCTTTTGGTCCCAGGGTTTGAACTCAGGGATACTCTACCACTGAGCCACATACCACTCCTATTTTGTATTTTAATTAGAGATAGGATCTCTCTGAGTTGCCTAGCACCTCACCTTTGCTGAAACTGGCTTTGAACTCACAATCATCCTGCCTCAGCCTCCCAAGCCACTGGGATTACAGGCATGGGCTGGCTGATCTCCTTTTCTTTAATGTAGACTTAAAGTGAGGCAAGTATAATTTGTTTTTCCATGTTTGACAATTTTATCTTTTGTCCACATTTTAAATAAATTAAATTATATACATTTGTCATATTAAATGTAATTGAAGAGGTATACACACACACACACACACACACACACTCACTAGATGTAGATAAAATAGAATTATGGAGATATTAGAAATAATCAGTGGTTGCCAGGGTTTAAGGAGAGAGAAGATTGGCTGAACCCACAAAATTTTAGGGCAGTAAAACTATTATTTTGATAATAAATATAATAATGATCATTTGCAATCATACATTATTTATTTATTTATTTATTATTTTTTAATTTTGGTACTAAGGATTGAACTCAGGGACACTTGACCACTGAGTCACATCTCCAGCCCTGTTTTGTGTTTTATGTAGAGACAAGGTCTCACTGAGTTGCTTAGCGCCTCACCATTGCTGAGGCTGGCTTTGAACTTGTGATTCTTCTATCTCAGCCTCTCAAAGTGCTGGGATTGCACGCATGTGCCACAGCGCCTGGCTGTAATCATACCTTTATTAAAAATCACAAGATGTATACCTCCAAAATAAATTAAATATTTAAAAGTATTATGAGTTAATCATTTCTTATTCAAAATTCTTTGGATCAGCATTATTTGATAATTTAGAATTTTTTGTTCAGATCTTAGTATATTTGCCTATGCACAATGAGGTACCTTGGTAAAGGGACACAAATTTTAATAAAAACTTATTTATGATTCATATATATTCCATTTCTTTCTTTTTTTTTTTTTTTTTTGGTACTGGAGATTGAACTCAGGGGCACTTGACCACTGAGCCACATCCCCAGCCCTATTTTGGGTTTTATGTAAAGACAGGTTCTCACTGAGTTGCTTAGAGCCTCGCCGTTGCTGAGGCTGGCTTTGAACTCAAGATTCTCCTTTCTCAGCCTCCCTAAGTGCTAGGATTACAGGCTTTAGCCACTGCGCCCAGCTTGACTCATATATATTCTATGCACATAATTGAGGGGTGATTTTGTACAGTACTTTCCACTTGTGAGATAATTTTGATGCTAAAAATGATTCATATTTTGGAGTATAGTAGATTTGGAAATTTTGGATTAGGAATTTTCAACCTGTATTAATACCTATATTATTGTTTAAATGACTCATTATATGTATGTCAATAATTACTGTGTAATTAAATTATCAATTGTATTTAAAGTCAATCATTACTGAATTTCCCGATTCAGATTTTTAGGGACTTACAAAAATACAAGTTTCAAGATTTTAATTAAACAGAACGAACACAGCATTCTAGAGTACTGTATTAGAGAAGTATATAAAATATCTTTCAATGGCTTGACAAGCAACAAAACACGACAAATGTATTTATGTTTATAGTAAATAAGAAGTGACAAAAGAGAAAATTCTAGAAAGAAGGAAAGGATTATTTATACTAGAGGTGACTGGGAATAAATTTTGCTAATGAAGTTGGCATACATACATGCCTTGAAGAAAAGTTTTTTGAATTGTTATGACTACTTAGCTCATATGTTCTACTCTCCTCTGTATATGTGTGGCTGTGAGCATTTGCTACTCTTATAATCTACACACAAAAATAGCTATATACATACAAACATCAGACTTTAACTATATTTTGAGGTTCATACAGTGACTTCAGGGATATGGATTCCAAATAATAAAAATTCTAGAAGATTTCTTCTCCATTATGTGTAACATAAATACTAATAGTCTTCGTTTTCTGACTTCAGCCATCTTGCATTCTGATATTTCATGCTATCACCATATTTTACAACTGGGCTTGTAAAATTTCAATCATGATAAATATTCAGCGATATGCAGATGTCCAATATAGCACTATGGACAATATGCTGGACTTTTCCTCATGTTCTTAGACAATGTAAATATCCCACAGATCACAACCGATTAATTTTCCTCTGCCAAAGCTTCTCCTCTTAGACTGTTCTTGTTCCCAGTGAATCCTAGCTCCACCATTTATATACAGAAATATTTAAGATATGCAGCCTTATTCATATTCCCCCTTTCTGAGAATGTCATCCTATTATATTGATCAACACTCTTCAGATGGAATGCCTTTCTAAAGGTAGATCTCATGTTATTACTATTCATATTATATCTAGTACACTTGCAAAATCTAGTTCATGGCTTATAAGAGGTACTTTTAATAGTTATGTCATATGACATGATGGTTCATTAAATCTATAAAAACTTAAACAAATGAAGAAATCAAGAAAGAGTTGGAAAACAGTAGTTTAAGTAAGACAGGACTATATTTCACTTGACTCTTCTCAAGGCCTTTTATAAATGAACTCAGTCTGTTCCATTAGTCTATCTAAATGTTTCTCTAAGAATTCATTCTTTTTTTTTATTTGCAGAATTAAAGCAAATTACAGAGGGATGTTTTTATTCTGGATGGTAAAAAGTCATGGAAGAAGACCTAAGGCCCACAAATGCGTGTTTAAAGAAATTATCTGTAAATTGTTCATGACGTCATCACATTTGATTGTCCCAATTTTGGTCTTAGATGCATAACTAAAGAAATGAAATAAAAGGAAGGAACGTAAGTATGTACATTGGCAAGATAGTTAATAATTGGAACATTCTACATCTCCAAGGAAAGCAGAGAATATATGTTGAGATCAGACATGGCAGAACACCACCAAATTCAGTTCTTCTCTTTTTACTCTCGCCTTCATCATGCCATGGGCTACAGACACACAAATTCCCTGTTGTTATGTTCACCTCCTTGGTTCTTCATGTTAATTCTACCGTTCTCTCTCTCTCCCTCTCTGTTCACTAATATACTTTCTGTTAATCACATGGTGAAATACTGTCTAAATCATTGGGATTCAAAAGGAAACACTAAGATCTTTGTTGTATCTTGTTTACTTATATTTGATTACACTTAAAAATATTTTAAAAACATTTTTTACCTTTAAATGGCTGAAAGTATTTTACGTATTTTTTTGGTTTTTTATTTATTTTTTTAATTGTCAAAATGAATATATATGAATGTCTTTCATTTTCTTCTGGATACTAATGAGAATTTTTGTCTGTATTAGTCAGTTTTGTGTAAGAGCTAAAATACTTTGCTTAAATTCTTTGATAAGCTCTGTTCCAGTGATTTTAACATTTTCTAAGATTGGTTCTCTATATTTTTCTGTCTTTATACTTATTTACCTTTTCATTTAATCAGCATACATTTATATCTTTTTTTTTAATTTATTTATTTATTTTTTTTATTATTTTATTTTTTTTCCCAAAAGTTGCATTTTAATACATGTTGGCAAACATAACAGAAAAAAACAAATTATTAGAAGCTGTACACACTATTCACTGAAAACATTTGTTGAGGCAA